>CAJHZI010000813.1:0-625000 GCA_905160935.1 Enchytraeus crypticus | reverse complement strand
CATTATTAGTCGTTATACACAATTTGGACATTTAAGGAATTTATACCTTTTGTTATTCCCTCCTACCATCCTCCTTCATACACCCTTCAATTGAATTTCCCCTCAGAGAAACTCTTGTCGCCTAATTGAATAACGCCGCAGAGAAAATAAGTATATTGATTTTCATGCACTCGTGTGTCTCTCACTCCATGCAATCGTCGCTAATTACATGTCTTCTTGCATCTCTGAATATTATTCGTGGCTGCTGACTAAAATGGGCGCTCGCCGCTCGTGCATTGTATCTGGAATTTCAAACCATTAACCCCACATTTAAACATACTTAATAAAGCTACTAAAAGTTTGCCTTACTTTTCTAGGAGAATTCAGTTTGCTCTCTCTCTCTCTCTCTCTCTCTCTCTCTCTCTCTCTCTCTTAGTAAACTGGCTACTGACAGATCCATGATATATAACGCCTCCACTCTTCTCTGTCTCTCGCTTTCCTCTTCATTTCCACATACGAGTGAGTCAATTTAGCTTTATGACTTGCTACTATTACTGTAACACTTTCCGTTCTTCCAAGCGTCTAATCTTACCAATCTTAAGCCATCTCACCCTGGCTTTTATCAACCTACCCCTCATGCTTCTATTTGTCGGTGACTTAACTCATTCCAGATTGCTTTCTTCTTAAACCCCCATTTCACTTCCATGCGCCACAAAATTCATTTTACCCTCCTACTTTACTCTTTCTGGCTTTGTTGCTCTTCATCCTGACTCTCATATGCCCACTTCTCGACCAGTTAACGATTTTAACGTTTCCTGTATCAGCATTCGTTCCGCAACAGTCATTAATGACACAACTAATTGTACCTATGTTTGCAAGTGTTGCTTGCACACATCGGTGCGCAGAATTGCGTACTACTACTACTACTACTACTATTACTACTACTACAACCAACAAACCTGAGATATTGAAACATTTCATTTATGACTCATTGACACAATATTTCTAACTGAAACCTGGCATCTCTCGGCATATCCACCTTCAATTATCAACAGTCTTACTCCCCACATCCCATTCTTTATTTCGCATTCCCGACTTGTGGGGCGTGGGGTAGACAGGCTGCATTTTTCAGGTCTATTTATTCTAAAATAAATAATTTTTGTATCCCGTAAAATGTGTGACTTCTCATCCTTTGTGAGCATGCTGTTAAACCTGAGCTTTGGTACAAAATACTTTCAATTCTTAACAGTCTTTTGTCCCCCTTCAATTTCTACGTCTCTCATTTTATTTTTGCTCTTCCTTACCCTCTTCAACTTTATATTTTCATTTGCTGATAATTGCACATCTTCCCCACCAACATTATCAGGCTTTCACTCAGCAACTCAGCAAAAAAATTCGTGCTGCAATTCTTAACTCATCTGATTCATCCTGTTCTCTGGATCTCATTCCAACTTAACTTATCAAATCCTGCATCGATGCATTTGTGGCTCCCATTACTTACTTAATAAACTTCTGCCTTAGTGAAGGTGTCTTTCCATCTTATTTTAGCTTGTGTATATAAAAATGAACTCTTCAACTATCGCCCAATTTCAAATTTTAATTTATTTTCAAAAGTCCTCGAAAGGATTATAAACTCATGTCTTCATTAACGTTCTTTCTCATTACTCTCACCTTTTCAATCTGCCTGTCGTAAATTCTACTCAACTGAAACTGCGCTAATCAAGATCCACAACGATCTCTTCCAATCATTCCATCACTCTCCGTCATTCCTTCGCTCTCCGTCGAAGCGAACGGTTGTGTGCGAGCATGGCTATTGTTAATAATGCGAACTTTGATAACATGGCTACGCATTATATTAGATCGGAAACATTATGCTTTATAGTGAATAACTTTAACTCTATGCATAGGGGAACGATTTATTACACAAAATCACAGGATTCTATTCAGGAGAGGAACTTTCTCAAGCTAAAGTAATACTACACAGCTCAATTGAGAATGTACGTGGCTTAGATATGGATAACAGTTGAGCTATAGAGAAACCAATCTCACGTTTCATCACGCGAAGGGCAGGGGATAATAAAATTAAACTGGTTTCGGAGGACATTCAAGACCTCTTCGACTACATGTTAACAAACAAGTTAGTTTTTCCAAGCTTTTGTGCTCTTGACCTAACTAGAATCCCCTCAGTTAAAGCTGTAGATAAGGATGTTTCGGACCTGACCTGTGCAATCACCAGTTTATCGGCAAAAATTGGTCTTATAGATG
Organism: Enchytraeus crypticus; assembly: GCA_905160935.1. Classification (NCBI taxonomy): domain Eukaryota; kingdom Metazoa; phylum Annelida; class Clitellata; order Enchytraeida; family Enchytraeidae; genus Enchytraeus; species Enchytraeus crypticus. The sequence goes on along the minus strand of CAJHZI010000813.1, from coordinate 622,756 downwards.
CTAAACTGGAGCAGTTCTCTCATGCAAAGAGTATACCTGATCCCATCAGTAATTCAGTCACCTCCAATCTTCATACTCACTCGAATCCTGGCAACTCAGCTGGTACTTCACAACAAGAGTTGGACGGATATGAATAATTCCTCTCCAACCTCTATTTGTGAATCTGCTCCTCCCCATCTAACGTGCCTTCAAATGATGTGCCGGAGGATTTTATAGTGGTACAGCGGCGCAGAGCTAAACTGACATCCATCACTGGAAATAATAATAATAATTAATAACAACAATTAGAGTGCTACAGTCATCAATGACAACATCGAGCAATATTGAGACAAAATCAATATTGAGCCGGCGAGCAAAAAGAAGATTTTGCTATCCGCACTGAAAAAAGATTTCCAGTGCGGATAGCAAAATCAAAGCTGTAGCAACGAAAATCACAATCTTTGCTGGCGGGCTAGAAAAAAGCACGGAAGTGGGCGATCTTAGGAATATATAAAGAGCAGTGTAATCCCTGATTATTTCGCAAGAAATTATCTGGAATAGCAAAGGATGGCAAGGAATTTAAATCCGCTGTCTTTATCATCTCATGCGACATAAATTATAAAGACATCATCTTCGATGAGAGCACCTGGCCTGAGAATTGTTCTGTTAGAGAATGGCAATATATTCAGAAGAACTCTTAAATCAATCTAACCTGCATTAAGTTAATATGTATACTTTATAAATCGAATCGATTAACCTTTTAACATATGATGTAATTTCTCTATTTCCCTAGCAATGGCGTCTTTTTTATACTCCTATTACCCTTAATGGACTAATTAATAATGATTTAATAGCCAATGCCAAAATTGGTTATTACACTCCGGAATCTTCTAATGATGCTATTAACGACCTATATAAAAATTGTAATCTATCGTTATTTCATGTTAACATTAGAAGTTTAAATGCCAATTATATGAAACTCATAGATCTCTTAAATTCATACAAAAATAAATTTGATGTAATTTTACTTTCTGAAATATGGTCTACTAATTTACGATTTTTTGATGATGTATTTCCTAATTACAAGTTTTTATATTGCCCCCTTCCCGACTATACAAAAAGCTGGGGGTGTGGCTGTATTAATCCATAATTCTATCACCTTTAACATCATTGATTCATCCAATATTAATAATTTCTCTGACAATACAACTCTGAATTCTTGGTCGCTGATATATTACTTAAGCATGATAAAATTAGACTGTATTTGATTTACAGACATCCGAGTCAATCTACTACTGTCTTTATTGATAAACTTTTAAAGTTCCTTTCCATATGCACACCTTTAAAAAAGAGTCTTATGTGGTGATGTTAATATTGATTTGTAAAATTTAGTGCGTTTAATTTCATTGAGCTGTCCAATATGAACTTTACGCCGTTCTCGTTATAATTCGTTCCACGCATCGTATTAATATTATGCTACGCGAGTTATTAACTCGCGTAGCATAATAGACCACATCTTCGCGAACTTCGGTTTCGATTATTCTACAGGCACCAGTGTAAAGTCCCTAACGGTTACAAGCGATACCATTGATCACTATGCCAATGTTGTACTACTGGTATCTAAAAATGAAAGAGTTAACTACTGTGATTGCCCTTACATTAGAGTTTCTAACATTCAAACATTAACAACTTTTATGACAATCTTTCGAAAACCGACTGGACACCGTTCTATAATTTGATTAATATTGATGAGGCTATTACTTAACTAACGAACTCCCAATAATTGCTGCCTCTGAGCTGAGCTTTCCTTTAATTCGGTACTCTCGTAATACATATAAGGATCTCTAAAGAACTAAAGTCTAGAATTAAAAAAATAACAATCTATATCATACTTTCAAAAAAATCTACTTTGCCTTTTCGTAAAACTAATTATCTGAATTACCGAAAAATACTTGATAAAGATATCAAAATCTTCCGTCAAAATTATTATGGAGATAAATTAGACATAAGATTTAATTAAATTAGGAACATTTGGAGAGCTTTAAAAATATTACCTGTTACCGTGCCATAAATAAGAATCAGACTATTGATCACTTAACTACAAATGATGGTGTTATTAGAAATAACAAGGTCATTGCGGAAGAATTTTATAAATATTTTAAACCAAATAGTATACGGCTAGCAGATGCGACCCCACGAAATGGTGTATCATATCAGAGTTTTCTTAACAGGGCTCTACCTCACTCTATTTTCCTAACACAAACTTCCAATAAAGAAGTCTTAAATTTCATTTACTCCATGAATAAACGTTATTCTACTGGCAATGACTCTATATCCCGTAAAATTTTACAATTATATGTTAACCCACTAACCTATATCATAAATAAATCGTTTGAATTAGACTACTTTCCTGAGAATTTCACTTTAGCCAAGGTCATCTCTGTTTATAAAAAAAGGTAAACATGACATGAAAAATTATAGACCAATTTCCCTCCTTAAACAAGCATACAATTGCTTCCTGACTCTGTAAGTGTTACAGGTTATGATAATAATTTAAGTAAAATGTTTTATAAAATCATGCATAAACGCATTACTACATTTCTAAATAAGTTCGATATCCTAAATGAAAATCCATTTGGTTTTAGATCCGGCCATTCAACCACTGATGCTCTTTTCTCTAGTGTTAATTTACTATCTACTGAACATAATCATAAAAACAAGACACAAGTATATATTTAGATCTCTCAACAGCCTTTGATACTCTTGATCATAACATTCTGTTTTTCAAATTACATTTTTACGGAATAAGTGGTACTGCCTATGATTGGTTTAACTCTTATCCATCTCGAAGAAAACAATACACCTTAATTAGTGACAGCATATATAATATGTGTTACTTCTCAATATCGGTGTTCCTCAAGGTTACAATTTAGAACCTTTACTTTTTATAATCTATATGTACGATATTCATCATACCTGTACATTTGTGTCCATTAAACTGTGTGTAGAATCATAAACTGTGTGCTGATGATTCTAATTTATTTGTTAAACATAAGTCTATTGATGAATTGTTTATCTCTGCGAATCTAGCTTGCTCTGAAATAAGTAAATGGTTTAGTATTAACAAGTTAACTGTAAATTGCTCTAAGTCTAATTTTGTTTTATTCTGCCCCACTAAAGACGATGAAGCTCATATTCGAACTAACAATTTAAGTGTATCCCTTGATAGTAACTGCATTAATGGAACATATGTTACCAAATTTATAGGCTAACCGTTAGATGAAAATTTGAGTTTTGATGATCATATTAAATCTTTAAACTGTAAAATTAATTATTTTAATAGTACGTTATACAATAGTAGAGATTTTATTCCTATGAATTGTCGTAGAAATTTATACCTTTCATTGTTGCAATCAAGGACACAATATGGAATTGAAGTTTATGCTAATAATACCAAACAGTTACTTCAACCCTTACATGTTGCATGTAAGGGTTGTTCGTATTCAACGAACTTTACAGAATAAGCACAAATTTCATAATGATAAGCAACTTTATATGAATTATAATGCATTACCAACTTTCAGTTATTCCAATTGCATACTGGTAAACTTGTTTTAAATGTATTAATTTCCACGATCTGACTATATCAGTATCCATGAGATGTTTTTTTATTTATAATCAGATCTCGTATGTATATAATACAAGGCTCTCCGACACCAATAATTTGTGTGCTAAAACAACTTCAGAATTTTTTTAATCCTATGCCTATAAGTATATCAATTCTTGGAACCAAATACCTCCTGATATCCGCAGTCGAGGTCTCTAGCTGAGTTTACTAAACGTTACAAATGCATATTGTTTGATGGCTGGTAAATTTCTATATTTTCGTTTTTTGTGTAAATCTCCAGCTGGAATTGTTACTTAGATAACTGCTTTCCAATCAGATTAAGTTTTAATTAATTATCCTTTCTTTTAGTTTGGTTCTGAAATAAGTGTATATTTCAGTTGATTTTGCATTATAAGCCTACATGACATTAATATAGTTATATTATAGGCGGTCAGCTAGATAAGATGTGTATCATGTTCCCTGACGGCCGTTGTTCTAGTATTTACAGACTGGTTGATATCCTGTTTTTCGGGGAATTTTGTATTTTATTTCTTTTAAATGATTTTCTATTAGTATTTGTCAGTGATTTGGTGTTAATGCTGAAATAAAAACATATCTCTCTCTCTCTCTCTCTCTCTCTCGCTCCCTCTCTATCTCTCTCTATCTAGCCATAGAAGCACAGTTCGTTTCTGCCATAATTAGTCTCGATCTCTCTCCTGCTTTGAAATTTTCTTTTAAATTTGTTAAAAAATTGTAATAACATTTTGTAATAATTTAAATAAATAAAAATTAATTTTTAATTTTTGTAATTTAAAAATTTTTGTAATATAAAATTTGTGAAATTTTCCGCATTGATTTTTCTGCTTGTCTGCTGTAATTGCTGTACGTTATTTGTTGCTGCGACTCTTGTCGTTGCTGTAGCTGCTGCTGCGGCTTAAGCTCTGACTGTTGACTGTTGTTCCATCTCACGCTGGGTGTCCGCTGGGTGTCTTGAGGCTTTGTTTTTGCTAATATTGATTGTGACTGATCTTTGAATTGTTGCTGTTGATCCTGCAATTGCTGCTGAAGCTGACATTGCTCCTTTATTTGTGTAAAAAATTGTTTAGAATTGGTGTGTTATTGTTACCGGAGCATAAACTGTTACAGCTGCTAAATCTATATGCAGTGTTAACTCCATTATCTGCTCACCTCTCTTGACAACTTCTTGACTAGATATGTCGATTAAATCTACAGATTCTTCTGATTGGAGCCAGTGGCTATGTCGGTAAGATACTCGATCGCGGATCAGCATGTGCGGGGTTCAAATCTTGGGTTCGCCCGTCACTGACATCGCCTTCGAGTGACGAAACTGACGTCAACCTTAGCTTTACCAGCTTTTTCCTTGTTCTCTGATATTACGTACAACTCTCTATTATTTATTTTTGATCTTCCAGTCTTCTAAAAAGATTTTTCATTTTTCTGATCTTCTTTAATCTTTCCAGTTTGCTCTTTGTCCAGATCGTTTAACACCATCGCTTTCTGTACATTACTTTGTCCTTTTACGCCTTTTTTCATATCTATTTTTCGTATATAATGATCTGTAATCTGAAGAATGATTTCCTTGTGAGATTCATTTCCTTGATTCTCCTCTGCTTGACTGTATTCTTCTTTTCCATTTTTCCGTAGTTTCTGCAGACTCTGCTGACTTTGTTGCTTCGGATAATAGTCTTACATCTTTCTCAGTTCGTAATACTTACTAAGTAAGCATTAGTAACAATCCTTACTGAAGTAGGAGTGACAGCACGGCATAGCATGGTTTCTGGGATATCCAGATAGATAATGCTAATCTCATTCTCTTTTCTAAGAGGCTTTAATGGTATAATGACTTCCCTGGCAGTTCCTAGTCTACCAAATGCTGACTGTAATTTAAACTTACTGTTATTTGTTTGACTTTCTATTACTCCCTTGGGAACCATACTTGGATGAAGTATTCATACTTCTGCTCCACAATCTCGGAGATATTCTAGAATATTCCCGTCAAAACTCGGAAATTTTTTTTGTTAACTGATCAAACTGGATTTGTGAATCATCTTTACTTTTATGTCCTTTCTGTCTCCTCATTCTCTTGGACGTTAATACTATAAATTGATTTTAAATTTGCTTCCTTTTTAGAGTAGCTGGGACAATTCAAAATTCTGTGACCAAGTCTACCACAGTTGTAACAGGCGTTTGGATGTGCTCCTTTTGCTCTTCTTCGGCGTTTGTTCGTGTTGTGACTATCAATTGTTTCGCATAAATAGTATTTCATTCCATTTGTTGGCTTTATTAGTTGATCAAATGAATTTCTCTGTGGCCTTTCATTTTTATCTCTCCAGTTAACTTGATACATTGATCTTGATCTCCGTTTATTCTCATTTCCTACTCTTGGACTTTGTTCTTGGTTCTCTTTGTTGTAGGTTTAATATCCTTGTAAATTTATATGCGATGAATACTGATGGTTATATCCATTATTTTGACTTCTAGATGCCTAGATGTCTCAAAGATGTCGACAATTTCTGCCATTTTAATTGGTTTTAGGTGATTGTCTTGTTCCTTATCGTGGATATGGTTTCTTAAATAAGCTTTCAGAGAATCTCTCAATCTGTCCCCTACAATGAGATCCTTGAGTTCCTCAAAAGTTGTTACTCCTCTAGACTCTATATAATACTTCCACACAGTTGTTAGTCTACTGTTGAATTGTGTACAACTTTCGTTGTATTTCATAGTAAAACTCCAGAAATTCTGTCGATATGATGTAGGTGTCAGTTGGAATTCTCTCAGAATTAATGACTTCCACATGTCGTAGTCGTCTGTCTGTTCTGTTATTAAAGCTAGTATTGGCTGTTGAGCATTATGTGTGGAGTAAGTAGGGCTATTAGTGAATCTTTGTCGACTCCAAAAGATTCAGATGTGTGTACCATTTGTATAAAATATCCTGATATGCAAAATATGCTGGTATGGCATGTTATGCAGCGTTCCTTTTATATTGACTAAAAAAACTTTTAATCTGTAACGTCATTGATTTTCTAATTCTTCAATGTGAATTCCTTCTAATGCTTCTTTTTCTTTTCTCTCACCGTATTCCTTATCTTTATAGGCTCTTTCTTTCTCAAGCTCCTATATTTTTGTTCTCCTAATTTACTGATAAATTTCTGAAACTCAAATCTTTCATCATGCCTAATTCTTTCTAGTTCCTTTGTCTCTTGTTTCTCTTCTTATATCTGCTTTTTCCTCTTTTAGTTTTGACTCTCTTTTCTCTTTTTCATGCAGTCTATTGGCTTCTCTTTTCTCTTCTTCATGCAGTCTTTCTAGTATTACTTCGATTCTCTTTGCTTCTCTTTTATCTTCTTCACGTGATGCTACCAGATCTTGTTGGGTAGAATGAGATTTCTCTCAGTTAGACTTTCTGGATTCGATGATACGTCTCTTGATATTTCTTTGCAGTAGATAATTTCTGTAATTGTAGATATCGATTTGCTTCAAATATGAAAGGTTCAAACTCTAGAAGTGTTTTGACTGGTTTGATGACTCCAGCTTGTATTCGTAGCTGCATATCATAATGCACTACTTTTGGTCTAGTCATTCTCTTTAATTCATTCTCACTGAACTTTGTGTGGCACGCAGATAATTCTCTGATTAATCTCTCATTGCCTGATTTTACCACTACTTTATATAGTTGGTGTTCTGCTTCTAGTTCTTCGTCTGCTTCTACAACATCCTTTACAGCGGCTTGAGATAGTCCACTGCCATCAGGTATTATAGTTGCTCCTGGGGAAACTATATATGATGCTGTTGTTGACTGCGTTGTCATAGCAACTCTTGCTGTTAAAAAAGCTGGTAAAGCTAAGGTTAACGTCAGTTTCCCCACTTGCAAGCGATGTCAGTGACGGGCGAGCTCAGGATTTGAACCCCGCGCATACTGAGCCGCGGTCGAGTATCTTACAGACTTCGCCACTGGCTCCAGCCAGTGGAAACTCCTGATACAGCAGCTGTTGTCTTTGGCACGTTGTTGTCTTTATTTGGTACGCAGATAATTCTCCGATTAATATCTCAGTGCCTGACTTTACCACTACTTTATATAGTTGGTGTTATGCTTCTAGTTCTTTGCCTGCTTCTACAGCATCTTTTGCAGCGGCTGGGATAGTCCACTGTCATCAGATATTATAGATGCTCCTGGGGAAACTATATATGATGCTGCTGTTGATGGTGTTGTCATAGCAACTGTTGCTTTTTAAACTCTTGATACTGCAGCTGTTGTCTTTGGCAGGAATAGCCTTGATTTATCGACCATTGCAGTTTGGAAATATATTCACAATATTTATTTAGTGCTTCATTTGATGATACACACTGATTTCTCGGCTTTTATTAGGCCCGTATAATGTATGGGTCTAATATTTAACTATTATGTTTATATAAGCACATATATTGTCTACAAAATCACATATGTTTTCAATCAATCCACATTTAAACATAATTCAATATAGTGCACTACAATAAAATGGCACTATAAAGCTACAACCTCAATAAAACACCTTTATTGTTTAGACACCACTGTCTGGCTCTCTTCACATATTCAATAATTGTCCACGATATAATCCTTTTTACAGATTTGCAATATCAGGATTTAATAATTCAATCAATTTATAACTTATGATTCAGTCAATGAAATTTCTCTATAGCCTATAGAACACTTAATTATCACGCAGAATGTAAACAAAATATCAACGATACTGCAATGCAACTTCTCAATAGCCTAAGGAACACTTACTTAGCAAACAGAATGTAAACAAAATATCAAAGGAAAGTCTTTACAATTTATAGATCTTTCCACGTTAAATATTTAAGACCTTGAATCCCTGGATCCATATCTCTGTTTGATTCAATAATTTGGTTTGATCAAGTAACCAACCTATAGCGCTGTTTTCCATATAGGATATCTTATTTGACCAAACAAATTAAAGGCATGAAATGAACATTGAAAAATATCTGTCTATAAATAAATTGGACTTTGTGCGTGGAATTTATATTGGACTTATTTAATTCCTTTATTTTAATTCTCTTCTATATTTTCATTAAGTTAGGTATTTATATAATTATTAGATACATTATATAAATTAGAGAAGGGAATCGTACAGAACCCGAACCGAACCGAACCCTGAAATCTAGAATTTTGACCAAACCCGAACCGAACCCGAACCCAGACTCTGGCCGAACCCGAGCCGAACCCGAAATTGGACGAAGTCCAGACTTCGTCCAATCCGAACTGAACCAAACTTTTGTAGTTCCTTTCTTCTTCACCAGCCTGACATTAAATAAAGATAGTAAGAACAATACAAATATATATTAGTTTTTGCATTTACATGTCTTACAGTATCTAACAGCATATACTCAGGTAAGGCTGGTTCCGACACAAATTTTAAAATGGTAGCGGTACAAAGGAATGGTAGAGGAAAGCGAGACGGGAATACAGAAGATAATGGTTAGTCTGAATGATACGGCATTGAAATATGGAATGAAGATTAACATCAAAGACACAAAAGTGATGAGAGTATTCCATAAAGATCTGAAAATGCTTGACTCAATCAAGCTGGATTTGTTCCTGTTAAATTCAAATTATGAATTTTTTCTAAATTTAGTGTGCCACCTTAATAGGGCCTATTTTTGCAGTCAGATTTACAAATAATTATATACGGCATTCTATATGTGTTAAGACTGTCTGGAGTAAAAAATTTTGCACCATAGCAATGCAATAATTTCATAACTATTTTCGTAACTTCATAATTGATCTGAGAGTTTAAAATTTGAAACCCTAAGGTAAATTATGAAGCTTATTACTGGTCAGTTGATGGCAAACGGTGTATATTATGATCATTTTTCTAAGGAAGTACACGTGTTCACCAAATCATCTTTATTTGACATTTTTATGTTACTAAATTGCACTTTGTCTCTGAGATATTGGATCAAATTTTAGCCAAGACATTTCCACTTAATTATAAAAGTATCTAATACAGAGGCTTAGTGACAAAATTTATTTTTAAATTGATGAAGCATTCTATTTGCTGGTTATAATCAAGGAGAATATTTCAGATACAATATTAAAGCTAAATATCTATAGGCCTATTATGAACATTTGTTGGTCAACTTACAATATTTTAAGAAATGTACAGGAATAAATACCACTTCTCTCCTTTTTTCATTGTCGAATTTTTACCCAGGTGAAAAAATGTGGCAGCTATTATGACTTAATGAATTTTTAAGCATATTTGCCATACACCATTTTAAACATGTTTGTCATAACCGTGACTATTATAAGTAAAGTTAAACAATTGAAACATTATCCACTTCAAACCATTTCGAACTCGAATCGAACTCTTGCGAGTTGGAAAGCAAGCCGAACCCGAACCGAACCCGAACCGAACCCGAAACCTTGTTAGAACCGAACTCGAACCGAACCGAACTTTCATTTTCAACGAACCGAACCGAACCCGAACTCCGGAAATTCATAAAATTCCTATCTCTAATATAAATGGTAGGTAAAAATTTCTTAATAATTATGTTGTTTAGGGGAAAGCTGATGTTTTACAAAATCAATATTTTTATTGTATAACTTCGAAAATGTTAATATTTACTAATATTCTAACGTATTGATGATATTCTAAAATATTTTTTTTATTTAATTAATATTTTATGACCATTCATTTGTCATAATGCTCGACTATAACAAAATAAATTAGTTCTTCAAAGTATTTTATTTAAATTTATTAATTAACATAACATAACGGCACACTGGGTCAGGAAGCACAGATGCTTGTGTAAGGCCCATTTCCTCCTACCTCGCCACGGTTATTAGTAATCGTTGCTTTTTGATGGCGCATCAATTGCAGCCGGCGCGGATTTAAGAATAAACTTCCATCACCCTGGGATTTTATCCTTCAAAGCTGTCAACAATCGGTCTTCCGAGGTGGTCGCCCATAAAGTTCTAACAGAGACTGATGCAGCTTAACTTCGATTATTGACGGGCAACTGAACCAAGTGCGCTAATCCCGCCATCAAATATATGTTTATTGCTCCATCTACCGAGTGATTAGATATCTTTTGCTAATATGTGTAAACCAAAAATGTTGCGAAAAATATTTTTATTATTGACTTTTAATTTCTTTAAATTTAACAAGCATTTTACATTTACAGATAAATAAATTTCTTAATCAAAGAATTCATCTGAAATCGATTGCTAATTGTTCAATAAAAGGGTTATGTTGTAATCTATATAATACTAATCTATTCATAGATTTCTAATTCTGATTAAATATCGTCATATTTATCTATCGCTTTAATTGATTGAATATTTAATTTTTCCATCTAACTAATGGCTACAGTTCAATCTTTTGGGCACCAGAATACTCTATGGAATATTCAAAATATGTTGGGTCAAACCTAGGGTCTTGGCACCAATGTCAAGGTCTGTAATGTTCATTAAATTATTATGATCTTAAAGCATTGGCCCCGGCCTCGAATAATAGCTCTCTGAATTTATCCTAAATTTTTCAATCAAGAAACGTGTTTAAAATGAAATTAAATTTATTAAATAAAACACGAATTAAATAATACTTACAGACAATGTACACTGAAACTAAAATATTCCATTTTGCAACGTTTTCTCTGTTCTCTCAAGTCTTCCTTTGACCACACTTAGGGTCTACTCAACCATCTTTTCTGCTCACAGTTAAGCCACTATGGTTTATATCGCCTAGACGTGAAAGATCTCTATCTTTCTTAATATCTTTCCAAACACGTGTTATCTTCTCTAAACCTTTTTCACGTGTCCCTGTTTACTTCCCTAGACAGCGATTGCTCTGTGCTATTCGGTGGCTGAATATTGCAGTCAATCATGGGAAAGTTCGCCTCATACAAAACTCGTCGATGCACGTCTCAATGACTCAATGACTACATGTAGTTTCTGTGACGATCAAATCAACTCCAACGCCGTGACTCCCACTTCTTTGTAACGTACTGCCCCCTCATATCCGTCGAGAGGAGATAACACACCAGCAACTGCAGAGAGTCCGTGAAAATCATGCCCTCCCTTTATCACTGGCCTTGTCTAATCCTCCTCAGAAGAGACTCGAATCTCGATATCCTATTTGGAAGATCTGTAACAATGCGATTCCTTGGCGTCTCTGTCCCAGTGGAGATTAGAGTAGTCAGTCGCTGATGTCAGAAACCTCCATCTGGTTCATGATCCGTCTCAAGGGCTACAAGGAATGAATCTCTGCAGAGGAAGTTGGTGCCATTTGAATCGTTTCCGTTCAGGTCATGGTAGATGCAGAGAAAGTGAGTTTCGTTAGAGTATTTGTGATTCGCCGCTTTGTGCCTTCGGCTAATCTCAAAACATGAAACATATAGTTGAGGAGTGCCTTCTGATCAGCCTACCGGTCAGAAGGCACTGGTCTTTAGCTCTCTACTAGAAAATCAAGGGGAAATTCTTTTAAATTAGTAATCAATAATCCTAAACTTGATACACGCAAATACTTCTCTTCTTCCAGGATATGCGAATCTTGGAACTCCTTACCAGACGGTGTTGTTTTAGCTAATAATGTCAAATCTTTTAAACATCAACTGAAATATTTTTATTTTAATAAGTTTTAATTTTTAAATCCTGCACCAAAGTTACTAAAGTATATATATATTTCTAGATTTCTTGTAATGAACTGTAATGCATGTTCATTTTAAGTTGATTACTGATTAGATATATAATTAAAACAAACGTACATAATATTTTAAGATTTTGTATATGCTGGTGTTTTACATTTTATTCGTAAATAGGTTTTAATATATTATGATACATTTTCCTGCTAATGTGTAGGGGTATTTTGAAGTAAGTAATTATGCTTAAATTGAATGTCTTGATTGCTATAAACTTTTAACTGAATTTTATGATTTATTTTGCTATGTGTGTTAAGGGTACATGTTAGTGATTTCGTGGCCTTTGTGTCCTTTTTCAATTTATCTCCATGTATTTCTAGTGTGCGACTTTACCGAAGTGAAATAAACGCCATTCAATTCAATTCAATTCAATACCGGGTGGACTGTCTACTAGAGAGCAGTACGGGGCCCCCACCCGCGGGGCTCCCGCGGGACCCCGCGGGGGCTGGAAAGAATTCGAACGGGGGCCCGCGGGGTCGGAGGCTGGTTTTGCGGAGCCAATGGCTGTGTGGCTCTTATACATTGTTCTAATGAGAAATGAACGTCAGCGAACAAAGATAATCTAATGATATCTTTAAGAGAAGATAAGTGCAGCAAAGAAGAAAATCGAAGGAAATCGGTGAGTTCGCAGATCAACGACACAGCACCATCAGCACTTAGTCAGAGACAGCAGATTGTGTCCAGATTAGGAAACATGCTAACACTACTTCATGACGAAAGATGTAAGAAAAATAATACAGTGTAAATCCGGCCAAATATCCAACAAGTATTTAATTCAAATCAGATGTCAATTCAATCTGATGTCAGTTAATCCCTACCCTAACCGTCAATCCTGTCATTCAGTTGAATCTCTTATCTTAATGTTGTGTAATTAGTCTGGATTCAGCCTCTGTTCAACGGACTGTAGCGAGGTACAAGACAAAGAGGCCAGGGACGTACATGTAGTTGTATACGTTGCCGCGTCAATCTGCTTTCAGTCTGACTTTTCAGTTAATTTAAACAGTAACTTCGGTCAAAAATATGAACTATCTTATTTTAAAACAACATTAGCATATTATTGGTTGTTTAGCTAATAACGCTTAAATCGTTAGGGCTGTAATTAGTGCGCTTAAGTAATTCAAGCAATCAGAATAACAATTGATGTAAAATGTAAGCATAGAAGGGCCTACTATAAATTTATACATTATTATTGAAGATATAAGTCATTAGTTCGGAAAGAGGTTATGTGTTATTTGTCTGAAAGTAAGCCCGCTTACATTACATTGCGATGATAAGGACCCATAGCGGAATAAATATATTTCATGCATTGTAGGGACTATATCTATCCGAGATGGAGGCTTGCATTTATAACAATATATCCTCGTGCAAACATGATTTACTTTATTACTATACGTGTTTACACGTATAGTAATAAAGTGTAATATATTGAAATACATGTTAACATATTTCATTGCGTGGTGGAACGTAGTCAGAAATAAGTTACACGGGTGCGGGGCGGGGTTTGGAATCAAGGCTTGCGGGGCGGGGTGGAGACGGAAACAACTTTTTCTGGACGGGGTGGGGATGGAATCATGTGTCACCCCGCGGGGCGCGGTTGGGTTAAAATTTCAACCCCGCGCAGGTCTCTACTGTCTACGCTAATGGGTCTTACAAGTGAAGCAACTATCTGGATTAACGCATACTCTAAATAAAATGTCAACTTCTACATCATATAGCTTATTGAGAAATTTGAATTCCAGTGGGTTCCACTGGAATTGGAAATTGGAAGTTGGAGAAAATCGAAAAGAGTAAAAAAAATTCCCATGAATTAAAAAAAATCCACGAAGTCAATGGCGACAACAAAGAAATACCCTACAGGTTCATATGACTACAGAATTAGCGATGAAACACTGATAATGCGATAGCGTGATAAGTATTACCCTAGGAAGAAATTTAAGCAAATGTGAAGGAGGTCAGGGTCAAAGAAAATTTCAGCAGAGAACAGCAAGGTCTCTGTAGCACAACCAAAAATAATCGTTGCACAACTCAAGAATTGGTGGCGCTGACAAGCTGAATCAGCGGGTGTCTGCACGTCTGCACACGATTCGTTAGCGTAAGTCGTGGCGGCCAGTTGTTGTCTACCTTATTTACGTTACAGTAGTCAACTGATGGTATCTTGGCCGCAAGATCGGGGCATACACTGATAGTCTACTCGCATTCCGACGAACGCTGGGGATCGATCTTCTTAGATGTTATGTAACATCATCCATACAATCGTTCAGCGATCTCGAGTGATGGGGTTAGTTACGATGGGCTAAAATAACAGACTGCAAAAGAACTGGATACAACGTAGCTTGACTGATTGAAGACAAAAGTCATACTCTAAGTGTAAGAAAGGTGACGTAGGGTTGCATGTGGAATGCTTCGACAACTACTATGCACTGTTATGAATCTACATTTATAGAATTACGTGGCGACAAGGCGAATATGTGCTGACTCGAGTGTCCTAAGTACTAGAATATGCCGTATGAAATTGAACATGAAGAAATTCAATTCAGCATGAAGGCATCAGCATTTGCAAAGATTTTGAACAAAAAGACTACTCCACTGTTTTTGAAAACTGTGATTTGAACAATTCTCTTGCAAATATTTTTGAAATTAATGATTTTTTGTCATAAATTTCGAGTATTAGTGATATTTTGTCTTTTATTGTTTAAAATAATAAACTATTTTTGCACAGTACATTGAGTGTTCTTTCATTTTATCACATTTTACACCAATATTACACATTTTTCGTGAGGCTGATGCTCAGCGTCCCTTAAAAGTGAAGTCACTTTTAACCTAAATGGTGAAAAGAAACATATTTCAAATTGGGCAACATTTCTGAGCACCAAAGAATGAAAAAATTGTAACAAGTTTACGGTTTAAGAAAAAAACATTGTGTAGTAATGGGTTAATGCAGTTTTAGAGAGATCATTTGGTGCAGAGTTACAATAATAAAGATTATAATAGACTAGCGCAAAGGAGGTTCCGCACGAAACCACAAAATCACTTCTATTATCGTATTCGTAAACATTTCACATCTGTATTCCAATTTGACCGCATTTTAGAGGATTTGTTAAATTCCCTTAGGTATTGTCGTGGAACAGTTCCATCAGTCAGGTTGCCCTGCTTCTAATATATTCGAATAGCCACAATATTCCCGGCGGCATATTGCGACCACAGTCTTATAGACACCTAAATGAAATATTTTTTGCCGCAACAGTGAACGTCGACTGACAACACCCACATGGGAGATTTTCTGATGCTTCCAGCAATTGCGATTAGGTATACTTTGATTCAGCAATACTGAACTGCGGTATCGTAACACGTAAGCCTAAGTTTTAAATTAGTTTAAATTTCTAAATTTAACTTAGAAATTAGAACGTCAATAGAGTGACGTCCTTGTTTCGTAAATGGGACGCACACAGTTGTGCTTTTGCAGTGTTTGGTTTTAGACGATTCTTCCTATTCTGCCTAGGACTTCACTCTATAAGTGAAGTCCTAGAAACACAGATGGTATTCCAGGACTTCACTTAGGTGTTTGTTATTATCAAATAAATTCCAGGCGTTCTGCCTGGAATTTCATCAACATCAACTATCAGCAACATACGTTTCTGCCAAATGACATGATTGCGTGAAGATATTAATGTGAAACGGCCCTTAGAACATGCCATTTCCGTAATATCTTCATAGAATTTTAGAACAGCCTTCAAGTTCTACATAAAGACTTTGACAGCTTATGGCATCGTTTGGGTCTTAGCCAATCTTAAAAGTAATCTGTGCTGCCCTGTTTGATCTTATAATTGCAATTTTCAATGTATGTAGTGAAACCTTATTAAATCCGCCTACTTATAGTTAAGACGGCGTCGAAAAGATTCTTCATCAGATGATGCCAATCTAATGATCGTCACAGCTATGATTCTATACTGTGTATGAAGATATATACAGCATGTATGTCTTCATATAGTTGGAGACAAAACCATTTCATTTCATAGCACATCTCTGATAGTCTCTGACTGGCTTTTGTGGCTTTGTTCGACTCGAAGAGATAACCACTCGTGGGGCATATACGGTGGTTCAAGGTACATCCTTCTGTAAGCTAGCGGTAATCACGATCTCAGTGACGCTTCGTTGCCGCCATCTTTGCAGACTGGCATATCTATGCCAGTTTATCTATACCCACATTGCCACTGGCTGGAGCCAGTGGCGATGTCGATATAGATATTCGACCGCGGATCAGTATGTGCGGGGTTCAAATCCTGGGCTCGCCCGTCACTGATATCGCTTTCTAGTAAGAAAACTGACGTTAACATTAGCTTTACTTTTGATTCTGGACTGGATGATGATGCACAATTAATTAGCTCTGCAATTTAAATAATCATTTAGTACTTTGAGAGTTAGGTAAATAATTAGGTAATATCAACAAATAACTGGTATTTTAAATAAATAATTATTAAAAATTAATGACATTTGTTGTAAAGGACAGGAGAGAACTTGTAACGGGACACTCGATGGGGGGTATGGACCCGCTAAGTTGTATGGGATCAGGTGGAGGAAGTAGTGGTTTGGGAAATGCAGCTGTTGTCAGCAGCCCATTCTCAAACCCTCATCACAGACTCCGTCACACTCCTAATACTGTATCGGATTTTCAGCCACCATATTTTCCTCCTCCGTACAGTGGAATGCCTCCAAGCCAATCTCAACCCGTCGAGTTTTCTCACCATCTGTCAGGTGGGGACCCCTACCATCTACCGCACTATAGTGTTCACCCGAGTGTCACGGGCTATGCTGGTATGGGTTCAGATAGACATCACCTTCTGACAGGGCCTCACAGTGACTCTATAAGCGCCAGTCTATCTCGAGGTTTCGTGGCTAACGGGATGTACGACTCGAGGAGATCCGGGGATTACAGTGGTGGTATACACGGTAGTTCAAGGCAAGACATATTTCTGCAAGCTCGTAGTACTCACGATCTCAGTGATGCTTCGTTGCAGCTCGCTTTGCAGACTGGCTTATCTATACCGGGACTGGATGATGTTGCACAGGTACAACTTAGGCCATTTAAATAATCATTTACTGACTTATGTCCACAATTAGGTAATAATATCAGCAACGACTTCTTTCACACTTTCGTTTGTCAATTAAATTTATTTATTAGAACTATATGGAATAGGTGATTGCCAGCAATTGTTTCTAACATAAATGCAAATATTTATACTGTACTGTGTACATGTATGCATCGAGTGAGTGTATCACTAAATAATATACGAAATTAGCTTATCAATATAATTATGTGGAATGAAACCAGTAATAGGGTGCCGACTAATGCAAATTATAATTATCTCCTAATGTAGGCAATAGTTGTAGTAATGTAAGTGTAGTACTGTAAAAGTGTAATAATAATGAGTACAAATAAAATTAAAACCATTAATTAAGATACTAAAGGATCCACTCGTATCCACATGAAGAGGAAAACGGAAGACAGAGACGCGTCGAGGCGTTAATCCATGCACCTGCTAGTAGGTAGTGCACCAGAAAAAGAGACAAAGAGAGCTTATAATTCAAAGATTGCAAAAGTTGTTAAAAATTCTTAAATGTCATTATTATAGTATATCCAGGACATTACGTCCGTGTCTAAGGCTATGCTGGTTGTTGTTTCTTTCCTTGCTATTTTCTTACCATTTAGTCGTTAATTAGTTTGTTATTCTTGTATGAACGGTATTATTCCACTCCTGTTCCATTTATAGATTTCCTTCTATTAGTTTGAAATTCTTTCTGCAACCTATGACTCGAAGCTTCCGTTAATATTAATTATCGGACAGCTATTCTGTGTTATATGTGTCATTACTAGCATGTGCTGGTGCACTGGTGCAGTGCTTGTGAACTACATGTGTAGGCTGTTAGCGCAAACAACCACAGTATATAAACACTTGTTTATATCTTCCGGGGTCTTAGGTTCTTTTGCTCTGGGCTTGTTGATTGGTCTAAGTCAGGTACTTGGTCACTTGGTCAGATAGGTGAGCAATATGTGAGAATTGGTGAGGTGGTCAGTAAGTTGGTTTGTTTATTATTATGTTTCGGTGCGTTCTTGTTATTATTTCTTATTAGAAGAAGAGCCATGTGCTTCGTATAGGAGGACATTGCTCTTCTTCTGTTCTTTATTTCTTGTCTTTAACTCTATCTGAGTTATATCTTCATGTGTAGGTATTATACGTGTACTTACGTGTTGATGAACATGATGTAATTTAATTGTAAGTTATATTAGTGTACCAAGCGTGAACATTTTAAGTATGGAACAGTAACTGTTTAATAGTAGGTGGTTTGTATTGTGTTGAATGCTATGTAGTAAATGTTGTTAAGTAATGGGCTCGTCCTGTTACAATAGGGAATTATACTGATAGGAAGCAACCCCATCTTTCTTAGAAAGGTTCGAACTCTAGTCCCGAACGAACGCCTTCGCTGAACAAGAACAGTTTGGAGTAAACCCTAGTTCCCTTTAAGGACGCGTTCGACTTTAATATCCGTTATTTAATATTAGGTGATGATATGGCAAAAATTCAAAATCAGTCTATTGACTGGTAATTGGAATTCAATACTTCTAAATATAGGGGCCTGCATTTGGGTAAAATTGTTGCAGTAGGGCCTACTGATTATGTTGTAAACGACACAATAGTAAAATATAACAAAAGTGGACAATATTTAGATATATTAATAGGTAATTTATCGTTGTATTTATACTTCTACTAGCCATAGTTCTTTCTAAATCAGCATTTACGCATTGGCTTCTTTAACAGGATTCTTCAAGTTTGATGAAAAACTTATTAAAGTTGCCTACAATCAGTAACAAACAGTACACCTACAAACAGTAATTAGCATTTACACCATTGTGTAAATGATGATTTTGGGTAAGAAAGAGATATCTATGGCTAGTAGAAGGAAAAATATAATAACATTTATAAGGCATAGCACTATAATGATTGCATTATAAAAGGTATTTCTTGAGTATTACGTTCATACTGGGTATCCTAATCTCAAAAGATACATTTTCAAAGTTAAAAGGCCAGAACGACAAGACTGATTTGACCACCTAGTCATAGGAAAAGTCCCTCAAAAATAATGGTATCGAAAAGAATATCATAGATGATTTAAAGACCCACTCGTTTGTGGACATGAAGAGGCAAAGAGAAGAGAGATGATTGGAGACGCTATATGCCATAACTATAACACACATTATAGTGAAATGATCATATAGTGAAATGATCAACTATGTTGATATCTATCACTTTTAATACCACATGTTAAATCCGTTAGCCAATTTTGTCCATTTTCCGTGTAACCAGTCCTATGAATGTCCGACATTTTACTCTCAGCTCAGAGCGGCTGGGATTCGAACCCAATTCACCTCAAAGTCTGTCATTTAAAACTTCATGACGTTGAAGATCTACAACTTGAAGAGTTGAAGATCTACAACTCTAGCCATTGCGCTATTGAGGCATTCAATAGCGCAATGCCATAATTCAATAGCACTGCTTACTAGAAGGTCATGGCCTTCCAGTAAGCAGTGGATTAAGAGAGAGATAGTTAGATACTATATTGGTGTACAATGTAGGCCTAAAGACATGTAACATTTAATATTCATATAAATATCCCGTTGTTTATTTGCTTACTGGTATTTATGCCTGTATTCCAAATTTGATCTAGTAGCTATGCTAGTTAATCAGTGTGTATCTAAATTTTTAATATAAAATAATTTACCTTGCAGTTAATGTTGGAATGTAGGGCCAAGAACATGTGCATGTACATTAATGCACATGTACATTACTACTTATTACATGGACCAGGTAAGAAATAATTATCCAGACGGAATTATCTTTGACACTAAATCGAACACGGGACGTCTGAAACAAACCATTAGTCTACGGCAGCCCTTAATGCGCTGAAGTTTAATTGATGCTTTTAAAAGATTGGTACGATTGATTGATTTATAATGAATAGAATTATGATTAAATTTAGCGTCTAGATTGAATAGTTTTAGACTTGATTAAGTACATTGGCGAACTATTAACTTAGTTCATAGTTCTATGTTATATTATTAATCTGTTATATACTTAATTTGTTGCAAAATCAATTTAAAGTTTTGACTGTTATTTTACCGTTATAGTTGATTCCGTTGCAGCTATTTTATACTGTTTTACTATTTAAATTGTTAAAGTTATAGTGTTTATGTTTTGATCGTTAGTTAATTATTGCATATTTATATCATTTTATTTAATTTGTGTAATACTATATTGTAATTTATATTGTACTTTCTGTATTGTTTACAATTACTGATTAGTCAGTTTTGTAAGCATGTTTCGATCGAGAATTCCTGTTAATTCTCTTCGAAGCAATATTTCTCTTTGCTCTCTCAACATTCGATCCCTCTCTAACTCAGACCATATCATTGCTTTGCATGATTTGGCTGTGACTCGCAAGTTTGCTTGTTTTGCCACCAGTGAAACTTGGCTAACCTCTATAACCGCTCCTTCTGAACTGATGTCTATTCTTCCTCCAGGTTATGAAATGTTTATTGCAAATCGTGACTCTAGGTTATCTGGTGCTAAGGGTGGTGGAGTTGCTCTCCTACTAAGGAAATCCTTTTCCTTGGTAATTTTTCCTCTTTTTCTTAGCAAGGACTGTCATTAATTTTCTTCATTTGAAGCAATTTCAGTCACTGGTAAATTTGGCACATGTACTCTGCATGTTGTTGCAGTGTATCGACCACCATCTTCCTCCACCTATGCCAAACCTTTCTCTCTCTTTTTATCTGAGTTTTCTGCCCTACTCTCCTTCCTTACTACTTCTAAGTCAGACTTTGTGATTGCAGGTGACCTCAACATTCACCTTGATAATCCTCTTGATCCCTTAACGCAGCAGATTAATACTTTGCTGTCCTCTTGTAATGCTGTTCAACATGTGAATGTTGCTACTCATATTGACCATCATACACTTGATGTTGTTATTACACCAAGTCTCTGCTATTGTTCATTTAAGTGTTAATATTTTATCTCACTAGCCGTCTGACCACTTTCCTGTTGTATAATCATGTTAAGCCTGACACTATTAAAAATTCATCTACTGTTTCATTTAGGTCTGTTAATAATGTTGATCTTGACCTCTTTTGTTCTGATCTTGAAAACTCGACTTTGATCAAGTCTCCTTCTAATGATCTTGATGAATTAGTAAAACAGTATAACACTACTCCTTTATCTCTACTTGATAAGCATGCACCTTTAACTACCAAGAAGCTTAAGAAATCTAACCCTTGGTACACCTCTGATCTGAGAAAGCTAAAGGTTGCATGCTGTAGAGCTGAAGGAAAGTGGCGTCATACCCATTCCGATTTTTGGAAAACTGTTTCTAATTTGCAACACAAGATTTATCGTACTGCTATTGCTAATGCTACTCTTCTTTGGTCAGTAAGGCTGCGAATGTCAAGATATCATGGAAAACTGTTAATGATCTTTTACATAGATCTAATACTCGTACTCTTCCTTCTACTCCTGATGAGTCACTTCCTGAACAATTTTCCAGTTACTTTAGTGATAAGATAAGCAATATTAGAGCATCTATCTCTCCAGCTCCTAACTCTACTCCTCATACTCCAGTAGAGACTCATTCCAAGGATGAGCTTTTTAATTTCACTCCAGTTACAATTGAAGAGATTACTAAATTAGTTTTAGACTCTCCAACCAAACATTGTGACTTGGACCCTATCCCACCCTCTCTTTTAAAGAAGTGTATTCACATACTTGCTCCTGTATTAACATTGATTGTTAATCTCTCTCTCTCTCTCTCTCTCTCTACTGGCATATTTCCATGCGCTTTTAAGCTGGCAGTTATTACTCCAGTGCTTAAAAAGCCCACACTGGATAAGGAATCATTGTCGAATTACAGGCCTATATCTAATCTGTCATACATATCTAAACTCACTGAAAGAATTGTTCTTCAGAGGCTTTCTCTTACAATGATCTATTTAATAAGCATCAAGCTGCTAATACTAAGCATCGTTCAACTGAAACGGTGCTTCTATCTGTGTGCAATTCTATTGTTAATGCCATGTGCACACAACGCTTAAACTGGATTATGTATGCTTGATCTTTCGGCCGCTTTTGATACCATTGATCACAATATTCTTCTGGAACGTCTTTCTTCCTGGTTCGGTATTCGTGGAATAGTTCTTGATTGGTTTTCCTCCTATCTGACGGATCGTTCTTTTAGTCTGAAAGTGATTGAGTACATCTCTTCGCCTTTCCACTTAAAATATGGTGTGCCTCATGGCTCCGTTCTTGGTCCTTTCCTCTTCAACCTTTATTCAATACCCTTGAGCTCACTGATCTCTTCTCATTCTATTGATCATGAGCTATTTGCTGATGAAACTCAAATGTACACTTGTTTCACCCGTAACTCCTACTCTGACGCTGAAACTCTTCTGCAGCAAAGTTTTCAGTCTATATCCTTTTGGATGTCTGCTAATTTTTTGGCATTTGTTCCATCTAAGACTGAATTTTTGTAATTTTTATTGCTTGGGACACCTCAACAGCTTCTGAAGCTGAATGAGAAAACTCTTTCGTTATCTTCGGGTATTACAATATCACCTGTTTCTTCTGTGAGAAATCTCGGTGTTATCCTTGATAAACACCTAACCTTCCGCGAACACATAACTAAAACTTCACAAGCATGCTTCTTTCATATCCGAGATCTTCGTCGAATACGTCCATATTTGTCACGTGAGACGGGTGCTACAATTGGTGCTGCCATTGTGCAATCGAAATTGGACTACTGCAATTCCCTGTGTTTAAATCTCCCTGGCTGTGAGATTGATCGATTGCAGTTTGTTCAGAATTCTCTTGCGCGAGCAATTTTTTGTAGTTAAAAGTACTCGCATGTTACGCCCATATTAAATTCTTTGCACTGGCTAAAGATTAGAGAGCGTATCGTTTACAAAACAGCTTCGTTAACCTATAAGTCCATCACCATCCCTGGACAAACTTGTATGTCTCACGTGATTAAAGTGATGCATCCTGCTGTTACTCGGTCTTTAAAGTAATTACTCTTGTGAGACATAGCTTACCTTCGCGCTCTATCTAATCGTTCTTTCCAGCATGCTGCACCGCAGATCTGGAATTCTCTTCCATCTAATCTTCGGAAATCTTCATTTGAAGCACATCGGCCTTTGCTTTCCTATGAGCAGTTCCATAAGCAGTTGAAGACCAATCTTTTCCATCTCTCTTTTCCATCCAGTGTCCATGATCAGCGACCTGCGCCTAAAGCTCCTTTTCTTTAATTCCCCTTACTTTGGACCGATTATCTGGATTTTGGAATTTTTACCGCTTTTGGACCTTCTTTATGCTCGCCGGCTTGATTTTGTACCAATGGTGCTCGATGTTGTCATTGATGATTGTAGCACTCTAATTGTTGTTGTGTTGTTGTGTTGTATAGATACCGCGATCAATCACACAAAATATAGTATAAACAAACCACGATTGGCTGTGCAATATATAGATAAATTTCTTCTGACTCTCGATGCAATTCTTAACGTGAGCATATGTTCAACGTAGGACGTGCCCATCGCTCAGCCGAAGCATTTTACTTCACAAACCTGCATATTGTTGGTAGAATCTATAACTATAACTCTATAGCTCTAACTCTCAAAGTCTATTCGGCATACAAGTCGGCCGAATTCCACAGCGAATTGTAAGAATCTCCGTCATTCTCTTTTCAACAGGAATTTTTAACAAAGTCATCAGCCAAATAATATCTAAACCATGGCTGAGAGAACACACAAAGAATAAGTGGATCTAAAGCATTTAATGCTCTCTGACCCAGTACTGATATGTTATGCTATATTTTATTCTGGTACGCTGTGCTGAGGTGCGTTATCGTAACGACTTTACGTTGTTATATTATTATGTGTCAGCATGCTTAACAACTGCGTCTGCATGAAATGGAGGATTCTAAAGCAGATTAGGGATTACCCCGATATTTCCTAAGCACGAATATTTAAAGTGTAATTAATAATTAATGATTAATTAATATTTAATAATGTAATGTAATTAATTGTAATGTAATTAATAATGTAATGTAATTAGTAATTAGTGTATTTAAGTGTATTAAATGGCTTTATGACTCAATATGTTAGCATCTGATTGCTTCTTATTGGATAAAGTATCGATTCAAATGTTTCAGCTTGTGATGGAAGACTCGTACACTGCAAATGATAGCTCGGTGATTCGGAAGGGTAAGTACCGTTGATGATGTATGGAATAGTCTACGTTATGGATATGGTTTTTGTTCGTATAGTAATATACATGACATACTGCATATGCTACTATGAAAGGAAACTTTCATGGTTGCTTTCCGTTCTTGGTAGCTCTTTTTTGTAGTTTTCGATATTTTCTACATTCCACTCCATGGTTATTAGTAATCGTTGCCTTTTGTTGGCGCATCAATTGCAGCCGGCGTGGATTTAAAAATAACCTTCCCACATCATTGGGATTTTTCTCTCAAAGGTGGTCACCCACGAAGTACTAACCGGGCGCAATGGAAAAATCGAATGTTAACGTCAGCCTCCTCACTCGAAAGCGATGTCAGTGACGGACGAGCCCAGGATTTTAACCCCGCATATCCGCATATCCGCTATCGATTACCTTACCGACATCGCCACTGGTTCGAGCCAGTGATTGGGTGCTTAACTTTGTTTATTTGACGCGTAGTTTAGCCGAGTACGCTAAATACCTCACTACAATTATGTTCTAGACAAATCAATTATGAAATCGGCAAATATTAATAATAATAATAATAATTTTTTATTATAACTGATATTAATAATTAACATTAATAATTTATAGTAATAATAATAATAATATTAAGTGGCCATTGAAACCATGGGCCCAATGAATCCCGAAGGAGTTGACTTTATTAATGGCATAGGCAGATTTATTGCAGAGCAAACCGGCGATAAGCGAGAGACGTCTTTTCTTTGGCAAAGGCTTTCCATGACTTTGCAAAGATTTAATGCAGTCTGCTTCAACAATTCTTTTAAGCCGATTGATGACCTCGAGTAGCCGGGCGGCGATTCAGCATGTATTGCTTGAATCGTTTTTATCAAACCCCAGGTTCTTTACACCGGGGTATTAAAAAAAATAAAAATAAAATAATAAATAATAACAAAAAAATAAATAAATAAAAATTATAATAATGATCAGTTCACTGATGTAGAGGTACCCAGGGTTCAAGGCATTTGGTCTGCTCTATCCTTATCGGAAGAATCCCACAAGAAAAGGCCCGGCTGCTTGCTGTTTCTACTCTTCATAGTGGTGACTGGTTAAAACTGTGTCTGCGGAGCATCGGTCAATGCTCTGGGCACCCACGGCCTTTCGTGCATGCGGAGCGCTGGCAGAATCGGCAGATACCAGTATCTGAATGATCTGTTATGGCGTGCTCTGACTCGCGCAAATATTCCGGTCATAAAAGAGCCCCAGGGATTGAGCCGCTCGGATGGGAAACGACCGGACGGTGTATCTAATTCCTTGGGCAGAAGGAAAGTGTATCAGCTGGGATGTGACCGTGACGGACACATTCTCAGCAGGCAATCTCAGCCTTTCATCCCTTGCTGCTGGCTCAGCTGCTGAAGCCGCTGCCAATAGGAAGACACTTAAATATGCCGCATCTCTAGCAGCTACATCTTTCTGCCAACTGCTTTTGAGACATTGGGCCCCATCAACTCTGCCGCGTCTGACTTCATAAACGAATTAGGCATGAGAACCAGTGCCATTACAGGCGATCAACGTGAAAAAGCCTTTCTATGGCAGCGCCTATCTATTGCACTATCTATAATAATAATAATAATAATAATTATTATTATTATTATTTTTTTACCCCGGTGTAAAGAACCTGGGGTTTGATAAAAACGATTCGAGCAATACGTGCTGAATCGTCGCCCGGCTACTCGAGGTCATCAATCGGCTTAAAAGAATTGTTGAAGCAGACTGCATTAAATCTTTGCAAAGTCATGGAAAGCCTTTGCCAAAGAAAAGATGTCTAATGAGATGTCTATGTTATTATTATTATTATTATTATTATTATTATTATTATGAACTTGGCAAATTGTATGACAATAAATAATATTAAGTTTTTGTTTGCAATTGTCTTGTAATAGTAGGACCTTATTTCAAGATAATCACCTCATTAGTTCTACTAAAGTTACCCGTTTTTGAACTTAGTCATCATCATCATCATCATCTTCCCTTTAATCCCAGTTTAACCAGGGTCGGGATACGAATAGACTTTCTCCAGTCCTCCCTGTCCCACACCATATCATAATTCTACCCAGTTTATCTTTAGTTTATCCATTAGTTTAAGTTTTGTGGCAATTACTGGACCCCAGGCGCTCACCAACCGAATGCCCTTTCTGACGTTGGTATGGATCTTAGTGCGTTAGTCGCCTTCTACGACACGTGCAGTCACCGGTTGGTCAAATTCTTCAAACGACCCGGACAAAACACGGGGAAAACTTGAGGTTTGACCTTAGCCTTGAATAAACTTAGTCTTAGTTTTTGAACTTAGTCATGAATTAAAAATATCTCTGTCAAGAAATTTTATATACAATTTGTTAAAGTATTGTCGCGTTGCACCTGCAGTTATATCTACTTCTTTCATGAGTACTTGGCAGGTCCAAGAGTCATAATACAGATATTAAACCAATAAAAGTTGCACTAATTTATTAGCTGAATCTAAAGTTCCCCTTCACTACTGATATACCAACCACAGCATCAAATCAGATAAGTTTAATAAATTTAATATATTTATTAATAATAATAGTATACTTAATAATTTAATATATTTACTAATAATTTTCATAAATTTTAACAAAACAAATATATTTAATAGCTGTAATATCACAGTGTTGCGTTAGCTCTCTTAAAACACCTGCTTAATACTCTCTTTAATATCTACTTAGGTAATTCTTCCTCAAGTCACCTTCTGAACTTTACTAGAATATATCCAGCGAGAGTGTCCACAGATCTTCCGAATAGTTTAGGCTACTTCTTTTGCCTCTCACCCCTTCCTTTCTGGATATGCACGTGAAATTCTATTCATTTCTACATCTTTCTAACACGGCACACCTCCTCTCTCCAACTATCAACAACAAACTAAATAACTCCGCCCAGTCCAGGTATATGTTCCACTATTTGCGTTCTTTTCTGGGCACTAAAATTTTAAATAGATAATATACTAAGATACTTTTAACTTATCTCTCACTCTCCCTTTCTCTCTTTTCTGCCTACTGGCATGTCCATATTATATAATGCTCCACTCATATCTATATTTCGTTTTCCTCTTCATGTATACATTTGAGTGGATCTTTAAGTAATCTATTACATTCCTTTGATATGCTATTATTCTTGGGGGATTGTGCTTATGACTATGTAGGCCTACTACACCTGCCTCAACTTGACTAACAATTACTGAGCAGGGCGTCATTCCGTGAGAAAACAATTCTGTTTACCCTGCTATATTGTTATATTATACTGCGATATTATATTTTAATAAGGTAGTATTTACTCATAAATAAATTTACAGTTTATTGCTTTAGGTCGGCCACCTCATTAATTTCATTTTCGTTTTGGTGATTGTGTAGATGATGAAAATAATTTTTAAATATTAAACGGTATAAATGAAATTTGAGTTCATCATGATTTTGTAATTAAAATAATTATCGAAGGGTATAAATAATTATTAAATAAAATGGCAATTGAAATATTAAGGATATATCATTATTTTAACTGAAATTAAAATTAAATATTTGCTGTAAATGGAGCTCCAGACGGACCTAGAAGCTTCCTCATTGGTTTAAGGGATTTTGTGAAATGACTGCTATGAACCTACTCGACAATATCTAACAGAAAGACTTGAAATCGAATTTGAAATTGAGTTAGAATAATATTATACATTCAATCAAATACACAGTTACAGAATATAATAATGTCAAATAGAAGTTAGCGTAAGTGGTGAAGCAGAAACGAGACTCGAAGTCTGAACCACAGCTGCTGGTGTTGCCATTAATTTAGCACTAACTAGATAAGTTTCCAAATCAACAAATGGGTTTCGGGGTAACTCTTAAATTATTGTTATAAGTAAGCATTTTAAATCAGTGGTGTTAGCTGAAAGAATTCTTTCCACATCAGAATTTATTTCTTCAGTATTAATTAGCTTATTGAATTTTGATGTAATATTCTCTAAATAACTATATTGTCTAAGAAATTGTTTATCTTACTTCTATAAATTTCCTCAGAATATTTAGTTATAATAGTCATTACAGAACGACAAATTGACAGCATTTCCTTCAAGTCAACATTATTTTTCATGCTAGAAATCTGTAGTTTATCTGTAATCCTTTGTTTACCACATCATCAGTTGTATCTGTAATCCTTGTTTACCACATCATAACTTTAACTGGGGAAATTAACATTAAAAATAAAATTATGCTTCATATCTACATCTCAGTTCATTGAACCGCCATTTGCGCTAAGTTTCATCTCATTATTGTTTTGTAGAGCAACGTCATTATCAACTACATTTTGTTCTACTGCCTTTAAGATATCAACTCGCAAATGTACTCCAACTTGGTTAACAAAACTATCACAACACTCCTTTGCAATGCCATCCTCATCTTTTTCTGGAGAATGATTAACATTGAAAATGCTATTGTTGCTCATATTAAGTTCGCAAGTGATAACCCCTCCAGTTTTGTCAACTTTTATACCGACAAGCCCGACAAAGTGCTTAAATTAATTTTATATTCAATCAAATTACTAGTAGTTGAAAGTGATTTACTACCACAAATTTTCGATACGGTACTTAAATTTTAATGCATAATATAAAAACTTTATAATATAAATAAATGCCAAAGAATATGTTGCGGCTACGACCATGATATGCTCTTTCTATTATGCTCCTTTTTATTGAACAGAGTTCATTTGGCTCTTGATTTATTTTACGCCTTATTTTTGTTCCTTATTGTGTAACTACAACATAAGGCAATTGCAAACTATTTTCTATCCTCTTACAGTACTTTTATTAAAACAATGTTTATTGTAGCATTCGGTTTCTGAATTAAAACATAAAACTATGCATTAATACGAGATAAAAAACAATTAATTTTGAAATAAAGGTAACACTGTCCAGAAACAATTATATAAACTCAAAACACATCGACGTTACATTTCCAAATAATCTAATCTAAAAATTAACCTTTTCCTATAGTTTCCATTTAGCTTAACTTTTCAATAGCTTCTCAAACTACTACGACTACACGTATTAGTGTACATCTAAATGCATGTTTAGACATACAAAGTTCGTAAATTAAAAGCTCAACACATTTTATCACCATTAACCTTTCATGACAGCGCCATGTACACATTACAAAATTTCATTTCTTAAGCGATTATATATTTTCAGGAAATCAATATAATTTGTCATATCATAAGCACATTAATACATCAAAGTGAGCTTAATATATTCTTTATTCGAATACGCGTATACTTATTCACCAAATACTAGTTTAAAGAGATATAATTTACACTTTAATCGACGTAATAATCAAGCATCTATTGCTTCTAAATATCAACAGGGAAGAGAAAGGACACCACAGCTAGATTTATAAAACAAAAACACTGTCCCTTTCACAGTTGTTGCTATCCACTTTATTAGTGGATGGCAACCAAACTTAGTTGATAACAACAACTTTAACTCTAACATTTGCAAACTATGGTCCAATGTTGACTAAAGGTCAACGTTAAAAAATAAAGAGCGCGCACGATAATCAGAGAGGTTACAATACGAATACTTAAAAGGTATTTATCGGGTGATATGATGCTTCCTTTAAACCAAACTCAAATTAATAAAATAAAAAAGGCTACGTCTGGAATAGTATTATTAAAGTACATGGTAATGAATGATTCATACCGCTGTTGTCTGCATCTATTCCTGCAGCCTTAGGCGCAAGAGGTGGATTGGCAGGTGGAATAAGCTCAGTTTTACGGTTGAGCTAATTTACTCGAATAGACAGACTAAACTGAAAAGATAAAATAAATAGACAAACTGAAGAGACTTACTCAAGAATTGGAGAGCATAACCAAGCAACAAATCGGATCTGATATACTCAGCGATGAAGTGGCACCAATTCCTGTTGCAGGCAAGCCGCTATTAAATGCATTGAAAAATGTGGACTCGGTGGATGCATAAAAAATTTGAAAGGAGCTCAGTGGGGTAATGGAATAGATCTACAAAGAGGCGGAGCAGGGCTTTTTTAGCCAGACAGGGTGAGGCATAACCTTCCCTCAATTTTTAAAATCATTTAATATTATCAAGCCACTCAGCACTTTTAATATAATAGAAAAAATGCAGAGGTAAATATACGAAATTTCTAAACTGATTTAATGTGAGATGAATTGAAAGGATCAATTAGCAACAATGAAAGTTTAATCGGTAAGAAATCGTTGAAGTAAGTTGAAGTCGGTTGAAGACTCAGATATTGATTACTCAAGAGATACAATTATTTGTAGAAGCTATGAAAATAGCCATCACGACATATTTCTTACTCAAATACAAATGATCATAGCAGGCTGCTCCGGTTGTGGTAAAACAAATTTAGTGATAGACTTCATAATGAGGAAACTTGTATATTACGATAATATAATGATATATAAAACGACGCCACATCAAGGCGCGTACTAGTATCTTAGACTTTGCAGTGAATAAGCAACAAGGAAATTTAAAACAAAAAAAGATATACATGTAGTTACTTTCCACAGTCTTGACGATGGAATTGTGTAACTATCTGAATTTGATAAGAACATGACTCATGTGCTAATTTTTGATTATGTCATGAATGAAAATAAAAAGGTTATGACTGATATAAAACGTATTCTATCTTTATCAAAGCATACATCAACTGAAAAAGCGCGGCATACGCCAAAATGCTAGCACTTTTATTTTATTTCGACAAGACGCGAAGACCCTAAAATATTTGTATGATACACACATAAGGAGAGAAAGAGAGACACAGAGAGAGATAGCGTGCGTGAAGGCTAACTCAGGAAGGTGTTTAAATATTCGTTTAATATTAGTAAATACCCCGTGTTTTTCTCGGGTGTGGTTGGACCACTGCGGAATAGGGCAACCACAAACAATCTGCCACGTGTACGTGAGAGGCGACAAAAGGCAGGAGCTGAGGATAGCAAGAGGGGACCCACCTCACCATGAAATATTTTCCCCCAGGATTAAATGGTAATTAATCCACCTAACTGAGGAAGGCAACGGGAAACCACCTCAGAAGCCATATTTTTCCCAAGCTATAGGGTACATAAGGTATGGATAAAGCAATTACTTTGTGAAGGGATTAACTTGTTGATCTAAGGAGTGCTCCTATGGAGTGAGAAAGCAGACTTTGAGTATGAATATGTACCTTGAACCTGCCACTTGGCAGTGCACTGAAGAGAAGAGATTAGTAAAATAGATATATATTAATATAATGTGAAATATATATTAATACATGTATTAATATATATGTATGCCTTACCTTACAACTCAAACAATGCAATAGACCTTTGCGAAACTCAAAAATTCCAAACAATAGGAAGCAAGTGCCCTGACCTAGATCAATCTTCGTTTCTGGGTCAGTTCATTTCAATACAGGCAACCACGGATGCCACATAATTCTTGATATAGCATAATGAAAATGTCTTTTAAAATCATTAAATTTGATAACCAAATCTTTGAAAGTTGAATTGATAGTCATAGACATATGTCATCTAATGTAACTTAAGGGAATTTTATGTACCTAAAACCTAGCAATTAAATAAGATTTTGCAAAATTTTCGTAGTTAAATAACTTAATTTATACGCCTATAATCTGTGCATGTAGTCCTAATTTACTTTTATATTGCATAAAAATTAAGAAGTGATTTTTCTTATCATTTATAATATTATCTTGATAACACATTCGGTTACGAGCAGTTTAAACGCTTTAACAAATCTTAAGGTTACTTTTGGTTCTATTCCGTATCAAATTATAACTCTTTTTCTGGTGCTCAGATGATGTTCCTTTTTCCGCATGATTTCCTTCGTATTATTTATATAAAAAATATTGAAATTTAGTTAATTTTCCTCGGAAATGATTCAAAATAACATTGACTGAAATTTTAACAAATAAAATAAAAATTACAAAAATTACAATGCTCTACTGTCGCCCATGACAGCATCGAACACAATTGATAACTAGATAGGATATGCATACCCTCTTTGATGACCTTGTGCTTGTTTGCTTGTATGTTTGTGTACTTTCAATAAATATAAGTAAATCAATCAATTAATCATCATCCGCTTAGTCCCGGTTTTACTTTTCAGAAAGATTTGTACTGCAATGGACTATATGGAATGACAAAGACCTGTTAGCATTTTGGTCCATTTCTTTATTTCAGAGATGTAGCCTAAATGTATTATATATATACATATATATATATATATATATATATATATATATATATATATATACGTACATATAGGTATATATGTATACATATACATATTTACATGTATGTATATATATATAATACATATATATATATATATATATATATATATATATATATTTATGTAGTGTAGGCTCTCTCTCTCTTTCTTAGTGCACTGCTTACTGGTAGGTGCATGATATATAACGCCTCTATACTCATTTCCATCTACCGTCTTCATGTCCACTTACGAGTGGATCTTTAAATTATTTATAACATTCCTTGTGATATACCATTATTATTGGGAGATTCTGCTTATGATAAGGTGGGCCCCTATGCCTTCCTCAGCTTCGACTAACATTTACTGGGCAGGGGCGTCATTCCCTGAGAAAACAATCCTGTTTACCCATAATGTATGCTATATATATATATAAATATATATATATATATACACACACACACACACACATATATATATATATATATATATATATATATATATATATATATATACTTATATATATATATATATATATATACTATATACTATATATATATATATATATATATATATATATATATATATATATAGAGAGAGAGAGAGAGAGAGAGAGAGAGAGAGAGACATGCATTTATATATTTAGTGATGGCCCTGTTTGGTAGTGATTTCAAATCTCTCTCTCTTAGTGCACTGCCTATTGGCAGGTCCATGGTACATAGCGCCTCCACTCTTCTCTGTCTTCCGCCTTCCTCTTCATTTCGACATGAGCGGGGCTTTAAATCATCTAACATACCTAATCTCGACCTGCCCCTGCCTCTCTTTCTTTCCATTTTACCTTCTATGACCTCTTTTAATAGACCTTCCCCCCTCAGAATATGTCCTATCCATCTCTTCTTCCTATTTCTTAATGCATTTATCAACCGCCGGACTTCCTCATTTGTAACCTTTTGAGTCCAGCTAATCCTCTCCATTCTTCTCCAAATCCACATTTCCAATGCCTCCAGTTTCCTAATATCTCCCTTCCTTAAGGTCCAACCTAAGGAAGTGATTTCAAATCGTTTGATTTAAAATGACAAAATATTTAGAAATCATTTCACGAAAGTGATTATGATTGTGAATTCAAAATTAAAATTTGAGTGATTGTGTGACTTTCAAAAACCAAAATCACCTTCAAAATCCTTTCAAAACAAAAATTGGAAATTGTTAATTTCCCTGTTATGGAACGTAAGAATCAGGTGATGCTTGAAAGGTTTCTGCGAAATCCAATAGCAAGCTAATCCTAACCTAACTTAAAGGTACCTAACTAATCCTAGCTTACTTATTCATAAACGATAAACCAATTACGCCCAATTAAGCATAATGTAATCTCATAATTTCATTGGCCATGATCATAAATCAGGTGTTATTTTTTATATTGTTATCAGATCGTTTGATGAATTCTATTACAAAATATTAATATTTTTATGTTTGTAGGCCAACTTAATAGTTGCAGTTTAACTCCAGCTGTAGCAATATGATTGGTGAATATGACGTTAACAAATATTTTCCCATATGCCTAATTATATGTAATAATGTAATTGCTATTGTTTATTTTTATTTAATGGTACTGCTTATTCGCTGAAGTTAATTTCATTAGATCACTCTCTCTCTCTCTTAGTGCACTACCTACTGGGATGTCCATGCATGTATATGTATATAGTACCTCCACTCCTCTCTGTCTTCCGCTTTCCTCTTCATGTCCACACATGAGTGGATCTTTAAATAAGAAGTGAACGTTGTACTCTTGGTATCTCTGTTGAATGACTTTTTACTGCTGAGTTCCTTTGAATTTTATTTTGTAGTTCATGTCTGATGATTATGTGATTTTGAATCATTTTTTCAATAATTGTGACTTTAAATTCATTTTTTAAAACTAGAGAAAAATTATTTTGGTTTTAAAAATTCTTTCTGTCAGATGATTTTGACTTAAAATCATTTTTTAAACGATTTTTTATTCCACACTGTATAAGCCTAATTAATATATATATATATATATATATATATATATATATATATATATATATATATATATATATATATATATATATATAATTATACATGTATATATATATATATATATACACTGTGAGTCATAAAAAAAACGTGCGCAGTATTTCGTGCACAATTTTGACACTTGTGAACCGATTTTGAAAATATTTTCAGAATTTAAAGAAGAAGAAAAGTATTAATCTTAAGTCTAGTTTTTGTGACACTTTCAGTTTAATTTAAACAATAACAGACGATTTTACAAACATAGTTTGGTTTTGTTTAAATTTTAAAATGATGTTTACTACTGAAGATAAAGCGCTCATAAAAAAAACTTGAACCTCTTAAAGCGCTATGGCGCACGTCGGTTGATTGCCGAATAACTAACAAAAATCTGGACGCTGGGAGGGCTAGATTGCTTATTAAAGAAATTACGCCGGACTGGGAGCACAGATTAAAGGAAGGGCAGTGGACGACCGAAGAGCATAAGAACTGAGCATTCCGTAGCGATTGATTTACTTAAACTGAATATTTTCAGTCGCGCATATTTTCAAGCACTGCTTCAACGCAAAAATAGTAATTAATAGAGTTACTTAACGATATTTCATAGCAAATGTTATCCTGATTAAACCTATGCAAGAAGTTAAAAAATCGGTTCACTAATACCAAAGTTACGGGCGCGAGACTGCACACATGTTTTTTTTGACTCACAGTGTATATATACGTGTATATATAGTCACTATATATATATATAGTCACAATTATTGTATATGAAAAAGCCCTATATATATATATATATATATATATATATATATATATATATATATAGGGCCTATGTTATATATATATATATATATATATATATATATATATATATATATATATATATATAGGGCCTATGTTTGTATGTGTATCAGTGTCATTTAATGGGCCTATTTTAAACAATATTATTTTATTAGCACCAAAAGTATATATGCTTATATGTATATATGTATATATATATATGCTCATATATTTTTCAAATGATTTTACCCAACACTGTATAGACCTAATATATATATATATATATATATATATATATATATATATATATATATATATATAGGGCCTATGTTTGTATGTGTATCAGTGTCATTTAATGGGCCTATTTGAAACAATATTATTTTATTAGCACCAATAATTGCAATCAGACAGGGACATATATATATATATATATATATATATATATATATGTACATTAAAATCTTACGAACTGTAGGTTGCTTGAGCAAACAAAGATGAAAATTAGCCATTATTAATAAGCTGGTACACACATCCAAGGTCTTTACTGTTTTACACAGAACCATGGTCCCAATTTTGTTAAGCTTTCATACAATACAAAAATAACAATAGATGTTCCTTGGTATCGTAGTGATTAAAACTAAACAGTGACTATAGAAGTACTATGTGATTTACGAAGGCGAAAATTGGAAATAGAGAAGGTATTAGGAGGAGATATGGCGTAACGGTTAGTGTTCACTTTAGATGCAAGTGACCTGGGTTCAAAGCCCGTGTTAGTCAACAACGTCAACAACCTTGGACCCACGGAATGTTAATCTAGTAGCGGAGCTTGCTGTCGATAGGCTCTATCAACAGCAAATATATGATTAACTATGGAAATGATTAAAATATCTTGCCATGAACCTGTAAAGCAGTCTTGAAGACCGATCACCGGTCATGACACCGCTTTAGAAATTGTTGGAGGTTATTATTAGCCTAATAATAATAACCAATTAATAATAATAATAATTACCTTTAATTTTGAAATAATTTATTTCCTTAATTTATACATCACATTCCTGCATTATGTTGCACATAATTCAGGTCTGCATTATGTTACACACAACCCAGGTCTGCACAATCTTACACACAACCCAGGTCTGCACTATGATGCAAACACTAGAAAGGCCTCACAATGTAGCATGCAGACAAAGTCCTGAGATTGTCACACAATGTCTAGGTCTCATAAAAGTTCTAATTATAATTTCTAATTTAACATATACATGTAGAGTGTATGAATTATTACGATTTTTAGCTATTAAAGCGCTATAATATTGAAACCATAGGACGTCTCCTTCATTTGTCCTCACTTGCTGGTATCGAGTCCAGGTCCGCACTTGTCATGCAAAACAAGTATGTGTGTGTGTGTATGATATTGGGCTCAACCTTACGCCCCTGCCTTGAGCTCTCCTCGACTTTAACCAGAGTTAAAGTCGAGGAGAGATAAGCAGAGTTTAACTCTGCTTGGCCTATAGACTCCCTCTGCCTTGAGTCATACCTTGAGACCTCATCGGCTTTAGCCTTAAGACCTGCTTGGTCTTGAGACCCCCTCTGCCTTGGTTGTAGCCTTGAGTCCTACCTTGAGCTATGCCTTGGGTTTGGTCTAGACCAAGGATGAAATGTGCTGTGAAAAACTTTCCTAGCTTCTCCGTTTGTATACTACTATAGACAGGGAAAGAGATAGAGAGAAAGAGACATTTAATTGACTAAAAGGCAAAGTTGAATATTGGAAGACGTTATAAAGGATTGGATGAAATATATGTACAGGTTCTATCGCTTAACACTGTGATTAGAGAGAGAGGTGAAGAGAGAAAGAGAGAGAGAGAGAGAGAAAGCGAGAGAGAGAGAGAGGAAAGGTTGAGGAGTAAGAGAGAGAGAGAGAGAGAGAGAGGCAGAGAAGGTATGACACTCAATATACAGTCGGCGCTTCGAGTTTAAAAACTTCATAACAATAAGGGATCGGAGATAAGTGTGGGGCGGTTGGAAAACACGGCTTGCAGTTTTCAAGCGTCACAACAATAAGTACTGAGAGGAGGGGGGGGGGGTGAGAGGGAAGTCGGAGTCAGTCTGAGTCATACTGAAAGTGACAGAAAGAGACAAGCGCATAGACAAGGACACATATATGCACACATATAGACACACAGACAGGCACATGGTGGCATACAGACACACTGACAGGCAGAGCTACAGGCATATAGACACATACAGAGGCATACAGAGACATACAAACACGGACAAGCAGAGATACAGGTAGGCTAACTGTTGCCTTTCTCTCTATATCCTTCTACTGGTAGTCTACACTTACGAAGATAGCAAGAAGATAAATATCAGAGACAAAACTGATGAGAGTGTCTAGTAATGAGAAGATGACCGAAGTCAATGTCACAGCAAGCAGTTCGATATTTGAACAGGTAGAAAGTTTCAGCTACATGGGTTCACCAATACCAGTTGATGAAAAATGTGAGACCGAATAAGGTAGTAGGATTATGAAAATAAAGAGGTATTCGGTAACAGAAAAAACTCACAATAAAAAATTTCTCACAACAAGAATTCAGGTAGCGGCAAATAGTATTCGCAATTTTTAGTACGAATGCAATCTGTGGATTCATATTGGCAGATTAATCTTAATATATTTATATTCAAAAGTTAAGATTTTCTCCAAGTTGGACTTTGATGTATCGTACCTGTGAATGCAAAGGACTTCAGTCCTATACGTATGATCATTCATTCATATTGAAGTCCTGCTTGATTTGTCGTTACGCATGAGTAAACGTTCGAGAATCGTGCCACGAAAGCAGCGATTAGCTGGTGAGGAGCTCATAGAGGCATTAAGAAATGAGGAGGTAGCCGAAGAACTTGGTAAGATGATTGGCCCAATCGTGTCACAGTTAATAAAGGAAATGGTCTCAGATTTAATAGGCAATCTTTTAGAGGAGAATAAGCGACTACATTCCAGACTTTCAAGCTGAGGAATCGATATAGCAGCTAAAAAAGTTGGCCTCCTCTACAAAAGACCATTCATCTCATGATGTAACTTCGTCTAATGGTTCATCTAACCAACCCTCCAATTGCATGGGAAATATGTCATGGGCTGACATGATCAAAACCCCAATTCATTGCAACGTTCCCCTTAACTCCAATTCTGAGCCATTCATATCAATCAAATCTTCTAGTGTTGACTCTGGATTGGTCCGTATATAACTTCAGTAAATGACCACGAGATTGCCTACTAGACGATAGCAATCCATAGTCCTCCGGTTTACTTCCAATGAGCCCATTTAAAATTTTAAAACAAAATACCAAGTCAGAATGTAGCCGTCTACGCTAAAGAGTTTTCAATTTAAAAAATGTTAACCTGTCTTTATAAGGCATGTTTTCTAGCTGTGGTATTCGCCTAGTGAAATTCTGTTGCACCGATTCAATTTTTAAAATATCACCTACCAGATGCGGTGACCAGATAGGAGAACAATAATCCAGAATAGGCAGAATATAAGATTTATATGCAATAAGTAACAGTCTGGTATCACGAGTTTTGAAGGCTCGAAATAAAAGGGAGATACTTTGTTTAGCCAAAGACACCATCTTAGTTATAGGTGCAGAAAAATTAAGTTTAGAATCAACCACAATACCTAAATCACGCAACTGATCAACAGAATTGATTTCAATATTTTCTACTTTATTAAGTTTATCCAAATTTGAAACGTCTTTATTAGTGATATTCATCGTACAACATTTTTTGATTGATATTCCTAATTGCCAACTCATTGCCCAAATTGACAATTGACTCTTTTGAAAACTTTCCAAATCTGCATTACATTTAATTACAGAGTATAATTTTACATCGTCTGCAAAGTATTTTGTTTTAACTGTTCTGGAAAGACATAAGCAAGATCGTTTATATATACTACGAACAGGATAGGTTCTAGAACATTACCCTGTGGAACTCCACTGTCAATATTTATGATATCAGATAAGGTATGGCATAGTTTGACTTGTTGGGACCGGTTTTCCAAGTATGATGTTAGTATATCTAGTAGTGATCCACTAATGCTCATCATGGAGAGCTTATAAATTAATTTTAGATGGCTCACAGAATCAAGTGCTTTTGCAAAATCAATATATGCTACTCTGGTAAAATGGCCATCCTTCAGACAAAGCGTCCAATGATTTAAGGATTGCATTAGATTCGTACATGTGGAATGCTTTGCCATGAAACCATGTTGAGCATTTGTAATTATGTTATTTTCACTAAAAAATTTATCAGATCCAATTTGATTACACTCTCAAAACTTTTGCAGACCACATAAGTTAATGATATTGGCCTGTAATTGTCTACTAAGCAAGATTTGCCGCCTTTAAATACCGGGGAGACATAAGCATGTTTCCACATCCTTGGGATTTTTTTGTTAGTAAATATACATTTAAACAGCTTGCATAGTGGATCAGCTAAGCTTGGAGCCAATTTCTTAAAGAAAATGGAAGGTATGCCATCAGGCCCTGAAGCAAAGGATTTTTTTTAGTCTTTTTCAAGATTCCAAATACTGTATTATTTGTAAAGGTTACTTCCGTCAATTTATATTTATTTTGTGAAGCTGCAGATTCTAATAATGGTATAATATCATTATCCGAGATGTGTACACTTGCAAAATAATTATTTATGTAATTTGCCTTATCACGATTGTCAAAAATGTAATTCCCGGAAGAATTTACTAATGGCGCAATGCCAGACTTACAGCTAAGTTGAGAGTTACTATATCGATAAAATCGTCCCATATCAGTAGAAAGTATTTTGCCTCCACATCTGCTTCATGTAAGTATAGATAGTTTTTACATTTGATAGCTGCCTTCCTGTATGCAATTTAACCTTTAATGCGCCATAACCTGGCCTTACGTGCTAACATTTTCCTAATCTGTTTAGGATAGGTCTTTCTTTTTTATTACGTGGCTTTTTTGTTTTTATTATTTCCGGCACAAAGTTATCTATTGCATATTTTAGCACAGAATAGAAACAGCAAGTACTTTCTTCAATAGATAAATCACATTTGAAACAGAATGACCAATCAAAGGAGATAAAGAAATCCTTAATAGCTGACCAATCAGCTCTGGACCAGCTATAGCTCTTGTTAACTGATTGCAGGTTGCAATTATTATCAGGTACAACATCATTAATAAAATCTTCATCATCATAATCATCATTTACTAGAAAATTTACAATAAAATACATAGATTCATGATCAGTATTGCTAAAAGGTTCTTTGATAAAAACATTCGATATTAAAAGTGGATCATTACATAATAAAATATCCAGAATATTTTCACCACGGGTAGGTTTATCGATAAACTGGACGAAACCTAGTCCATTTACAGTGTCATGGAAAAGATCTTGGATTCCATCTGAAGTACATAAATGATTAAACCAATCAACATTAGGACAATTCAAATCACCTACAATAATTAATGTCTTACTGTCATTGCAACAGAACGCAATCAAATCACAAATTTGTTTCATTACTTCTAGCTATCGATCAGGCGGCATATAGAGGACCAAAGAGCGCAAATTAGAATTTTCAATAAAATCAAAGCACACATATTCAATGAGCGGAAATATATCAGAGAAATGTATATTATTTGTATATATTATATTACGAATAAGAACCAATACACCACCTCCAGACTTGTTATCACGATCGCATCTATAAACTGTATACAAGCCATTCGGATCAATCATTGCATCAATTACAGACTTATTCAACCAAGATTCTGATACGCAAATAATATGTGGAGCATTATCACTATAAATAAGACAATGAAGATCAGGTAATTTGTTTTTATGGCTGCGTGCATTGAAATACTTAAATGCTAGAAGCTTACTAAGATTTTGATCCAGAACAGGATCTAATTGATTATTTCTTGAGTCAGAAGGACGATTGAGACATCGTCTAACCTGCAGCCAATTGTCAGTAGTATTCAAGTCAATAATAGGTGATGTTAGCATTGTATTAAACGCTGTCGCATTCACATTTAGATTGCTCGTAGAATGCAGCAAATGCTACCACTGCTGTGGTAGCATTTGCT
This sequence comes from Enchytraeus crypticus, assembly GCA_905160935.1. Lineage (NCBI taxonomy): Eukaryota > Metazoa > Annelida > Clitellata > Enchytraeida > Enchytraeidae > Enchytraeus > Enchytraeus crypticus. The sequence continues at coordinate 580,953 of CAJHZI010000813.1, read as the reverse complement.
GCATTCGGAATATTGATAAGTCCTCTATTTGGATTGTAGGAATAGGCAGGATCAACAGGAGTGTTACCTGCCACCTTTGTACTGTCATTCACTGCATTTGAAGCAACATTGACTTTCCTCGAACTGTTGACAAAATTAACGGATGAGGACCTAGTTCCTGCGTTTCCAGAATTTCCTTGAGTTATTGGCATATTTTCCGATTGTAGAGCGTTTGCAGCCGTCAACCTCTGTCGTCTGGTTTGCCTCCTATCAAAGGCTAACTTAGCCTCTTCTTTCGTGAGATCGCGATTAATGTAAATATTTCTTGATATGTAGGGGTCAGTTGATGATCATAGGTTTTTGGAGTAATAGACAATATCAAGAGCGGATGCCTCAGTGTTAAGCTTTACCAATAACTTTCGAGGACCTGCGCCACTAGATTTGCCGAGTACCCTCCCGGATCACAAATGGTTTAATACCAAGCTCCATTTCACATAGATTACTAAATGTATCGACATCATCACCTCCTTCAACTTCTTTAAGTCCAGTGACTATGACGTTCCTTTGCCTCTGATTAACCTCCTTGACAGATTTATGTACTAGCTTTACAACGCTTGCATAACTGAGATTGGATGGATTCTCGCTGTTTGAAGGTTGTAAGTTTGTATTCACTACAGGATTAACTTGTATACTATTAGGCACAGAGGTTGAACCCTGCTGTGGAACATCATCACCATTATGTAATTTCATTGAGATTTGATTCAGTTTACTTTCTAGTGTTGAAACAGTTTTGCGCAACTGATTGATTTCACTCATGATATCGTCTCGACATATCTTACAGTTCCATCCAATGGTATCCATAAGTTTTATGATCAATTGATGATCAGACTCATCTACTCCACAGCATTTAAGATGATAATGTTGATCACACGTGTCGCACCGTAAAGAGTTCACACTAGTTCCAGGTTCATTGCACACACCACACATCAAATCGTTTTTTTAATTTTTGAGGTGTAGGATTACGATTGACCGAGATTACAGGCTGAGTCTGAGCTTGACTTGACTTCCCGATAGCCGCTCGCTTACCCTTTTTAGTAACCTGAGTACACGGTTCATCATTCACGTCAGTTACGTTTATACTATCCAGTGAAAGCTGACGCTTCAGTGCCATGATTGCACCATACGCGATCCGTAGTAACTGGAGGCCTAGTCCAGTGGACTCGGTGAGCTGAGAGAGTAAGTTATTGACAATCGAAGGCTCTGGATTAACGTTACGGTTGAGTAGATCAGTTTATAAACAGTCGGTTGGACTGCGTCATTCACTATCAATCAACCTTTGGAGACACCAAACCACTCCCACATACAGGTGTAGGTAAAGTTCAAAGGTCAAACGATAATCCACAGCAAAACCTCTATACTGTTTATTTTAGTTAATCTAAGGCTAAGATAAATTTTATAATGTCCACACGATGCATAGATAATTAGTCCGCAATTGCCCAAAGTGACAATTTCAGTATCCAATCTAAATAGGAATAATCCTTAAATAAATTATGCGAAGAATTGAAGCGATGAATGTAAACAACCATAGATACGAAAAAGGTCCGTATTAAAGGATGCCGGTGCGGAAGTAATTACGAGCAGGAAACTGTCAAGTAAAACAAAGGATGGGCTATAATTTAGTTCTGCGGCCTTCATGTTTACCTGTGACGCAACATATGAAGACATTATTTTTAGCGACAGTTCGTGGAAAAACGGTAGTATTGTACGCGAAAGGATTTTTAGTGGAATTTCAAGATGTGAGCATCAAAATGCATCTCTAAAAATGGCTCCTATTACTCTGCCAGACAACAAGGTCTATGTTCATAGGCATTATCACTGAATTCTGTAAGTCCAACGATAATGACTCATCAAGCAAGTAACCGTCTTATAAAAGATTATCTTGTATATTTGTCTATATTTCACCTCAATATAGGAAGTCTTAATGCAAATTACATTAAATTATTTGGTCTCTTTGGTACAAGAAGAAATGCGATACTATTATTTTATCCGAAATATGGCGGTCTAATATTGATTTCTTTGACAACATATTCCTAGAATATCACATTTTTTTCATCTCCTAATACGCAAAAGTAATCGTAAAATAATAACTAATAGTCAAAATATATCAAATATCATAATCAAGTATCGAAAGTTATCCCAAAACATAAATATGGAAGTCTAGACAATAAGAAAAATAGACCGATTTCACTTTTTGAATAACTTTAGCAAAATATGTGTGAAAGTAATGTATGAAAAATTTCAAATTTTTTAATAAGAAAGATATCTGGTACTAATCCAATTTGGCTTTAGATCTGGCCACTCCACTGTCAACGCACTTTTTAGCTGTACCAACATGATTCGAAATGAAAAGGGAAATAAAGACTTTGTTATGGGCTTATTTTTTGCTTTGACAAAAAAGCTTCCAGACGGTCAATCACAGTATATTGTTAGGTAAGTTATGGCATTATGGTGTGCGGGTTATTCTTGGTTCAAATCTTATCTCTCGTGCCGATATCAATACACAGTTATGGATGATATATGCTCCAATGTTTTATTTCCAATTGACGTGGGTGTCTCACAAGACTCCATACTAGGTCCTCTTTGGTTATTAGTATATAGTGATGACATTGAACATGCCTCAAGCACAAGATGTTTAAAACTTTTTGCATAAGATTCTAATATTTTGTTAGTGCCAAAAATGGCCCAAATCTGTTTAATATAGCTAACATTGAATGCATGCTAATCAGTCATTGATGTAGGAGTGATAGGCTTACTATTAATTATTCTAAATCGGTTTTTATGTTATTTTTTCATACTGAATTCTGCGAGACCTATATATCAGACAATACTCTTTCAATTACAATTGATGGAAAATCCCTATCAAGAGTAAATATAGCTAAGTTTTTAGGTGTTCTTATCGATGAAAAATTAACATTTGCCGAACACAATAAATCAGGTACGTGCAATATAATTAGTGTCTGTGAAATGTTATATAAACGCGGGGATTATATTCCGATAAATTATGGCAAAAATTTTGTTTCTCACTCGTATACAGTAGAACATGATATGTATACGAGAGTGTACGATAGTAAATAATCAATAATAATGTTTAATGGTGTACGAGAAAAAATCGAAAAAAGCTTACAGTACATCCTCTACATATAGCGAACAACAGAGCATGGAGAATTCTATAATTTCAAGATATCTAATCAGATCATATCAGAGATATGATTAGATATGCACTGCAGAGATCTGCACCTCAGAGATCTGCACTGTACTGCTACCAGTTTTCGAACGAATAAAATTCAAGATAGCTTCCTTGACATTCAAAAGTTTAAATTATGGTGAACCATCCTATCTATCTGATTTTTGTCAATCTGTAAACCCTCTCGTAGTCTTCGTTCCTCTAGTAAAAACCTTTTCACTGTACCAAATATTAAATATGTCATGGGCAGACACTCCTTCGTGTTTTCTGCTCGAAAATATGGAACTCTCTGCCAACAGATCTTCGATCTTGTAATTGCATTGGTATTTTTCTTGGCAAGCTAAAAACCCATCTCATTCCGCCACAGGTCTAAATTTTGACCCGCTTGCCTTGGATCATGGACTTGCACTGTTTTGATCTCGCTTTCTCTTGTGATCTCTGTGCACTCAGTCGTCATCGTATGGTGCTTTGGCGCCTGTTTGTGTAGAGTCTGCAAGAGACGTCCCTGACATTGCCTTATGGCGAGGAACCGGACTTTAATTTCTTATTGATTGATTGATTGATTGATCTAGCCCATCAAATAGTGGGTATCATACCAGGCTTTCATTAACTTATTAGCTCTATTCTCCTACGAATCATGCAAACTACTTGACAAATGTCTTTGAATTTAGTTCTATATGGAACTCAATTCCTGTTGAAAATCGTAATTTAAAGTCGTACACTTCATATAAACGATCATATAAAATTTACCTTTTATAATAATAACAGTGTCACCTGTCCGTTCTTGGAGGAATATTTTGCAATTTTGTTATGTTTATAAGTTCATTTCTCTTTGTTCATATTTGCTAATTTTAGAAATTTTGCTTATAGTAGTATGTTGGTTGTTTCTTGCTGTTTGTTCATTTTGCTAGAATAATTGCTATTCTTCTAGTCTGTTGACTTTTAGTATTTTAATTACTGATATCATCACTCGTACTTATTTGCTGTGGCTGTCAGCTAGAGAGAGCACCTTGTTCCCTCTCTGATGGCCACAGGATTCAATGAATAAGATGTTCGGTTTTTGAGTTGAACGATTGATAAGATTTAAGTGTTTGACGCATTTATGTTCATTTATATGATGTTTGCATGATGTGTATGTGCATGCTGTGATTTCTCTTACATTTTTTACTTTGGTTCTAAGAAACTAGTACTATAAAGGCATAATGAAGTTAAGTGATAACTAATAATAATATGAAGTTAAATGATAACTAATAAATGATAACTAATATAAAGATAGTGACAATTGTGGTATAGACAACACTTCTTTATAGGTATGAAGCTCGAACATTAACGCCCTATGGAAGGGGAATATTAGGAAACTAGAATCGTTGGAAATGTGGATAAGTAAGCGATTTGAAAAGATTAGCTGTAGACCTACACAAAAATTTACCAATGAAAAAATCCTAGAAAGAGTGCCTATATGTACAGATAAGTAACTGATTAAGTAACTGATAAGATAACTGATTAAGAAAATTTGGTATTAAGAAAAATGAAAAAAGCTGCATAGAAGAGATTCTTAGGGGTGGATAGTTTACTAAAAGAGTTTACTTTTAAATTCTTCTTTAAGTGACTATATTGATATGGCAAAAGACTTATGTAAGTGTTCATATACATTAAAAATGTTTAGAAATACCCCTAAAAGAAATTTAAGGACTCACCATAATGCCAAATTCAAACAAAGTATTTTTAGTGCGTATTAAGTAATACGATAGAAGTGTTGGTTCCTTTTGCACGGATTACGTGCGAATGCTCAGCTGACAATAGTCACGCGAGTAATGGCATCGATGTAACTTTCCTAAAGTTCTTATACCTTTTATCCGACGCATTGAGCACCTGTGACACACTACAATTTTATCACCCTTCATTTACAACAATAACTCTCATGACTCTCTATGAAAACTTCAACTATCTTTAACTAGTTTTCCTAAACATATCTCATATTTTTCTCTTTCAAATTTCCTGTTAAGCGTAGGGTATGTTATATTTTTCCTACAGTAGATATACTGTGCAATGTCTACGTTGACCATCTTTTCGTCACCCGACCGTCATGGTTTGGCACCTTATTACTGGCATATGATCTTTAGCATACACTAATATGTATGTATGTTTGTATATACAGTATAGATTATATATATATATATATATATATATATATATATATATATATATATATATATGTCAAGGCCTCTAATGTTCATTAAATTATTAAAATCTTAAAAACATTGACCCCAGCCTCGAATAGCTCTCTGAATTTATCCCAAAGCTTTCAAATCACGAAAACGTGTTTAAAAATTAAATTAAATTTATTAAAACAAATACGAATTAAATAGTCCTTACAGACAGTGTACCATGAAACGAAAATATCCGATAGTTATAGACGCAAAATACAGTAACCCGTGATATAATCCAAAATTACAAAATCCGATCGCAAACTTAACATATATGATTTTACGCACAAATTCGTATTTTATAAATCCAATGTTTAAAATTAATGACCACAGAACCACTCTAGAAATTCTACCATATGAACCTTGGCATTCCAGAATACTTAGCATCTGCTTTAGCACCTTTTACAACGTTATCTCAGTTCTCTCAAGTTTTCCTTTGACCACACACAGGGTCTACTCAACGGTCTTTTCTTCTCACAGATAAGTCACTATCGTTTATATCGTCTAGATATCTTTTACGATCTCTATCTTTCCTAATATCTTTCCAAACACGTGTTATCTTCTCTAAACCTTTTCCACGTGTCCTTGTAAACAACTCTAGACGTCTCGAATTCTCCTCTGTCCAGGCAGACCGGTTACCCTCCAATCAGGAACTCTGAAACTATTTAAGCCCCGCTCACAAGGGAGATCTAAACAGCTGACTCATATTATACTACCCTTACCTAAAATGTTTTAGGCTAGAAAATAACACTATACATCCTCAGTTACAAAACAAACGTAAATTATTTAATACAGCAAATATTTGATCCTGACAATATATATATATATATCTATATATATATATATATATATATATATATATATATATATATATACTGTATATCTATATATACACTGTCTGTAAGTACTATTTAGTTGGTATACATATATATATATATATAAATATATATAAATATATATATATATATATATATATATATATACATATATATATATACAGATATATATTTATATATATCTATATATATACAGTATACATATATATACACTGTGAGTCTTATAAGTGACACCCCTTTTATATTTGCAATAAAATCGCAATCAGTCAACCGATCCATGTGAAATTTACTGGGAGTGGAGAGCTAACAATTCTCTGCAATATTGCAAAATTTCTTTCAGATACATATAAAAATAAAAAAGTTATCTAAACTCGACTGCGGGTGGGGGTCAAAACAAAAATCCTAATATAGAACGCCACAGACGTAGGCTACATCATGCGCATGCAATCTCACGTTATGCGAGATGCTTTGAATTATTGATTATTTGTGGTAGCTCTGAAAAGAGCTGTTTGATTGAGCCTATGGTTAGATTATGATTTGGGTGTGGCTTATAACTTTTGTTCAAAATGACCACCATCAACTGATATGCAAGCCCGAAGACGCTGGCGCCACTGTCTGATTGATCCATCGATAATTTTTTGATCAAATGAAGACCACTCTTCAATGAGGCGGTCTTTTAGGTGATTCACATCACGAATTCCGGTCTTATAGACACGCTGTTGGATGACTCCCCATATCTTATAGTCCACTGGGTTAAGATCCGGGCTATTCGGAGGCCACAAAGTCGGTGGTATGAACGCAGGTGTATTCTGTCGTAACATCGCAACTGTTTCACATGCGCGATGAGCGGGAGCGCTGTCTTGCTGAAAGATAAAGAATTCTCCTGACATGGCCCTGATAGCTGGTAAGAGATGCTGTGACAGAAGCACGTCTCGGTAGTAAGCGCCGTTAATCTTGACACCTGGATCAATGAAGATAAGATCAGTTGCTCCAAGGGACGACACCCCGACTGATACCATGACAGACTTCGTGAAGGTCGAACGCGTCTTTAACAAGCGTGCTGCAGGAACTTGTTTCTTTCGAGTTCCTGCAAACACGTAGAGCCTATCATTCTGTGCATTCTTTGGTGCAGCAACTGTGAAAATCTTCTCATCAGTGAACCATATGAAATCAACTTTGCTCTGGGGATAATCTCGCAGCAGAAGCTTTGCACGCACCAACCTTGTCAACTTATTTGCTTCTGTAAGTTCTTGAGCTTGTTTCTTTTTCAAGCATTTCAGATTAAGCTCATGGCGTATAATCCTGCTAACAGTTGCTTGACTCACTTCAATCTCACGTGCTATCTGTCTTGTACTTCGATGAGTTCCAGGCTGTGATTCCTGACTCATAATCATCTCCTCAACAGCTGCGACAATTTCAGGCGTTCTTCCTGTCTTGGGCCTTGCCTTTCTAGCAGATGATCCGCTTTCAGTAATGGTTCTAAGCAATCTGGCAACCCCAGACAACGACCAGTTTTTACGAGGAAATTCTTTCAGGATACGCTTGGCGCCATAGCCTTTGGCTATTCGCATTTCGTAAATCAAAATGCGATCTTCTTTGCTGAAAACCATCTTTGAAGAATGGAAATGATGGATTTGTGATTTGTATTGAATGAGTTTCAAATCGGTGAACAAGTGATGGCGGTAAATGGAGCATCGGCCTAGCCAGTCTGATATGTCATATGGCTGATCTGATTTTTAGCCTAGCAGCTGCAGCTTTAGCGCACAGGCTAAATGCGCAGTCAGGCCTTATGCGTAACAACAGTCTGCATAGTTCTTTTGACACCCCAGGGCTATTAAAAAGGCAATAACTTCGGCAATTTTCTACAAATCTGCACATAATATGGCACGTTTTGAACAAAAATGCCTGTTTTTTAAGATAAGTATAGCATGATATGCATAAGATGTTTTCCCTGTTTTCATTATAACAATATAGAGAATGTCAGTTACTTGGCCCATAGTTGTAAATTCATCATTGCCCCTAGCGTTCCTATATATCAATAACTTTTTTGTTCTTAAAGATATGGTAACAAAATTTTGCAGTAATAGCGAAAATTGGTTGATTCCAACAACCTGTAAATTTTATAGAAATGTGTCGACTGGTTACGATTTTATTGCAAATATAAAAGGGGTGTCACTTATAAGACTCACAGTGTATATATATATATATATATATATATATATATATATATATATATAATATATATATATATATATATATATACAACAGAAATATTATAAAAAAATAAGGTCCCATATATATATATATATATATATAGTATATAATATATATATATATATATATATATATATATATATATATATATCTGTAAAACTAAAAATGGCAATTAGTTTGCTAAAGTAAAAGTTATATATATACATGTATATATATATATATATATATATATACATATATACGAACTAAGCTATCTAATCGTTCGTTCCAGCATGCTGCACCGTAGATCTGAAATGCTCTTCCATCCAATCTTCGGAAATCTTCTTTTGAATCACATCGGCCTTTACTTTCCTATGAGCAGTTCCATACCATAGACAGTTGAAGACCTATCTATTCCATCTCTATTTTCCATCCATCGTCCTTGAGTTACCATCTGCGCCTAAACTTTGTTTTCTTTAAATCACTTTACTTGGGACTCATTTTTGTATTTTGGAATTTGCGCCGTTTTTGGACCTTTCTTTGCCCGCCGGCTTGACTTTGTCTCAATAGTGCTCAATGTTGTCATTGATCACTGTAGCACTGTAATTGCTGTTATTATATATATATATATATATATATATATATATATATATATTATATATATATATATATATATATATATATATTATATATATATATATATATATATATATATATATATATATATAAATATGTGTATATATTAGCGACGTGCTTAACGACTCATTTGTAAGAGCAGCTATATAAACGACTCGCACAGCTCAGTGAGCCAACTCTTTTACAGCTGCTCATATGCACACCAGCACACTTCTCTCCCAACTGGTTCACGCTCTGGCTAGGCCAATAGTGACTAAACCTGAGTGTAGGCATAACCTGACAGTAGTGTAGTAGTCGAGGAGGCAGCCGTGTTGCCAGTTGGGCGAAGTTCACGCACAATTTGGCTATTTTTGGGCTAGTTACGTTAAGGCGATGAGCTAAATGTTTTTTAGACATCTGGTAGCATTGCATGGTATAAGTGTTATAAGAAAGTCGGTCAAGCTAACGTCAATTTCCTCAATCAAAATAATCTGTCTGTTTAATTAATGAATGTACCCTATACAAAATGCATATGATGAAACGATAGTCTTAAGAAACAACTAGGTTAATATTAATGTCATTGTATTACTACTCCAAGTTTATTAGGCTTAATTAAATGTGTACAAAGAATTGTATAAGCAGGTTTACATCGATTTCGATTTCCGAAACTACCACCAGCGACGGTTTTAGCTCACAATCGAACTCTATCCATTAGAAACGTCTTTATGAAATGGCTTTACAAACTACCGAATACATGTATTTACCAATACACAGTGGTATAACGGGGGCGGGAAGACACCCTATCCCACTCTTACCAGTTTGGGAACGCTAGTGGCGGATCAAGGGGGCCAGGGGCCCGAGCCCCCCTCCTTAGGCCCCCTAATAGAGAATTTTAAACTATATTTTTATTGTTTCTATGACAATTTCTATGTGCAAGTATGTTTGTAAGGGCAGTGGTTATGGGGGAGGGGTGAGGTGGAGATATAACTCAGTTCCACTATCTAGAATTTTTTTCAAATATGGGACTAGGGGCCCATATTTGGCATATTAGGAGCCCTATATAATGGAAGGGGCCCGAATAATATGGACCGTTTTACTAGCTGTCAATTTTCACTTTAACCACTGCAAACAGGGACAACAGGGTGTAAGTAAAAAAAAGTGAACTCTGTCAAAAAATGTGAACCCGGAGCAGTGGTGTAAACAGCCTTGTCTTGGAGGGGCTTAAGCCCCCCTACTGCCAAAATTAGGTCACTTTTGCAATTCGTACAGATCCGCTGTGTTTATTCAGCGGTGAAAAAATTAACCTACATTTTACCAAAACAAATGTAGAATTTTAGGTAATTTAGGTTTCCCCTTATTTTAGTACAGTTATGAGTGGTGAGTAAGATACGGGGATACATTTACTCTATGAGCCGAGCGTAGTAGTGAGAAAATTTTGAACCCCCCTCCCTGCAGCATTGTTCCTGGTTGCGTCACATGTCCCAAAGAAGGCGCTTTGTAAGCAGAAAATGTGTACACTCTCAAAAAATGTCCCCCTTAAAAATTCCTGGATCCGCCCCTGGGGAACGCGTTCCCCCATTATTTTGCTGAAATTCATGTGAAAGTGTGTAATCTGCAATTTCTCTTACTCTAATAACTATACCTGCATGTAAACATTTCAAAGTTGCTTTTAGTACTCTGATCGAGTTACTGAGAATCTTTCTGATTTTGTTTGTAGTATTTTCATAACAGTTTCTGGATCTGGCTCAACTACAATAATATTCAATTTACAATAACAATTTTATTGTGTGTTTGTATATTTGTGTATATGCAATTTACAAAAGTTTAAAAAGAAACGCTCAAACACATTTACACAATTTGAGCAAGATTGTGCCCTACGCCACTCTCCCTCTTAATAATTTAGGACTACACCCCTGGTAATACATGTAGTTTATAACTGTATATGTCTTCGAAGCGACAGCTGTCAGCTATAGCCAGCCTTACTTAGCTCATTCACTGCTCTCATTGACTGCCTGAGAGGCTGAGAGTGAGAGCCCGCCGCCCTAGATCGTTTGAATGCAGGCATGTATAGGCCTGCTACATGGCCTTGCCGCCTTAGTACTGGTGAACCACTGTCTTGAGCTGCTTACTGAGAGCAGCTCTTAGAGAGCACTGAGCAGTTACTGAGAAAGCAGCTCACTTCAAAGAGCAGCATTGAGTGAGTCGAAAGAGCAGTGAGCGGACATAACTAATATACGTTTGTACGCACACACACACACACCCACACACACACACACACACATACATACACATACACACATATACAGACACACATACATACACACACATACACACATATACACATACACATACACACATACACACAGTGTGTTCTAGAGGTTCCTGAGTGGCTATGAAGTCCTTCACCCCGCTATCATCCTACACATACATACACACATACATACACATATACACACATACACACACATACACACACATACACACACATACACACACCTTCACACCGTGTGTTCTAGAGGTCCCTGAGTCGATATGTAGTCCTTCACCCCTCCACCATCCTAAACACACACACATACGCACACACACAAACACACACACACACATATATATATATATATGTGAGTGTATATATATATACAAATCTTTATATACAAATATATATATAGCCAGTGGCGAAGTCGGTAAGATACTCGCCCGCGGATCAGTAGGTGCGGGGTTCAAATCCTGGGCTCCCACGTCACTGACATCTCTTTCGAGTGAGGAAACTGACGTTAACCTTAGCTTTATCTGCTTTATATATACAGGGTGAGTAAAAAAAAAGAAAACACCTGCAAAAAGTTTGAATATCTCAGGCTATTGTTAATATTTTACAATAAAACTTTTACCAATTACTAAAGGACTAATTTTTGATGGGGTGGCCAATTTTCATCCATTTTGGTACATAGACAGGCCAGTTATGCAAGTTTCAGCAGAGCAACCCCCCTATTTTTACCTAAAAATGGCGTAAAGCACCTCCTGCAGTTCTGTCTTGCTTTTAGGCTTCGGCTGGTGTTTCTGATAGAGATGCAGCATGGTTCCCCAGATATGGTAATCCAGAGGATTATGATCGGGTGAGTTTGGAGGCCATTCATTCTTCTTGATGTAATCCGGGTTTCTCTCGCTGATCCTTTCCTGTGCATGACGAGATGCATCAGCCGGAGCACCATTCTGCTGAAAGATGAAACCATTTGGTAGAAGAGCATGGCAATCATCAAACAGCTCCGGAAGCAAAGTACTGACGTAATACTGAGAGTTCAACCTTACCTTCTCGTCAATGAAGTGCATTCTGCCCTTACCGTTGTAGCAAACGCCATTTTAAGGTAAAAATGGGGGGTTGCTCTGCTAAAACTTGCATAACTGGACAATCTATGCATCAAAATGGATGAAAATTGGCCACCCCGTCAGAAATTAGTCCCTTATTAATTGGTAAAAGTTTAATTTACAAATATTAACAATAACCTGAGATATTCAAACTTTTTGCAGGTGTTATAATTTTTTTTACTCACCCTGTATATATTATATATACATAATATATATATATATATATATATATATATATATATCATATATATATATATAATAATTATATATATAGATATATATAATATATATATATATATATATATATAATGTATGGGAAATTGTTACAAGATGTACGATTTGCAGATAACCAACGAATGGTGGTAGCGGGTAGCGAGATTGGACTGCAGAAGATGTTGGATAGGCTGAATGATGCGGCATTGAGATATGTACGTGAAGATTAATATAAAAAAGCCAAGGTTATGAGAGAGTCCAATAATAAAGGTGAAGTTAATACCACAATAAATGGTACGAAATTAGAACAGTAAGGAGTTTGAAATATTTGGGTCATACTATGTATAACCGATGACGGGAAATGCAAGACTGAAATATGCAGTAGGATTGCACAAGCAAAACCGGCCTTTGGTAATAGAAAACTATTAACAAAAAGTCTGAAGAAAGATACAAATATAAAGATAGTGAAAACTTTGGTTTGGATCACGCTATTGTATGGTTGTGAAACATGGACCTTAAGGAAGGAAGATATTAGAAAAATGGAGGCATTGGAAATGTGGATTTGGAGAAGAATGGAGAGGATTAGTTGGACTCAAAAGGCTGCAAATGAGGAAGTTCTAGAGAGAGTTGGCACATATAGACAGTTGATAAATGTATTAAGAAATACGAAGAAGAGTTGGAAAGGACACATTCTAAGAGGGGAAGGTCTATTAAAAGAGGTCATAGAAGGTAGAATGGAAGGAAAAAGAGGCAGAGGCAGGCCGAGATTAGGTATGTTAGATGATTTAAAGACCCACTCATATGTGGAAATGAAGAGGAAGGCGGAACACAGAGAAGAGTGGAGGCGTTTTATACCATGGACCTGCCAGTAGTCAGTGCACTAAAATATATATATATATATATATATATATATATATATATATATACAGTAATATATATATATATATATATATATATATACAGTATATATATATATATATATATATATATATATATATATATATATATATATACTGTGTTTTTTATAACTGATATCCCAAATTGTTTTAACAATAAAGTCGCAAGAAGTTGACCGATGTTCTTGAAATTTACAGAGCTTGACCAGCAGCCAATTCTACAAAACAAGTAGAAATTTCGTTTGAATATCTTTAATAGCGTGAAAGTTATAGTTTTTCGCGAATAGGAGTGGGGTCAGACAAGAAATTTCCAATACTGGATTACGGGCGTGTTACATTTAACGAAGATTATCTCCATAAGAAAAACTAGCTATCACGTAATTTAAATTTTCTGCTAAAGCCATTTTGAAGAGCAACCATTTCTTTTCAAATCGACGTAAAATACGTGCTGATATGTTCTTAATTGACCAAGTTATTGAACTTTTTCTGCATGCTTTGCATGAAGAGAATAAACGAAGAAGTTATTTTTACTGTGGCGCTACGGGACGCCGCTGCAGTGGCTGTGGTGATAGCAGTTGTACACAGACATGCAATGCATGCATTTAAATTTCAATAACTTTGTCAATTAAGAACATATCAGCACGTATTTTACGTCATTTTGCAAATTGCTCTTCAAAAATGCATTAGCTGAAATTTTTTGACGTGTTCGATATAATTTTAATAGAGATAATTTTACGCTGCATTAACACACCCGTAATACTAGGGGGGGGGTGGCGGAAGCCTGCCCCCCCCCTTAGACCCGCCGATAAAAAAATTTTAACTATATTTTCAATGTTTTTATGGCAATTTCTATGTGTAAAAGCAGTGATTTGGGGGGGGCGGGGAAATTAGTTTCACTAGCATACACAGTACAACTACTGGCTGGAGCCAGTGGCGATGTCGGTAAGGTACTCGACCGCGGATCAGTATGTGAGAGGTTCATATCCTGGGCTAGACCGTCACTAACATCGCATTAGAGTGAAGAAACTGACGTTAACATTAGCTTTACCAGCTTTTAACTTTCAAAAATCGATCCACTGGCAGTGGCCTTGCCCTGCACGGTAGAAGCAGCGCCGTACGCAAATTCCTCGAGATTTTCTAACAAAACACTGAATGATACTATGAAATTGCATTTACAACTTTCAGAATTCAAAATCGAAATTAGTAATATGTTAATTCTTACCATACGTGGCTTCTTGGTCTTTAACAGAAATTTATCCATGATGCAATTATGCAGAACTTGGTTTACTGTCTATGAATTTATATTATAAAAAACTCCATAAGCTAAACCTATATGCACATGTTTCAGAGCATCTACCGATGGTTGATAAATTTACCTCTCAAGATACAATTGGCCTATGCAGCCGCAAACTCTAGATAGGCCAATATAGTTTCATCCCGCTTAGCTCGGCTAGTTGGCACTTGGAAATCTCCCATATTTCGTCACACTCACTGAACATCGGTCGCTCAGCCCTATAGTCTCCAATATAGTATATACTACTAAAGTAGGTGACAGTATATAGGAGTCTATGGCCGATCATACACAGTACAACTACAGCTAAGTCATTAATTAAAATCATGGAAGCATATCAGTTTACCACTCGATCTACAGCACGGCTCTATAAATGTTAGTAATACTTACACATGCAGTTATTGAACGACATTGAAAATACGCAAAATTTCTTACATAAAGTATATATATTTGAGCCTAAATTCTGGGGGGGACATATGCATGCATGTCCCCCCCAGTCTAAATTTTGGGGTGACGTGTCCCCCCTGTACCTCCCGGTTGTCACGCCAATGTATATATAAAATACACGCTGGCTGTATTGCAACTCTTTTGCTGTAAAACTTAAAAATCCAAAAACCGTCTCATTAGTAATAAATATATATATATATATATATATATATATATATATATATATATATATATATATATATATACCTGTATATATCTATATATACATGTATATATATATATATATATATATATATATATATATATATATATATATATATATATATATTTATTTATGCTCTTAGTGCACTGGCTACTGTCAAGTCCATCTAGTATATAACGCCTCCCCTCTTCTCTGTCTTCCGCTTTCCTCTTCATTTCCACTTATGAGTCGGTCTTTAAATCATCTAACCTAATCTCGGCCTACCCCTGCCTCTTTTTCCTTCCATTCTACCTTCTATGACCTCTCTTAATAGACCTTCCCGCCTTAGGATGTGTCCAATCCAATTCTTCTTTCTATTTCTTAATACATCTATCAATCGTCTATCAGTGCCAATTCTCTCCAGAACTTCCTCATTTTTAACCTTTTGAGTCCATCTAATCCTCTCCATTCTTCTCCAAATCCAAATTTCCAATGCCTCCAGTTTCTTAATATTCTTCCAGTTTCCTAATATTCTTTAAGCATATTAATATATATATATATATATATATATATATATATATATATATATATATATATATATATATATATATTAATATGATTCCTTCCTTAACATCCATATTTCACATACATACGTGTGGTCCAAACCAAAGTTTTCACTGTCTTTATCTTTGTGTCTTTCTTCAAACTTTTTATTAAAAGTTATTTCCAATTACCATGGATTTTGATTGTGCAATCTTACTGCATATTTTAGTCTCACATTTCCCGTCAACGGTTATAGTACGACCCAAATATTTGAAACACGTTACGTGTTCCAATTTCGTGCCATTTATTGTGATACTTATTTCACCTTTATAATTGGACACTCTCATTACCTAGGTCTTTTTGATATTAATCTTCTTGCCATATCTCAATGCCGTATCATTCAGCCTATCCATTATCTTCTGCAGTCCAATCTCGCTACCCACTACCATTCCTTGGTCATCTGCAAATCGTACATTTTGTAACAATTTCCCTCCAACTTTTAATCCTTCTTCCATGGCTTCATCCATCATTGCCTCGGCGTAAATGTTAAATAGCAGCGGCGAAATGCTGCAACCTTGTCCTACTCCACGTTCTATTTCACTTTCTTCTTCTGAGTATTCCTGTTGGACTTTGATTACTGCTTTTTGATTCTTGTACAGGTTTAAAATTAGTCTTCTCTCTCCAGTGAATTCCCATTCTCTTCAAGATATTCATCATCGTTATCCAATCAATCCTGTCAAAGGCCTTCTCAAAGTCAACAAAGCATACAAAAACGTCATTTCCATTTTCTCAGTGATAGTTATGGGAGACTGGAAAGAGTGGTGGGTGAAGGAAGACAAGGAAATGAAATTGGGGAGTACGGTCCAGGAAAAAGAAATGAGGACAGAAATTGGTTAATTTCTG
Organism: Enchytraeus crypticus; assembly: GCA_905160935.1. NCBI lineage: Eukaryota > Metazoa > Annelida > Clitellata > Enchytraeida > Enchytraeidae > Enchytraeus > Enchytraeus crypticus. The sequence goes on along the minus strand of CAJHZI010000813.1, from coordinate 564,045 downwards.
CAACAGAATGAGATTAGTGGTGACCAACACTTGGTTCAAACATGAGAAGAGAAGGCGCTACACGTGGAAGAAACTAGGAAGCACGAAGCACCGGAAACGAGGGAAGATACCAGAAACTATATTCTGATAGAGAAACAGTTTAAGAATAGTGTGAAGAATTCCAGAGCTTATCCAGGAGCCGATATTAACTCAGACCACAATCTAGTAATGGCAAAAAGTAGGGCTTCAGACGAAGAAAATACTTAAGTAGAAAAGCAGTAAGAGATGAAATTTGAACGGAACATGAAAGGAAGTCAGTTTCTGGAAGCAGTGGAAAGAGTAGTTAAGAAAATGAAGGACTGCGAAAGAACAGGGACAATGAAAGATGGTGTCAGCTAAATGAGGCTAATAAAATAGGCGCAAAAGAAGTATATGGCTATCTGAAGGCAAATACGGCTAAAAAATCTGGGACCACAAGTGAGATTCCAGGCAAAATAGATGAAAGGAGGAAATGGAAAAGTATTGACACCAGTCTTGGCCGAAGGAAATATAGAAGCTTAAACAATGAGCTTAGAAAATTACAGACAAAGCAAAAGATCATTGATGGAGTGAAAAGTGTGATGATTTAATAGAATATGATAGAAGAGGGAGGTCGGATCTATTATACCAGGAAGTCAGGATATTAACAAGAATCGATACGAAAAAGAATGGAGATGCAAAGAACGTTAGTATAATGTGTAAAGATTGGGAATTGAAGACAGAGCTGGAAGAAGTATAAGAAAGATGGAGAGAATATGTAGAGGAATTATATGATAAGGCTAGGAAACCAGTTCAAGAGGATTTTAAAATAGAAGAAGAAAATATCGTAGAAAACGATAAAAGGGGCCCCGATATAATGAAGGAAGAAATTTATTGTGCAAGTAACAGTATGAAGAAGGGGGATGCAGCCGGAATAGATGAAATCCCAATATTAATTCGAGAATTTGTTGGAAGGAGAAACACTCAATAAGTTAATGGAGGTAATGTGTACAATACAGGTATTTCGCCAGACGACTTTACTAAGTCAGTAATGATACCAATTCTCAAAAAGGCCAATGCTGTGGAGTGTTCGGATTACAGAACAATCAGTTAAATGTCTAATGCATCAAAGATCTTATTAGTTAATAAATAATCGCATTCATTCGAAAGCAGATATGATACTGAGCAAGACACAATTTGGTTTTAGGAATGGATGCGACACAAGATAAGCAATAGGGATAATGCGGGTTCTTTGTGAAAGAAGCTTAGAATATGGAAACAATACAGTATTATCATAGAATTAGTCAAATAAATATTTGACTAATGTGGTGTTGATGTGATGATGATCATGACGTGGTGGCAGCTTCGTGTTGAGCAACCACCTCAGACAGAAACTTTTGATACATACCAACCAACTTCTTGTTTAATAGTAATCTTACTGTAGATTAGGTATCCTGTGTTAAACAACATTCTGCTAAATAAAACAACAATTTATTTAATATTTGCTTCTACGTTTAATAGACCTGGATACTTCTTGAGTCAATTATCTGATAACAAGATTTCTATATCCAGGTTTTTATTATAGGTTTTAATTATTTAGTTTAATTAAAATATTTTCCACTTTTAAAACAGGAAACTTGAGATTCTGCTGAAAGAAAGAATCATAGAAAGAATTATTTTAGGGTTGTAGGACGTTAATACAAATTTATTTTTAACATTTTAAATCCCCGTAATTCATGGCTTTATATGTTATTAAGCTCCGAAACTCGTATAGTATTGCTATAATGAATGCACTTTAATTAACTCGGACTTTAATTTTATATAAAGGAAAAACCATCAAGACTAATGAGACGGTTTTTGGATTTTTAAGTTTTACAGCAAAAGACTTGCAATACAGCCAGTGTGTATTTTCAATAGCTTGTACATTTATTACAATGATCGCGATTGATTTCAACAGTATGTAGAATTACATGAACATCCGTTTAGCGTGACATATTCGGGTTCGACACGGAGTGGGCTAGATAGGAAATGGAACATTATGGTCGGCTATCCATTGGTCTAACATCAAAAAGTACACGACTAGGTTTTTATTCCCATAGTAAGAAAAAACCTGTAAAGAAACTGTAGATTATACAGTTGTATTGCAGACTTATACCTCATCATCATCATCTTCCCCTAAATCCCAGTTTAACCAGGATCGGGATACGAATAGACCTTCTCCAGTCTTCCCTGTCCCACACCATATCATCAGTCAATCCCCTATTTTTCATGTCCTTTTTAATTACCGCATCCCAAGTCAATTGTGGTCTACCTCTCTCTAGCTTAACATCCAGTTCTTCCCTCCAAACTCTCTTTACTACATCCTCATCTGCCTTTCTCACAATATGCCCATACCATCTCAATCTCGACTGAGCCAACCTATCCCCGATCCCCTCAACATTCAAATTCATCCTCACATATTCATTTTCCATTCTGTCCTTCCTAGTTCTTCCACACATTAGACGCAACATTCTCATTTCTGCCACATGCAAACTCTGCAAATGTTCCCTTTTTAGTGCCCAACATTCCGAACCATACATCATTACTGGCCTTACCACAGAACTATAAAATTTGCCTTTCAGTCTTAGTGGGATTCTCCTATCACACAACACTCCACTAGCAGTCCTCCACTTTGCCCATCCAGCCTGAATCCTACTAGTAACCTCCTTTTCCAAATTATCCTCTAACAGATCTGTTACCTTCTTTAGCTCCACACCCTGACTTATTACTCTATCTCCGTTTATCATCTCACCCTTCCATCTACTCTCTAAATGCTCCGTTTTTTCCTTATTCACCCTCAATCCTTTACTTTCCAGTGCCTCTCTCGCGTTTTCCAACATCTCGCTTACTTTCCCCACAGTGTCTCCTACTATCACCAGATCATCTGCAAATAGCATGCACCATGGCGCCTCCTTAATAACTCCCTTAAAAGCAACTCATCCATAATCAATATAAACAAATATGGACTTAGGGCTGATCCTTGATGTACTCCGATCTTCACATCAAAACTCTCAGATTGTCCACTCTCCAATCCCACACTAGTCTTCACCCTGCTGTACATATCTTTGATTAACTCAACATAACTCCTGTTCACTTTCCTCTTCTTCAAAACTTCCCACACCAGTTCTCTCGGAACCCTATCATAGGCCTTCTCGAGATCCAAAAATACCATCTGTATCTTATTCCATCTTATTGCAGACTTATACCTAAGAGTCTAAAATGTGTAAAAATGATTTGAATATATCTTTGAGTCAAGTTAGATGAAAAATCTAATGATAACTTCTCATTTTATTGTGCAAGTTTTAATATCTATTTTTTAAATCGAGAAAGACGAAATACTAATACAGTATATATGATAGAAAGTGTGTTAATGCAGTATATATTAATTTAATACAGTATATATTAATTTAATACATTATATAGAGGGTTCAAAATCAACTACAGCTTTTAGACTTGGCTCCAAAATCAATTAGAGTTTATTCAGTTTATGTTTTTCAGAGACAAATAACCCAATATATCTTTTATTTGCTTCCTGTATTTTATTGTAATTTATGTAATTAATTTAACAAGCGCTAATTTAACATAAGATATCTAATGTAAAGTAAAGCTGGTGAAGCTTATGTTAACGTCAGTTTCCTTACTCGAAAGCGATGTCAGTAAACGGCGAGCCCAGGATTTGAACCTCGCACCTACGGATCATCGGTCTAATATCTTAGTGATATCGCCACTGGCTCCAGTCTAAGTGAGTAATGTATGAGTCACCGTACTATTGTATCCATCTGCTTACTATCTACACTATCTTATCTGTCTACACTTACTATCTGCAGTTTGGTAAGGGATATGGCATACGGCGAGAGCGTTAGAATCGGAAACACGTGGCCTGGGTGTAACGCCTAGGTCAGTCAACAAATGATGGACCCTTGGTCCGTGGGCCAGGAAGGATAATCTTGTATCGGAGGTTGCTGCCTATAGGCGCTATCTATATCAAAGCTTAACCCCGTAGAAAGGGTTTATAACAGCATGCCAGGAACTTTTAAGGCGGTCTCGAAAACCGGACACGGGCCATAGTACTACGATAAAAATTTTGGGAGGTTATTATTATTATTATTATTATTATTATTATTATTATTATTATTATTATTATTATAAAAAGCGATTAAAATAATTCCTCTGCACTCTGGGAAGCCGCTTTAGCCAAAGTGCCACTGAAGCAGACTGCACTGAATCGCTGGAGAGCAATAGACAGTCGCTGCCACAGAAAAGATTTTTCGCGCTTATCACCAGTAATGGCGCTGGTCCTCCTGCCTATTTCGTTAATAAAGTCTGATGCGAGAGAGTTGATGGGCCCCAGGGTCTCAAAGGCAATAGGCATGAAGATATAGTTGCCAGAGATTTCGGCATACTTCAGAGTTTTCCTATTAGCCGCGGCCTCTGCTGCAGCACCAGCAGCAGCGCAAGAAAGGCTGAGATTGCTTACTGAGAAAGTGAGCCGCGGCCTCTACTGCAGCACCAATTATTATTATTGTTATTATTTAATTTACCCCGGTGTAAAGAACCTGGGGTTTGATAAAAAACGATTCAAGCAATACGTGCTGAATCGCCGCCCGGCTACTCGAGGTCATCAATCGGCTTAAAAGAATTGTTGAAGCAGACTGCATTAAATCTTTGCAAAGTCATGGAAAGCCTTGGCCAAAGAAAATATGTCTCTCGCTTATCGCCGGTTTGCTCTGCAACAAGTCTGCCTATGCCATTAATAAATTCAACTGCTTCGGGATTCATCGGGCATATTAATATTAGTATTATTATTATTAACACAATTACAGTTTGCAAGCAAATAGTTAAGCAAAATTAAACTCTAAGAAATTACGGAAGTTTATACTACACATACAGTTTGTTAATAAAATTTAAAGACCTGTCAATGCATGTCAATTTTGAAAAGTTAGTATAGTTTGATAATTGCACCCCGTGTTGTGTCCGGGTTTTCCCGTGTTGTGTCCGGGTTGTTTGAAGAATTGACCAACCGATGACTGCACGTGTCGTAGAATGCGACTAAAGCACTAAGATCCATACCAACGTCAGAAAGGGCATTCGGATGGTGAGCGCCTAGGCTCCAGAAATTGCTACAAAAATGTAAACGAATGGGAAAGTCTCAAATAGGGGTTTGGCTGGTGGTGTGGTGTAGGACAAAGAGGATTTGAGACGGTCTATTTGTATCCCGATCCTGGTTAAACTGTGATTGAAGGGAGGATGATGATGATGATGAATATAGTTTGAAATTGCTGAAAATATTGTATAGCGATGAGAAAGACGGCGGACAGCACTAAAGAGTTTCTCACATTCGGAGTAGGATCGGGGATTGGTGGTGTAGGGTGCATATCTCCAACAGATCTATTTTGTTCAGTCCCGGGGCGTCTGTCTTTGCTCAGTTCCACGTCCAAGTACAAAGTGACAGTGGCAGAGGTGCAGCGAAGATTGTCGCCTCCTGAGTGTCTCAACGCTTCTCTACTAGGAGGTGTACTACGCAGGTATCACTGAATGAACAAATGAATGAATGAATGATGAATGAACAAATGAATGTATGATGAATTGATAGATGGATGGACGGACAACAGCTGAATGAATATGACCATTCATTCGCTCACTCACTCACATATTCACACACTCACTCACTCGTATATTTCTTAAGTTAGACTGTTAGATGAATCTCTCAGTGAAAACTGAGGCACACTCATTTAACTACTGCTGCTGAAATCGTTTAGGCCTATATCGAAACATCGATAGTATTAAGAAAAAAATGACAGTTCTGGTTAGGATGAAGTTTCTATTAACTTCCTCAGCTTCGACTTACGTTTACTGTGCAGGGGCTTCATTCCCTGAGAAAAGAATCCTATTTACCCATATTTATATATATATCCTATTTACCCATTGTCAGGGAAGGGTTCTAGGGGTGAACCCTAACCTGGACCAGGTTCATAAATTCTAAAACTTAAAATTAATGATCTATAATAGTAGATAACTACTTTCCATTCGTAATTTCTAATTACAGTTTTATTTATAACAGACACATAGGTAATGTATTATAAATGAAGTGTATTTAGTTCACTTCAATTATATTTTATTTTACCCAAACACAATACAAGAAAATAATATATTACAAGAAACTGAAAATTGTCCTTATATGACAAACAACGGAATTAAATCTAATAATCAAATATTAATAATAGAGTTGAAAATAACTTAATAATATACAAACTAAAATGAAAGAACCGAAACTACTACTAATTAACTACCAGACTACAAAAAGGTTGAGAAGTACTTTGTTATGGAGAAATCGCAACACTCGTCACCAAATACTATCTCACAAGAACATAAAGGCAAACTAGTTCCTATTCAACGTCCTCACTTCTTCCATAAGAATATACCTAATGACTACAGCACCAAACCCTAGAATCCTCTCTTAATGAATTGACACGAGTCTATCACAACTTCCTTGAGTTCAAAATCCCCAACTCAACTTCTGGCCTTCTCGAAGTAACTATCAGCAACGCACGACCCTAGAACCCTCAGTTCCCTATGGCCGTTTAACGTCCTGTTATCTTCACTGGCAGTCTCTAATAAACCACAATAAACACAACTCCGGGGTTACCTATCCATAGTACTTCCCCCTCTAAATGAGTCTAACACTTCCTAGGCCTTTCTTAACATACAACATGTGAAACTTTAATCCATACAATCAGATATAACCTCTTATTATCTCATGTGGTTCGATACCGAGTCAAAACAAATGTACGCTGTAATAAAATAGTCACTAGCGAAAAATATAAAGTCTAATAAGATTTATCTTAAATCTTAAACTAAAGTTTATCAACAATAATCTCCAAGCTCCTCGCTTGCGGCCCAACTCTCCAAGTCCCAACACTTGTGTTCCCTTCAGCCACAGACCCAGGCACGGAACAATAGGCCTGCAGGGTAAGAAACTTGCCCTGTGCTAGTAAAGTACAAAGGTCATTGTGGAGTATATTGTAATAATTAGTATTATCTCTACTCCTACCTTGACACCCATATATATATATATATATATATATATATATATATATATATATGTAATATATATATATATATATATATATATATATATATGTATATATACATATATATATATATATGTATATATATGTATATATATATATATGTATATATATGTATATATATATATGTATATATACAGGCTGCGCATTAAAAAAATATCCCCCTGGCACAATTGCGATAGCTTAGCCAATTATTGATATCTCGCCTTGAAATTTTAAGTTTCTCTTTTGGAGGTTTTTCCACAAGCTTACCAAATTTTGTAAAAATATTTTTAAAGGAACCGGAGTTATCCAAGTTTTGCGAAAAAATTGATTTTTTTTTCATTTAACACGCAACATAAAACTCAATTAGAATAAATTACTTTTTGAAAAATGTGCTGACCCTGAAAAGGGCCGTTAGATGATGACGCCTCTTATATTGTTCTAAAATCTACTACACTAACACTATTCTGCCGAAACTGATTGAAGACTGCTACAAGTTCGAGCCAATTGATTTCATTTTTCAACAGGACGGCGCGCCGGCTCACACTTCACGTCTTGCGCAATACTTTCTTGTGCAATGTAGCCCAGATTTCATAAAAATGGATGATTGACCTCCTAATTCTCCAGATTTTAATACACTTGATATTTTTGTCTGGGGAACCATGTTGGAAAAGTATCGTGCTTTCAAGCCCAAACCAAGAAACACAATGGAATTAAAGGCTGTTCTTCAAGAGATGTGGAAAGACATACATTACAGAGTAAGGAAGCAATTATATGCTTGTTGAAAACTCATCAGACTCTTAACTAATACCAATTAATATTGATAACACCTCATAGTTCAATATAAAATGTCTAATTTCACCTGTCTGTACATCGTAAAATACTAATAAAATATTAATTAGTCCTACTTTAAAAAATTAAATCATACAAACTTCATGTCAACGTATCAAATTTATACATATGTATCACTCTGGACATGCAATTAGCATCTAATTTACATGTTCCTATGGTTATCATATCTGTTTTTAAACGCATTCACTGATTCTGCTTCTACAACTTCGCCTGCAAACTATTCCAAGCATTTATAACTCTCTGACTAAAGAAAAATTTCCTTAAATCTAGTCTACTTCTAAATATACAAAGTTTATAAATATGTCCCCTAGTGTTTCTGTTGTTGACAAATTAACCCAAATACTATGGTTAACTTTGCTGAAGCCTTTGAGTATTTTAAAAACTTCTATTAAATCTCCTCTAGTTCTTCTCTCACTTAAAGAGGTTAATCCTACGAATTTTAATCTATTCTCATAACTAAGTTTTTGATAGTCAAATACCAGCCTTGTTGCTCTGGCTTGTACCCTTTCTAATTTATTGATATCTTTCTTAAGATATCGGCACCAAGTCTGAACGCAGTATTCAAGTTTGGGCCGTACAAGAGCCTTATATAGCCTTACCACAATATCTTTATTTCTACATGCAATTGTTCTTTTAATCATTCTTAATACACAATTAGCACTATTTACAACTTTATTACAATTTTCACTAAATTTAAAAGGAGCTATCCACAATGACTCCTAAATCTCTCTCACTGTTTGTGGATTTTAATTTTATATTGTTCAATGTATACTCAATTCCTAAATTATTATTCCCTATATGCATAACTCTACATTTCTCAGCATTGAACTCCATTAGCCAGTCACAAGACCAGTTCGGTAATATTTTTATATCATGCTTCAAAATCTCAGCATCTTCAATGTTCTTTGCCACTTTAGAATCATCTGCAAATTTACTAAATTTTGATACAATATCTATGTCAATGTCATTGATGTAAACTAAAAATGACAGAGGCCCTAAAACAGAGCCCTGTGGCACACCACTCTTCACTGCTGCCCATTCCGAGAACTCGTCCTCGACACACACCCTTTGTTTTCTATTGCTTAACCAATTACCTATCCACTTTAAAAGTTTGCCCGTTATTCCATGTGCTTCCAACTTAGTACGTAATCTTTTATGTGGAACTTTATCAAACGCTTTAGCAAAGTCTAGATATAAGATATCAATGCTATTTTTATTATCAACTTCCTTTGTAATATATTCTAAAAAATCTAGCATATTAGTTAAACAAGAACGCCCACTAATAAAACCATGCTGACTATTTCAAATTAAGTTATATTCTTCCAAGAAACTAATTATTTTATCCTTAATAATGCTTTCAAATATCTTACCGATTATGCTTGTTTATGCTTGTTAAGCTAATAGGCCTATAATTTTCTGCTTTATCCCTATTCCCCTTTTTATGTATTGGAACTACATTGGCATTCTTAAAATCTTGAGGAACCACCCCAATTTCCATTGAAGCTTTTAGTAGGTTTAATAGAGCTGGTGCTAATTAATCTCTTAGCTCCGAAACCAGTTTTCCATGAATCTCATCTGGACCTTGACTTTTATTGACATTTAGCGAATTTAATTTATTTATAACATCATCAATATCAAACTCAATATAATGTAAGGAGCATTCAAAGTTACCTTTGAAGATCCTAGCCGGTACTGGCATATTAACTATATCTTCTTCCACAAATACAGACGAAAACTGTTTATTAAAATAGTTTGCAGTATCTTTATTATCTTCTGTAATGCTATTATATTCATCTATTAAGGGACCAATCTTTTTCATAACCATTTTGTTAGCATTAGCATAGGCAAAAAAACTCTTTGCATCATTCTTTTTATTAGGAGCTAGCTTTTTTCAAATTCTAACTTGGCTTTTCTATTTTCTGCAACCGATTTATTAAGCTTTTTCTTATATTCCCAGTACAAAGTTTCATCATTATCACTATTTTTATAATTGTTCCAAGCATCTTCTTTAGCTTTTCTTTTTCTTCTTACCTTTTTAGTAACCCACTTGCATCTATCTTTATTTTTGGCTTTTCATTTAATAAACTCATCTCGAATCATCCTAAGACCTGTGCTAATATTATTCCATAAGCCCTCTATGTCATCGTTATTATCATTATCACTTAAAACCAGAAATAAATTTCTATGCTGTATATTTCTTTTAATTTCATCATAGTTTACTTTAAAATAGTAAAATTTACTTGACTTGGGTTCAATTAATTTTTTACATACAGCAAAACACCCCCACATCATTTCTTGACTAAGTCATTTCGATCACATCTAAATACACTGTATCCACTAAAACTAATTTCACTATCACTAATGTCATCAGACAACCATGACTCACTGATTCCCAAAATATCTATATTTTCATCTTTAATCAACAACTCTAGTTGTGACATTTTTTTACAATACTTCTGGAATTAAAGTATACACATTTTAAGTTATTTTTAACATCTGAATTACTATAACAATTTCTGGTTTATCAGCCATAGCTGCAAAACCTACTTTTCGCACCCCCTCTGTGTAAATTATTCTAAAAAATTCACAAGGTGCTTGAAAACTTTCACACCAACAAACTTTCTTCCCTTTAAATTTAGATGGATACCACCAGCATCAGTCATACTGCGCTGTAGCTCTAAACCCATGAAAGCAAAACCTCTAGCTCTCTCAGTCTCATTTTTACCAATGACCTCTTACGCTCTAATCTTTCCGTCAAATCAAACCTCTTCACTATCCCTAAAACTGTTACACTTTTACTTTTTGCCTTCTTGGGATTGTTTAGCAGTATTCTATATTTATTTAGAATACTGCTACAATCCTCTTCTATTAGGTTATTGGTACCTACCATTAAAACTAAGTGCCTTTTCTCATCGTCCTTCTATTTTTCTACTTCACTAGCTATCCTCTCTATCTTCGCCCCTGACAGTGACCGCCCTTGTATTAAACCCTCACTCTATCGCTTGAGATCTATGCTAAGATCTCTGATCATTGAATTCCCAATCACATCGACATGATGTGACTCCTCAGTGGCCCTATCCAGCACTTCCTTTACTGATTTTCCATCTTTGGCTTTTTGGTTAGGACGTCGTTCAGCAATCACATCGTCATCATCTATGACATGAATTTGCTTACCTAATCTGTTATCATTTCTTTCTCGTGCTGGGAAATCCTGTCCTAATGCTTTCCCTCTGGTCCTATCTTTCCTACTACGTTTACTCTCTACCAACTCCCACTTTTGATCCTCAACTGGAGTTGGCCATTCCCTATTTTCCTCTGCCTGTATATTACAGGCCAACAATTTGTCAGACATTTCCCTGACCTGACCCATACCACAACAGTCCTTTGACAGCGCTATTTTATCTGTAAGAAAAGACTTCTGGCCGGTATTAAAGCCTAGGACGTTCATTTCGAGCACATTGTAGCACAAAATCAGAGTCGTCATCATCTAACGGCCTTTTCAGGGCCAGCACATTCTCAAAAATGAATTGATTCTAATTGAGTTTTACGTTGCGTGTTAAATAAAAAATCAATTTTTTCGCAAAACTTGGATAACTCTGGTTTCTTTTCAAATATTTTTACAAAATTTGGTCAGCTAGTGGCAAAATTCCTGCACAAGAGAACCCTAAAATTTCAAGGCGAAATGTCAATACTTGGCTAAGCTATCGTAATTGTGCTAGGGGATATTTTTAATGCTCAGGCTGTATATATATATATATATATATATATATATATATATATATATATATATATATATATATATATATATATATATATAATATATCTCTTAGTGCGCTGCCCACTGGCAGGTCCATGGTATATAACGCCTCCACTCTTCTCTGTCTTCCGCCTTCCTCTTCATTTCCACATATGAGTGGGTCTTTGTCTCGTGTTATACCATTATTTCTTGGGGGATATGGTTTTTGACGAGGTGGGCCCCTATGCCTTCCTCAGCTTATATATATATATATATATATATATATATATATATATATATATATATATATATATATCTTTATTTCACCATAACATGGTAGCATAACTATAATAAGAACACAATATAAGTACACAATATACCGTGACATCATGTACAACGAAATAGGCAAAGAGATATAGCGTTTGAAACGAAAATAACATGAAACAGCGCACACATGTACTCGAAAACAGTGAAAATAAATTCAATTAGGCTAAATTAGAGAAATTGTAATCTTTTGTTTTTTAAAGATATTGTCAAAGCTTGATTCGATATATCTCTCTTTCTCTCTTCTCTTAGTGCACTGATTACTGGCAGATCCATGGTATATAACGTCTCCACTCTTCTCTGTCTTACGCCGTCCTCATCATTTCCATTATGAGTGGATCTTTAAATCATCTAACATACCTAATCTCGGCCTGCCCCTGCCTCATTTTCTTTCCATTCTACCTTCTATGACCTCTTTTAATGGACTTTCCCCTCTTAGAAAGTGTCCTATCCAACTCTTCTTCCTATTTCTTAATACATTTATCAACTGTCTATCTGTGCCAACTCTCTCCAGGACGTTTGGTTCAAATTGCCCAAACGATCACTGTTAAACATATATTATTGTTTTATCTATTCTCACTTAACTTACTATAACATTATGTGGGGTTTTGCATCCATTTCTGCCTTTTCTCTAAGAGAATTATTTGTCCTACAAAAACGTGCAGTTAGAATTATTAATAATTGTAATTATTTATCACATACGTCTCCAATAGTCAAGGACCTTGCCATTCTGAAATTGTCTGATATAAATTACTATAACACAGTGTTATTTATGTTGAAATGTAAACATAATTGCCTACCATTAATTTGAAACGAATTTGTAATATCTAGCACTTCTGTAGAGAATAATAATCATTACGAGAAACGTTGATGAATTCATTGTTCCCGTCTCACGTACAAATACACAAGCTAAATGCATATCTGTACATGATCCAGGACTGTGGAATAATTTGCAAGATGTTATAAAAAATGCTACGTCTATTAAAAATTTTAAGAAAGAATTTTTTGGTTTAATATTTAATCAATATTAATTAAGCCTTTAATATTAATATAATTTTAATATTAATTTATGTATTTATACATAAATACATAAAGATAGAATACAAGTAAAGCTCTCCTTGAACGCTTGTACTAGTTAATTACATTTGTTTCATTGTATTTTCCTTTTCTTGTTTTATTATTTTTCTTTGCACTCCAAAGTTTAGTTTAAATAGTTAGTTACTTGATATGAACTTAGTTTATTTATTTCATTTGTAATAATTTAAAGATGTTTTTTAAAACTTATTTTGAGTTTCACTTGCCAGTGTCTGGCTATTTTCTAATTGGAAAATGTTCAACTGTTTGGATACCAACGGTTTTACTGTAATTAGTAATGTAATAGAAATTTCTATATTTCAGACTTAAGTAGACTCTGCTAATTATGGTATTACAGAATAGAGCTATGGCTCTTTTATGGTATCCTCTTTCGTATTGTTATTTGTTTATCTAACTACATGCAAGTTTATTTTGTTTGTATAATCTATGCTGTGATGAACAAATAAACGATACTAAACTTTTTAAAAAAAACTTCCTCATTTGTAACCTTTTGAATTCAGCTAATCCTCTCCATTCTTCTCCAAATCCACATTTCCAACGCCTCCAATTTCCTAATTTCTTCCTTCCTTAAGGTCCATGTCTCACATCCATACAATAGCGTGGTCCAAACCCAAGTTTTCACTATCTCTATCTTTGTGTCTTTCTTTTGTTAATAGTTTTGTTAATAGACCTTTGTTAATAGTTCTTTTCTATTACCAAAGGCCGCTTTTGCTTGTGCAATCCTACTGCATATTTCCGTCTCACATTTCCTGTCATCGGTTATAGTATGACCCAAATATCTGAAACTCCTTACCTGTTCCAATTTCGTACCATTTATTGTGATATTAACTTAACCTTTATTATTGGACACTCTCAAAACCTTCGCTTTTTATATTAATTCATGCCGTATCTCAATGCCGTATCATTCAGCCTATCTGTTATCTTCTGCAATCCAATCTCGCTGCCCGCTACTATGCCTTCGTCATCTGCATATCGTACATTTTGTAATAAATTCCCTCCTACTTTTATTCCTTCTTCCATATCTTCCATGGCTTCCTCCATCATTGCCTCGACCTTGCTGCAACCTTGTCGTATTAGATTCTATATACGTATATAGTATGTATTTGTATTTGTTATTGTATTTCTAGTAAAGTTTTTAATAATACTGCTGGATAAGTAAAGTTAAAATTTAAAGTATTGACTTTTGTTAAAGTGTGATCCTAGACGGTGTCTAAGGTAAGGAAAGTAACCAATGAGGACATGCCTAAACAGGAAGTTCGGGGGGAGATCCAAGATGGAAGAGTGACAAGGACTTAAATACGTTTCCACGTTGAAAAGAGATTTAGGAGATTTGAGTAATCTCAGTAGTGGACGAATTCAAGAGTAATTCGAAAGGTTCGGTCAGTCGAACTATTTATTCATCGAATAGTCGATGCGAAGAGTGATCTGTAGATGATCAAACTGGGAAGAGAGTTCCATCGAAATATTCTAACCAAGGGATTATATTAGGAGAGATCCTAGTAGGCGAATAGTCGAGAGGAAAGTAAAGTGTAGGAATTTGAGCTAGAGAGCGTAGTAGTAATTTGTGTGTCGAAAGTAATCATATTTTATTTAAAGTACTTGCTTTTGCGATATTTAAAGTGAACTGTAATTCGATATAAAAGTATAAATTAAAGTTAGATCTATTCGAATTTCGCTCACACGTGCCATTTGAAATCGTTTAATTTTCGTTCTATTGTATATCCGTGCATTATTTTTATTTCTTTTCATATTAAATTAATATTTCATTTAATACAGTTGTTGAAGTTATCAATGAATTAGTAGGATAATTAGATTCAGTCAAAATCGAGGACAAGTAAAGATTCCCAAAATAATTATAAGGGGGATATTATTAGGAATTTGAGCCCTGTAACATTTAATCTCAGTTCCTCATTTTACCAAATATATATAATTATTTAGACAAATTTGTAGAATCAGGTTCCCGACAGATATCTTGCATTTATTTCATATTTTATTTATTTTATTATTTTCAAAGTGTAGACTTAAAACAAAACTACCAGTTTACTTTTAATAGATCCGTAACATTAAAACCGATAAAGCAATTATACTCAGTCATTAGTTTGCATAATTCTTCATGTTTGTAATCAATAAAATTTCATAGTAATAGTTACCAATTGAACGTTGCTTAGATTAGAAATTCAGTCTTCGCATAGCAATTTTTAGTTCAGCAGGTAATTGTCCCATGTAATATTGACTTTGAGCTATAGTATTTTTATCGAAAGTATGAAATATTTTAGAGTTGATCTGCGTATAGGCATTTTTAATACTGCGGATTTGTGACTTGCACAGTTCAACACAGTCTAAGCCATAGGCCTATTGCGAAATAGCTTATATATATATATATATATATATATATATAGACTGGGGAAAAAAATCCCCTAGCGAGATCTCAATAACTTTAAGAAAACTCAAAATTTCTCTACGAAATTTGCGGAGCGTCTAGGAGAGGAATTTCTGCGTATATCCTGAAAATTTTATGAAAATCTATTGAGCAGGAAAAATATTACAGCGTTTCTACGAAAAAATTGCAAAATCAGTTGTAACAATGATTTTTTTGTCAAAAGTCTTAATAACTTGGACAAAACTCAAAATAGTTTTACAAAATTTTCGGAGCTTATAGGGGAGGAATTTCTACACACATCCTGCAAATTTGGTGAAAATATATTCAGAAGTAACAAAAATACAGCGTTTCTTCGAAAAAAATGTTAAAATCAATATTAACAAGGCTTTTTTAAACAAAAGTACTGGACATTTTCTTCAAAATTTAGGAATAATTTTAACATAAGAACGAATTTTAAGCATCATTTATTGGAGTAGCTAACAAGGTAGTGCAGGCTTAAACTCCACCACTTAAGTAAACGGTCCTTTTCAGGCTCGTTATTTTCTTTAAAAAGAATGACCGACATTTCGAAAAGCCTTGTTAAAATTGATTTTAGCACTTTTCTCGTAGAAATGCTGTAATTTCGTAACTAATGAAAATAGTTTCATCAAATTTGCAGGATATACGCAGAAATTCTTCCCCTAGAAGCTACAAAAATATCCTAGAGATATTTTGAGTTTCCTTAAGTTATTGAGATTTCGCTATGGGATTTTTTTTGCCCCAGTCTGTATATATACATGTATATATATATATATACAGTATATATATATATATATATATATATATATATATATATATATCTTCCGTGCACTGCCAAGTGGCAGGTTCAAGGTACATATTCATTCTCAAAGTCTGCTTTCTCGCCCCTTAGAGCACTCCTTAGATCAACAAGTTAATCTCTTCACAAAGCCTATGCATTATCCATACCTTATGTAGCTTATAGCTTGGGAAAAGCATGGCTTCTGAGGTAGTTTCCCGTTGTCTTCCCCTTATATATATGTATATATTATAAATATATATATATATATATATATATATATATATATATATTTATATATTAGGGTGACAATTAAAGCTAAAGTTGTTATTTTAATGCTCACAGCCTCACACCTTCTAAATATGTTCATTTATATGCAAAAGTTAAATCAATTTTTTTAATGAGAATCCATTCATATTTAGAGGTTGTGCAACAGACTCAAATATTATATATATGTCAAGCGCGGATTGATGACTTTTTTATGTGCTTGACATTGTTATGGATGTTTTGTTCACATTCGATGTTACAGGGCATTTTTCAAATGTCTCTTGATAGCGCTGTTACGCTTGTTTTGGTTTACTCCCACTTCCGATCTGGTACTTGAACCCTTAACATGCAGTTTTAAGTTTTAAAACTTTAATTTTATTACTTTGATATTTATTAAGCTTCAACTTTATTTATAAGTAGTAACGGAATTTTATTAGTAATGACCAGGTCCGGAAGGCGCTGCGAGTCCATTGTCTGTGATATGTAAGTACGTGTAGTATGCTTGCCTAGTGGTGTATCAGGGAAACTATATAGTAGTAAATTCCCCCTTTTAGTCTTTATAATTTTGGTGACAATTATTTGTCCGGTGTTAAAGCCTGTTGTGTAACGGAGAGGCTCGAGTGTTGTTTTGAAAACCCTATTGAGAGAGGGGAAGCTAGCATCGTTAATTCGAGCAGACTTTATTGTGTATTAATTTGACGGTCAGTACTAGGAATTTAAAAGAAAAACTACTGTGACCTTACCAGGTGTGGCTAACAGTGAAATTTACCAGGTGTGGCTAACATAGTTTCTAGGGGGTTCTTGTTTACAACGTATACAAAACGGCTAAACCGTTTCAAGAATTAGAGACTTAGCCTGGGTAAGGTTAAACAGAGCCAGTGTGATTATTTAATTAAATCCTTGGGATTTAGAAACAGGCGGCAAATCCATTTTGTTAAGTTTATGGGTGACGATCCATTTTGTAGAGGGATAATTTAGAGACCAGTTTCTAGGGGAATTCTACTGCAGCGAGGTTTCCATATACTGATACATTGGTGCATAGCATAACACATGTATTAATTACAGATAATGTACAACCAGTGAGGAAGTACAGTTTAACGTCCCTTTCGTATTTTGCTTTGTCTATATTTCGCCCCGTGTTATTTAAAAGGCGATATAGTAATTTAATGAACATCTCATTTATGTCTATTTATGTATTTAAAATAGTATTATTATAATTATTATTAATTTGACTGTAATTTAGTTTTACATTCACGTCGTTTAACTTGTTGTAGTTTCTTGCACATTATATTTTGTTTCATTCATAATAAAACATTAATTAAGGAATTGATATTCCTTTAATTAATTAGTAACTCATGCAGTTTGTCTGACTACTTCTTAGCGTAGGTATTTAAATAGTTGAGACACTGAAGGTTTCACTAGCTTTCCCGTCATTTGTCTGAGATATCTAAGATTTGAACCTGGTCCAGGACTTTGTAAATATTCTTATATATTTTCATTTTCCTGATATGTCTAGGATAATATCTTCATTGATACTTTCCCTGATAATATAATATTTGACCTACTTAATGAAAGCATTGCCTATGATTAAAAGGTTTCTTGACGACCGTTGACTTGTTTGAGTCAGGATAATGCAAACTATGATTCTACACAATCTGTAAAAGAAACTGTTTCTGTTCTTCTTGGTTAGTAAACATTCCTTTGAACGATTGACAAAGCGCAACGCTGCGCTCAGCAGCGTTATTCACGACCTTTAATTGACCTACCTTTCTCCGAGCTCTAATGTATACGACATTAGTGTCCCATGTACTTGGATCTTCTTCTAGAAAATCCTGATCTATATCTAGAGCTATGAACAGCTTACTAGTGTTCTTTGTTAGGAAATCGGATAGGTTTTTCTTGGTAGTTTTATCGTCAACAATAATTCTGCGTGGTGGATAGACTGGATAGTCACATTAACCTTCGCTTTCGATCGCTCTTATCATGTCAACTTTTTCATTAACGGCAACATCTGCATAAAAAGAGCCAGTCGAATTAGAGTCTCACTTAGATACCACAGATGGTTTGAGAAACTCTTCATTGCTGCCGATGCAACAGATTCATCCAAGTTCTTGTACGCCTCTATGTCTCTGAGCAGAGACAGGTGGCTGCGTGGAGCCGATGTTGGACATTGGCAGGTAAACCACGCTTTCAAATACACCTTGATCACAAAAACCTTTAATCGACGGAGTGCTATGAATCTCGCTCTGTCAGCTTAAACTGAGATCGGTAGAGAAAATCTTCAGAGAGTGTATTAGTTTGGCCATCCACATTGTCCGATGTACAGCACCAGGTTGATGAATAGTAAGTTAGTAACATCTCCAAAACTTTCAGCTCCAAGAAAGAGTTGAGACAGCTGAAGAAGCTCTCTATAGTCATCACACGGTTGCAACTGAGACAGCTGCCATGATATGAATGCGAGAATTTCGTCCTTGTCCGATTCTAACTCGGCAGCGATATGACGATCGGCTACTCCGCTTTCAAACTCGTACCTATCAATGGAAGTCCAGACGTCTGCAAATCCCTGAAAGAGTTTAATTTTTGGTCCGCTTGATGCCTCTTTAATCGTATCAAAAACTTTTGTGACTATTACCTCAATCACATGATGTAGACATGGCACGCTGAGAAGATTGCGGCCAGGCTTCTGTTCGAGGAGCATACAAGCTCCACTTTTCAGTCCCGTGTTGCTCGCAGTCGTGTCGAATTACATGAAACATATGCGATCATTCAAATTCCATTCTTGAATTAAACTAAAGACCGCCGTCGCTTGGGCTTCACCAGTACTACTGTATATCTTTGGGACACCAAGAAGCTTCAACGTACCTTCACTTGACACGAGAATAGCCAATCGCTCAACATATTCTTTTGATTGTAGACAGTTAGTAACATCCGGCAACAGTTTACTCTCCCAGTGTTAACGAGGAATCATAGGTAAAATAATCTATGATTTCTTTAGCTATTATCGCTCTATTCTTTCTTAGAGATTGCCTCACTGATACCCGATTAACGGTCAGTTCATTAGGATCTATTCCCAAAGAAACTACTTTCTTGCCATGTCTAAATCATGATTTGCAGACGTAGCTGCCAAAACAAATACTGCATTTCTGTTGCTTATCTTAGGTCGATCTTAAGCAGCAGAAACTTCAGAACTTACGATCGCGGTAGTCTTCCTTCTCTTTGAAGGTACACTAGCTTAAACGGATAAGCCCAACACATCTACATCAGAGCTGCTACCTTGATTCGTTTTCATGATGCTGCTTCTACTACTCTGTTGAACAGGTTGTGACTCAATTCTAGAATGATTTTCTTCTTTTCTCTATCTCGTTTGAAGTAAGGCATCTCTTTCGTGGCGACGGACTTCTTGTTGAGCCATTTTTGTGTCCACTGGACCCAAGAAGCCCCTTCTCCGCTTCTCCCATTGAGCAAGCAGAAACTGTCTGTCTTCTTCAATCTTTATCAAATTCAAGGCGTCTGCGTGTGCAAACATCAAACAGATCATCTAATGTTTGAGCGAACCTGTCTTCCTGTCTTCTGGCTGCACTTCGGTTCTGCGTGCAGCACTTTTCTTTAATCCCTGCCACATAGAATGTAACAGTTTTATCTTATTTACAATACGACATTCTTGTCTCGTCGGTATCTTTGCTTTCTCCCAAAAGACACAAATTTCTTTCGCAGTGTTGGTTGCACTGTCTTGAATGGTTCTCTTATCCTTACTATGATGACGAAAGAAACGTTGGAGAGCCTGTCTGTTTGAAGGGAGCTTTGATCCTGTAATGTCCAGCATTGTACTACCCACCAACCAATTACCTCTGTCTTTTTTTTGTTTTAACTTTGCAACTAGCCATCTCCAGCAACTATCTTAACACTGAAAATCTGTATAGTTGACCTTTGATTTAGACTACTTAAGTAAACAATGAAGGACACACGGTTCAGAGTTCACATGAACGACGGGAAAAGTCGATGGAGGAATCAAATGAGCGGTCTTCCACAGGGATCTGTTCTATCTCCTATCCTGTTTAACCTTTACATCAGTGAGCTGCCTCCGACTACTGCGGGACAGCTCGCTTACGCGGATGACCTTGTTGCGCTGTCCAAGGTCGAACATTTGGAGAAATCGAGCCTACATTAAATAACGATCTGTTGATGATGACTAAATATCTAAAGAAATGGCTTGGAATGCCAAGCTCCACAAAAACAGTCACAAGTGTTTTAATCTCCATAATGCTAAAGCTAACTACAAGCTCAATGTGTCTATGGATGGTATACAGCTACCCTTTGATCCTCTACCGGGTTTATCTTGGTGTAAAGTTGGAACGTACACTGTCTTACAAGGACCATTTGAGTAAAACGGCAGCAAAAATAAAGTCAAGAAATAATCTGTTGCAGAAATCGGCGAGAACAACATGGGGCGCGGATGCATCACAATAAGAATATCAGCGATTGATCTGTGCTATTTGGTGGCTGAAGACTGCTGTCCATCATGGGAACGTTCGCCTCATACAAAACTCGTCGATGCGCGTCTCAATGATTCCATGCGTTTAGTTTGTGGGATAATCAAATCAACTCCAACGTCGTGGCTCCCAGTTCTTTGTAACATACCCCCCTCATAACCGTCGTAAGGAGAAAACACACAAGCAACTGCAGAGGATCCGTGAAAATTAAGCCCTCCCTTTATCACTGAACTTGTCCAATCCTCTTCCGAAGAGACTAAAATCTCGACATCCTGTTTGGGAGATGCTGCAACAATGTGATCCCTTGGCGTCTCTGTCACAGTGGAGATTAGAGTGGTCAGTCGCTGATGCCAGAAACCACCATCTGGTTCAGGATCCGTCTCAAGCGCTACCAGGAATGAATCTCCGCAGATGAAGTTGGTGCCATTTGAATCGTTTCCGTACGGATGCAGAGAAAGTGAATTTCGCTGGGGTATTTGTGATTCGCCGCTTTGTGACTGCGGCCAATCTCGAAACATGAAACATATCGTTGAGGAGTGCCCTCTAACCTGCCTACCGGGTGGACTGTCTACGCAAAGGTTTTTGGAGTGCACACTTTTGGCTAAACACCTCGGCGTCTCTGTGTAGGTTGTCGTCATTTATGTCATCGGCGGAGCACCTATTCTATAATTTCCTCAATCAATCCACCAGCAAGGTATTCAAATGCACAGTTCATGAAGCTTGGAAGCGAAATATGTCTGTTACTATTATACATAAAGAGAGCTGCAATATTATACATAAAGAGAGCTGCAAGAAGTGAAATGCTATGAAGTGTTATGCTTGGCTTCTTGAAGCAGCTTTACTATTTGTGACAGCAATCCTAAGAATGCAGCAGCTAGTTCGTCTTGTCTACTCCGCTTGGATGGTATGGGGGTATGATTTGCAATGGGATGCAATAGAAGGAAGAATGCAAGGAGAAAGAGTTAGAAGAAGAGAGATATGGGATGCTTGATGATCTGACAACAAATTCATGTATAGAGATGACAAGGAAGGCTGAGGCAGAATTGGTCGAAAGAATTTGCCATGGACTTGCCGTTAGGTAATGCACTAGAAGAGACTAGATGTATTCATGGATATGCATCAGCTTCTTGAAATGCTGCCTTAGATCTCCTCCGACATTTAGTTCCCTCTGCTGAAGTTTGGCATATACTAGGATGTCAAAACATAAATATCACTTGAAGCAAAGAACTTCACAGCCAAAACTTCTTCTTTTCCTGTATACGCAGATAGGAACTTTGCCAGCGCTTGATACCAGAATAAACTTCGAAACTATACATACATCCATCTAAACTGCACAAGGCAAAACAGTAGACTACATCTTGAAGTAGGCTACAGGTACAGTGAACTTTTGTAGAGAAGTGATGATTCATCATCCAAAAACGTGCTGATGAGGCATATTTTGCTTCGAAATAATTATATTCTGCCCAGCAATTAGGAAGGTTCTAATTACTCATGCAAGTGCACATAAAATGTGTATTTCGTAAGGCAATATTGTATAATACATGATATTATGTTATGCCATCTTATTTTACTTCATATTATACACCGCATAAATTAATCCTATGCAGATTCAGAAATTATAATTATAAATTATTACTTATAAAGAACTGAAATAAGATCAATTTCTGTGAATTTTTATCATGACAAGATAAATTGGAAAGATTTCTTCTTATACTCTTTTTATAATACATATTATTCTTCAATCCACATTCGGTTTCAATATTTCTAATCAAATATTGAAAAATAAAGGTGTTTATCAAAAGAAGCAAATTTTTGTAACTTGGGACGTGAGAGACCGACAAGCTATTGTTTGACATGAATAGAAAGCTAGAACTATACTGTAAGTGTTGAAACAAGTCAATGATCAGATACTGCAATGTATGGGCTGCTATACTAATTTTATAAGATGTTGGACGTATATATACGTCATATACGTCATGCAGTATAGCCCTCGGACGTATATATTATAAAGGTATTTGCGTTATTCGACTATCTACCTAAACTCGGTCTAGGGGAAAACTATTTAATAAAGAACTACAACATAAGGTAGACAGGAAAACAACAACAATACTTTTATGTTGTTTATTCGCCCGGTGCACACCAAGTCACACACACAAATATAGTCACAATACTGTAGACTGAAGTGTACTCTATTAAATACTTAAATAGTACTTAGCTTAGAGGGGAGAAGAGGAGTCCGAAACGCGGGAAGACAACAACTAGCTCAGAGAGTCATGAGACCAGGGAGAACCTCTCTCAAGTAGCGACCGGATACGAATAAGAACGATAAATCCTAGCGATTCACCAAGTCAACTATTGAAGGGCAAAGGTCGGTTTTCGAACTGAAGATAAAGCTTTCCTTGTTTATAAGGAAGTAAGACACAAGAACCATCGTACTATATAACAGTACGATTACAATATATATATATATATATATATATATATATATATATATATATATATATATATATATATACGTCCGGTAGGTAGTGCTGAAGGGGTTAATAAATAACGAATAAACTTTGAATACTAAGTAAAACGCCGCATTAGCTTTAGAACACATGAAAATTTCAGCGGTCTTGCATACATACATATACATGTATATATATATATATATATATATATATATATATATATATATATATATATATATACATGTATACAGAGTGAGTAAAAAAAGTTATAACACCTGCAAAAAGTTTTATAGTCTCAGGCTATTGGTAAGATTTTCAAATCAAACTTTTACCAATTACTAAAGGACTAATTTTTGACAAGGTGGCTAATTTTCATCCATTTTAATACATAGATTGGCCAGCTATGAAAGTTTCAGCAGAGCAACCCCCCCTTTTTGAATGTACTGTAAATAAAAATTAATTTAACTTAGTTTAATTTAGTTTAATTTTTGGGGCCCTGAAAAAGATCGTTGTGGTGGTTCAGAAAGAACCAGTTATATCTGCTAGTACTACTGACTATTCGATATGCTTTCCTCCAGCTGCTACTCAGGACTGTAGTAGCTTTCGGAACGCTAGGACAGCCTTGTTGATTCCAGCTTGGGGCAGTCTCTCCCAAAGTGATTGTAGCATTTCCTGCAGTTCTGTCTTGTTTTTAGGCTTCGACTGGTGTTTCTGATAGAGATGCAGCATGGTTACCCAGATATGGTAATCCAGAGGATTCTGATCGCGAGAGTTTGGAGGCCATTCACTCTTCTTGATTAAATACGGATTTCTCTCGCTGATTCTTTCCTATGCACGACAAGATGCATGAGCCGGAGCATCATCCTGCTGAAAAAAGAGTGAAACCATTTGGTAGAAGGGCCTTGCAATCTTCAAACAGCTTAGGAAGTATTGACGTAGTACTGAGCGTTCACCTTTGCCTTCACGTCAATGAAGTGCAATCTGCCCTTACCGCTGCAGCAAACGCAATTTTTAGGTAAAAAATGGGGGGTTGCTCTGCTGAAACTTGCATAACTGGCCAATGTATTGATTAAAATGGACGAAAATTGGCCATCCCATCACAAATTAGTCCTTTAGTAATTGGTAAAAAGTTTTATTTTAAAATATTAACAATAGCCTTAGATATTCAAACTTTTTGCAGGTGTTATCACTTTTTTCACTCACCCTGTATAATATAAGTGTGTGTGTGTATCTGTATCTCTCTGTCTTCCGCCTTCCTCTTCATGTCCACATATGAGTGGATGAATCTTTACATCATCCAACATAACTTATCTCGGCTTGACTCTGCCTCTATTTCCTTCCATTCTGCATTCTGTGACCTCTTTTAGCACACTTTCCCTCTTAGATTGTGTCCTATCTAACTCTTCTTCGTATTTATTACTATATATTAATGTCATTTATTGATTATCATTGTATCATTTATCTACTGTATATTAATGTATTAACTCTCCAGAACTTCCTCGTTTGTAATCTTTTGAGTCCAGCTAATCCTCTCCATTCTCCTCCATATCAACACGTCCACTTCCAATGCCTCTAGTTTCCTAATGTAATATCTTCTTTCCTTAATGTAGAACAGGATAGCCAAGTCAAATTTTCTTAAATGCTGAAGTCCGTGGAAACATGGTCTAAAGCTTGGCAGCT
Source organism: Enchytraeus crypticus (assembly GCA_905160935.1). Classification (NCBI taxonomy): domain Eukaryota; kingdom Metazoa; phylum Annelida; class Clitellata; order Enchytraeida; family Enchytraeidae; genus Enchytraeus; species Enchytraeus crypticus. Next base: position 538,866 of record CAJHZI010000813.1, on the reverse strand, counting down.
TCCAATTTACATTGAAAAAAGTTGTGTAATGAAGATTACAAATCGCAGAAACTGTGAAAACTATAATCTTTTCCTATCAAATACTAGACTCACTATGACTAACGAAGTGAGAGGCTTGGGAGTAATATTTAGTTCTAATGTGGACTTCTCAAATTATATTAATTCAGTCGTCAAGAAGGCTAAGCAAAGAATTTATATCATTCGCAAGAGCTTTAAGTGTGGAGATTCGAAAGTGCTAATTTTAGCTTATAAGACTTACATGTTACATATGTACTTCCGCTTCCAGAGTACTGCTCTCCTGTCTGGTCGTCTTCCATTGTTTCTGGAATTATTAGACTTGAATCCGTACAGCGATCCTTCACAAAAAATCTTAAGCTTACTCCAGATTTGCCTTACAGTGAGAGACTTAAATTATGTGGATTACCTACATTAGATATTTGTAGATTGAGAAATGGCTTGGCTATGCTGTACAAAATTGTGAATAACATGGTTAATCTTAATATTGGTAAACTTCTTAATCCACTAACTACCAATACTCGAGGTCACTCGTGCCGATTTAAGTTGCCTAAAGCAAGTCTTAATGTCATATTACAGTGACTACACTCTTTTTTATATCGATCTACTAAAGTATGGAATGCATTAAGTTAATCAACTGTCTCAGCCAAATCATTTTCTTCTTTTAAAAAGCTCCTAATATCTGAGGATTTATCTAAATTTTTAATTTTTAACTAGTTCTTATATGTTTGCTTTTAACTGAGATATTGAACAATGAATATATATGGTGTATATTCTACTTTCTTTCATTGCTGGAATATTTTTAAGGAATTGCTACTACATTCAGAATTTATGTTTTCTGTTTTATTGCCAATTCTTTGACTTTCACTATTCACGATACTGACATGTATTCTGTATATATGTCTATCTATACATGTAGATGCATGTATACTGTGTTTATATGTGTATATGTGTATTTGTATGCATATATATATGAATATATTATGTGTATGTGTATGTATGTATATGTTTGTATGTATAAATGTATATGTATGTATATGTTTTTATATATATATGTACATGTGTGACTTTATATGGGTCCCTATACGTGCTTAGTGCCTTGGGTTAACCCTGATTTTGCAATTATGTGCAACTTAATTATTTACTTACATTGTGTATTTACTATGCAAAATCGAAAGTTTAAATAAATAAATAAATAGAATGTTTCGCATCCATATAATAGCGTGATATCACAACCATATAATAGCATGTTTCACATCCATATTATATATATATATATATATATATATATATATATATATATATATATATATATATATATATATATATATATTCATTTGTCAGGGAATGACGCCCCTGCACAGTAAACGTAAGTCGAAGCAGAGGAAGATATAGGGGTCCTCGTCATAAGCAGAATCCCAAAGAAAATGGTATAGAGTATAACAACAAGAATGAGCATTTAATTAATAATTTAAAGTTAGACTCATATGTAAACATGAAGAGGAAAACGGAAGTCACTGTTTAGAATTTACTGTTCGTAACCTTGGTTACGAACAGTAAATTTCCTTGGCTCTAACGTTACCTTTGAGAAGCACTCTACGCAATTGTTTTCTGCGTGTTTCTTTCAAATTCGTCAGTTATGGCGCATTAGACAATAATTATCTGAATATTCCACAGAAATTCTTTATTTTCTCATGACTGGATTACTGTTATAGCCTGTTCTTTAATTTGCAATAAATCTGTAATTTATAGACAAGGAATTGAGAATGCAGCTGCGAGAGTAGTTCTTCATGCTAAGCGCTCTGATTAGAGATGAGAATTTTATTAATTTTCAGAGTTCGGTTCGGTTAGTAGAAAATGAAAGTTCGGTTCGGGTTCGGTTAGCAGTTGACAATTTGAGAGTTCGGTTCGGTTCGGCTTCCTTCTAACAAGGGTTCGGTTCGGGTTCGGCTTGCTTTCTATTTCACAAGAGTTCGATTCAAGTTCGCAATGGTTTAGTTCGGATAATGCTGCAATTGTTTAGCATTGCCTATGATAAACATAGCTATAATAAACATGTTAAAAATGGTTTTTGTTAACTGCCACATTTTTCACCTGAGTATAAATACGGCAATGAAAAAAGAAGAAAGGTGGCCTTTATTTTTCTAAATTTCTTAAAATATTCTAGTTTGACCAACAAATGTTCATAAAATAGGTATTTAGCTTTCTTATTGTATCTTAAATATTCTCTTTGATAAGGCCTATAACCAGCAAATAGAATGCTTCATCAATTTCAAAATAAATTTTGCATTAGGCCTATATATATATTCGAAACATTTATAACTGAGTGAATTGTCTTGACTAAAATTTCATCCAATCTTTCAGACAAAATGCAATTTATGAAAATGTCAAATAAGTACGATTTTATAAGCACATGTGTAGTTCCATAGAAATGTAATCATAGTATTGATCATTTTCTTTTAATTGAACCAGTAATAAACTTCATAATTCACCTTGGGCTTCAAATTTGGAACTCTCATGTTAATTATGAAGATACTAAAATAGTAAAGAAAATTAATGCATTGCTAAATTATGCATAGCCAAATTATTTGCTTTAGATAGCTTTAATACATATTATAAAAACATTGGTGAGCAATAATATTGAGATGGCACAGTAAAATTAGACTAATTTCAAAAGTTGAATTTAACTCAGTAATATAACTGGTTTTAGTTGAGAATACACAATGTTATGACTGAGCAGCAATGAGTAGTGTGTAAAATGATTTCAACAGTAATGAGAAGCAAGTGACACGCAGAGAAATCGTAATGAAAGGCTGAGAAAACACTACTTTACTCTAGCAGGTAACACGAGGATTTTTTTCGCTGCTTCAGAAATCTTATCCAAAGCCAGTTCAATGCCATGATTCATGTTATGGAATGTGCACAAATAACGGACTTACGTTCCGTCTTCAGTTGACTATGCTACTGAAGAGTCGAATATTATTTTCACAACGTTACGATTATTCAGCAGTGACTTCATATTGAAAACTAATTGTAAAAGCATTTAGTTCTGTGGTATTCGTGCTAAATATCATGATTTAATAAACCGTACATTATTTAACGGAAAGCAGTCAATTGATTCCAGTTTTTAAAATCTGCTAATAGTCTGCTAATATTCGATTGTTCAGCAGTCATGATTAATGTAGTCCTTTTCGCTTTATCATTTAAAATGTAGTCAGTAAATTGATTCTGAGATCATCATCAACTTCACAGGCATTGAATATCATTTGCGTGAAATAAGGAGGAATATCAGCTGGTTTTTCTGGCATAGGAATGAGAACCCCTCTAGTAACGTCTGCTGCTTGCTTAAATCTCTTCCTCGTTTAACTTCCTGCTGCTGAACTATCAATTGTCTACGATTCTCAGCTTGTCTAACTTCAATCAAACTTTCGTGTATTGCTATTTTACTCAGTTCACTTTTTTCTCTACCTCTTCGTTAGTTATCTTCTTTTTCCAGTATCTCGGGTTTTCTCTTTGCTTTCTATTTCTATGCCTCTTTCTTCCATCAATACCATTTGTTTCTAAAGTTCTAAACGTTCTGTTCTTGCTCTCTCTTCTCAATCCTTATCACGCTCCACCCTTTCTATTTTTTCCTTTCTATCTCTTTCTTCTATTTCAGCTTTTTCTTTACTTTCTCGTTCCTCCCTGTCTAATTTTTTCTTTCGGTCTTCTACTCCTGCAATCATTAAATGTGTAAATAACGACGTCATCTCAGAAGTTTGTAGTGAGGCTTGCGGTTTCAGTTCAACCTGACCTTTTTGAGTTTCTGGATTCGGACTGCTTTCTCCTGATTTTTTGGATGAGAATAGATCCTGCATTTGTAGAAACTTGCCTGCATCAAATAGTGGAGGTCTGAAGTCGAGTTGAATCTTAACAGGTGTAGTTGCTGCTGTTTGCCTTCTCAACGCCATCACGAAGTGGACCACCTCTGATCTCGACACTTTCTTTATCTCTCCTCACTGAACATGGACTGATATGACGACAATTCTCTCATTAGTCGATCAGAGCCCGTTGTGACAACTGCCCTGTACAGCTGATATTGCATATCTGATTCTGCATCAGTCTTATCTTTCGTGGCTGCCGCCGACACCGTTATTCGTGGCTTATCACCTGGTTTATCTGCCATTTTCTTGGCACGAGCGTACAAGCTGGGTTAATTGAGTGGCAGATGGTTCGTATAAATTAAACTTCTATGTAGCTGGCTTTAGATCTAGTTCGCTACCGAACTTCAACAAGTCGCACTATACAGCAATCAACCACAAACACTCAACACACAAACACCGCGGTAATTGAAAAATTAGATAATACAAAGTCAAATAGTTGTATTTGTTACAACTGATCACATATACATGTATTTGTGTATTGTATTATATTTTAACAAAATTTCATTTTATTCAACTGCTCAAATTTACCAATTACTTATATTAAACTTTTAAAGACAACATCAATAACTTTAAAGAACTCAACTATACTTTGACAAGTAATCACGGGCAAACAACACAACTATTCCTCAATTTAATGCCAGCATTAACCGAAAGTCCGAGCATTAACCAAACAACAAAACACGATTAACATTCAAAAACTTCAACAACAAAAAATTCAATCAGTAGCTCAACTAAAAATAATTCTAAAGGAGCTAGTTCGAACACAAGCTTAAAAATCACTAAATGAGTCTGAGAGTATTAGAAATACATAAGTAATAAAATTTCCTGACAATATAAACAACTTACATCACCGTGTATCAATATACATGTATTTGCAAGATGTACTAAATCCTAATAAATCTTAAAAAATACTCAATCTTAACAGTTTGATGAACCAATTAGTTTTTAGCTAGCTGGTGGAAAATGACTTTGGGCAAGAATAACCTGCTTCGACATGAGATTGACAGAAACCCTAGAGTTAGATAGACAGTTATTAAAATTATATGTAATATATGCACTTTAATTTACAGAGCTAAGTCGAAAAACGGTGGCCGAGCATTGAGGGAGAAACTTGAGAAGATAGGACTGAGTTTACCGGCTGGCCGGCGTAAAGCAGCCACCGTCACTTTGCTTACTTCATTGGTGGAGGGTAAGACAACCAGTTATATGCATAGTATATACGATATATATATATATGAAATATGCATGATAATAAAGTTCTGAATGTCCAGCAAAATTTTATAGGAGTAGTAATCAGCCTCAGAAATCTCCAAAAGTGAAGCCCGGAAGGATTTCTTGGTTAAGCTGCGCGTCAGTTGAACGACGTTATGCTCCATCGCGCCGGTTAATACTTTGTGTGCGACCACCTTGGAAGACCGAGTGTTGACATCTTTAAAAGAAAAATCCTGAGGGTGTTGGAATGTTATTCTTAAATCCGCGCCGGCTGCAATTGATGCGCCAACAAAAGGCAACGATTACTAATAACCATGGAGAGGAATGGAGGAAATAAAGAAAACTACAAAAACAGAAATCAATAAGAGAAACTATGTAGTAATAAACTATTCCTTTTATTTCCTTTTATTTCCTTAATCAATCTGACAAATCGCAGACTGTAACAATATGACAGATAATATAGCAATGCATCAGATACAGGCAGAAAATCAAAAATACAAGATTGAAAATAGTACGATAACATTAAAAAATATTGACCAAGGCAAACTTATACTACTTTAAGAGTTCTAAAGTCATATATAGTTATCTAATCATTATTAAACAGTAGTAGAAAACAATTTCAGCAGTTTAAAAATAAAAGGGTAGGCATTGTAAGTTAAAAGTTAATAATTTCTAGCATCTTAAGTATAATACGGGTAATAAAGTTCTTGTCACTTAAACTATTTCGTTTCGTAGGAAGTGTGAAATTTCCACCGGCAACGTTTCTTCTAGTTAGATATGGGTGATAGGCAAATGGAGGCAAAAGAGGGGTAAGTAGATGGGCGCTATCACTATGTACATTATTAAAAAGTTTATATTCAGCTGAAGCACACAAATCTTCAAAACTGGATTCCAAGTTGCAGAAATTTGCCTTTTTTGCTCGTCTCAAAAAAGCTTCAAGCCTCTTTCTATCTTCCGCAGTGGTAAAACCCACCAGAATTGGGATGCGTAGAGAAGCCTATTTAATGTAGATGCTTGAAATACTCTCTGAATGAGTTCGTTGGATAGTCCTTTAGTGCATAGACTATACAAAGCAAAAATATTGCTGGAACTTGAGGATAAGAGATTATATATGTGAGTAGAAAAAGAAAAATTGGAGGAAATTGTAACACCCAAACATTTCATATCTGACACACGTTCTATTCCTTCAACATGAGGGGCTGCAGAAGCCTGCCTCTTATTATCTGGGGAGTGAAATATAATTTCTTTAGATTTTATTCTATTTAAGTTTAGATTGTTAATTTTGGCCCAATCTTCAATATGGGTAAGTTCGACTTCTGTTAGATGAATATTGGATGCAGGCACAACTAAGTATGTGTCATCAGCATATTTAAGCAGCGCGTTTGATTTACTCAAAGTCTTGAGATCTGATGCAGTAACAACGAAAGCAGGAGGTCCAATGGCAGAGCCTTGAATTAATTACACAGCATTAATTGTTGCACAAGAAGAAGTATGACCATCAAAAGTTGTCTGATGAAAGCGATTAGTTAAAAAACTAGCAATCCATTTCGTTACAGGGCTTGGTATGTCTAGTGAGCTAAATTTATCAAGCATGTGCGAATGTCTGACAGTGTCAAAAGCTTTACTAAAATCTAGAGCAATCACTCTGACAAAAGGTTGTGATTCTAGTAGTGAACATATAGTATGAAATAGGAATATAAGAGCAGCAGTAGTAGATCCAGTAGGGTGAAAAGCAAATTGGTTAGTAAAATCAAGATGAGAGGGTGGTGATGAAAATGCTCGATATATGTACCTTGAGGTAATAATTCGCTCAGTAAGACGAGAGAGAACGGAGGTTATGGAAATAGGACGATAATAGTACATACGGTATATCATGTGTGTAATTATACGAATCCAAAAAACTAATTTCACTAATAAAGTAATAATCTATTCCTTTAAAGCTGTAAAGGCGATGTTAACGTCAGTTTCATCTCTCGAAAGCAATATCAGTAACTGGAGAGCACAGGATTTATGAAAAAATTATAGTAAATTGGAGTGTACTGGAGGAATTTCCAAGATTTAAGTTATACAATTCTTTTATTAATTATGTAAAGCAGTTTAAATATTTAGGTCATATTATAACCAATGATGGCCGTGATAATAACGAAAAATTAACGATATACAGCGTGAAATACGTCGTATGCTTATACGTACGAATATAGTAAAGCGTAGATTTGCTTAATGCTCTCTTCATGTTAAGGAGGTCCTGTTCAAATCCTATTGTATGTGCTTCTATGATGTGGCACTATGGCCGTCATTTACAATAGGTTCAATAGAGAAGTTTCGATCTTGCTATAATAAATGTAGTAAAATATTTTTCGATACAAACGTTGCAGCAGCCTAACTATCGCGCTGCTAGAAACCGGATTGGCTAGTTTTGATACTATCCTTTCTAATTACAGATTAAAGTTTAGAATGTGCTTGCTGGATAATACTAATATACTAGTTAAGTGTTTTGATGTTCTGAGCTTATTATAGCTTTGTATGCCTAATTCTATAAGTAATTGTCTTATAGCTCAATCTATGCACAGCCTATTTGCTTTTCTGGGTTTTTTTTGCATTGTTGTAAGATTCATGTATGGGTTTTTTACGCTTGAAATAAAGCAATAAATAATAAATAAATTATGAATCCTCGGTATGACAAAACTGCAGCTTGTAACAATTCAATACAGCATATAAACAAACTATTACAAATTTAACCGATAAGGACAGAAAAGTAGCAGAGTTAATTTAAAGAAGTGTCACTCTTTAATATCGACAAGTTCGTCTTCAGTTAGGACCTAGTTAGCATTAGTTAGTATGGATGTTGACAAAGTAAGTGTCATCTGCATATTTGAATAATGAGTTTGTAGTACACAATGTCTTCAGATCTCATGTAGGAACAAGAAACGCAAGAGATCCAATGGCAAAGCCATGAATACGCTTGAATTGATTGTTGCGTAAATGAAGCATGACCTTCAAAGATTGTCCTATGAGAGCGATTGGTAAGTGAACAAGCAATCCAGTATCGCTATAGGGCCTAGTAAATCTAGTGTGATAAATTTGTCGAGCATATGCGAATGACTAACAGTATCAAAACTTATAACGAAGTCCCGACCAACCACTCTAACACAACGTTGTGAGTGATCTTAGAGTGTGAAAGAGGGCAATAAGAGCTTCAAATTCGCTAGTCACGGCTATTTTATTTTATTTGACTCAACGTCAAAGCACATTTAATCGTAATATTATTAATACTATACTATGTTTGATGGCAAATCAACGTTAGGAAAAGTACTACGCTACAGACATAACAACATCTATGTATCTGCAAAGTCAAATATTAAGCACCATACTGATTAATTTCTACAAAACACAGGTAACGAAATTATGAATTATGCAAAGATTCTAATATAAACATGCAATATACACATACACACAGGTAAAGCTGGGGGTTTAATGATGGATATTCCACGCAAGTTGACCCGACGAGCAGGTGTATGCAAAGCCAGGATGGATATGGAGAACTTCGCATATTTATGGAAGCGTTTGTATGTAGCCAGAGCTGAGTTGCTACAACTTTGCGCCACGAATAGCAATGTCGCATCAATTAAAATCCATTAACCATGCATGATTCATCCATCCAAATAAGGCCTACCCCTCAATAATCCACTAACACGTCTGAGAATATGCAAATTGTCGAAAAGTGAGTGCCTCAAGTTTTAACTTCTACATTGCCATGGGCTGGATGATAGAGCACAAGTTCTTACCACCCAGCCATTGATAAGGACGTCTTTAATGTTGTTACGACTAAGAGAATCAAGAAACCTGAGGCTCAGGCTAGACATTTATACTGCAAATATAAGAAGAACTTGTGTAAAATTAAAAAAGTCCATGCCAATGCACCATCTTTCTTTCTTCTCCATATTTTGAAGTATACGACTAGAGCTCAACCACATTCTTCAGAGCTCAATGTTGTTGTTGTAGGCCCCTACCCGTCAATGACATGTCATCATGATGAGTGATGACTGCAAGTGCTATTAAGCTATAAGTGCTATTAATCCTTAAGTGCCGTTAAGACTTAAAGCAGGTAAAGCATCGGTTAACGTCAGTTTCCTCAATCGTAAGCGATGTTAGTGAAGGGCGAGCCCAGGATTTTGAACCCCGCACATACTGATCCGCGGTCGAATATCTTACCGACATCGCCATTGGTTGGAGCCAATGGCGATGTCGGTAAAGTGCTACAAAAGTAAAGTGCGATGTGCTTAAGTGCTACATTAACTGCTCCATTAAGTGCATAAATCATTAATCGTGCAGGTTTATAGTGATGATATTGTTTTCCATAATGTTGATGTCATTATTCCTTAAATGTTTTAATCTCTTTTCCAAAATTGCTGTAAGTCCTCCAATTCTAAATTGGTTAAACAGCTGTGCACCTATATTGTCGATGACCGAAGGCGTAGCAATAGCGTCGATGCATAGCGGGTTTCATGCTCGAAACCCTCTCACCGCCACCTCGCAAAAGTAATTATTGTCAAATCATGCTTAACATATCACAATTTTAACTAAAATAACTACACACCATAGCTAACTAATAAACTATAACTCTTATTATAATTATAACTCGCGAAGTTTGTAACAAATGTCTCTCTCTACATCTATGTAGGCTAAACCTCACTGGTGAACGATTTTTTATTACCGTAAATATATTTTTAAAAATACCTAATATATCTAATAATTTGCATTGGGACAGTTAAATTTAGGGAAGTTACATCGACAAAAAGCTCGAGAATTTGTCGGCATAATATACGTTTTGGATATAAATTCTAACCATAGGAATATTATAAAATCTTAGAAAGACATTATCACGTTGGGCTTTGTACTATTCTCTCACCTGTAACAGTGATTCAAATGATTATATCAGAATGAACAGAAATGCTGCCTAAACGCCCGTTACGTATGAGTAGAGCATCTTATAGCACATGCAGGTGAAATCTGACTGACTCTTTTATCGCTCCTGCCCAACTATTATCATGCCTCCTAAACAGCGTTCAATAGAAAAGGAACTTGCAGAGGTGGTTAGAAGCCGGGAATTTTCAGAAGAAATGGGCAGGGTCATTGGGTCTATAATATATCCAACCAGTTAAATCATAGAATTGTGATATTCTCTCTGAAATTCTCTCTGCCTCCTGATCTTTGCTCATGGTCTACTACTTCCACTTTCCGTTATAGGTTAAAAATACATCTCTTCCCACCATAAATTTTTTTCAACTTACCTAACTATTTTTTTATTATCACCGGACCGGCACCGTTTAGGATCTTTTTCTTTCTCTTCAGCACATGTTTTTTCTGATCGTTTGGGGTGAATCAATTTGTAGTGACATGTGATGGGGGGATTCCCTGACATAAATCCTTGTATGAGGAAACGGACGTTAAACCTTTGTGTCAAGGCCTCTAATGTTCAATACATTATTGTAATCTTAAAAACATTGGCCCCGGCCTCGAATAGCTCTCTGAATTTATCCTAAATGTTTCAATAACGAAAACGTGTTTAAAAAGGAAATTAGATTTATTAAATTAAACACGAATTAAATAGTAGGCCTACTTACAGACAGTGTACAAAGAAACGAAAATATCCGATAGTTCTAGCGCGCAAAATACAGGGTGAGTAAAAAAAAGTGATAACACCTGCTAAAAGTTGGAATATCTCGGGCTATTCTTAATATTTTCCACTGAAACTTTTACCAATTACTAATGGAATACTTTGGGATGGGGTGGCTAATTTTCATCCATTTTAATGAATTGATGGGCCAGCTATGCAAATTTCAGCAGTGCAACCCTCATTTTTTACCTAAAAATGGCTTTTGCTACAACGGTAAGGGCAAATTGCACTTCATTGACGAGAAGGTTAAGGCAAAGTATTATGTCAATAATTTGCTTCCGGAGCTCTTTGATGATTGCTATGCTCTTCTACCAAATGGTTTCATCTTTCAGCGGGATGGTGCTCCGGATCATGCATCTCGTCATGCACAGGAATGGATCAGCGAGAGAAATCCGCATTTCGTCAAGAAGAGTGAATGGCCTCCAAACTCTCCCGATCAAAATCCTCTGGATTACCATATCTGGGGAACCATGTTCATCTCTATCAGAAACATCAATCGAAGCATAAAAATAAGACAAAACTGCAGGAAATGCCACAATCAATTTGGGAGAGACTGCCCCAAGCTGGAATCAACAAGGCTGTCTTAGCGTTCCGAAAGCTACTGTCGTCCTGCTTAGCAGCTGAAGGAAAGCATTTCGAATTGTCAGTAGGCTAGCATATACAACTGGTTCTTTCTGAACCACCACAACGACCCTTTTCAGGGCCAAAAATCAAAATAAAATATGATTTAAAAAAATTCAATTTCAAGAAATTCATTCAAAAAAGGGGGGTTGTTCTGCTGAAACTTTCAAAACTGGCCAATCTCTGTATTAAAATGGATGGAAATTGGCTACCTCATCCAAAATTAGTCCTTTATTAATTGATAAAAGTTTGATTTGAAAATATTAACAAAAGCCGGAGATATTCAAAATTTGTGTAGGTGTTATCACTTTTTTTACTCCCCCTGTTTATTTCTCTAATTTACTCATCACTAATATACTGCATTGAAATTTTACTCAAATGCTAAAAGGAACATTTTGAATCCTTTGATTATTAAATTTAATACTATTGTTAAAAACTCTCCAAAACCGAACAAGATACGGTATTGTCAGAGACGTACATATTCCATTCCCTAGCTGTTAATTAGTTATAAACGTTTTTCTTACTAAAATTGATGTATCGATCAACATATTTTCGTCAAACTCTCCCAGTTATCATAACTAGATAACATGCCGCCTCTAGGAAATTGGATAAATACCGTGATCTGTCCTTAGGATATGAAGTTGTACCGGTCTAAATGATGATGTGCATGCACACAATACTCGCTCTAAGCACCAATTTAATTTAAATTATGTTGGAATTTTTATTCAGTGTTATATCATGGGCTTCCTCGATAGAAAGCCTTTGCTACTCCGCTTAAGGAATGCGTCTTATTCAAAATCACCAAAGGGTTTGGTGATTTAAAAAATGTGTCAAGTTCTTTTATCCCAAGAACTTTAGAACGCTCCTTTAAATGGAACGTTAATATAATTTAATGAATTTATCAGTTATGATAAATTCATTAAATTATTTACGTTAGCTTGTTAACATAAATATTGAAGTTTATTTCCCAATTAGTTATAGTTTATGATGTAAACGTTAAGTTTTCGATGTCCTGCTCAATGCCTTTAGGGCTCCTCAGGAAGCCACAAACCATTGTTCAATGTTGCAGTTTATTGTCTATGGTTGTGCTATTTTGAAAAGTGTAACGGTATGAAATAATTCATCATCATCATCATCTTCCCTTGAATCCCAGTTCAACTAGGGTCGGGAAACGAATAGACTGTCTCAAACGGTATGAAATAATTAAATAATGATAATGATGATAATAATAGTAATAATAATAATAATAATAATAATCAACGCAGATTTGTCTGATTTGCAGTGGCAGCAAGCCATTCTACCGGTGAGCAAGGGTGGTCTTGGAATTCGTCTTGTTTCCCATATCGCGCCTTCAGCCTTCTTGGCATCAGCGATGGGAACGAGGCAGTTGCAAGACGCCATCCTACATAAGTGCTCTCTTTCTGCCGATAGATCCATTGACGTTGCGCTGTCAGTTTGGTCCAAAAGCCTCACATCTAGTGCTCCACCTTCTACCTCAGTCAGTAACCAGAAATCATGGGACCGTCCTATAGTGGAGCGGATTTACAACAGTCTGTTAGAATCCCAATCCAATGCAGTAGACAGAGCACGACTTCTAGCTGTATCAACCAAAAGAAGCAGTGACTGGCTTCACGCTCTCCCTGTTGCTTCTTGTGGGCTTTTCTTAGACAATGAGGCGATTCGAGTAGCCGTTAGTTTCCGTTTGGGGGCGAAAACTTGCGAGCCTCACATGTGCCCCTGCGGTCATGAAGTCGACGCTTTAGGTCTCCACGGCCTTTTCTGCAAACGAAGCTCAGGTAGAATGTCTCGTCATCACAATTTAAATGACTTAATATGGCGAGCACTTTCAAGAGCAGGAATCCCTTCCTCTAAGGAACCAAGTGGGTTGTCCAGATCAGACGGCAAGCGTCCGGACGGCATGACTTTAGTGCCCTGGTGCAACGGTAAATGTGTATGGGACGTCACGGTCATTGACACTATGGCAAACTCCTACCTGAATACGACTTCAGTCACAGCCGGTGGAGCTGCTGTTCATGCCGCCTAGGAAGTTGGATAAATACCGAGATCTATCCTCAGGATATGAAGTTGTTCCGGTTGCCATTGAAACCATGGGCCCGATGAATCCCGAAGGAGTTGACTTTATCAATGGCATAGGCAGACTTATCACAGAGCAAACCGGCGATAAGCGAGAGACATCTTTTCTTTGGCAAAGGCTTTCCATGACTTTGCAAAAATTTCATGCAGTCTGCTTCAACAATTCTTTTAAGACGATTGATGACCTGGAGTAGCCGGGCGGCGATTCAGCACGTATTGCTTGAATCGTTTTTATCAAACCTCAGGTTCTTTACACCGGGATAAATTAAACAACAACAAAGAAAATAATTAGAGGAATTATTTTAATCGCTTCTTTTTTAAACTTTTAACATAAAGTCTCTTTTTTCTTATTTTTTAGCCCAGGGCCCTTTACAGCCCAGGGCATTAAAAATAATAATAATTGTATTATTATTATTAGTAGTAGTAGTATTAGTATTATTATTATTAGTTTATTCTATTTTTAATTTTACCCCGGTGTAAAGAACCTGAGGTTTGATAAAAACGATTCAAGTTCTTTCTGATTACGTTCTTCTGATAACGATTCAATTTTTTGCTGATTAAGTTCTTGCTCAATTACGTGCTGAATCGTCGCCCGGCTACGCGTGGTCATAAATCGGCTTAAAAGAATTGTTGAAGCAGACTGCATTAAATCTTTGCAAAGTCATGGAAAGCCTTTTGCCAAAGAAAAGAGGTCTCTCGCTTATCGCCGGTTTGCTCTGCAATAAGTCTGCCTATGCCATTAATAAAGTCAACTCCTTCGGGATTCATCGCGCCCATGGCCCGATGAATCTTATTATTATTAATAAGATTCTTATTATTATTAATAAGATAAGATTACCCTTTTCTACTTTAAGTTTCTCATTTGCTGATAAATGCACTCCTTCCTCACCAACATTTTAAGGTTTTCGCTTGGCAACTCATCAGGATATTCGTACTGTAATTCTTAACTTGTCTGATTCATCCTTTCCTCTGGATCTCATTCCAACTAAACTTATCAAATCCTGCATTGATGTATTTGTGCCTCCCATAACTCACTTAATAAACCTCTGTCTTAGTGAAGGTGTCTTTCCATCCCATTTTAAACAAGCCGTTGTAACTCCTCTTTTGAAGAAGGCTTCCTTGCCTAATAACGAGCTCTCCAACTATCGGCCAATTTCTAATCTTAATTTCATTTCCAAAGTTCTCGAAAGGATTATATACTCACGTCTTTGTCTTCATTTAGATTCTTTCTCATCACTCTCACCTTTTCAATCTGCCTATCGTAAATTCTACTCAACTGAAACTGCACTAACCAAGATCCACAATGATCTCTGTCTAGCTATGGACGCTCAACACGTATCTGCCCTAGTTCTTCTCGATCTCTCTGCTGCTTTTGACACTATAAACCACAATATATTCCTTTCTAGACTCAATTCTTGCTTCAGAATCACTGACAAGGCTCATGGCCTCCTATCCTCATACCTTTCACAGCGTACCCAATCTGTAATTATTGAAAACACTTTATCACCATCCTGCACTCTACCTTGTGGAGTCCGTCAGAGTTCTGTGCTTGGTCCCCTCCTTTTCAGCTTATATACCACCCCTTTAAGTCACTTGCTAACTGATTCGATGCTGAAATTTCACTTTTATGCTGATGACACCCAGATTTATGTCTCGTTCTCTAGTCCTGATTCTTCTGATGCTCTGTCTAAGCTTACTTCTACCCTTGATCTAGTTCACTCCTGGTTTTGCGCCAATCGTCTTGTTGTCAATCCTTCAAAAACGGAATACCTTCTCATTGGCACCCCACAGCAGCGTCATAAAATAACTAGCTCAACCATTACATTTAAAGATATCCCCTTAATACCCACAGATTCTGCACGCAACCTTGGGGTAATTTTTGATTCTAATTTAAACTTTAAAACTAATATTTCAGCAGTCTGTCGTTCTTCTTTTTTCCATATCCGTCAATTACGTCAAATTCGTAAGTCCCTTGATATTAATTACGCCACTGACAGCTAATGCGCTTGTCCATTCTAAACTTGATTACTGTAACTCCCTGCTGAATGATCTCCCAAAGACCTCTCTAATTCGTCTCTAACACGTTCAAAATTCTCTTTCTCGAGTCGTCTGTAATGTAAAAATACTCAAATCTCACACCTCTCCTCTTCTTAAGAAGCTGCACTCGCTGTCAGTATCCGAAAGTATAAAATTCAAGATAGCTTCCTTGACCTTCAAAAGTTTAAATTATGGTAAACCATCCTTCTTATCTGATCTTATATCAATCTATCAACCCTCTCGTAATCTTCGTTCCTCTAGTAAAAACCTTCCCACCGTACCAAATATTAAATCTGCCATGGGCAGACGCTCCTTTATGTTTTCTGCTCCCACAATATGGAACTCTCTGCCACAAGACCTTCGATCTTGTAATTTTATTGATACTTTCCTTGGCAAGCTAAAAACCCATCTCTTTCCGCCATAGGTCTAAATTTTGACCCGCTTGCCTTGGATCTTGGACATGCACTGTTTTGATCTCGCTTTCTCTTGTGGTCTCTGTGCATTCAGTCGTTATCGTGTGGTGCTTTGGCGCCTGTTTGTGTAGTGTCTGCAAGAGACGTCCCTGACATTGCCTTATGGCGAGGAACCGGACGTTAAATTCTTATTGATTGATTGATTGATTGATATTGATTAACAATAATAATAATAATAATATTATTATTATTATTATTGTTAATAATAATAATATTATTATTATTATTATTAAATGCAAAGGTTTCTACGACTTTGCAATGAGATAATGCAGTCTGCTTCAGCAATTCTTTTAAGCAGCTAGATGACCTCGAGTAGCCGGGCGGACATTCAGCATGTATTGCGCGTATCGTTTTTATCAATATTCGTGTTGTGTTCGTGTTTTCCCCGTGTTGTGTCCGGGTTGTTTGAAGAATTGAGGGACCGGTGATTGCACGTGCCGTATTCCGGTGAAAAGTTTAGAACATGACAAAATATATTTATTTTTTTACTCTTAGCAAATTTTCTGAAGTTTCAAGTTTGGAGGCTGTTGATTGATATATCCTACATATATTGTAATGGGATTGACGATATCCCTATTAAACTAGAGTCTTCAAAAATGATTAAAGCTGGAAATGCTAATGTTAGCGTCAGTTTCCTCACTCGAAAGCGATGTCAGTGACGGGCGAGCCCAGGATTTGAACCCCGCACGTACTGATCCGCGGTCGAATACCTTCCCGAAATCGCAACTGGCTCCAGCCAGATTAATGAATATATAATAGTGGAAGAGTTGGAAAAAATTTGAATGTAGGCCTACAGTAAGAGAAATCAATTCCGGATAATGTAGATCAATTGTCTATGAAGAGATTTTATTGTCTCATTATAGACTCAAATATTCTTAATTGGACGTGATTATTGGTGATTAATGGCAACTTTTGGAGGTCATTAACCAATTTGTGCCTAAATTAGCATTTCTTAAATTTTTTTTCAATCTAAATTTGATAAATTTGTTATTTTTAGTCAGGAATTCTTGTTAGACTGTTGGGAAAAATTAATGGTTGGTATTGACTCTTGATAGCCCAGTTTTAATTCCTTAGTTTTAAAAATTAGCACTTATTTTTTTAAATTAGCATTTTTATATTTTGTTTCATACCAATGAGAGAAATAATTCCTACTTTCGTTTAAATACACCAACTAACAAATATGAGTCACGAAAATGCCGTCCACGAAACTGGGACGCTAGTTACGAGGGGTAATTGTTTCATGTGTAAGGTTTTTCTGCATATTAATGCAGTTAATATTATCAATTTCATATGACAAATAATAATAATAATAATAATAATAATAATAATAATAATAATAATAATAATAATTACTATGCAGAATCTAAGCTACATCCCAACTGTGGCTTCATCTGTTCCAACCCAAAATAAAAGCCAAATCCAAATAGGTGCCCGACCTGTACCCCAAAAAGTCAAATCAAACCTGGGGTTCAGTCCACGCTGACTCAGCCTCAGGTGCCGACGGGTGACAAGCGGGCATTGGGGCAGCACGTGAGCACAAGGGTGATCTTCAACGGGTTGAACACAGC
The DNA here is from genome assembly GCA_905160935.1 of Enchytraeus crypticus. Classification (NCBI taxonomy): domain Eukaryota; kingdom Metazoa; phylum Annelida; class Clitellata; order Enchytraeida; family Enchytraeidae; genus Enchytraeus; species Enchytraeus crypticus. The sequence continues at coordinate 521,246 of CAJHZI010000813.1, read as the reverse complement.
CCGTCTGAAGGAGAAGAGAAGCGACCTACGTCCCGGCCTCTCAATACCCCCCTCGTCCTCCTCGAGTAGGTCGATAAAGCCTGATATAAATCCACAAGAGTTTTCTGGGCTGACCCTCAGAGAAAAGAAGAAGATACTCGAGGCTAGAATGGCCTCTGCGTCCCAGGGGTCTCTCTCACCAGGGCCACAGCAGCAGGGTCAAAGGCTGGACCAGATGTTGGCCTCAGGGCAGGCTACGGCGGAGAGGCAGAGCTCATCGGGCTTTTCAAATCAGAGCCCTTATCAAGCGGATACTCGATCCCAGAATTCTCTAGGAATTTCAGATTTCAGGTTTCAGATTTCAGGGTCGTTGACTTCTAAAAGCGGTTCTCCCAACAGAGTTCTCACAACTGCCTCCAACACGATTGTGACTCCCCTGAACAGGCGTTGGCCTGTTCAGGGGAGTCACAATCGTGTTGGATCGATAACAGATGAAGTGGGGACGGGCGCTGCTGGAGCCAAAAGCTGTGGATTCAGGGCAATATCACCCTCTGCTGCAATCAGCAATGCTTAATTTTCTGCGGACATAGATATAGATATAGATATAATAATAATAATAATAATAATAATAAGTCTGCATAGGCAGACTTATTGCAGAGCAAACCGGCGATAAGCGAGAGACATCTTTTCTTTGGCAAAGGCTTTCCATGACTTTGCAAAGATTTAATGCAGTCTTCTTCAACAATTCTTTTAAGCCGATTGATGATCTCGAGTAGCCGGGCGGCGATTCAGCACGTATTGCTTGAATCGTTTTTATCAAACCCCAGGTTCTTTACACCGGGGTAAAAAAAAAATAAATAAATAAATAAAAATAATAATAATAATAATAATAATAATAAGTGCTAAATAATAAGTTCCCAGAGTGCAGAGGAATTATTTTAATCGCTTTTTAAAAAATTTAAATTAAATAAAGTCTCTTTTATCTTATTTTTTAGCCCAGGGCCCTTTACAGCCCAGGGCATTAGAAAAATAATAATAATAATACTAATAATGATAACAAAAATTATAATTAAGAAAAACTTTTTAAATTTAAATAGCAATATTATCGATCGAAGAAATATTTGCCACGATAAATATTGATAATTAAACTATTGTTGAGACATTGAATCGCATAGAATATATAATTTAAAGATCTCAATAATAATAATAATAATAATAATAATAAAGGTTTAACGTCCGTTTCCTCATCCAGGGATGATGTCAGGGACGTCACTAGCAGCACACATCATTACAGATGAGTTCACCCAGACCAATCTGCAAAAGAAATGCGCTGAGGAGAAGTAAGGTCGTAAACGAAAGCCAGTCCGGTGATCAAGAAATGGATAGGGAACAAATTACAGATCACTATGAAATGTATTGTCTTACTAATAAATGTGGCTCATAAAAACATGAAAAATTGACTTTTTCTTCTGCAAAAGTCATATCACATGCCATATAAAATTGCAGTAGACATCACATGAATTGTCTAATTTCAAACTGCAATACACAGAATACAATACAAAAATTATCATGTTGTAACATGAAAATTTTTTCAAAATTGCATAGAAAACGTCAAAAATCTTGTTGAGAATAATAAAGGAACGCATTCATTCAATGGAAGAAATTATATTAAATAAATCACAGTTTGGTATTAGAAAAAGATGCGGTACAGGAAAATCAATCAATCAAAAAGAATTTAACGTCAGGTTCTTGTCATAAGACAATGTCAGGGACATTTCTTGCAGAATCTACACAAACAGGCGTCAAAGCATCACACGATGACGACTGAGTATACAGACAGCAAAAGAGAAAGCGAGATCGAAACAGCGCAAGTCCAAAATCGAACGGGTCAAAATTTAGACCTCTGGCGGAAAGAGATGGGAAAGAAAAGCTTGCCCATTAAAGTAGTAATAGAGTTACAAGATCGAAGATATTATAGCAGAGATATTGTCGGAGCAGAAAAACATGAAGGAGCGTCATGGCAGACATGGCAGATTTATTGTTTGGTACTTAGAGCAGGTTTTTGCTAGAGGAGCGAGGACTACGTTAGGGTTGATAGATTTATAAAAGGTCAGATAGGTAGAATGGTTTACCAGATAGAAAGGATGGTTTATCAGCTATAGGGGTGTTGCCTGGTTTATGTGAAGGCAGTCTAGAGCAGGGAAATGAGGTTATTATATGTTCAGTAGATTTTGAGGAGGCCGGCATTTGACAGGGTAAAGAAGTTAAGAATTTTGAAAGAACTTGGAGTGGACTGTTACTGTGTAATCGGCCGATATTACAGTAGTACAACGTTTAATAACTTTAAACTTTAAATGCCTGCTTATGAAATTAATTTCTTTAAAAATGTATTGAATTGATTCACAAACAGCGACTCTAAAGAGTTAATCAAAAAACCTCCCACAAAGCTTACGGTTGTCACAACTGCAAGCCTACCCTTGTGTGGTGCTTGTAAACGAGGAACAATGTTATCATCGATTTTGTGGTGTCGAACCCGCCATATCCGCGTATTTTAAAACTGGTATTATACATAGTTAATAATATACATAGTTGTACATGGTATTATACATAGTTGTCCATAATTTGTTCTTGCAATAAAAAGTTACATGGAGACTTAACTATATGAAATAACTCTGAAATTTTGTAACCGAAGTAGTAAATAAAAAGACTACTTGATGTGGGATTTCAAAAATATATATATTACAATATTAGAAGCAAAGAGTGGAATAATTAAATATGATATCTGATCGCAGGTGAAGCAGTGAGATTGGCTCGGGACTTTGGTTATCTGTGCGAGACAGAGTTCCCTGCACGACAGGCGGCCGAGTATATCACACGTCAGCATATGGGAACCGAGCCGTCAGATATCTCCCATCGTCGACAAATGATTGTCTCATCCAAGTAATTCGTAGTTTTTTAAATTTTTAGGATGCATTGTTTGAATGCAATGATGTGAAACATTCAGCTTATCTCTATATTTCGTTTTCATAGCGGTCATTGCAGAAAATCCATTTTTAACAAAGACAAGTGTAACGTGAAAACGTCATGCAAGTCTTCGCAAAGGTCTTTAGTTGCAAATTTTACGATTTTGCCTTATAAACTGCACCGTGAGACTCACGTAACTGGCACTTGCGAATTGTTCATATAGAATTACAAATAAAAAAAAGCTAAAAAAACTAATGTTAACGTTAGTTTCCTCACTCGAAAGCGATGTCAATGTCTGGAGAGCTCAGGATTTGAACCCCGCATATACTGATCCTCAGTCAAATATCCAACCGACATCGCCACTGGTTCCAGCCAGTGACTAAAAATTATATAAAAATCAAGGTAATGTTTTTGTTTTTGGAAGCCTTGGCGATCAAACGGGACCATCTTCGCGACCCAACCTCGAGTTTCGACCCACAGTTCAAGAACCTCTGCCTGAGTATATTGGATCTGAACCATAATCGACTTTTGGAGTCCCATTCGAGCGCAATAGACAGAGCACGACTTATAGCTGTGTCATCAAAAAGAATTAGCGAAAGGCTTCACGCTGTGTTTCTTCCGGTCTTAACTTAAACAATGAGGTAATTCGAATGACTGTCAGCTACTGTTTAAGGGGAGAAAACTTGCGAATCCAACATTCTCCCCTGCGGTCAGAAAGTCGATGCGTTATGTTTTCAGTCTTCCCTGCAAACGCAGCTCAATTAAAACATCTCGCCATCACAATTTAAACGACATAATATTGCGAGCCCTTTCGCGAGCATTCATTCGTTAAGGATCCCAGCGGTTTGTCCAGGTCAGCAAGCACCCTGACGGCATAACTTTAGTGCCCTGATGCAATGGTAAGTATGCCGTATGGGACATCAGGGTCATCGACACTAAGACGAACTCTTAACTAAATACAACTTCAATCACAGCGGGCGGAGCTGCTCAACTAGCCGCTTCTAAGAAAATGGAAAAACACTATCATCTGTCCTAAGCATGAAGATCTGTATAAGTGAAGGTCTGTATAGTAAGTTACGACGATTAATTAACAGTGCTACAACTTTGAAAATCAAAGAGGTTATCACATTATATAGATTTAGTGCTGGGAATATTGGAACACAGGATGTCGCGGCACCCAGGTTGAGAACCAAGGCTCTAGTGTTCAAAAAGTGACGCCAAATAGAAGTCGATGATGATGAAATTCACCGTGGTATTCCTTCCTCCTAGCTAGTTGACTGCACTATGACCATTCTCGCATTCTCGTTGGTCTATACATTTGTTGGTCATTCAGGTGGTTTTAAACTGCTCCGTTGGAGACGTTCCTGTCATAGCCATCGGATGTTGATTCAGATATAAATCTACATTGAACTTACATTGAACAAGAAGCACAAACAACAAAATAACTACCGTATTCATAGGGGCAGAGATCTGGTTTCAGGATTGCGGGGCGAACTCAAGAAATTTCCAACTTTGTTGTCATTATTTGGGAGCGAAAGGATACTTTCGCCCCCCCCCCATGAATATTGTTGGGGGGGGGCGAGTCAATTTAAATTCTGATACATATATAATATATTATAATTAATGCATTACTACAATTAATATAATTAATACAATGCATTATTAAGTAATAATTATATAGTACAAAAATATAAATATTATATGAATTTTCATGCATTTGTATTTTCTTAGAATTAAATATCTACTTTACATAGGCTAAGGATAAGATGTTTGCATATTCTATCAGTTACATTACATAATTTACATCTGATTCTTTACATTGTCCATTAATGTTTTATTAATATGTCTGACCGGAAAATGATTCCCCAATACTTTAATAAGAAATTTAAGTTTTATTTCTGCCCTAAATAAAGTTAGTAGTAAAGACGACACAAAAATTAAAGTAGACAATGATTTACTATTTTCTTCTTTTATTTAAAACTTGAATCATGGAGAGCCTTTAAGACTTGGCTTAAACTGAGTTAATTTGGATTCAGATGCAGTCTATTATCATCATCACTCGTTTATTTTCAGACAACAGTCCATAAGACATTGCACGATACAATGACAGAAACAATAGAAAAAGACAGAATTAGGTAGTCCAACATGTAAAGATAAAAAAGCAAACATAAAACAGTGATCAGCTTAGGCAGAACCTTGACATGGAGGAAATAAGAGCATTATTAGACTCTTTAACACGTTTTAACAAACTAAATCGAGAGTTACATAACACTGTGTCAAATACCGGTAACCCAGTAGATAAAAACATTTCAGTGACACTACTATATATTGGGAAGTTAAAAAATGATTTAACGCATTTTGTATAGCAGGATTTCATACGATTAAGAGCAGCTAATTTAAAAACCTTCCACAAGGCTATATCATAGAAGCAAGAACAATAGCTTCTAATAATTTCAATTTAACAGAAATTGAGCATAAGCCAAATATTCTTTTAAGAACATTAGTACGATAGAATAAATTCCTTACCTCGCGATTAATGTCCAAATCATCATAAAGATCATTCTGTATGATATGACCGAGATACCTAAAGCTGGATACAAATGACAGCTTATGGCCATTAAGAACAAAATTCGGAAAGTTAGCACAAATAGATCTACATTTGATAAGAGGATTAAATACCATACAAACAGTATTTTTGTGTTGCACATCATGTTGATGTTAGTTGCAAACTCTAGCACATGCAATAAGTGTTGCAGAGCACGCCAAGAGGGAGCTAACAAAACCATCTGCATGCTAAGACGTTAATGAATCTGTTCATAAAATAACAGCCTATACCAGACTGTGTAACTTTGAGTAACACTCTACGAATATAAAAGCAGAACAGAAAAGGAGACAATATCCCCCCCTGCCGCACGCCATTAGAAATTTGAAAGCTACTAGAAATTGCAGATTGCCATTTAATAATAGAGCTTTGGTGGCTGTACCAAAACGCAAGAACACGCGTTACTAAAAAGCATTCAGCTGAGTGTTTACTGTCCAATAACTCACTGATAAGCAACCTCACTGATAATTAACTGAATCAAAAGATTTAGAAAAGTCAATAAAGCTTACAAAGACATGACTACCATTTCTTCCATAATGTTCAATAACTTGTTTAAAAGCATAGGTACAAGTAGTAGTAGAGTAGTCTTTCTTAAACCCAAACTGATAGTCATCTGATTCATCTGCCGAAACAATGTAGTCAAATAATAAGGACTCAAATACTTTAGACACTGAGTTAGACATGGCAATAGCACGATAATTATCAACGTCAGATATATTCTTATTCCTACCCTTAAGCAACGGAATTAAGATAATGTCAGAGAAGGAAGCGGGGACATAGCCAAACTTGAGAAATAAATTAAATAAAAAGCACAAATATATAGAGAGACGATTGCCACCATATATAAACGCTTCAATATGTATGCCATCAGGACCAGATGCTTTACCCTTTTTCATTTTACTAAGTACATTAACAACATCCTTAAGCGAGATAAGAGACAACTTAGTGACCTCAGAACAGAAATTGGTGTTATAAACAGTAAGTTTCTCATTAAATGAAGTCTTGTGTACTGAAATAGGATCCCGATTATAAAGGGCACTAAAGTGATTCTTCCACATATTAGCAATATTGTCAGCACCTGAAGTGCCTCCTATACTGATTACATTGTTACTAGCATTACTTCTATTCATTTTACATATCTCCGACCAGAATTTGATTGCAGTGTTACTAAATTGTTGCTAAATTGTTAGCATCAGCTTTCAATGCTTCTTGATTATGTTTACAATGTCTTAGAGCGAGCTTAAATCTAGCTCTAGCCAACCTCATATCAACAAACAGAGAACCCTGCCTGGGTTTACCAGCTGCTGCCCAGTTCATAAAGCTATCCCTAGCCACAGAATGTCTTTCCTTAACATAAGTATTCCATCCAGGAATAATATGATCATTACATTTAACTATATTAGCGGGAATCATCTTGTGAACAGCATCTTTTACACATAGAATAATATCATTATAGAAACTGTCAATCTTGTTAATAGATAAATTATTAACAGAAGGATTAGGATCCATAATGATATCAAAAGGAATGAGAATACCACTGAGTAATATATCCAAGTAATTAGATATATTAAGTAAGTACTGCGACAATTTATATGAATCACATCCCACAATGGGGTAACATTAACTTTAGCATTAACAGCGTCATTAACATGAGCAATATGTTCAGAACGTACATTAAAAGAAACGGGTTTATGGTCAGATACAATTACATCCTCCAAAATGTGAATACTTGAAATCATTTGATCAAATGAACAAGAATGGCAAGAATGTGATATATCCAAGATCTTCGCAAGCCATCATCACTTACGTAAGTATGAACATTGTTTACTCTAACCATGTCTGAAACATTAAGATTATTTTCAAGAGCAAATAGCGAAAATTCATCAAAAAACCTAGACTACAATTAAAGTCACCAGCAATAACAGTGTGTTGAGCCACACTACTATCCATAATAGCTTTAAGATTGCTTAAACAATCTATGTATTGTTCGAAGCTCTCACTGTCGCCATAATCAACTGGCATATATAATATCATTATATTGTACTTACTATTATATTGTATTACATTTAAAAGCAATACAGAGCCTAATGTTGTATTGAATTCTAAACCTGTAATTCTAGAATCAACACTATCAATTACAGTGTACTTATTAAAAAGTATCATTTCTAAATAAAATAGCTGTACCGCCATAAGGGCGCCCGACTAATATATTATTAGAAATATCAACAGCAGAGAGTCCAACAGACAGAAAACTTGCATGAATACGACCTAAATAGTTCAATTCATTAGGTAACAGCCAATGTTCTTGCAAGAGTACAATATCTTGGTTATTGCAAATGTCACTTATAGCAGGAGTACAGTTTTTAACAGATCTGCAATTAAAAGAACAAAATCGGAGATCAGAGGACCTGTTCATTGTTTTATCCTGAGCACTAACATAATTAAAACTAGAATCATACTGTGCCGCCATTTAGATTGCGATTGTTAACAGAGTGATAAAATTTCCTCTCTAGGATACCCTCTGGCCAACAATTAACAGAAAAAATAACATCAGACACTTGCTTAAAATTATTAGCATCAATATTGCATGTAACTGAAAATGAAGCATAGCTATCATATCTTGCAGTTAACTTAGTACATGTTAATGACTCATTGACCTTCAAAAGTTTAAATTATGGTAAACCATCCTATCTATCTATCCATCTATCAACCCTCTCGTAGTCTTCGTTCCTCTAGTAAAAACCTTCTCACCGTACCAAATATTAAATCTGCCATGGGCAGACGCTCCTTCATGTTTTCTGCTCCCACAATATGGAACTCTCTGCCACAAGACCTTCGATCTTGTAATTGTATTGGTACTTTCCTTGGCAAGCTAAAAACCCATCTCTTTCCGTCATAGGTCTAAATTTTGACCCGCTTGCCTTGGATCTTGGACTTGCACTGTTTTGATCTCGCTTTCTCTTGTTGTCTCTGTGCACTCAGTCGTCATCGTGTGGTGCTTTGGCGCCTGTTTGTGTAGTGTCTGCAAGAGACGTCCCTGACATTGCCTTATGGCGAGAAACCGGAAGTTAAATTCTTATTGATGGATTGATTGATCAGACAGAATATATCCAGTAGATGCTGCAACACTATCAATCGCATAATTGCGAACATCAGCGACAGTTGTGGCTGGATGCAGTCTAGTCAGGAAAGCATTGCAACGTGTAATTACTTTCGCAGCAGCTAGTTTAGAAGTTACAGCTCTGCCAATAAAAACCTTCTTACTGGCTGCAGTCGATGTCTTCTTCATAGCACCTGTGCTCACTGCTTTCTTCAGCACATCAGCCACAGTGGTTAAGGCAGAATCTGAAGTTGACCTGATAGCATTAGAGCTATCCACTGATACGGAATCAGAAGCTGCCCTAACTACTGGCTTAGCAGTATTCAGTGCTACAGAGACATTACCTGAATTGGCGTCCACTTGTGTATCCTTCCTCACCCTACCAGTCGTTGTCCATTTCACACGAGAACTTTTACCAGCATCAGAGATTTTAGCATGAGCCTGAACATGCATATCAGATGCATTCGCGGAATCCTGTGCAGTAGAATTAGTTATAACACAGTCAGAGTTATCATTCTTTTGACTAGAACACGTCACAAGCTTCCTAAGCTCCGATAGCTCATCACGCAACTGCCCAAACTGTCTCACTTCAGATCTGAGCAAACTGATCTCCTGTAATAGAGCAGATACACCACAATGCTTGATGTCAACAGGAGGTAGACGATTGAGGTCCACAGCGTAGTACACAGGAAGTGTGACGGATGGATTCAGACAGACCTTGATAATGTCTTCCATAGTTATTCTCATCTTGGAATCATCCTGTCTTTTCTTTAAACGCTGCGAGGAAGGTTTCTCGATTAGATTCCGAGCCAACATTATTTCATTTTCCTTATAGAAGGAAGAACAAACAGTAACCAGGTGGTCAAAAGATAAGATATTACACTTATCTATCACGAAACATAGGAGCTCATTACGAACAGGAGTGAGGGAAATGGCATCACCCACTGACATATCTCCAGCCTTCATCGCTATGATCGGTTGATCACCAGGCTTAGCTGTTAATGACTCATTGGATAACACAGTGGAAGACTGTGCTATCTCGTCTACATCCGTGGAGGGGAAACGAGCAGCTGTGCAAAAGTCACACAGCATCAGATCAACCTGACGAAGTTTAACCGATTTATCCGAGCGACTAACCGGGCACGGAGCAATATGACCCGGTTCATTAGATCTACCCTCACAATCTTTAGCCAATATCTCAGATCTCTAAAATTATCCGAATTAGAGTTCAGAAGATAATCGTTGGAATGAAGTCATTAATAGAAATATTATATATTAGTTATTTCAGTTCTTCCAGCAATATTCATGTCGATTGAAATATTCCGGCTGAGCATGTCCCATGAATGTTAATCGATGATAATATAGAGATAGGGCGGGGGTTGAGCGTCACGTACGTAAAACGTGAGATTTAAAGTGAAAATGTTTGTTTACAGAAATATATAAACATCCGCCATCTTGCACTGCTCAAAAATCTCAAAAACAGTTGTAAAATTATATAATCCTTAAATCCTATATGCCTGAAATTACTCTATATTTGCGTAGGATTTGAACCCCCCCCCCCCCACATACTGATCCGCGGTCGAGCGTCTTACACACTAGTATAATGTTGTTTTGATTCGATCCCATACCAGCTTAGGCTTCTTCACAAAGACCACTTGCTTTAATGTCGACCCCGCCCAAAATGACGTGTTCAGTGATCTTCATATGGATATCCTTGAGCCGCGCCAATTGCTTAGCCTACTGCACGATTTATACAATGTCATATAGCCCGTGTTTTCGCTTTATAATGCCTACTCTAAATACACGAATATAGTTTCAAAATTTTATTTCCCGAGCTTTCACTATAGCAAATGTAGAAACGAGTTCCATCAGGTCCATCAATCATCAATGAAAATCACCAATGCACCAATGCATCTGAGGCGATAAAATTTTACATTCTAGCTCAGTAGACTACATATCCTGGACCATAGTTCCCATGCATCCATAAATCCGTCCATATTTAGACATGACCAAAAGGCCAACAAACACTTAGGACTTGTATTTAATATAGCTTACTAATTAAGGTCAACAGTATTAATATTTCAAACTTTTAATATAATCTTACATAGGTCTACTATCGCCTATGGCCTACAACTATACATTAATTGTATAGGGCCAAATACATGAATAGGCTATAAATTTCGCTAAAAACTGAATAGACTATTTGACTGTCACAATTGACTCTAACTCACTTAAGCTTATGATACTAAGATTATGATATTAAGTTCATAACAAAAGCCTGTAAAGCTAAGGTTAACGTCAGTTTCCTCACTCAAAAGCGATGTCAGTGGCGGGCGAGCCCAGGATTTGAACCCCCCCCCCCCACATACTGATCCGCGGTCGAGCGTCTTACACACTAGTATAATGTTGTTTTGATTCGATCCCATACCAGCTTAGGCTTCTTCACAAAGACCACTTGCTTTAATGTCGACCCCGCCCAAAATGACGTGTTCAGTGATCTTCATATGGATATCCTTGAGCCGCGCCAATTGCTTAGCCTACTGCACGATTTATACAATGTCATATAGCCCGTGTTTTCGCTTTGTAATGCCATATCTGATTTAGGTTGATTAAATACATAAATTGATGATCCAAATTGTAAAAAAAATTGAAATTAAAATTTTGTTAAACATTAAAAAAAAATTTAACGTTTCTAATTTACGATTAAAATTTTCAAATTTTTAATGTACATTAATATTGAACTTTCACTCCTTTAGCCTCTCTCTCTCTCTCTTAGTGCACTGCCTACTGGCAGGTCCACGGTATATAAAGCTTTCATTTTTCTCTGTCTTCCACTTTCGTCTTCATTTTCATATATGAGTGGACCTATCATTTCTAATCTCAAAAAGCCTCTGCCTCTATAAAAAGGATCATAGAAGGTAGAATGGAAGGAATTCCATTCTGCCTTCTATGACCCTTTTTAGTAGACTTCCCCCCACCTTTGAATGCGTCCTATCCAATTTTTATTCCTATTTCGTAATGCATTTATCAAATGTCTATCTAACATAACAAACGTAAAATAACGCCACACTGGGTCAGGAAGCACAGATGATTGTTTAAGGCCCATTTCCTCCTTCCTCTCCATGGTTAAGTTGCCTTTTGGTGGCGCATGAATAATAAATAATAATGAGCTGATAATAAAGCTAATGTTAACGTCAGTTTCCTCACTCGAAAGCCATGTCAGTGACGGGCGAGCCCAAGATTTGAACCCCGCATATACTGATCCGCCGTCGAATATCTTACCGACATCGGCGCCGGCTGAAAATTACCGACATCGTCACTGGCTGGAGCTAGTTAATCCTTAGAGACCTCAGCTAATCCTTTCAATACTGGCTGGAGCCAGTGGCGATGTCGGTAATTTTCAGCCGGCGCCGCTGGCTGGAGCCAATGTCGATGTCGGTAATTTTCAGCCGGCGTCGATTTAAGAAAAACATATCAACACCCTGGGATTTTTAATTCCAAGCTGTCGGTCTTCAAAGTATTTCAACCATGTACTAACCGAGGCCGAATTAACTTCAATTATTGACGTTAAACTAAACAAAGTGTGCTAAATCCCGCCGTAAAATCTGCACCTACTCTCTCCACAAATAACTTATTGGTAACCTTTTGCGTCCAGCTAATCCTTTCAATTCTTCTCCATGCCCACACTTCCAATGCCTCTATTTCCTGATATCTTTCTACTTCATGAACAATGTTTCACATTCAGATCCATATCAAGGTTTTCACTGTCTTTAGACTTTTTATTAAACGTTCTTTCCAATTAAAAAGAGGCTTTCCTATTACCGAAAGCCTCTTTTGCATGCGCAATCCTACGGCATATTTCAGTTTCACATTTCCCATCATCTCTAATAGTATAACCTAAATATTTGAAACTCCTTTTCTGTTCCAATTTCGTACCATTTATTATAATACTAACTGCACCTCTGTTCTGGGACACAGTAATTGGTTTTTGTCTTGTGATGTTAATCTTTGCGAAAGCTTGATTCGATATATTTTGTTTAAGATGAATTGTATTTGTATTTCAAGTAAAGTATTTAATAATACCGCTGTATAAGTAAAGTAAAGATTTGAAAGTATTGTGTTTTACGGAAGTGTGATCCTAGGCGTTAGCTAAATGACCAATGTGGGCATGCCTAGACAGGAAATTAAAAGGGAGATCCAAGATGGAAGAGTGACAACAAGGACGTAAAACGTACCACGTTGAAAAGAGATTTAAGAGAATGGAAGATCCCAGTAGTTTCCGAATTCAAGAGTAATTCGAAGAGTTCGTTTAGTAGAACTGATTGTACTCCATCGAACAGTCGATGTGAAGAGAGTGTCCAGTTTGATCATCTGTAGATGATCAAACTGGACAGAGAGTTATACGGATATATTCTAACTGAGGGATTATATTAGAAGGAATCCTAGTAGGCAAGCAGTCGAGAGGAAAATGGAGTTTGAGCTAGAGAGCGTTGTAGTAATTTGTGTGTCGAAAGTAATAGTATTTTATGTAAAGTACTTGTTTTTGAGATATTTAAAGTGAACTGTAATTCAGTAGTAAAGTATAATTTTAAGTTATACGAATTTCGCTTCAATGTGCTAATTTAATTCATTTAAATTTTCTTTCTACTACACATTCGAGCAATAGTTTACTTCTTTGACTATTAAAATAATATTTAATTCAATACAGTCGTTGAATTCATTAATCGATTAGTAGGATATCTAGATTAGCCACAAATCGAGGACAGGTAAAGATTCCAAAATAATTATAAGAGGTATATTATTAGGAATTTAAGCCCTGGAACATTTAATCTTAGGATCTCCTTTTACTTCAGATAAGATTGTAGAATCAGGTCCCTGACATATAAAAATTGTGGTGCCCAGATTCTATTGAATCGGCGAATTACTTTTTGGATCGAACTGGCAAACTATTTGAGTTCATTTAAAAATTTAATTCGAAGAGCTAAAATTTTTTGTTACAGAAATTTCGTTTAGCGGTGAAATTAAAAGTGCAATTTCTTTAATTTAGAACCATAATATAATTATTAGATAGATATCTGAATATTGACAATTTAATTCTCTACATTTTGATGGTGTTAGTTTATCTGAATTGCGTTTGTATAGATTTATAATATTGAATTTTAATGCGTTAAAAGACTAATAAAGTCCAGAAATTTTATACGTGTAATGCCATCTAGCGAAAAATTGCAAGTCAGCATATTTTTCATGTGTAATAATATTGAGACTGTGTAAATAAACAAACATTCGCAAGATGGCGAAGGTGTACTGTAAGTGAATAAGATTGCAAATATAAAGTAAAATATTGTTTATTTAAATAGCGATATCATCGACCGGAAAAATATTTTCCACGATAAATTTTGACAATTAAACTATTGCTGAGATATTGAATGGAATATAATTTAACATATTAAAGATATTAGTAATTAACTTGTATGAAAAATATCCCAAGTTAACGCCGTAATCTCATTGAAGATCGGGTTTGTTAGTTCGGAAGTCATTATGAAATAGAAAACTATTAAGTGTTGAATCCGTGAGTTACTATATAGAAGAACTTATATTTCTTGGATAAATTGAAATACCATTGAATTTTATTGAGTATATATTGTTTGATTACTATAACTGTTGAATTAATTAATGAAATAATTTGTTTAAATGTGTTAAATAATTGTTAAATCAATTACAACAAGGATATAAGAAATAAGCAGAGATCTATATATATATATATATATATATATATATATATATATATATATATATATATATATATATATATATATAGACTGGGGCAAAAGAAATAATCCCTAGCGAAATCTCAATAACTTTAAGAAAACTCAAAATATCTTTACAAAATTTACGGAGCTTCTAGAGGAGGAATTTCTGCGCATATTCTGCAAATTTGATGAAAATATTTTCATTAGTTACGAAATTACAGCATTTCTACGAGAAAAGTGCTAAAATCAATTTTAACAAGGCTTTTCGAAATGTCAGTCGTTCCTTTTAAAGAAAATAACGACCCTGAAAAGGGCCGTTTACTTAAGTGGAGGAGTTTAAGCCTGCACTACTTTGTTACTTGTTAGCTACTCCAATAAATGATGCTTAAAATTCGTTCTTATGTTAAAATTATTCCCAAATTTTGAAGAAAATGTCCGGTAGCCTACTTTTGTTTAAAAAAGCCGTGTTAATATTGATTTTAGCATTTTTTTCGAAGAAACGCTGTATTTTTGTTACTTCTGAATATATTTTCACCAAATTTGCAGGATATGTGTAGAAATTCCTCCTCTGGAGGCTCCGCAAATTTTGTAAAATTATTTTGAGTTTTGTCCAAGTTATTAAGACTTTTGGCAAAAAAATCCTTGTTAAACCTGATTTTGCAATTTTTTTGTAGAAACGCTGTAATATTTTTCCTGCTCAATAGATTTTCATAAAATTTTTAGGTTATACGCAGAAATTCTTCTCCTAGATGCTCCGCAAATTTCATAGAGAAATTTTGAGTTTCCTGAAAGTTATTGAGATCTCGCTAGGGGATTATTTTTTTTTGCCCCAGTCTGTATATATAGATATATATACACATATATATATATATATATATATATATATATATATATATATATATATATATATATATATATATATAGTTTTATATATATAGTTTCATATATATAGTTTTATATATATAGTTTTATATACGGGGTGAGTAAAAAAAAATGATAACACCTGCAAACGTCAGATGTCAACGTCTGAATGACAACGTCCATGACAACAGCAGCTACGTCAGATTCAATGTATACAGACAAGGATGTATGACTGAAACACTTTATATACAAGGATATAGTGAATATAGTGGATATAGACTGGAGAGATACAAGACTAATTTTGAACTTGTACATGAATCAAAGAGCAGTAATCAAAATCCAACAAGAATACTCAGAAGAAGGCGAAATTGGACGTGGAGTAAGACAAGGTTGTAGCATTTCGCCGCTGCTGTTTAACATTTACGCTGAGGCAATGATGGAGTAAGCCATGGAGGACATGGAAGAAGGAATAAAAGTAGGAGGGAAATTGTTACAAGATGTACAATTTGCAGATGACCAAGGAATGGTAGAGGGTAGCGAGATTGGACTGCAGAAGATAATGGATAGGCTGAATGATACGGCCCTAAGATATGGCATGAAGATTATTATAAAAAAGACCAAGGTTATGAGAGTGTCTAATAATAAAGGTTAAGTTAATATCACAATAGATGGTACGAAATTGGAACAGGTAAGGAGTTTCAAATATTTGGGTCATACTATAACCGATGACGGGAAATGCGAGACTGAAATATGCAGTAGGATTGCACAAGCAAACAGGGGCGGTTCTGGCTTATGCAAAATGGGGTGGCCAGAGGGTTGTCAAGGAAAAATTTAGGAGGGCACATTTGTGGCTTCTTTCAGGGAGGGCGCTATTAAACCCCTCCTCGGAGGGGGAATTTTTTGAAATTATAGTCGTGAAACCCTATATTTTCTGAGCATCTTATAATAAATATTGGGGATTATTCTCTTTTTGGAATTTATCAATAATAAATATTTTCTATTATATATCATCTTCATTATCATCACATCTGTCTAAAGAAGCAAAAAAAATCTGGAGTGCATGCAGTCCCTGGCCACATCCAACTATTACTTTTTATAAATGATACTAAACAAATAGCTAAAACAATTAACGTAGAAATTTTCAAACTTAAACGTTTTAAATTCGCATTAAAAGGATACATTAAATTTTCAATGTTCCCAAATCATGACATAAAGCAAACATAAACTGAACGAAACTTTCATTAAATAGCCTACTTAATATATGAATTACATCTATATATTTATTGTCATTACGTACTTTAGGCCTAAATGTTAAAAATAAAGAAAATAGTATCTTAGCTGTATTGCTAAAACTTTATAAAACAATCAAGCGACTATGGTGCATTCAAATGAAGTCCAAAACTGAATGAGATGTAGAATGAACAATCTACCGACTCGAAGACTCCCAGTCAGATGGCTAGCGCCCTTAATTACGTATTAACAGACGTGTTCATTGTCTTATCACACCCTTTGAAATCGACCTAAAGTAGACTTCAAGTTAAGGTCGATGATCTTAATGCGCATTATATAGATTAAATTACAGTGTAACGAATTAACGTCTAAACAACTTGCAGATTCGTACAGCGGGGATTTTGCACTCAACTATATAAGGTTAGGATGTTTTACGACAGTTGGAGAGTTGATTGCAGGAGTCTTTAGTAGAATCAAACAGCTTTATAATTCGATGGAAGCAGCATCGTAAAAGAATTAGACAATTTGCACTGAAACTACTACAATCGATTCGTTGTTCTGCCGTAGTCTCAATTAAACTTTTACTTGACTGAATCAGCCTACAACTATGCTGCACCGCAGAGAAGGAATTCTCTTTCATCTACTCTTTAGACATCTTCTTTTAAATCACATCGGTGGCATCGGCCTCCGCTTTCCTATTAGCAGTTCCATAGACAGTTGAAGACCCATATCTTCCGTCTTTATTCCATCCAGTGACTATGAGTTGCGATCAGAACGCAAGCCTCCTTTTCTTTAATTTCCTTTATCTATGGACTACTTTTTTGGATATTGTCATTTGCACCGTTTTGCACCTTCATTTTGAACACCGGCTGGGATTTGGCTCAATGATGTTCGATGTTATCATTGGCGACAATAGCACTCTATTCTATGAGAGAGAATAGAAAAACTTGATTGAAAAAGGAGATTTGAAGAATCTATTGAGATTCTTCAAATCTCCTAACTCTCTTTTCAACATGGCACGTCATACGTCCTTGTTGTCACTCTTCCATCTTGAATCTCCCTCTTTACTTCCTGTCTAGGCATGCCCTCATTGGTCACTTGCCCTAGCTTATCTACAACCTAGGATCACACTTCCATAAAACACAATACTTTCAAATCTTTACTTTGCTTATACAGCAGTTTTATTAAATACTTTACTTGGGCCCCAGGATGCGGGAACAAATTCATTTGTTTTGACGACTGACCTCTTTTTGAACCAAGGTTACTTGCTTCTTACGCGAACACTCTAATTGTTCAGCCACATCACACCCTGTTTTGTTTATTTTCGGTTTGTACGGAATCTAAAAGTATGGTTTCTATAACTCTTACTACCCATGAACGGATTAGATATCTTGAGAACTGCAAGTTAAGCCTACATGTCAATGTACATGTAGACCTCAATCACGCGTACCATAAGCGAATCGTTTGAGGGGAATATAATAACTGAGCCAGGGAACAATTATTGAAGGAACAATTTGATGGGGGAAAGATATAAATTCGTATTTATAGGAACTAGTAGTTTTATAAAAATATATTATAACACTTTTTCATATATATTTTCTACAGGCAGCTTATCAAAGAATTGGCGGACATGTTAAATCAGGATCGATCACCGCTTGGTAACACCCGTCCACAGTCAGTGTTAGAACCGGCCGTACAGCGCCACTTAACGCAATTTTCTCTTATTACCCACGGCTTTGGCTCACCGGCTATTGTGGCTGCCATGACAGCCATACAGAACTACCTTGCAGAGATGCTGAAATTTGTTGATAAGAGTTCATTATCCGTAACGTCCTCAGGAGTTAACCATATTAACAATACAATAGCGTCATCTTCATCCTCGATTGATGGAGGAATAATGACAGACGTTAAGTTGAAAGACAAAGACGATAGTAAAAAGTAGTTTTTATTGTAATAAGGTAGTATTACAATATTATTATAGCTTTCTAGTATCACATGACCGGGATACTGAAATTTAATTTAAAATATCAAATTAGTTTCAGAGATTTTGTGAAGATTAAAAACATTGAAAAACCTAGCCGATTATAAAACTTTGACATTTATCGACTGGAATATTGTTATAGTATTTTTTATATTTTTGATTAATTAGTTGATCCGTTTGTTTACCTTACAATTGTATAAAGAAAGTGGGAAAACTAAGAAAGTTATCCAAACGTTAAACAGTAGCAGTGATGGGCATGTAACTAAAAACTTAGTTAAACTAAACTATATATTTAAACATCAAAGCAAAAAGCTGGTAATGCCAATGTAAAAGTCAGTTTCCTCACTCGAAGGCGACATCAGTGACGGCCGAGCCCAGGATTTGAACCCCGCACATTCTGATCCGCGGTCGAATATCTTAGCGACATCGCCACTGGCTCCATCATTATTATTATTATTATTCATCATGACCATCATTTTCCCTTTATCCCAGTTTAACTAGGGCATGGATACCAATGGACCTTCTTCAATCATCTCTGTCCCTATATCATTATCAAAATCTCTTTCGTTCCTTTTAGAAAATATTGTAACAATTTCTGGAGCCTAAGCGCTCACCAACAGAATGGCATTTCTGACTTTAGTTTGGATTTTAGTAATTTAGTCGTATTTATTATTATTATTGTAAAGTAGTTCGATATGCTGAAGAAAATTATCATTTATTTGTTCTCTTCTGCTGGAATCTGTCACACCTTTCGGCGTATTCTTCCCCGAAGGATCGAGGGTGAGGGAAGGACCTCTCTTCAGGGAATCCTAGGCCGGATCCGGCCAGGAAGTAGCTGGGATAGCAGGAGGAAGACTGATCGGCGTAGAACGCGGTGGGCGACATATCCTCAACATCGAGGCTCACTGAGAGGAGGGTGGATCGTTGGACAGGTCAAATCCTTATTTGACCTGTCTATAAGGATGTTTATAAGGATAAATAAATAAGGATAAGGTTGGACAGGTTGGAAGGTCAGCGGTAATGCCTAAACGATCGGAGATGTGATGGTCCCCTGACTCGATCTGCATGTGAGAAATAACTACCGCCAGATCTGTCGACATGGTTGTTGAACTGCTCTTGCGCATCTCGTGGCCACATTCGGCGGGTTTTAGATCCATGCTCGATTGCTGAAAGACAAACGAACTCTCAAGGGGGTGGAAGACCATGATGACGTCACTGTATGGGGGCACCTGACCGGATTTAGCTGGTTCGTTGCTGATGACTATAAGCGACGTGCTGATCACGTAATTGTAGTCTCGCTTAGTCATGGATCCATACTGAGAGCAGAGCCCGCTTTCTCGTGACGAAAATCTCTGGCAGAAATTTCTACCAGATCTTGAACAGACAGGCAGTATACTATAAACGTTTTGTAGGCCGGATACTTGGCAGCTGTGATACGCGTCATGCGCGCAGGCGCTTGGTTGGTCGTCATCTGATTTTCCTTTTCTTTGAGAGGAACCGAAGGTGACCAAGATGAACTCGATGCCATTTTGGATGAAGACTGTTCCACGTCGAGACCTTTACATGCAGCTTGATTTGGCAGAGGATAATTTGACCTTAATCATTTTGTCTCCGCTAAATGTTTTTCTCTCACTTTTCTCTTAAATGCCAGCAGCTTATCGGTTTGTTCTATCAAAAACTTTATTCTCTCTGTCAGAGTAAGGGATGCGTATCTCCCGCCTGACATACGAGATTATTTTCCACAGAAAATATCTCGGACCAGGTTCAAAATTATTCTGATCAAAGAGAATTTTTTCAAGAATCCGAAATCAAGATTAGTGCTTATATCTATCAAATTAATAACAAGCCATTAGCCTTACAAATGAATGTGAATTCATATATTTATATTTTATTTGAAACAAAATTATGCAACATGTGTAATGCAATAAACAAACAAGCAAACAGTGAACAATAATAATAATAATAATAATAATAAGAATAATAATAATAATAATAATAATAATAACCGGGCGCTGATTCAGCACGTATTGCTTGAATCGTTTTTATCAAACCCCAGGGTCTTTACACCGGGGTAAATAAAATAATAATAATAATAATAACAATAATAGCAATAATAACAAGTAATTAATTTCGTTAAATGTTAACTAGAATTACTCTAAGCATTTTAACACTCTCATGTTTTCTAGAGAAATCTAAGAAGAGATAATGCTGGTCAAAGGCACTGGAAAAATCTAAATATATCCCCACACTAATCCATCTAAGATTTACATTATATTCCCATAGACCTACTTCAAAAAATACTATTACACTTCTCCTATTTACGTTATCCTTTGGAAGTACTTATGCATAGAAATGCGACGCCCTGTCCTTACTGTAACTAGTTATTACATTAGAAACACCAACAGTCTTGGAACAGTCGTGACCTGCAAATCTCCTATCACTACTCTAGAGTTTCCTAACACACTTCCTTTAAGAGATTTTGAACCCAACTTATTAACAGACCTCTGTTCTACCAAAGCATTGGTCTAATCTTTAAGAGATACTACTAAAACAAATGCATCATTCATAGACTTCTAAATATTGCTTTAAAGAATGCCTATTACAATTCAGGTCTATGCCCTACAATCCAGCTATTTATTAATAACTAAATAGATTTAACATTATATTAAAATTCCGTTGCACATGTTTACTTAGTTAAAAATAAGGTTTTAACTTTAGATGTTGTTTAAAGATAAGCTGGACTGCAAGTGCCGGAACGTATTATTCCTGCATTCACTTGAGTTATACGCAGGTACATAGAATGATAGAATGATACATTGAGTAAAATAAAGCCAGAGAGACGGCCACTGCTAGTAATAACAAGCAGTCATATGAAGCGAAACAATAGAGAGAACTGCATAAGCTTAGAACACAGTAAACGAGTGCATTGAGAAATTGAATGCATTGAGAATATGATTATCGAGCATGTCAGCAATCAGCGACCGAAGTTGCAGTAGCGTACCAAAGTACAATATTCATGTGACAACAGTCAAAATAAATTTGTCAAATAATACATGCTCGCGAATATCTATAAGAAACAATATCCATGATGATATCGATTACAATATCGATGTCAATCCAAATCCCAATCTCTGACAATCTCCTTGATCTTCTCGTCAGAAACACCGCGGACGCTGGAGTCAGAAAAGTGAGGTTGCCCCTCTGACTCTCACCCAAAATTGACTTGATACAGTTAAAAGCCGCCTGTGAGGCCGTCAAGTTGTCCTTGAAAGGGTAGATTGAACGCACTTCTGACTCACGTACCACTGGCTTCTTTCAAATTTCTAACCCTCACGCACCGAGCACAGCTGGCTTACCAAAAAGAGGTGCCTGCTCAAATGTTAGAATCGAAGTGTCCCTCCCCGCCTTAACGTCTGAGGAGTCATCGATGAACAGGGATATGCGATCACTGGTTGACAAGGATAGAATTGGCAAATCCAGATTTTCTCTTGTGGGACTCCGATTCCTTTAGGATCAGTTGAACTGATGTTCTAAAGTCCGACTGGGAATGTCCTCCTCCAGGTCTGCTGTGGAAGCGAACATAAGAACTGCGTTGACCACCACAGAAGCCTGGACGACGAAAGATATTTCAGAGTCCTATTATTTTATTATTATTATTTGATGATGATGATGATTATATTATTATTATTATTATTATTATTATTAATATTATTATAGGTCTGAAATACTTATTATTATTATTATTATTATTTTTATGAAAGTTAAACGTTGCTGATCACAGCAGCGGGTGACATTGCCCTGAATCCACTGCTTTTGGCTCCAGCAGCGCCCGTCCCCACTTCAGCTGTTACCGGATCCACCACGACGGTGACTCCCCTGAACAGGCGTTGATGAGGCAGTTGTGAGAACTCTGTTGGGAGAACCGCTTTTAGAAGTCAACGACCCTGAAATCTGAAACCTGAAATCTGAAATTCCTAGAGAATTCTGGGATCGAGTATGCGCTTGATTAGGGCTCTGATTGAAAAGCCCGATGAGCTCTGCCTCTTCGCCTCAGCCTGCACTGAGGCCAACATCTGGCTCAGCCTTTGACCCTGGTGCTGTGGCCCTGGTGAGAGGGACCCGTGGGATGCAGAGGCCATTCTAGCCTCGAGTATCTCCTTTTTTCGCTGAGGGTCTGCCCAGAAAACTCCTGTGGATCAGGCTTTATCGACGTACTCGAGGAGGAGGAGGGGGGTATTGAGAGGCCGGGACGTAGGTCGCTTCTCTTCTCTTTCAGACGGGCTCTGTTCAACCCGTTGACGATCACCCTCGTGCTCACATGCTGTCCCAGTGCCCGCTTGTCACCCGTCGGCACCTGAGGCTGAGGCAGCGTGGACTGAACCCCAGGTTTGATTTGAATTTTTGGGGGTACAGGTCGGGCACCTGTTTGAATTTTACTATTATTTTGGATTGGAACAGATGAAGCCACAGATGGGATGGGGCTTAGATTCTGAATAGGTGCTGAAATGGCAGGTCTAAGATTAATTCTGAGTCGACTGATGGAGGTATTTTCCATGTTTCTGGTTACGTCAGGACTAACAGCGTCCACATAGTATTCCTGAACCACACCGCGGCCGTCACCTAACACGTCAGTGTTCTCATAGTCGAGGTTCAACTGTTCACACGTAATGTGTCATTCAACTCTACCAATTCTGTGTCTTGCAACTCAACGGGCCCGCTTTCCGCAACGCTATAAATCCTTTCAGCGATTCCATTAGCGGATTCTGCATGTTCAAACATAGGCTTCAGCGCCCCTCACCCTGCCTCCCCTGTCGTATTCCGTGATAAACTCTGCAGGGAATGTCAAGGTGATGTGTGACTGGGATTGGACGAGGCATGCCGCTGATTGCAGGGAGATCTGGACAGATGGCTGGGTGAGGAGGGGTAGCCAGCCTGGGTACCCGAGGAGCCACCGCATTCGTTAGGTCTCTGTTCCATTGTCCTCTCCTGAGTCCTGTCGTTCTTAGCCTTCATTGTTTTAACGCGGCTCTGGTCGTTGTGATTTGTAGCGACCCACGTTCGGTTTGTGAAAATTTCATTCAGTCTTTCTACCACACTCTCTGACTCTTCAAACCCATCGACTGGCTGACTGCCTAAATTGCTCCGAGGATCGATCAATGTCTGCCTCGATACCTGCCTCTTCCTACTCGTAGGGAATTTATTCCTACCATCCCTGGTGACACTAATGAGGTCCCCGGCCTTCGAGCATCTAGGGGATATGGCGTTGGTGCGCCGTGGAGGACAGGGCTGAGAGGCAGCGGAGAAACGCTCCCTGAGACAGTAGCCCCTGCCCAGGACTCCCTGTGTGAGGAGGCGCAGTGAGAGGGGCTTAAAACCTCGGCGCACTGACTGAATAGCCTCTGAGTCACTCTCCAACAAGCCTGAGGAACTCTCTTTGTAGATGGCAGTCACAGCTGGGATGGAAGTGATGTCAGAGGGCTTAGAAATTCGGGCTGGAAATTTGGGTAAGGGTTGTGGACGTCATACTTGAATAGCGCAGATTGAGGAAGATAAGCGTCTGTAGATAGACTAGCAGACAAAACTCTATTAATCAGATCACTTTCTTCCGTTTCATCAGCCGTGGCAAGACTTATCGCAGGTGCCATAAGGCCGGGTTGATGTTCATGAAGATCTTCAGAAATTAGTTGATTTACATGAAGAGTTTCATTGCCAGGCTGACCATGATGATGATTTTCTGAACGGAACTGTGCATGTGAGAAGACTGTAGAAGGATGGCGGGATCCTGAGTTTGAGACAAGATGTTAGAGAGAGAAGTAGAACGATGTAGATAATCAGATACAAGAGAGTTTTAATTTGTAGCATAGCTTTCTGTCCGATTAGCACTTAAGGTCCCCCTTACACAGATGGAATTATACCTCTGTAGGCAGATTGAGATCTGTCACAAAAAGCTGGTTTCAGGCGGTAGGCTAATAGGCCTAGCAGCTGGGCCTACATGTATGTTAGAGGTCCATATCCATACTACTGCTGTAGATATAGAGATTTAAATATACTTCTAACCTATTTTCATCAAAGCAAAATGGTGATTTACGTATATACTCAATAGTTTCATCTTCGTAATACCTATATTTATAGCATATTTATTATTTACTTCATATTTATTTAACTCATTAATATAATCGAATCCTTTATTTTCGAGTTTATATTATCCGTAAAAATTAATAATTAAAGTCGTAATATTTATTACAAATTTTATCATTATTACGTTCCCTTATATAGGCTATTATAACATGATGCTAGAAGTTATAACCTGCTTTTTCTAGTTACAGTGTTAACCTCTAAATTTGATTAACGCAAATGATAAATAGGCTACATATACGTATAAACATATACATATAAACCTATACGTACGCATACACAGTATATGCATATAAATATAATCTATATTGTATATATTATTATATACATAAATAGAAAATCTCTCTCTTAGAGCATTGCCTACAGGCAGGTCCATGGTATATAACGCCTCCACTCGTCTCTGTCTTCCGCCTTCCTCTTCATTTCCACATATGAGTGGGTCTTTAAATCATCTAGCATACATAATCTCGGCCTGCCCCTGCCTCTTTTTCCTTCCAGCATTGGCGTAAGCCAATCCCAGTTGGCATTCCAGCACCGGGGGGGGGGGGACAGGGGGGGCACGTCCCCCCTAGAATTTCGAGTGGGGGGACACGCATATAAGTGTCCCCCCAGATTTTAGGTTCAAACATATACAATTATACATGTATACTTGATTTGAGAAATATGGTGCGTTTTCAAGATCGCTTAAAAATTGTTTAAGTATTACTAGTTATAGAGCAGTGCTATAGAGTGGTAAATTGATATTCTTTCATTACATTTATTAATGGAATCTGTAGTTGTATAGTGTATGCGGAGCGGCCGGTCACCGATGTTAGTCGAGGGTGACAAAACATAGAAGGAGTGCCAACCAGCTGGGCTAAGTGGCTGGATAAAACGACATACAGTCATATACTATATATAGGCTGTGGCTGTTTTCCTAGCGAGGTCAACTTATTGAGCGGAGGCACTGAAAAACCTCCTCTTCTATAGTTCCTTTCAGCATTGACTAGTTTTCTATATTTAAATGGGAATTTGGACCATTTTGGATCTTCTTTTTGCTCAGCGACTTGGAGTTGTCTCAATTATGTTCGATTTTTTCATGGACGACAGTGGCACTCTATTTGTTGATATGTTAAAGAGAATAAAGTCAAAGTTCAATTTTACCAGTACGAAATTTCTCACATGGGCCTAATTGTGTTCCCCCCGGATTTTAGCTCGTGGTTACGCCTATGCCTTCCATTCTACTTTCTATGACCTCTTCTATGACCTTCCCCCTTAGAATGTGTCCTATCCAACTCTTCTCCCTATTTCTTAATACATTTATTAACTGTTTATCTGTGCCAACTCTCTCCAGAACTTCCTTATTTGTAACCTTTTGAGTCCAGCTAATCCTCTTCATTCTTAGTTTTTACCTGTCCTCGATATCCGACTGAATCTAGATATCCTAACGATTGATTGATAACTTCGACGACTGTATTAAATTAGATATTAATTTAATACGAAAATAAATAAAAAATACACGGATATAGGCTACAATAGAACGAAAATTAAACGATTTCAAATAGCACGTGTAAGCTAATTTTATGTAACTTAAAAATTATGCTTTCCTATCGAATTACGGTTCACTTTAAGTATCACAAAACTAAGTACTTATAGTAACATACAATTACTTTTGACACACAAATTGCTACTATGCTCTCTAGCTCAAATTCCTAAACTTTGCTTTAGTTTCCTCTCGACTATTCGCCTACTAGGATTCTTTCTAATATAATCCCTAGGTTAGAATATTTCGATGGAACTCTCTTCCCTCTTCGATCCTTTACAAATCAATCTCTTCTCATAGACTGTTCGATGGACAACAAATTAGTTTGAATAACCGAACCCTTCGAATTGCTCTCAATTCGTCTACTACTGAGATTCCTCAAATCTCCTAAATCTCATTTCAACTTGGCACGTTTTACGTCCGTGTTGTCACTCTTCCTTCTTGGATCTCCCCCACTTCCTGTTTAGGCATGCCCTCATTGGTCACTTGCCCTCACTAGCTACCGCCTAGGCTCACACTTTAATAAAACTCAATACTTCATATCATAACTTTACTTATCCAGCAGTATTAATAAATACTTTACTAGAAATGCAATTACAAATACAAATACATACATGCATGTTTAAAAAACATGTATGTATATCGAATCTATGATATGTAATCGAATAAAAAATATATCAAATCGGGTTCTCACAAAAACCTAAAATGCCTAATTTCTACATTTGTTTTGGAATAATTATGGTTAATTTTTTCACCTCGAAAGAAACTCAGCAGATCTGGGAGAATTGCAAAAGTGACCCAGTTTTGGCGGTAGGTAGGCGCTAAGCCTGAATTCCGTCAGTTCCTCTCGTACCCCCATTCCCCCCCCCCAACCACAGGCCTTACAAACATACTGAAACATAGAAATTGCCATAGAAACAATTAAAATACAGTTTTAATCTTTTTATCGCCGGGCCTAAGGGGGGCCCCCTTGGATCAGCCACTGATTCACTAGATAAATTTATCTGGACATATTAAATGTAAATTACGACATTATTTTATAATCATTTAATATTTAATTGGTATATAATTTTCTTTTGAATTTATTTAATATCATTCCGTCAATAAATGAAGAAATACGTAATAAATATATTAAACATTGCCTGCCCTCAATAAAACACACACCCCTCCCCACAGCCCCACTAGGTTTTGTTTATAATCTGTGCAGAGGTGCCACTATATATTATAAAAGATCTACAAGCCCTCATTTTAAAACAATTATTTAATTATCTGAGGGCTTTAATTAAATAATAATTATTTAATTAATTCTTTAAATTGCTAGTAGACCCGTTGAAAGAATAGACATGTGCTGCTTGTGATTGTAACTGAAATGCTTATTCTGATGTGAATACATAAGTAATTTTGGACTACAATTAAGTAATATGCAATATTATTGTGACATGTGATTTTGAAATAAAATAAACTCTCTCTCTCTCCCTCAATTGATTCTCTAGATAAATTTATCTAGACATATTAAATGTAAATTACGACATTATTTATCTATCTATATCTATATATCACTTATTTATATCTATCATTCTTTGGAAATTTCCAGTTACTGATGAAAATGTCAAATATTGTAATTTAAAACAGTAGTGTAGGAGTGTGGGATATCGCAAAAGTGGGATAGGGCAATAAAAATTGGGCAAAAAAGGGACAAACGTTACCCTTGTGGTATTGATGAATTTCCTTTCACCCCCCCCCCCCCCATACAGTATTTATTCGATTGTGTGTTTAGTCATCGGGGCAAGGTGTTTTTAACTTGCAATAATAGGAGAAATTGTAAAAAACGTTAGAATGATTCTACAATTATTGTTAGTAGACTGATCACATTTCTCCATCTTGACAACACTAGTAACTTCAAAGAAGTATTAAAAGGGACTAGAGTTTATTACTATAGCTATAGAATATAGATTGAGCCTCAGGAGGATTCGAGTGGCATGCATTGTGTAACATAATAATCCAGAAAAGCTAAAGTAGCATCAGCGTATGTGCTAAAATGACGCATAATTGTCTTTGTAACTTGTTAGTAACAATATCAATATTAGAGATGAGAATCGAACCGAACCCGAACCGAACCATAAAATCTGGAATTTTGTCCGAACCGAACCCGAAACCAGACCCTTGCCGAACCCAAACTATGGCCGAACCCGAACCGAACCCTGACTTTGTCCGAACCGAACATATCTCTTGAAGTTCCTTCTCCTGCACCAGCCTCAGGATTAAAGAAAACTTTTCAGCTATTTTTTAAAGTCTGCATTAATATATTATGGAGAATGTTTGAAATTACATAAAGATAATGAGAACAATATTAACATATATTGGTTTTAGTATTTACACTGTCTTACAGTATCTAACAGTATATATTCATGTAAGGCTGGTTCGGACACAAATTTCAAAATTAATAACAGATATCGATACAAAGGAATGGTAGCGTTACAAAGAAATGGTAGCGGGAAGCGAGATTGGTCTACAGAAGAAAATGGATAGTCTGAATGATACGGCATTGAAATATGGAATGAAAATATTGAAACAGGTGCGCTTCGAATATATTTAGGTCATACTATAAAAGATGATGGGAAATGTGAGACCGAAATATATAGTAGGATTGCACAAGCAAAAGAAGCCTTCGGTAATTACAGGAAAGAACTTTAAACAAAAAGCCGAAAGAAAGACACTAAGATAAAGATAGCGAAAACCTTGGTATGGACCACGCTTGTATATGGATGTGAAACATGGACATCAAGGAAAGAAAATATCAGGATAAGCATTGGAAATGTGGATATGGAGAAGGATGGAAAGGATTAGCTGGCCTCAAATACACTCCTAGTTTCAAATTTGAAACCCTAAGGTAAACTATGAAGTTTATTATTGATTCAGTTATTATTGATGCAAACGTTATACATTATAGTGAATAGCGCAATGGTTACGGGTGTAGATAACGTCATGAAGTTTTAATGACAGACCCTGAGGTGAATCGAACTCTCGTGGGTTCGAATCCCAGCCGCGCTGATCTGAGAGTAAAATCTCGGATATTCACTGGACTGATTACACGGAAGATGGACTAAATTGCCTAACGGATTTAACATGTGATATTAAAAGTGATAGATATCAACACAGTTGATCATTTCACTATAATGTGTGTTATTATTATTATTATTATAGAGACCGGCACTGGGGTCCCCGGGGTTGGAATGAATTCGAACGGGGTCCCAGCTGGTTCGGGGGTTGGATTTTTGGGGCCCCACGGTGTCGGAGGCTGGATTTACGGGCCCCCGCGGGTTTGGTAGGTAAAGCAGCAACTTAATATATGATTTAAATATTCTAATTTTATGTTGTTCGCTTATTTGCTTATCTTAAGAATATTAGCACTCAAATTATTTTTGTTCTTGTTGTTGTGTCAACATTAATAAACTTTTTATCAGAAGCCCTTCATTTCGAGATGTATGCTATGGTATTTCTTGTTATCTATCAAATGAACCAATAATAACTAGCCACTTTCAGAAATCTAATTCATTTAGATTCTAATCTTTATGAGCATTTTCCTAGTCAAGTCATTTCATTTTCACCATTTGCTTATTAAAATATTATAGTAGCACTTACTTATTTAAAAATTTAAGCGAAGATTAAAACTAGCAAATAATGATTTGAATAATGATTAATTAATCATTAATGATTGATCATTAATGATTAATGATCAATTAATGATTAATGATTGATTAAGTCAGAAAACAGTTTTAAGTCTTAATCGCCTTTCTTGATATGCTTTGTTGATTATCATTCATCATAATCATCTTCCCTTAAATCCCAGTTTAACCAGGGTCGGGATACGAATAGACTTTCTCCAGTCCTCTCTGTCCCACATCATATCATCAGTTAATTCCCTATTTTTCATGTCCTTCTTAATTACCGCATCCCAAGTCAATTGTGGTCTACCTCTCTCAAGCTTAACATCCAGTTCTTTCCTCCAAACTCTACTACATCTTCATCTGCCTTTCTCACAATATGCCCATACCATCTTAATCTCGACTGAGCCAACCTATCCCCGATCCCCTCAACATTCAAATTCATCCTCACATATTCATTTTCCATTCTGTCCTTCCTAGTGCTTCCACACATTAGACGCAACATTCTCATTTCTGTCACATGCAAACTCTGCATATGTTTCCTTTTTAGTGCTCAACATTCCGAACCATACATCATTACTGGCCTTACCACAGAACTATAAAATGCGCCTTTCAGTCTTAGTGGGATTCTCCTATCACACAACAGTCCACTAGCAGCCCTCCACTTTGCCCATCCAGCCTGAATCCTGCTAGTAACCTCCTTTTACAACTCCCCATTATCCTCTATTACAGATCCCAAATACTTAAAATCTCTTACCTTCTTTAGCGCTACAGTCCACACCCTGACTTATTACTCTATCTCCGTTTATCATCTCACCCTTCCATCTACTCTCCAAATGCTCCGTTTTTTTCCTTATTCACCCTCAGTCCTTTACTTTCCAGTGCCTCTCTCGCGTTTTCCAACATCTCGCTTACTTTCTCCACAGTGTCTCCTACATCACCAGATCATCTGCAAATAGCATGCACCATGGGGCCTCCTTAATCAAGTCATCCATAATCAATATAAACAAATATGGACTTAGGGCTGATCCTTGATGTACCCCGATCTTTACATCAACACTCAGATTGTCCACTTTCCAGTCTCACACTAGTCTTCACCCTGATGTACATACTTTGATTAACTCAACATACCTCCTGTTCACTTTCCTCTTCTTCAAAACTTCCCACACCAGTTCTCTCGGAACCCTATCATAGGCCTTTTCGAGATCCACAAATATCATCAGTATCTTCTTCCTCTCACTCGTTTTCTTCTCCATCAATTGCTTCAACATAAAGATCGGCTCTGTTGTCGACCTTCCAGGCATAAACCCAAACTGGTTGCCCTTAATGTTTGTTGAACCTCTCAACCTACTCTCCACTACTCTCTCCCATAGCTTCATTGTATGGCTCAGCAGCTTAATACCTCTTACATATAATTCTTACATTCCTGGATGTCCCCTTTACCCTTAAATACCGGCACTAAACAACTCAACCTCCACTCTTCTGGCATCCTGTCCCCCTATAACATCTTGTCAAACAAGCACCTCAACCACCCAAACCTACAATTTTCCACACTTCCATCGCAATTCCATCCAACCCCACAGCTTTACCCTTATGCATTTTCTTTAATGCCCTCTCAACCTCTTCAACTTTGAAGACATTCTGTACTTCCAAATCCTTCGCTACCTACATCATCTTCAAGGCCTTCACTAACCCCCTCATTTAACAAATTACAAAAATACTCTCCCCAACGTTCAACAATCTCTGCATCTTCTCTTAATTCGTTCCCATTATTTCCCTTTATACATTTCACACTGCCCACATCCCGTCTTTGCTTCTCCCTTTGCCTAGCTACTTGATAAATCTCCTTTTCGCTTCTTTGCTATCTAATTTATGATAAAAATCATATTTTCTGGCCCTTGCCACTTCCACCACTCTCTTTGCCTTCTTCTTCAACTCCTTATAGTTCTCCCTTTATTCTTCTGTCCTACCATCCCTCCACTCCTTAAATGCTGTCTTCTTCTCCCGTAATACCTCCTGTACCTCCTCATTCCACCACCAAACTTCATTGTCCACCATTTTCCTACCACCCTTCACTACACCTAGCACTTCCCTACAGCATTCTCTAACTTTGTTAGATATTTTAACCCACATGTCATTAGCAGATCCCTCTAAAGCCCATTCAACATCAGCCTACAACTTATCTTCAATTCCGTTTCTTTTTCCTTAATTTTTCCCCATTTCACTCTCTCCAAACCTGATTTTCTTTTTCTAATCTTCTTACCCACTCACACAAAATCCATAGCAACTAGTTTATGATGTTCTTCTTCCCATTCCCTTCTAATGACTTTACAATCCTTACATTTAGCTTTGTCCTCCCACCGTATCAACAAAACATCTATTAGCGATGTCCCTTGACTTGCTGTATAAGTAACTAAATGCTGCTCTTTCTTTACAAACAGGGTATTGCATATAACTAGGTCATGGGCTACTGCAGCTTCCAATATTGCCATACCCTCCTTATTGCTCTCACCAAACCCCAATCCATCATGCGCCACCCTGTATCCTAGCCCATATTTCCCTACATGTCCATTTAAATAGATTGGTAGTGGGAGGAGTCCCACTACCAATCTCCACACCACAATCACTCAACAATTCGTCAAACTCCTCCCAAAAACTTTGATTCTCTTCCCCTCCACACCCAACTTGGGAAGCATAAACACTTAACACATTTAATCTCTCACCCTCAAACACCAGTTTTATTAACATCAACCTACTGCTTTTCCTTTTAACCTCAACCACCCCTATCGACATCCTCTCATTCAATATTACTCCAACTCCATTCCCACCGTTACTTTCTCCTACATACCACAGCTTATATCCGTCATCCACAAGCCTTGAACTAGCCCCTTTCCACCTGGTCTCCTGTACACTGCACACATCCACCCTTCTCTACTTCAACATGGCCGCAACTTCTCTACCCTTTCCCGTCAATGATCCTACATTTAGTGTTGCGAACCTGATAGTTTGCCTGACGAGAGATTTCGCATAATGTCGATCTGGGTGGCCCTTCAGGTCTTCCCCACTCCTAACGGGCGCGATTCCCCTAACCTTGTGGTACGGGGCCCCGTACGCGGTGCACTGATACTTTTGAAGTTTATCCATTCGTTTAAGTTTTGTGGCAATTAATGGAGCCTAGGCGCTCACCAACCGAATGCCCTTTATGACGTTGGCATGGATCTTA
Source organism: Enchytraeus crypticus (assembly GCA_905160935.1). Lineage (NCBI taxonomy): Eukaryota > Metazoa > Annelida > Clitellata > Enchytraeida > Enchytraeidae > Enchytraeus > Enchytraeus crypticus. The sequence continues at coordinate 488,234 of CAJHZI010000813.1, read as the reverse complement.
GTGCGTTAGTCGCCTTCTACGACACGTGCAGTCACCGGTTGGACAAATTCTTCAAACGACCCGGACCCAACACGGGGATTATCATTAATTGTTGTTAATTGTTGATTTTCATTAATTCTAGAAAATAAAATGCTGTAAAATGTTATAAATATAGTCATAAATATACTCATCGATGAAAAAAACGTTCTTACCAAAAATAAAATACGTTAAAAAACGCGTTTTTTCAAAAAAATAAAACACCTAAAAAAACCTTTAAAAAAAACGTTAGTAGCGTACATGTAGGCTTGCATATATATTACCATTCCTTCATTCCATAACACTAAACAATTTTATTACAACTAGACTTGATCTAAAGTTCTACAGTATGTCCATAGACTCCATACAAATATAAACAAATACTTTCAGGTCACATACAGCCACACTGTCAGTTGTTCATAATTATCAATACAAGAAAATTTAAATCCGAAAGAAATTAAGAATAGACAATGTCTAAATTTTAGTTTGACGTAAAAAAACGTAAACCTAACGGTTTATGTTTTTTTACGTCAAACGCTAAAATTTAGAAAAATTTAGAAACGCTAAAATTTAGAAAAAAATCTAAACCGTTAGGTTACGTTTTTGTACGTTTTTTATTTTAAAAAAAATAAAAAACGTAAAAAACGCGTTTTTTACAGATATAAAAACGTAAAAAAACGTTTTTTCATCTATGAATATACTGAATACTCGTTCAGTATATAAATGTAATACAAACCTATTAATAGAAAATACTGTATAAAATTGAGAATTTAAAATTCTAAATTTCAAATGAGAACAAGCCATTTAGACGCTTTCTATTTCAGTTTCTAAACAATGTGTTTAGAAAAATATTGACAAGAATAGTGATTAAAATTAAATCCTTTACTTTGATTAGTTATTAGTCTAAATACTTATTTAAAGCGTCGATATTTCTAGCATTTTTGTGTGATTAAGAGTGAATTGGATACCTCTTCTTTCACACAGAATACTCGAAAATGCAATGAAACAACAAAATAGGCTTATCTGGAACTGAAATATTTGCTCTAAATTCTGAACTAAATATCTACGAGTCTACAATGATGCTACATTTATAAGAAAGGCTTGAAATGTTTTTAGTAATATTTTACTAGGTATAATCTATCTATCTATCTATCTATCTATCTATCTATCTATCTATCTATCTATATATATATATATATATATATATATATATATATATATATATAAAACAAAGTCGTGTTCGTAATGGAACTTATAACTTAAGAACGGCTCGACAGATTTGAATGATTTCGGACATTTTGGATTTGTCTCCAGCAGCCCCTGCATAATATCCAATAAAATATTTAAAAATAATGAGGTAATGGCCAAAAAATTGCAAAAATGAAAACACGCCAAAATTATAACCTGCTCCCATCTGTTGAGTGACTTACATCTATATAGTTTAGGATTTTATGACGATACGTTGACATCATCAATTCACTATCCTTCAACCGGAAGTGTTGATATTTTAGTGGTATAGGTACTAGACTTTAGATCACAAGGTCCGGGGTTCGATTCTGGCTCGGGTCACTTTTATTTTTTAAAGTTTGATACATTTTCTAACTTTCTTTGGATTAAAAATTTCGTAATTTTTTTTCATTTTAAAATATCAAATGTCATTTAAAACATCATGTCTGGTTTGTTTTATATAGATTAAAATTTCTTTCCGTCAAACCCCCTACCACCGGTTGGGTAGAAAGATAGATAGATAAGATAGATAGATAGGTAGATAGATAGATAGAATAGATAGATAGATAGATAGATGGATAGATAGACAGACAGATAGACAGATAGATAGCAGACAGATAGATAGACAGACAGATAGATAGAGATAGATGGATAGATAGAGATAGATAGATATAGATAGATATAGATAGATAGAGATACATGTAGATAGATAGATAGATAGAGATAGATAGATTGAAATAGATAGATAGAGATAGATCGATAGAGATAGATAGATAGATATTTTTGATAGGCGGTACGAAGTCCGCCGGGTCAGCTAGTAGCTTATAATTTAAGAAGGCGTGTTTCCCTAAATTACCGATATTTCTAGTATTTTTGTGTGATTAAGAGTGAATTGGATACCTCTTTCATATAGAATACTCGAAAATTTAATGAAACAACAAAATAGGCTTATCTGGAACTGAAATATTTGCTCTAAATTCTGAACTAAATATCTACGAGTCTACAATGATGCTACATTTATAAGAAAGGTTTGTAATGTTTTTAGTAATATTTTACTAGGTATAATAGATTATAAATTAAGAAGGCATGTTTCCCTAAATTATATAACAAATTATTGTCGTTGCAAAAACTACAGTGTTTAGCTACACTGTTAAGTCTACGCTTGATCAGTTTCTTATAATTACAGTTAATTCAGAAATATTGGCATTAAGTATCGGTTTAGTGGATTCCTACTTTTAAATATTCTTTAAGATTTTAATATTGTACTACATACAAATCCACACACACATACACAGTGGTTAAAGGGGGGGGGGGGGGGCAGAGCTAGAGGTGTGTATGTGTGTGTGGGGGCAGAGCTAGAGGAACTGCATTTCCCTATCTCTCATTTATTTCTGAGGCGCGTTCCCTCGATACGGATCATATTAGATACTTGGAAACTGTATATTACAGGGAGCCCGAAAAATTGTGACCGTTCCCCTAGCTATCAATTGCCACTTTAAACTTTACGCACACATATATCTAATGTCCTGGTTACATGTATTTATATACATGTGAAGTGTATTATATTGAAATACATGTTCAAATTTTTCATTTTTCATTGCGGGGTCGAACGGGGTCAGTAAAAAGTTACACGGGTGTGGGGCGGGGTTTAGAATTAAGGTTTGAGGGGCGGGTCGGGACGGAAACAATTTTTTAAGGAGAGGGTGGGGTTGGAATCAGGTCTCACCCCGCGGTGCGGGGTTGGGTTAAAATTTTCACCCCGTGTAGGTCTCTAAATTATATTATGATCATTTTGCTTAAGTACACTTGTTTACCAAATAATCCATATTTGACATTTTTATGTTAATGTATTGCACTTTGTCTCTGAAATATTAGATCAAATTTTAGCCAAGACATTTCCACTTAATTATAAACGTTTCTAATATATAGGCCCAGTGACAAGATTTATGTCTAAATTGATGAAGCATTCTATTTGTTGGTTATAATCAAGGAGAATATTTCAGATACAGTAATAAAGCTAAATATCTATTTTATGAACATTTGTTGGCCAACAAACAATATTTTAAGAAATGTACAGGAATAAAATTAAATGCCACTTCTCTGTTTCTTTCATTGACGTCCCTGACAAACGGACGTTAAACCTTTATTATTATTGTCATAATTTTAAACAGGGTGAAAAATGTGGCAGTTAATATGATTATAATTACTATGAAGTTATAGTTATGATTACAATTAAAATGTGGCAGTAACTATTTTAAACATGTTTATCATAACCATGATTATTATAAGTAATGTTAAACAATTGCAACATTATCCAAACCAAACCATTTCGAACTCGAATCAAACTCTTGTGAGGTGGAAAGCAAGCCGAATCCGAACCGAGCCTTTGTTAGAAGGAAGCCGAACCGAACTCTCAAATTGCCAACTGCTAACCGAACCCGAACCGAACTTTCATTTTCAACAAACCGAACTGAACCGTCAAATTGTCAACTGTTAACCGAACCGAACTTTCATTTTCAACGAACCGAACCGAACTCTGGAAATTCATAAAATTCCCATCTCTAATCAATTTACTCACAATATTCATGTGTGCTTGTGTGTTTGTGCAGTAGTATATGTGCAGTAGTACATGTATATGTGTTTGCCTGCAGTAGTAGGTTACTATAACCCATGGACTCAGATCATATATATTTTAATGCAGTTATACTGCATGCTGCAATGCTCTTGAATTAGAGAATTAATTTTATTAAAAAATGGTATGTGATGTAATTAGACCACAGGCCGCTTTTCGTAGGTGGGCCTATATTAAATAAATAACTATTTAAACTGCATTTGAACATACCGAAAGTTAAGTTGTGACTCATGACATCCTGTATAAGTTATATCGTTATTTACATTCACACGCTGACCCGATACTGTAAAAAGCTAAAGCTAAGGTAAAGCTAAGGTTAACGTCAGTTTCCTTACTCGAAAGCGATGTCAGTGACGGGCGAGCCCAGGATTTGAACCCGCACATCAGCGGTCTAGTATCTTACCGACGTCGCCACTGGCTCCAGCATGTATACAATGAATACAAAGTATTCACTAATTTCCTGCTTTCGACTATGACTATGTAAAATGAGACAAGTAATATGAGAATGTACTCCTCTCCCTTAGAACCTTCAACTAGTTCAACTGTGATTCTGAACATCTTTATCAGCATCATCTGTTGGAAAGAGGCAGATGATAAGACACGCTCTGACAGTCACTGCAGCTGCAGCATGGTCGTTTGTTAGGCCTACTGTTCCATGAGGCACTTTAAGATTTATATCCAAGTTCAGTCAATATTAGTGTGCAGAGGTCGAGTGAAAAGAATTACATTTCGTAGAGCAAGTTTCAGGATTACCCTACTGTAGTCGAGTATGATCCATGCTATGAGTGTAATTAAACAGTAAAATTTATAACTTCTAACGCACTATTACGAATTCCAGTATTTATATTGTAGACAGATATCCTCCGGGAGAACCAGATACTCCAACGACACATCTGACGCAGTGTATCGGTGAAGTTGAAAGGGGACTATATAGTACATCAAGTACACTCGAATACTGCTCAGATCACATGACATCATTTCCACTCTTAAGTATATATAGATATATATACAAGTATACATACAAGTATAAATTTAAGTTAATATATTTATCTATAAATTTATATACACACACTAACAAACACACACTAACAAACACAAGCCCACAGGGGACATAATATTGACTGTCATCACGGGTCATGTAGTAATTCTCTCTTTACGAGAATGTATAGTTACAGGAAGCATCTAATCGCAGTCATTAATGTTCTAGTTTTGATTTATATGTAGTCTGAAGTCCAGGAGAATGCAGCATCTATAAAACAATAAATAACAAGATAATCATACGACATTATATCACAACGATGCTGTCAAAGGTTGATTCGATATACATGTATATACATTTAGTATGTATTTGTATTTGTAGTTGTATTTCTAGTAAAGTATTTAATAATACTGCTGGATAAGTAAAGTTAAGATTTAAAGTATTGAGTTTTACTAAAGTGAGATCCTAGGCGATAGCTAAGCTAGGGCAAGTGACCAATGAGGGCATGCCTAAACAGGAAGTGGGGGGAGATCCAAGATGAAAGAGTGACAACACGGACGTAAAACGTGCCAAGTTGAAAATAGATTTAGAAGATTTGAGGAATCGCAACAGTAGACGAATTGAAGAGCAATTCGAAGGGTTCGCGTATTCGAACTATTTGTAGTCCATCGAACAGTCGATGTGAAGAGAGCGATTTGTAGATGATCGAACTGGGAAGAGAGTTCCATTGAAGTATTCCAATATAGGGATTATATTAGAAATGATCCTAGTAGGCAACTAGTCGAGAGGAAAGTAAAGTGTAGGAATTTATGCTAGAGAGCGTATTAGTAATTTGTATGTCAAAAGTAATTGTATGTAATATAAAGTACTTACTTTGGCGATATTTAAAGTGAACTGTAATTAGATACAAAAGTATAATTTTAAGTTATTCGAATTTCGCGTACACTTGCTATTTGAAATCGTTTAATTTTCGTTCTACTGTATAGCCATTTATTTCTTTTCGTATTAAATTAATATTTAATTTAATACAGTCGTTGAAGTTATCACTCACTTAGTAGGATGTATAGATTCAGTCAAATCGAGGACAGGTAAAGATTCCAAAGTAATTATTGGAGGCATATTATTAGGAATATGAATCCAGGACCATTTGATGTCAGGTCCTTTTACCTTAGATTAAAAATTGTAGAATCAGGTTCCTGACAGATGCTAATTTTAAAAATAGATTTAAAACAGTTTTCGCAAAAATTTTTAACATAGTCAGGCGGGGTTATGAATGAACCCCTTGGTTAATCTGTATCATCATCATCAGTAACTTGCGTTCTGAAGAGAACATAGGGCGGCAACATTCCTCCTTTCTTTACTGACTTTAGCGACCCTCACAGCAACTTCCCATGAAATGGTCAAAGTTTTCAAATCTTTGTTGATCGTGTTGAACCAAGTACTTCTAGGTCTTCCTCTTTTCCTTTTTCCTTGACTTGGCTTCCAATTAATTGCAGTCTTTGCATATCTATCATCATGCATTCTTAATATGTGACTCAAGAACCTTATTCTTCTTTCCGCATCTAATTTTCTTTCTCTAAACCTTTCAAGTACTGTTCCATTTTTGATGTGCTCCCAGTAATGAATTTTTAGGATTCTTCTAAGACATCTTTGTTGAAAACAGTTAATTTTGTGTTTTATTTTATTAGTACTTTTCCAGGTTTCACACGCATGCATCAAGACTGGGTGAACAATGGTGTAATACATTTTTCTTCAGTCCCACATCAATTCTATCGCTTGTCCAAATATGTTGTAGTCTTGGAGAGATATGCCTTACCGATACTACATTTCCCATCTTGTTCACTTTATCCGTTTTGCGATATTGTACTGCCTAAATACGTGAACTTCTTTACTCTTTGAGCCTCCCTCTGATTAACTGTTATTGTAAATATGTCTGAAACGGCAGATATGAGGATTTTTATTTTTTTAGAGCTAAGAGCTAGTTCTTAATCCACCTTTTGCAGTGTTTTCTTTCAAAGCCGTAGTCATTGCTTGAAGTTAGAGCATATTATTTGTTAGTAAGCCTATGTCGTCCGCAAAGATCAAGGTCAGCTAATTTCCTATGACCCAAATTTATTCTCTATTCTCTTTCATCGAAAGCTTTTCTCATTACAAAATCAATCACTAGTAGAAAAAGTACATATAAAAGAGGTTAATATATAGTAGACTAATCTATAAAATCAATTTATATTCAAATAGGCCAATCATTGAAATAAATAAATTTTGTCTGCAATGTTTTGCAAAAATGTGACATCCAAGATACATATTTATGATCAGAGTTCGCTTTAAAGAGTCTCTAAAGAGTAGTATCCAAATGAGGGATTCGGATACCAACGTGACATTTTTTCCTCAAAATTCAGATTTTTAAGCTCGAATTAGAAATAAATTTTTTCTCGCTTCCTCGTCAAAATTTATACTAATTCGAGCTTACAACACTTGAATTTTGAATAAAAAATGTCGCACTAGCATCCTTATCCATCATAAGGATACTACTGTATTTGAAAATGTTTCTGTAACTTTTATAAATAAACAAGGGGCTAATTATAGTAAAAATTTAATGCTAATTCAGGTTAATTAATATTTAAAATATTATATATTATAGTGGAATAAAAGCATACCAGTGTTTCATTCACTATTATTAACAACTGGTTATTTTCCTATCCTATAACTCTTTGTCCTTTGACTAGTTTAATCCACTCTTATTTACCTTTCCTATTCTATAGTTAATTAATGATACTTAAACCTTGTATCTTTCTTCATTGGAATATCGATTATATGCGGCATTGGCTTGTAGTTGTTCGTGGACTCAAATCCTGTCCAGTGCGCATGCCTTCTTCTTGTATGATAAACGGCTTCCTACTTGTTCCAGGTCTCGATTCTTATTCTCTATTCTAATGCCCTCTATGCATTCTTTAGCAGTTCTCTAGTAGTTCTTAGATTGTAGCTTAGTTATGTCTTTAGTTAGCAACTGAGTTTTAGTAAGTCTTTCCATAGGGTTGTCGAATCTGGGTAATGTGGTCGAATTATATTTATAAGTATTAACTTCAGAAGTTACATTTTATTAAGTGAACGGTAACTGTAACAAGCCATTAATGAATTAGTTTAGAGACAGTATCGGCATGTATGCATGTATGTATGAATGTTTGTAAAGCCTACGTTATACCGTTCATACGTTTTCATTGATATAAAGCAAGTACTGTAATTTTTTAAAAGACCTGCGACACTCGTTAAATATATTCAAAATAGCTGTATTACCTAGCACCAAAAAGCCTTATATTCTCGTTAAATATGGTTTTAGAATGCTAGATTACTTAGATTGCGTTAAGACAGTATAGATAAGAATATAGCAAGATTATTATTTTTCATAGAAAAATTCCAAAAACCATTTTAACAATTACAGAATTACCCTTTTGTCAATTATTTTTAGAGAACAACGTTTACGGATATGTTCTATGATTAGTCGCATTCCATTTATTATTTTTTTTAAATTTAATCAATTTATCACAACATACAGGGTATTACGTCAGACACATTCGAAAAGGCATACCACAAAATTGCATGCATGTGTGAAGCGGTAATAAAGGCTAAAAGATTAGCACTCAAATATTCCGCATTTATTTGAAAATAAAATGACGCCGTCTATCTTGACTTCTCCAAGGCATTTTATTCCATAAGCCACAACAAGTTGATCCATAAACTGCTAGCCTATGGTGTGATCGGAAATTTAATAAAATGGCTTTTGTCCATTTTAACCGGCAGACTTTTGTCCTTTTTAACTCCAGGTAGTTAGAATAGGATGATGCTATTCGTACTAGTCTACCGTTGACAGCGGAATTCCCCAAGGCAGTGTTCTGGGGCCAGTCCTATTCCTTATTTATATTAATGATATAAGCTCCTGCTGTCCTGAACTGAACTCCCTTTTCTTATTTGCTGATGATGTAAAGTGCTTCACAACAATAAATTCTCTTTCTGATTGTGAAAACTTTCAAAAGTCTCTTGATTCTCTCTGTAGTGTAGTTGGTCTAACCGTTTGCTGCTTAGCCTTGCAGTAGAAAAGTCCTAGGTGATCTCCTACTCTTTCCAACAAAATATAACATATAATTTAAATTACAATCTAAATTCTGTAGCTTTATCTAAATCAAAGGATGTGACAGACCTGGGAGTGAGGTTTACAAGCGATTTATCGTTTTGTACACATATGAAAGATATTTGCAATAAAGCAAGAAAAAGGGTTTCAATAATTTTGCATTGCTTTAACTCCAGAAATCATGTGTTATTATTTAAAACGTTCACAGTTTTTGTGCGCCCGATTCTCGAGTATTGTTCTAATCTATGGTCTCCATACAGAAAATGTGATATTGTCCTGATAGAATCAATTCAGAAAAGATTCACTAAACGGCTAAGTGGTATGATAGGATTGCAAAATTCGGAGAGATTAAAAATTTTGGCTTCCGAATCATTAGAGCAACAAAGGTTTAAATCTGACCTGTGTTTGTACAATAAAATTATCACTGGATTGGTCCATCTACCTATAGATGAATTTTTTGTTTTTAAAAATTGGGTAACAAGAAATAATGGTTCAAGTTTATACATGAAGACATTTTATTTTAACGCTGAACGATTTCATTTCAAAAACCGATGCATTGACTGTTGGAATTCCCTACCATCGAATATTGTAAATGTGTCTTCCCTAAACTCTTTTAAAAGTTGTCTGGAGGGTATTAATGTAAGCAAATACCTAAAGAGTTAAGGTAATTGTTTTATATTATTCTGTTCTCTTCTGCATCTTCCTTATTCTATCAAAGAATCTAACTTTTAACTGTCGTAAGTATTCTAGTGCTTTTACCGTTTTTAATATTGAAATTTAATATGTAGATTAAGTGCAGGACATAACTTAGTATGTTTAATTGCTTTCGTGTGCAGATATTTATTCGTCTATATTGTTTATTGTCTTAATAATGATATTACATGTTCCGCTAAATTTATCTTGGTACATAATTATGGCCTATACTAAGGATTTTATTGAACATCATTAATAATTATTTAATTAATGTTTTTTTTAAAATTCGGAATATGTAAGTGCCCCCTTTGGGCCTTTATTTCCGTTCATGCGCTCTAACTGTTTATTGTGTATGCTAATTGTGATATGCGTATGATAAATGAAATAATAAATAATAATAATATTTGATAGGAAAATCTTTAATATTTTATTTTAAAATATTTTTTGCTATAAATTCTTAGAGAGAGATATGCATTTATTTATTTCAGCATCAACACCAAATCACTGACAAACAACATACGTGTAAAATTATTAGATCTAGCAAAAGAAATCATACTAAAATCAAATGAAAGCAAACATCCGAGCAAACATTAATAAGCATACACAACAATAGAAAAAATAAGGGTACATATTACGAGTACGAGTAGCCATCAGTGAAGCTACACAGTATCTTATCTAGCTGAACACCACGACGTACTCATAAGATGTTTTGTAGAAATGCAACATGTAAATATTTTATTTATTCATTTATCACACGCATTCCACAAAAGCTACATGACAAATTTTCTATAATAGAAGAAAAAGCGTATGAACGGAAATAAAGGCCTTGGTGAGGCACTTACATATTCCGAGAGGATAAATCGTAGGAACCAAATTATATACGCATTAAAATCATATATCAGATAAATTAAGTAATTTAAGCTTATTCCATTGAGTCCCATAAAACAGTTGAGAGACAAATAAAGTTTAAAAATTACTGTGAATTATGTGTGAAGTTATACAATCAAAAGGTCCTTGAATATCACTACCAAAAATCACTTGAATTTAATTAGATGATTTAGAGTAATATAAAAACAACAGAATAACGCACTTAGCTAAAAAAATTGAACTAGAACAATAATAGGTTAAAATATAACGTCAAAGCGCGTAGCAGTTTCTCATAAATTTGCTAAGATCAGTTTCGTTCAGCCTTTTCTTAAACGAATCTACAGAGGGAGCATTTACTGTGCTAGACGGTAGTTGGTTCCATATGGTTACATCGTTGGTTACATCTAAAGGGTTTAGCATAAAGAGTGGCGCCATTGCTTCTTGTGATTCCTCTTTTAAAAGTAGAAAAATCCTGAATAGATAAATCAATCAACTGGTTCTTTATTTTATAACAGGAGATTAGGTCTGATTTAATTCGACGAAGTTCAAGTGGTTCGGCATCAAGTAATTTTAATCTATGTGGGTAAGGATGATCTTTTAGTCCAAAAAGTCGTTTAGTAAATATTTTTGCACTGATTCGATTAGGTCAATATCTTGGTTTCGATAAGGTGACCAAAGATATGAACAGTACTCTAATATTGCGGACAAATGCAGTGAAAGCTTTAAACAACAAGGTTTTATCTTTTGACTTGAAGGAATTTAGTATAATTGCCGCCTTTTCTACGTGCCTTATTACACAGGGACTGGATATGTGATGAAAAGAAAAGATCCTGTGAAAATAGGATTCCTAAGTCAGTGACCTCATCTACTCTTAACAAGGAGACTGACCCTAGTTTGTAGTTATACTCTATTAAAGGACCTCTACTATTACTGAAAGATATAACTTGGCATTTGTTGCAAGCAAGCTCCAATTGCCATTCTTTAGAATAATGAAGGATATTATTTATATTTTGTTGGAGAGAATCACAGTCAGTGGGTGATTGTATACATGAAAAGAGTTTTGCATCATCTGCAAACAGATGAAGGGTGTTAATATCGGGACAACTATCACACATGTCATTTATATAAATCAGAAACAGTATAGGTCCAAGAACGCTACCTTGAGGTACACCACTGCTTACAGGTGCCCAGTTGGAGTAGTGCTTGTTTAATTTTACTTTTTGAAATCTGTTAACTAAGAAAGATTTAAGCCAACTAAGAAGATTTCCTCCGATACCATATTTTTGCAGTTTAAAAAGCAATTTTGAGTGAACTATACTGTCGAATGATTTAGAAAAGTCAAGATAAATTGAGTCCACCTGAGACGTTTTTCCTATAAATTCTGACATATTGTGAAAATATTAATGTAATTGGCTGTTTGTGGATTTTCTAGGTAAGAAACCGAATTGGCTTTTCTACATTAAGTGGTTTGATAATAAGTATGAGAGAATCTGATTTTTGATAATTCTTTCCATAATTTTACAAACAATGGAGGTTAATGATATGGGGCGATAGTTTTTTGGATCAGATTTATGGCCCTTTTTAAAAATGGGGACAATAATGGAATTTTTCCATACTGAGGGAATTTCACCAAAATCCATTGACTGCTTAAATAACTAAGAAAGAGATCTAGATAAAACTGCTATGAGTTTTTTGAGCGGAGTTGATGGGAGACAGACGAAACCTGGAGAGCTATTAGGTTTTGATTTTTTTATGTTTCAAATACAGTCAACTCTGAGAAATGTATGTCATTTAGGGAAACATAATTTCCAGTATTTATGGAGACGTCAAAATGGGGCATAGTTTTATTATCTAGTGTAAACACCGAACAAAAGTGGTTATTCAATATGGAGGCTTTTTCGCCATCTGAATATGCTAATAGGCCATTAGAATTTGGTACTGATAGAGCTGGAATGTTTTCCTTTACAGAGGTTTTGTTTCCGACGTACAGATAGAAATTCTTAAGGGATGTACTTTCAATTAATTTGTTTTCAATATTCACTTCATTCATAAATATTGCCTTTTTTAGTTCCCTCGAGCAACTTTTGAAGTAATTTTTATTTTTTTGTTCGCAGAGATTTGAAGGATCGCCATGCCTTTAATTTTTTACTCATAAGTCTTTTTATATGTTTTGATGGAAAAAACTGTCCAAATGCATATTTTTTAAGGCGAGCTTTTGACAATGGTCGTCCAAAGTATCTTTGTTTGTTAATTTTTCAATTTTTTTTTAAAGGAATAAACAATTGGAAAAACCTATCTAAAGTGTTGCAAAAAGAAAACCAACATTCATCGATGGAGGAGCATTCGTAGAAAATGGATCTCCATCTAGAATAGACTGCCCCAAGCTGGAATCAACAAACCTGTCCTAGTGTTCCGAAAGCGACTGCAGTCCTGCGTAGCAGAGGAAGGAAAGCATATAGAAGAGTCAGCAATGCTAGCAGATACAACTAGTTCTTTCAGAACCACTACAACGGCCATTTTCAGGGCCAAAATAAAAATAAAATAAAATAAAATTTCTATTTGCAGCACATTAAAAAATGGGGGGTTGCTCTACTGAAACTTGCATAACTGGCCAATCTGTATATCAAAATGGATGAAAATTGGCCACCCCATCAGAAATTAGTCATTTAGTAATTGGTAAAAGTTTTATTGGAAAATATTAACCATAGCCTGAGATATTCAAACTTTTTGCAGGTGTAATCTTTTTCTACTCACCCTGTATACTGCGCTATGGTTTGAGATTTATCTCTACAAATGTCACGTCTTTATTAATATATTCCTAACGTTAATATACACTGTGAGTCTTATAAGTGACACCCCTTTTATATTTGCAATAAAATCGCAATCAGTCAACCGATCCATGTGAAATTTACTGGGAGTGGAGAGCTAACAATTCTCTGCAATATTGCAAAATTCTTTCAGATACATGTAAAAATAAAAAAGTTATCTAAACTCGACTGCGGGTGGGGGTCAAAACAAAAATCCTAATATAGAACGCCACAGACGTAGGCTACATCATGCGCATGCAATCTCACGTTATGCGAGATGCTTTGAATTATTGATTATTTGTGGTAGCTCTGAAAAGAGCTGTTTGATTGAGCCTATGGTTAGATTATGATTTGGGTGTGGCTTATAACTTTTGTTCAAAATGACCACCATCAACTGATATGCAAGCCCGAAGACGCTGGCGCCACTGTCTGATTGATCCATCGATAATTTTTTGATCAAATGAAGACCACTCTTCAATGAGGCGTTCTTTTAGGTGATTCACATCACGAATTCTGGTCTTATAGACACGCTCTTGGATGACTCCCCATATCTTATAGTCCACTGGGTTAAGATCCGGGCTATTCGGAGGCCACAAAGTCGGTGGTATGAGGTAACGCAGGTGTATTCTGTCGTAACATCGGACTTTAATTTCTTATTGATTGATTGATTGATTGATCTAGCCCATCAAATAGTGGGTATCATACCAGGCTTTCATTAACTTATTAGCTCTATTCTCCTACGAATCATGCAAACTACTTGACAAATGTCTTTGAATTTAGTTCTATATGGAACTCAATTCCTGTTGAAAATCGTAATTTAAAGTCGTACACTTCATATAAACGATCATATAAAATTTACCTTTTATAATAATAACAGTGTCACCTGTCCGTTCTTGGAGGAATATTTTGCAATTTTGTTATGTTTATAAGTTCATTTCTCTTTGTTCATATTTGCTAATTTTAGAAATTTTGCTTATAGTAGTATGTTGGTTGTTTCTTGCTGTTTGTTCATTTTGCTAGAATAATTGCTATTCTTCTAGTCTGTTGACTTTTAGTATTTTAATTACTGATATCATCACTCGTACTTATTTGCTGTGGCTGTCAGCTAGAGAGAGCACCTTGTTCCCTCTCTGATGGCCACAGGATTCAATGAATAAGATGTTCGGTTTTTGAGTTGAACGATTGATGAGATTTAAGTGTTTGACGCATTTATGTTCATTTATATGATGTTTGCATGATGTGTATGTGCATGCTGTGATTTCTCTTACATTTTTTACTTTGGTTCTAAGAAACTAGTACTATAAAGGCATAATGAAGTTAAATGATAACTAATAATAATATGAAGTTAAATGATAACTAATAAATGATAACTAATATAAAGATAGTGACAATTGTGGTATAGACAACACTTCTTTATAGGTATGAAGCTCGAACATTAACGCCCTATGGAAGGGGAATATTAGGAAACTAGAATCGTTGGAAATGTGGATAAGTAAGCGATTTGAAAAGATTAGCTGTAGACCTACACAAAAATTTACCAATGAAAAAATCCTAGAAAGAGTGCCTATATGTACAGATAAGTAACTGATTAAGTAACTGATAAGATAACTGATTAAGAAAATTTGGTATTAAGAAAAATGAAAAAAGCTGCATAGAAGAGATTCTTAGGGGTGGATAGTTTACTAAAAGAGTTTACTTTTAAATTCTTCTTTAAGTGACTATATTGATATGGCAAAAGACTTATGTAAGTGTTCATATACATTAAAAATGTTTAGAAATACCCCTAAAAGAAATTTAAGGACTCACCATAATGCCAAATTCAAACAAAGTATTTTTAGTGCGTATTAAGTAATACGATAGAAGTGTTGGTTCCTTTTGCACGGATTACGTGCGAATGCTCAGCTGACAATAGTCACGCGAGTAATGGCATCGATGTAACTTTCCTAAAGTTCTTATACCTTTTATCCGACGCATTGAGCACCTGTGACACACTACAATTTTATCACCCTTCATTTACAACAATAACTCTCATGACTCTCTATGAAAACTTCAACTATCTTTAACTAGTTTTCCTAAACATATCTCATATTTTTCTCTTTCAAATTTCCTGTTAAGCGTAGGGTATGTTATATTTTTCCTACAGTAGATATACTGTGCAATGTCTACGTTGACCATCTTTTCGTCACCCGACCGTCATGGTTTGGCACCTTATTACTGGCATATGATCTTTAGCATACACTAATATGTATGTATGTTTGTATATACAGTATAGATTATATATATATATATATATATATATATATATATATATATATATATATATATATATATATATATGTCAAGGCCTCTAATGTTCATTAAATTATTAAAATCTTAAAAACATTGACCCCAGCCTCGAATAGCTCTCTGAATTTATCCCAAAGCTTTCAAATCACGAAAACGTGTTTAAAAATTAAATTAAATTTATTAAAACAAATACGAATTAAATAGTCCTTACAGACAGTGTACCATGAAACGAAAATATCCGATAGTTATAGACGCAAAATACAGTAACCCGTGATATAATCCAAAATTACAAAATCCGATCGCAAACTTAACATATATGATTTTACGCACAAATTCGTATTTTATAAATCCAATGTTTAAAATTAATGACCACAGAACCACTCTAGAAATTCTACCATATGAACCTTGGCATTCCAGAATACTTAGCATCTGCTTTAGCACCTTTTACAACGTTATCTCAGTTCTCTCAAGTTTTCCTTTGACCACACACAGGGTCTACTCAACGGTCTTTTCTTCTCACAGATAAGTCACTATCGTTTATATCGTCTAGATATCTTTTACGATCTCTATCTTTCCTAATATCTTTCCAAACACGTGTTATCTTCTCTAAACCTTTTCCACGTGTCCTTGTAAACAACTCTAGACGTCTCGAATTCTCCTCTGTCCAGGCAGACCGGTTACCCTCCAATCAGGAACTCTGAAACTATTTAAGCCCCGCTCACAAGGGAGATCTAAACAGCTGACTCATATTATACTACCCTTACCTAAAATGTTTTAGGCTAGAAAATAACACTATACATCCTCAGTTACAAAACAAACGTAAATTATTTAATACAGCAAATATTTGATCCTGACAATATATATATATATATCTATATATATATATATATATATATATATATATATATATATATATACTGTATATCTATATATACACTGTCTGTAAGTACTATTTAGTTGGTATACATATATATATATATATAAATATATATAAATATATATATATATATATATATATATATATACATATATATATATACAGATATATATTTATATATATCTATATATATACAGTATACATATATATACACTGTGAGTCTTATAAGTGACACCCCTTTTATATTTGCAATAAAATCGCAATCAGTCAACCGATCCATGTGAAATTTACTGGGAGTGGAGAGCTAACAATTCTCTGCAATATTGCAAAATTTCTTTCAGATACATATAAAAATAAAAAAGTTATCTAAACTCGACTGCGGGTGGGGGTCAAAACAAAAATCCTAATATAGAACGCCACAGACGTAGGCTACATCATGCGCATGCAATCTCACGTTATGCGAGATGCTTTGAATTATTGATTATTTGTGGTAGCTCTGAAAAGAGCTGTTTGATTGAGCCTATGGTTAGATTATGATTTGGGTGTGGCTTATAACTTTTGTTCAAAATGACCACCATCAACTGATATGCAAGCCCGAAGACGCTGGCGCCACTGTCTGATTGATCCATCGATAATTTTTTGATCAAATGAAGACCACTCTTCAATGAGGCGGTCTTTTAGGTGATTCACATCACGAATTCTGGTCTTATAGACACGCTCTTGGATGACTCCCCATATCTTATAGTCCACTGGGTTAAGATCCGGGCTATTCGGAGGCCACAAAGTCGGTGGTATGAACGCAGGTGTATTCTGTCGTAACATCGCAACTGTTTCACAGGCGCGATGAGCGGGAGCGCTGTCTTGCTGAAAGATAAAGAATTCTCCTGACATGGCCCTGATAGCTGGTAAGAGATGCTGTGACAGAAGCACGTCTCGGTAATAAGCGCCGTTAATCTTGACACCTGGATCAATGAAGATAAGATCAGTTGCTCCAAGGGACGACACCCCGACTGATACCATGACAGACTTCGTGAAGGTCGAACGCGTCTTTAACAAGCGTGCTGCAGGAACTTGTTTCTTTCGAGTTCCTGCAAACACGTAGAGCCTATCATTCTGTGCATTCTTTGGTGCAGCAACTGTGAAAATCTTCTCATCAGTGAACCATATGAAATCAACTTTGCTCTGGGGATAATCTCGCAGCAGAAGCTTTGCACGCACCAACCTTGTCAACTTATTTGCTTCTGTAAGTTCTTGAGCTTGTTTCTTTTTCAAGCATTTCAGATTAAGCTCATGGCGTATAATCCTGCTAACAGTTGCTTGACTCACTTCAATCTCACGTGCTATCTGTCTTGTACTTCGATGAGTTCCAGTCTGTGATTCCTGACTCATAATCCTCTCCTCAACAGCTGCGACAATTTCAGGCGTTCTTCCTGTCTTGGGCCTTGCCTTTCTAGCAGATGATCCGCTTTCAGTAATGGTTCTAAGCAATCTGGCAACCCCAGACAACGACCAGTTTTTACGAGGAAATTCTTTCAGGATACGCTTGGCGCCATAGCCTTTGGCTATTCGCATTTCGTAAATCAAAATGCGATCTTCTTTGCTGAAAACCATCTTTGAAGAATGGAAATGATGGATTTGTGATTTGTATTGAATGAGTTTCAAATCGGTGAACAAGTGATGGCGGTAAATGGAGCATCGGCCTAGCCAGTCTGATATGTCATATGGCTGATCTGATTTTTAGCCTAGCAGCTGCAGCTTTAGCGCACAGGCTAAATGCGCAGTCAGGCCTTATGCGTAACAACAGTCTGCATAGTTCTTTTGACACCCCAGGGCTATTAAAAAGGCAATAACTTCGGCAATTTTCTACAAATCTGCACATAATATGGCACGTTTTGAACAAAAATGCCTGTTTTTTAAGATAAGTATAGCATGATATGCATAAGATGTTTTCCCTGTTTTCATTATAACAATATAGAGAATGTCAGTTACTTGGCCCATAGTTGTAAATTCATCATTGCCCCTAGCGTTCCTATATATCAATAACTTTTTTGTTCTTAAAGATATGGTAACAAAATTTTGCAGTAATAGCGAAAATTGGTTGATTCCAACAACCTGTAAATTTTATAGAAATGTGTCGACTGGTTACGATTTTATTGCAAATATAAAAGGGGTGTCACTTATAAGACTCACAGTGTAGATCTATGCGTTGTTATATTTTAGAAACAATTGTACTTCATATTCTGAAAAATACCTTTACTTGTGATACTGGAAAATAAATACTTTACTTTTACTTTTTGGTTCTGAAAAAAGTTACTTTTACTTCTGGATTTCCATAAATAAATACTTTCACCTCAATTTATTAGTACTATAAATGAAAGTACTTTTCCAGCAATGACCTTAGTATTTCATAGGAAAAAACATACCTGAAGTGAATGAAGAGAGATGGGAATATAAAGAGATTGCTGACAACTAGCAGATGGTTCAGAGGCTAGCAGAGGATATCTGAGAGTAATATCGAGATCGTCGTTATGTTCCACTAACGATGTGTCCCGATAATGCAGCACCAATGCTTTCAATGTGGGAAATATATAGTATGGAGCTGCAAAACCGTATCCAGAGTCCGTATGATCTATCTTGCAATGTGCCGATTTACCATTCTGTGTGCTAAAACAATGCAATATAAAGCACCCATACTGAAATTCTAGCAATTACTAAAATCATTAATTATTAACAATACAATACCCCAATTCTTATATGATAATATCAAAACATGCATCGAAGATCTTATTAAAAATAATTATTTATTAAAAATATTAAATAATCGCATTCAGTCGAAAGGAGAGATGATACTGAGCAAGACACAATTTGGTTCTAGGAAAGGATGCGGCACAAGAGAAGCAATAAGGGGTAATGCGGGTTCTTTGCTAAAGAAGCTTGGAATATGGAAATGACGTTTTTGTATGCTTTGTAGACTTCGAGAAGGCCTTTGACAGGATTGATTGGATAACGATGATGAATATCTTTAAAAGAATAGGAATTGACTGGAGAGATAGAAGACTAATTTTGAACTTGTACATGAATCAAAGAGCAGTAATCAAAATCCAACAAGAATACTCAGAAGAAGGTGAAATAGGACGTGGAGTAAGACAAGGTTTTCGCCGCTGCTGTTTAACATTTACGCTGAGGCAATGATGGAGGAAGCCATGGAAGACTTGGAAGAAGGAATAAAAGTAGGAGGGAATTTGTTACAAGATGTACGATTTGCAGATGACCAAGGAGTGGTAGCGGACAGCGAGATTGGATTGCAGAAGATAATGGATAGGCTGAATGATACGACCCTAAGATATGGCATGAAGATTAATATAAAAAAGACCAAGGTTATGAGAGTGTCCAATAATAAAGGTGTAGTTAATATCACAATAAATGGTACGAAATTGGAACAGGTAAGGAGTTTCAAATATTTGGGTCATACTATAACCAATGATGGGAAATTAGACGGAAATATGCAGTAGGATTGCACAAGCAAAAGTGGCCTTTGGTAGTAGAAAAGAACTATTAACAAAAAGTCTAAAGAAAGACACAAAGATAAACTAATATATATATAATGATATAATAGTGAAAACTTTGGTTTGGACCACGCTATTGTACGGATGTGAAACATGGACCTTAAGGAATGAAGATATTAGGAAACTGGAGGCATTGGAAATGTGGATTTGGAGAAGAATGGAGAGGATTAGTTGGACTCAAAAGGTTACAAATGAGGAAGTCCTGGAGAGAGTTGGCACAGATAGATAGTTGATAAATATATTAAGAAATAGGAAGAAGAGATGGATAGGACACATTCTAAGGGGGGGGGGAAGGTCATAGAAGGTAGAATGGAAGGAAAAAGAGGCAGGGGAAGGCCGAGATTAGGTATGTTAGATGATTTAAAGACCCGTTCATATGTGGAAATGAAGAGGAAGGCGTAGGAGAGAAGCGTGGAGGCGTTATGTACCAAGGACCTGCCAGTAGGTAGTGCACTAAGAGAGAGAATATCAAAACAACTGTTTGCTATAACAAAAACATTACCAAAATTGGTATGGCATCTAATTGGCACTTGCCTGTAAACACAGTGCTTGTTGTAGTTGCAACTGTTTTTAAAATAGCTAAGCACAAATCACAACTAATATAACTATCGTTTGTTTTTCAACATGCATATGCCTAACAAATACTGAATTTGACCACTTCATTGTCATTCGACGTAGCAGAGCCCGGTAGCGTGTTAGTCATTTATGTTTAATAGCGTCTGTTATAACTTGAACTGGCTCTATTTTAAATGACAATAGTTGAAGATCTTGCTTAGGAATTGATCGCAACTGATTAAATCGCCAGCTGATTATAATTTTTGATGTTGAAACTGATTTTGATTACCTACTCATCGCCTGCTAAATGCCTACTTCTGTCTCCACTTGTCTGGTACTCCTACTCGTTCCTGGTGCGTCCTCTTGTTAGCAGATTAGTTGCCGAGCTACCAGCTATTGTGAGGTAGCTGATCTTGCAGAATTTGGCCTGCCGCTGCCAACCTTTTTGTTAACTGCCGATTCAATTATATGAATTCTTCGACAGATAGTTTGCAAGGTATTAAGATTCCAATTTTTATCAGGATAGGCTGACTTTGTTGCCTTGCTCGCGCAAAGTTTGAATGCGGGGTTTGTCATAGTGCCTGTGTTTCGCCGTTGTTTCTTGTCCTAGATGATTTTGTAGGCAGCTGCTGCAGCGGTCACACCAGAATTAATATTTCGGCGGGGTAATATGCTTAATATTGTCTTGCATTGCAGCATCCCAGGCCGGGCCTTCCTAAGCCGACGATTGCCGCAGCTCTAGTGCATGAAAACTGAGAAGAGCATAAAGCCGTTTAAATACGTTTTAGCTGTTGTTACAAATAAAAGGTGTCTCAAATTCATTATTCCGTAAAAATTATTCCAAGATTTTGAAAATAACTTGCAGTACTTTCGTTTAAATACTTTGTTAAAATATATCTTAGCACCCATTCGTAGAAACGCTGCAATTATATTACAACTGAAAATTTCCCACTTAATTTGCAGGCTATCTGCGAAAATACATCCTCCAGAAGCACCGAAGAGTTTGTAAAAGTATTTTGAGTTTTGTCGAAGTTATTGCGACTTCGCTACCTAGGGGATTGTTTTTAAAGCATCAGTATGTCTAGTATGTCTACACATGCATATATACACTGTCAAGGCCTCTAATGTTCATTAAATTATTATTATATCTTAAAACATTGACCTCGGCCTCGAATAGCTCTCTGAATTTATTCTAAAGGTTTCAATCACGAAAACGTGTTTAAAAATGAAATAAGATTTATTAAATAAAACACGAATTAAATAGTACTTATAGACAGTGTACAATGAAACGATAATATCGGATAGCTCTAACGCGAAAAATACAGTAACTCGTGAATATAGTCCAAAATTAAATATTGCGCTCGCAAACTTGACATGTAGGCCTACGATTATACGCCCAAATTCATATCTTAGAAATTCAACGTTTAAAATTAAAATAACGACAACAGAACTACTCTAGAAATGCTACCATAAAAACCTTAATATCCTAGAATACTTAGCTCGTTAGCGCCTTAATACTTAGCGCGTTAATACTTAGCGCGTTATACAACGTTATCTCTGTTCTCACAAGTCTTCCTTTGACCACACTTAGAGTCTACTCAACGGTCATATCTGCTCACAGATAATCCACTATCGTCTATATCGTCTCATAATAATAATAATAATAATAATAATAATAATAAAGGTTTAACGTCCGTTTCCTCATACAAAGATGATGTCAGGGACGTCTCCCATCACATGTCACTACAAATCCATTCACCCCTAACGATCTGAAAAAAACACGTGCTGAAGAGAAGTAAAAGATCCTAAACAGTGCCGGGCCGGTGATAAAAAAAACAGTCAGGCAAGATGAAATAAAATCTATGGTGGGAAGAGATGTGTTTTCAACCTACAACGGAAAGTGGATGTAGTAGAACATGAGCGAAGATATTGGATATAACGAAGATATAACGTTGATATTGGATTAGGAGATCAGAAAGGTACGAAAGTTTATCAAAAAGAAGTGTTTTGAAAGTTAACAGAGCAATTCTATACTTAGTTCTTTGAACTACAGGAAGCCAATGAAGGTTATTAAGCAAGGAACTAGAGGTGGCCTGAAGCCTCGAGGATCGACAGACTAGAGTATTCTGAATGCGTTGCAAACGCATGAGAGAAGAAGACGGTAAACCATATAGCAATGAATTTCAGTAGTCAAGTTTAGAATGAACTATTGAGTTAGCAAGAATTATGGATGAATTTTTATCAAGAGATGACCGTATCTGTCTGATTTGACGGATCTGGAAGAAAGATGAACGACAGACGGACCTATCTAATCTACTAAATGGTTGGTGGAATTCTATATATAGGACTCTTTTTGGATATAATAAATGGGAATCAGTTAAGGAACTTATACATAATTTGGAGAGAATTGATTTAAAAAGTACTGTGCAACTAAGAAAACTATTGTTTATAAGGAAATGTCTAAGTGATTACTGCAGCAATTCTAATGAATACGTGTTTAGCATTATGCTAAATTTTGCAAATAGACCTTACTGCTATTCTCTCTGTGTTAATAACTCCTGTGATATTGGTTGGTCAGTTTTATCCATTAAGGAAGCTTTTCGTAGAAAATTTGTTAGCAGTGTGGAACAGTCACTCTTGAATGCTTCACTGATAGTTTAACATTGTTTCACTCTCAGATACTTGTTTGCATCTGCATTGGTTGCTTGTTGTGTATGTTTTGCACATATTTGTAATTTCCTTCTTTTGCTTTGTCAGTGGATTTATTCACGAATAAATAAGTAAATAAATATAATAACAGATTGAGTGCGACCAGAAAGATAGGAGGAGATCAGAGAGAAAGCGGAATCAGAGATACGTTTTAAGCCTACTGGTAAGAATGTTATGATTGATGGTGTCGAAGGCAGCTGAAAGATCAAGTAGTACAAGGGCGGACACCTTCTGAGAATTTAAGGCTAAGCAAAGGTCATTATGAATGCTGAGTAAGGCAATTTCAGTGGAGTGAAGCTTTCGATATGCGGATTGGAAATAAGATAGAGAAGGAAAAGATTCGAGATGGCTGCATAAGCGAGTGTAGATTATTTTTTCCACGATTTTTGAAATGAAGTTTAAGCTGGAAATGGGAAAGAAAGATAGATAGAAAGCTCATCTTAGGAAGTGATTGCTTTTTAAGCACAGGAGAAAAACAGCATTTTTAAAAGTAGATGGAAAAATTCCTTCAGAAAGTGAAAGATTAACTAGATGGGTAATTGGAGGAATGAGGGCATCAATGCAAGATTTAAGTAGTTTGGTTAGAATGGCATCTAGCGAGCAAAGAGGAGTCGGTAGAGCAGACTATTAGATGACGGATTTCTTCAAGAGAAGCAGGTTTAAAATTTAACAGCAGACGAGGATTTGGCATAGACGGATCGACAATAGTCTCAGGACAGGGAGGTATAGAAGAACAGTCTGGTAATTTTTTCATCAAAGAAATTAAGAAAATTGCTAGCAAGAGTAGAAGGAGAATTGGAATTTGGAAGTGACTTAGGGATAGTGCGACCAAGTAGTGAATCAGGGATCCCCAAAGTTTTTTGGGCAGTTGTGATTCTGCAATATCAAGTTCTTAAAGTAAGAACTCTTGGCGGAGGAGATCATATGATCAACTAACTTACGTTGTTTACCGTAGTTAGCCTTGATCGTGGGGTTTTGCATTTTAGGAGGAATTTTCTTATCTCTCCTATATTTTGATTCTAGTTTGAAGCGTAAGGATTTTTGTACGAGAATTTCATCAGAAATAAAGGGTTTCCTCGGGTTGGAGCGACAAGATATAGTTAAGAGAGGAGCGTGCTTGTCTAATAAAGACGAAAGTACAGAGTGAAATTTCTGTGTAAAATTAGCAACAGTTGAAGTTGGATTGGAATATAATGAAGAAGCCATAACATCGGCCGAAATGAAGAAATATTGATGGAGGAGAGTTTACGATAGCTTTTAATAGTTCTAGAAGAAAAGGAGTTAATGACCACAGGCAATTTGCAGAAAATTGCACTGTGATCAGACAATGACAACTCTGAGACTCCGAAGTCAATCAACTTAATCATGTCATGGGTAATTAGCAGATCAAGGATGAGACCAGAGGTATGGGTAGAAGAAATATGTTGCTTAAGGCCAAAATACTCGAGTGTAGTAGAAAGAGCTGAAGAATAGTGATCAATATGTGAGTCAATATGTATATTAAAATCACTCATAATGATCAGATCAGATGGTAAAGAGGCAATATCCTCAAGAAGTGAGGAGAATTCAGAAAGGAAGTCAGACTTGGACAAGAAAGGAGGTCTATATATAGTTAGAAAGAGATAGATTTAGACGCACAAGTAAGCCTAAGCAACATCTGCTCAAACGATGGAAAATATAAGCTTTTAACGAGGGAAGCAGAAAAAGATGACTTAAAATAGCAGCAATGCCACCGCCACGACCAGAAGAACGACCAATGTGCAGAATGGAATAGCCAGGAGGAGTAAGAGAGTTAAGGATTAGGGGTGGAGTGTCAGAAGGTAACCAAGATTCAGTTAAAAATAGAAGATCAAATGACTCATCAAGAATTTACTGTTGTATTAACTCAGGTTTGTTTAAACTTTTTGTAATTGTGGTGGCAGATCGAACATTGAGACAGTAAGTGGATAAGTTAGAGGAAGAAACAGGGCCAGAATTCAATTCAATATCGCCAGCAAGAATTCAGAGAAAGGAAAGAATGAAATTTAGTCGTTTAGAAGTGAGATTAAGTGAAACAACATGAAGATATGATTTGAAAAAATATGGCAAGGGTAAGGAATCAAGGCACTGACAAACGGAGGCATGCGGTATAGGTTGGTAAGTAAAACTGCACGAGGACGTAATATGGTCAATGGAGTTGCCAGTGAAATGGTTAGTCATAAAGGAAGTAGTGAGGGCCAAAACAAGATAAATAGAAAGAAAGAGCAATTTTCATTGTACGTCTATAGCATGAAAAACAGGAAATGACTTTTTCTGTGGGTGAGGCAGAAAGAGATCAAAAAGTATAGGAAAAACATTCTAGGATAAAGAGGTGTTAAGGGGTAACAATAAAAGTGGCGGTAAAAAACGTGAAAAATGTAAAACAAAAATGTTAAAACCATTATCATAAATTTGAAGGAAATAAATATACATTGAAATGTAGAAAGTAATCGGTAATATAGTAGAGTAAAATATAGGATAAACAAATAAAGGAATTACGATAAAATAATAAAATAAAACAATAAAGCTAGATTGTTAGTAAATAAAAGTGTCATCAGTTAGGCTCAGCTTGAGGCTCGTTTAGATGCGATAGATCTCTATCTTTTCTAATGTCTTTTCAAACACGTGTTATCTCCTCTAAACCTTTTTCATGTGTCCCTGTAAACAACCCCAGACGTCTCGAATTCTCCTCTGTCCACGCAGGCCCACCAATCAGGAACTCTGAAACTATTTAAGCCCCGCCCACGACGGAGATCTAAACAGCTGATTCATAATATATTACCTTTACATATAACGTATCAGGCTAGAAAACAGCACTTTACCTCTTCAGTTACAAAACATACATAAACTATTTAATACAGCAAGTATGGGATCCTGACACACACACACACACACACACACACACAAATATATATATATATATATATATATCTTTACCAGAATTTACCAGAACTGCTACCATCATTCGTTATTCAATCCTTAGTCAAACTTCGGTAGCAGGAACAAGGGAAGAAAGCCAAGGGCTTATTTCAATTCCCCATCACACATGATTACAACATCCAGCTTGTTTTTAAAACTATTCACCGACACCGCATTCATAACCTCCTCACTCAAAGAGTTCCACCTATCAATCACTCTTTGAGAAAAAGAAAACTTTCCAAAGTCAGTCCTTACACTAGGCTTAAACAACTTATAGCTATGACCTCCTAAACAATTATTGGAGAATTTGAAAAAATCTGTTGCTCTTAATTCGGTAAGCCCGTGCATTATTTTATAAACATCTATAAGATCACCTCTAATTCTCCAGGTTTCTAGGGTTGTCAGTTGAACTGCCCTTAGCCTCTCCTCATACCCTAATGCTTTGAATACCAGAATAGTTCTTAATGCTCTTCTTTTCACCGCTTCAATAAGTTCAATATTATTCCTGTAGTGCGGTCTCCACACTGACATACAATACTCCAGATGAGGTCGAATTAAAGATTTATACAATCTTAAAGCAATGCCTTTATCTCTACTTTTGATTGTTCTCTTTATTAGTCCTAAGGTCCTATTGGCTGCTTTAACAGCCACAGTACATTGTTTCCTCGCTTTGAGGTCCTGGCTAAATATTACTCTCTTCTTCCTGATTTGTTGTTTAATTGACAGTTAAGTATATTAATATTTACTGTTATTGTGAAAAGATAAAGAAATGAAAATTTTTAAATGAAAATTTTAAAGTAGAACACAGTCCTATTAAAGAAGAAGGAATAGCTTGGTAACTTTAAATTCTATTTATTGATTTTCTGGTAAAAATTACCTACACGATAGAGAGAGCAAACGATTTAGGTTCACTGCTCGGTCTGATGAGAAAAGTGCCCACCGGTTTGCCCATCATCATCTGTTCAGCCTCTTCTCTTCGACAAGATATAAGCCAGTTGGTCTCATCGTCATGAGAACTGATTTTTTCTGCAACTGCCCAGTCTGAGTCGCATACCGAAACACTGACACAATGAGGTTCTTCTAGTAACACATCTAGTTGATGAGGGCTCTCGCCTTTATCTATTAACCATCTGCAACACATTAATATCAACACATCATATGGAGAAAAAGAAAAACTATAGATTGCGATGTAAGGATTTTGTCACGGTACGGCACCTCAACAACGTCACAAAATAAGTAGGCCTTGTTGTCGCTGTGACATAAAGCACTCTGAAGTTGCATTACAACTTTATTTGAGTGGACCACGGTTCAGAATTATTTATTCAGAAGAATACCAGGAACGTTATATATATATCTGAGTATTTCATAACAAACTTCAAAGTACACAATTTTGTCAATTTTACAAGCAACTATTAATAATACATAGGAACAACAATAAGTAATAAAAAGTGTAAAAGAGTTAAAGCAATGAATGGTGGTATAACCATATAAATTACAGAACCCGAAAATTAATATCTAAAGTATAACTATGAAATAATAAATTAATTAATGAAACAGGCAGAAGGAATGATCTATTAAATAATAATACATAATGGTAAATCAAAAATAATAATTAAATATTAAAAGAAAACAATAAAGGAAATGTTTACGCATTCAGTTCACAAAGTTTCAATATCAGTTGCAGTTATAACTTATTTAAAAAATGCGCTTCTAACGAGGGTCACACTTTCAGTAGTACTCTATTACCAATAGAGTCAAAGTATTCACATTAGAGATGGGAATTTTATGAAATTCCAGAGTTCGGGTTCGGTTCGTTGAAAATGAAAGTTCGGTTCGGTTCGGTTAGCAATTGATAATTTGAGAGTTCGGTCAGTTCGGTTCGTTGAAAATGAAAGTTCGGTTCGGGTTCGGTTCTAACAAGGGTTCGGTTCGGGTTCGGCTTGCTTTCCAACTCGCAAGAGTTCGATTCGAGTTCGAAATGGTTTGGTTTGGATAATGTCGCAATTGTTTAACTTTACTTATAATAATCATGGTTATGACAAACATGTTTAAAATGGTTAATGATAAATATGCTTAAAAATTCATTAAGTCATAATAGCTGCCACATTTTTTGCCTGGGTAAAAATATGACAATGAAAAAAGGAGAGAAGTGGTATTTATTCCTGTACATTTCTTAAAATATTGTAAGTTGACCAACAAATGTTCATAATATAGATATTTAGCTTTATTATTGTATCTGAAATATTCTCCTTGATTATAACAAGCAAATAGAATGCTTCATCATTGTTTAAATTTTTTTGTCACTATAGGCTTATATAGCCTATTAGATACGTTTATAATTAAGTGGCTAAAATTTGATCCAATATTTCAGAGACAAAGTGGAATTTAGTAACATAAAAATGTCAAATAAAGATGATTTGGTAAACATGTGTATTTCCATAGAAAAATGATCATAAAATAAACCCTTTGCTATCAACTGACCAGTAATAAGCTTCACAATTTACCTTAGGGTTTCAAATTTGAAACTCTCAGATCAATTAAGAAGTTACGAAAATAGTTATTAAATTATTGAATTGCTATGGTGCAAAATTATTTACTCCAGATAGTCTTAACACATATAGAATGTCATATATAATTATTTGTATATCTGGCTGCAAAAATATTAAGGTAGCACACTAAAATAAAATTAGAAAAAATTCATAATTTGAATTTAACAAGAACAAATCCACCTAGATTGAGGCATTTTCAGATTTTTATGGAATACTCTCATCACTTTTGTCTCTTTGATATTAATCTTCATTCCATATTTCAACGCCGTATCATTCAGACTAACCATTATCTTCGGTAGGCCCGTCTCGCTTCCCGCTACCATTCCTTTATACCGGTACCATTTTAAAATTTGTGTCGGAACCAGCCTTACCTGTTAGATACTGCAAGACATGTAAATGCAAAAAATAATATATATTTGTATTGTTCTTACTATCTTTATTTAATGTCAGGCTGGTGAAGAAAGGAACTACAAGAGTTTGATTCAGTTCAGTTTGGACGAAGTCAGGGTTCGGGTTCGGCCAGAGTCTGGGTTCGGGTTCGGTTCGGCCAGAGTCTGGGTTCGGGTTCGGTTCGGGTTCGGTCAGAGTCTGGGTTCGAGTTCGGTTCGGTTAAAATTCTAGACTTTAGGGTTCGGTTCGGGTTCGGTTCGATTCCCATCTGTAATTCACATACAGATATCTATTAATAATCACACATTCCAAATATAGTTTAGTCTACACAAACATGTATGAATTATTAAATAAAATATCTGTAGCCTCTGACTTCCCTCTGTTCCTACATCAGGTATAATATTATGTGTATCTAGTGTAATTGGGGTTAGGGGTAAATTTACCCTTTTAACAAATAACTTCTTAGAAATAATCTTTTCAACAAAACCACGCTACTATGAGTTACCTCTTCCAATAGGGCTTCTTATAAAGAAAAACTTCGCTCTGAATGGTTGATGCCTTAATTTTAATTATTACACAACTTTAGGAAAACTTGCAGTAAACTCTATAATCACACAATGCAGTTGCTATTCACTAACACAAATTAACTCTTCCTAAACCACTTCCTAAGGTAGAGGGCACTCACTACCTCTTGACCCAGGAGCTAAACAGGGTGATAACCACGCGGTTGATAACAATGGATCTAGGGATAAACAGCAGGGCCTTATACGAACCGTTCTTTAACACAGAGCCTGTCTCAAACACACGGTCTCAAAACTTTAAAACGTTCAGAAAGATACATTCTGGCAAATTATATTCTGACGAAGGATACCCACAATATCAACTCTACATTCATCATCATCATCATCATCATCATCATTTTCCCTTGAATCCCAGTTTAACTAGAGTCGGGATACAAATAAACTGTCTCAAATTCTCTCTGTCCTACATCATATCACCCTATTTGAGACTTTTCCATTCGTTTAAATTTTTGAAGCAATTTCTAGGCACTCACCAACCAAATGCCCTTTCTGACGTTGGTATGGATATTAGTGCTTCTACGACACGTACAGTCACCGGCTGGTCAATTCTTCAAACAACCCGGACACAACACGGGAAGAATATCAACTCTACATTAAATTGATAAATATACCTGGCATAGTTCCAACAGCGAAGACTCCCTGAATAAAACTGAACGGCTCAGGTGTCAATAAAAATATATGAATATATCACAATGTCTGGTTTCTAAATGTATCGCAGTATTCAATAACCATATAAAATCTTCAATACTTTAAACTGACAAAGATAATAAATACATCTATCAAAATTGTATAGCGCAATACATAGAACCGTCACAGCAGTCAGTCTTGCAGAGAGTGAACATAAATTCACTCAACACCAGGAAGACTCCACCAATCGGGAACCCTCCACCAATCAGGTAAAGCTATACAAAGTTTCATATCAATTCACGAAGCAATAACACGACATGTAATTATCACACAAGGCTGTCGTTCATAATCCAAGTTCATTCATAATATCAGCAACCATTTTGGTTGATAATGACATGCATGCACAGCACACACGCCACAAACCAGGACCATGACATCCTGACAGATTTATATCTTGTTTCAAAATGCCATCATCAAATCACGAGAATAATTAACATAATTTATTAATTTGTGCTCATAAGCCAATCAAATCAAGAGCATTCATCACTTTACGTCAACTGAAGTAAGAAGTTCAAATTACAGAAATGTCCTAACCGAACTGCATAAAATTAACCATAAATCCATAAAATTAACTGTTAGCTGCATTTGAAATGCCACTGCATTGAAAACGCAAGAGCTACAGTTTTCTTGCTCATGTTCCAGATTTTTTGTAGTATTATTGCTAATTTCTTCAATGAGTAGGCCAATTAGTAATCTTTATTTTTTATTTATTTAGATCACCAAAAAGGGTCATTCAACCTTGTACAGTTCACAAGCAATGCAAACAAACAAGTAAATGCAATAAGTGAGCACAATTTAAATGTGAACCATGGTGAACTTAAAACGAAAATATAAAGTAGAAATTAAAGAATTGAAATCAAACTAAAGAAAATTAATGATAATAGGTAGGCATAATTATACATTTAAGATCAGTATCATTAATAACTATTTAATAAGTACTGACGAAGATTAATATTGAAACAGTTAACGGAACGAGATGATCGTAAATTAGGTGGAAGGGATAGCCAGTATTTAGGGCCTTGTACAGCAATATACTTTTCCCGACAGAGGGTTCTGAACGATGGTATATTAAATTCCGAAACTTGTCGAAATTTATGAACAGAATTTACAACATTATTTAATAGCAACGAATAGTTGTAACATGAAGGCATATCATTATGAATAAGTTTATACAGAAATACGCAACAGCAATGTTTATGAATATCACTTAACTTTAAAATTTTAAGTTCTTTAAATATATTGTTCGTATGACTACGAAACTCTGCATGTTTAATTATTCTAATTGCTCGTTTTTGGAGTACTATCAATTCGTTGAGCAAGGTTTTAGAAGCGTTCCCCCAAACAATATTACAATAAATTAGATGCGGATATTAGACTGTAGTATAAATTTAACATACAATGTTTAGGTAACTTAGTTTTAACCCGATGGAGTAATCCAATGGATTTGGCTAATTTTTGTGCAGTATAAGAAATATGATATTGCCATGATAATTTTTCATCAAGAATCACTCCCAAAAATTTAGTCTTATCTATTCTAGAAATGTTGATATCATCTATGTATATATGAAAATTTTCAGAATTATTGTTATATTTGTATTTATACCCAAATAGCATGTAATTGGTTTTTTGTATATTTAGGGATAATCTATTCGCTTTAAACCAGTCAGAGAGTGTTAGGAGTTCAGTATTAGTTGAATTTATTAGTTTCAAAATATCAGGATTTGTGCAGATAATATTTGTATCATCTGCAAATAATATGAAGGTAAGAATTTTGCTAATCTCGGATATGTCATTGACATAAATCAGAAACAACAAAGGTCCCAATATTGAACCTTGTGGGACACCACATTGAATAGTTCTAAATTTGATTCTGAATTATTATACACCACATATTGCTGTCTGTTGGTTAAGTAACTTTTTAGAAGTGTATTAAATACTCCCCTAAAACCATACATTTCTAGTTTTTTAAGTAATATTTCATGGTTTAAAGTGTCAAAAGCTTTTGAGAGATCTATGAAAATACCCAAACAAAATTCTTTATTGTCAATAGCTTTAGACACCCTATCATGCATGTTTAATAGGGCCATATATGTAGAGTGCTTTTTCTTAAATCCATATTGGGCTGAAGTAATGATTTTGTGATGGTCAATAAAAGAGAGCATTCTATTGGCAATAATTTTCTCAAATATTTTAGAGAAGCAAGTTAAAAGACTGATTGGTCTATAATTTGAAATTTCGTTACTAGGACCTGACTTATGAATCGGACATACTTTGGCAATTTTCATTTTAATCGGAAATGTAGCATTCATAATACATAAATTAGTACAATTGCTAAAGGTTTGGCTAAGTAATAGATTATATTTTTTAGAAGAATGGACGATACCTCATCGAAACCTGCACTCGAGGTATTTTTTATAGATTGGACTATGTTAATGATTTCATATTGATCGGTTAGATAGAGAGCACATGTGTTGGAGATTTTACTTTTGTCTGAAATGAAATCATAAAAAGACTTTTTTGATTTAGGGATTTTATCAGCTAGGGATTTTCCTATTCCAATAAAATAGTCATTAAAACTCTCAGATATAACTTTTTTATCAGATACCATTTCACTATTTAAATTAAAACATTCCTGAATAGATTTGGACTGAATAGATTGAAAAATTCAGTTAATTGATTAGTAAAATTAACTGTAACAATTATGGGAGTCGATAAATACAACCAATAAGTATCGAACTTTTCCTTAAATCCCTCTTTGCAACTTCGATAAAAATACTTTCAATGTATTCATTCATAATAGTAAGATCATTAATGATACTAAATTGTTCATGCATATTAACATAAATTCCAACACCTCCACCTGACTTGATGGGGCGAGAACAAGATACAAAATTATAGCCCGGTAAAGCAAAAATATCAGAATTAAATGGTTTTAACCAAGTTTCACTAAGACCAATCGCAACAAATTGTGCGTCTAAATGAGATACTAAAGTGCATAAATGATCATAATTTTTAGATAAACTTCTGACATTCATATGCATAAAATTACATAGGTCTTTAGATTGCAAAAAAGACTTGCGTTCATCCAGGGTAACATATCTAGAGTCACATAGATTAACAATACAGTCATCAATTTTATTAATATCTAATTTATTGGTAGAGCTAATAGATAAACTCTG
The DNA here is from genome assembly GCA_905160935.1 of Enchytraeus crypticus. Lineage (NCBI taxonomy): Eukaryota > Metazoa > Annelida > Clitellata > Enchytraeida > Enchytraeidae > Enchytraeus > Enchytraeus crypticus. Next base: position 454,572 of record CAJHZI010000813.1, on the reverse strand, counting down.
GTTTCGACTGAAGCATAATTCAATTTTATCAACATTATTTGACGCCATTTTAAAAAGATAATATCAATCGATATATGCATGTATAAGCAAACACAGACTAATTAAATTATTAGTGGCTTATCTAGGCAAACTTTCTTTGCTCTTAATTAGTATCGGTCTGCAGGACGCGTCTGAGCTCTGCTTTATGAAGATTTGACCCTTTAAATGTCCAAGTTGAGGCTATCTTTTTCTGTTTTACCAGGGAACGAGCTTGAGAAAATATTTCATTTGAACGCTGAGTCAGATGTTCGTTGATATAGATTTGCTTTCCCGAAGTGTGCAGTTTTTTCCTTGAGGCCATCACCTTGTTTTGCAGCTGTATCGAGCTGAACTTTACAAGAACAGGACGAGTACGATCAGCATTTCCCTTTTTCATCCTGAATGCTGTGACAATATCCTGGGGTTGAATTTGTAGATTCAGGTCATTATTAAGTAGTCCTGTAACTGTCGATACAACGGAGCTATGTCGAGAGTTGCTGTCCCCGTCCTCCTGATCGAAGCAGACTCTGAAAATGATTGTTCAGGAAGACCCCTGATTATCACGTTTGCTGACTTTCTCTCACGATCCATTTCCTCCATTCTATCTTCCATTAAGCTTTGTCTATGAAAACCGGACAGTGAAGGGTATACAGCAGTCTGAGCGGATTAAGAGTAACCTTCTAACATCCTCGAGGTTTTTATTAAATCCTGTCAGCACTAAGTCTTTCAAGGTGGTCGCTCGTCCAAGAACCGAGCCCAACGTTGGTGAACCGCACGCTACACAAAGTGCGCTAGCCCCCCCTCCCAATAAAAACCCAGCTAGTCAACTGCCTAGTTGACAGCTGATTAAGATATGATATATCAAAATCTAGTAATCTAGCATTTCTGAGGATATCTAAATAGCGATATACACACGTATAATTAGGGGTAAACTTCCACACAAATATTTATTGTTAGATATAAACGATGCAGGCCAAACCGTAGCTCAATTACTCGATGTCTTCCAGTAAATACATCATAGAAATATATAAGCCTTATTCTTTGCAAAGTGATACAGAACCTATGAGAGAGAAAGAAGCCTTTCGCTTACAGCAGTTTGTTCTGCGTTTGGCAGCCAGCACCTATATAGAAAATAAACTCGCCTAACCGAAAAATAATTGAAACGCTTACTTTCGTTGTTGATCTCTAAGCTGTTGTAGTCTCTTCACCTCAGGACGAATAAAAGTAATTTTATTCAGTAGCTTTCTGTTAGTAGCCACTTGCAGACTGATCTCTAGGTCCAAGTCTTTCTTAGCTTCCATTATTGTCGCTATTTTCACGCGGATAGCATTTGCATTCTCCTGGACTCTGAAATAATACAGCTACAGGAATTAAACAAAATCTTGCATTAGTAGCAAGTTGTGTATCTAAATTGAAGCTTTATATTAGCCATTCTAAAAGTATTGAAATTATGCGTAGTATTTATTATTTTGTGTTTTATTTTGTGTGGTTATTTATCTGTGTGGTATCCGGGTTGCTGAAAAATAGATCAACCGGTGACTTCACATGTAAAAAACAAAGTACTAAGATCCAAACCAACGTCAGAGACAGCATTCGGTTGGTGAGCGCTATGCTCCAGAAATTGCAAGAAAACTTTCTAAATAAAGGGCGAAGAGCGGGAACATTACAGCACAAAGAAGCAGAATTGAAGTCGAAGTTGGTGGCTGTAGTTGAATAGACTATTATTAATTTACTGCACTGACTTCCAGTCTCCGAACGATTAAAATTCAACATAGATTCCTTGACTTTCAAAAGTTTAAATTATGGTACACCATCCTATCTATTTTTAATTTTTAATTTTTATTTTTTGTTCCTTTAGTTACACACATGACATACCGCATGTGCTACATAGTTTCCTTTCTTGGTTTCTGTTTTTGTAGTTTTCAGTATTTCCTCCATTCCTTTCCATGGTTATTAGTAATCGCTGCCTTTTGTTGGCGCATCAATTGCAGCCGGCGCGGACTTAAGAATAACCTTCCAACACCCTCGGGATATTTTTTCTTTCAAAGCTGCCAACACTCAGTCTTCCAAGATGATCGCCCACAAAGTACTAACCGGCGCGATGGAGCTTAACTTCGTTCAACTGACGCGCAGCTTAACCGACAGCGCTAATCCCGCCCCCTATCTGATCTTTTATCAATCTATCAACCCCTTCATTGATAAAAGCCTTGGATCTTAGACTTACACTGTTCTGAACTCGCTTTCTCTTGTAGCCTTTGTATAACTCAGTCCTCATCGTGTGGTGGTGTTTCGGTGTCGGTTTGTACAGAGTGCGCAAGCGACGTCGCTGACATTGCCTTATGGCGCGAAACTGTAAGTTAAATTCTTATTAATTGATTATTTGATAGTAATTATTGACCTAGAGATGGCCTATGATAGGATGACGAGAGAATTGGTTGGAGAGGGTCTGAGGAAGAGGCACGTAAACAGGAGATAAGTTGATGTAACCAAAGATATATATATATATATATATATATATATATATATATATATATATATATATATATATATATAGTTGGATGACGACCAGTGTGAGTGTGGAGAGTGGACACTCGAAGAGCTTTGAGGTGAAGATTGGAGTACATCACGGATCAGTTCTTAGTCTCTGTTTTTTATTTAGATTATGGATGAACTGCTTAAGAGAGTTATTAAGGAGGATCGTGGAGCATGCTATTTGCGGATGATTTGGTGATGGTAGGAGGAAAGGTGGAGAAAGTAACTAACATGTCAGAATCAATCCATCAATACGAATTTAACGTCCGGTTCCTCGCCATAAGGCAATGTCAGGGACGTCTCTTGCACAGTTTACACAAACAGACCAAAGCACCACACGATGACGACTGAGTACACAGAGACCACAAGAGAAAGCGAGATCAAAACAATGATAACAACGAGAACAAGCCCAAGATACAAGGCAAGCGGTTCAAAATTTAGACCTATGGCGGAAAGAGATGGATTTTAAGCTTGCCAAGGAAAGTACCAATACAATTACAAGATCAAAGATCTTGTGGCAGAGAGTTCCATATTGTCAGAGCAGAAAACATGAAGGAGTGTCTGCCCATGGCAGATTTAATACTTGATACAGTGAGAAGGTTTTTACTAGAGGAACGAAGACTACGAGAGGGTTGATAGATTAATATAAGATCAGATAGATAGGATGGTTGACTGTAATTTAAACTTTTGAAGGTCAAGGTAGCTATCTTGAATTTTATTCGTTCGGAGACTGGTAGCCAGTGCAGTTTCTTAAGAAGAGAAGAGGTGTGAGATTTGAGTATATTTACATTACAGTCGACTCGAGAAAGAGAATCTAGTTTAAAGTAGATAAACGCATTAGCTAATACAGTGGCGGAAAATATATCAAGGGAATTACGAATTTGATGTAATTGGCGGATGTGGAAAAAAGAAGAACGACAGACTGCTGAAATACGAGTTTTTAAGGTTAGATTTGAATCAAAAATCACACCAAGGCTACGTGCAAAATCTGAGGGTATTAAGGAGACATCTTTAAATGTTATGGTTGAGCTACTTATTTTATGACGCTGCTGTGGGGTGCCGATGAGAAGGTATTCCGTTTTTGAACGTTTGACAACAAGCCGATTAGTACAAAAAAACCAGGAGTGAACTAGATCAAGGGTACATGTAAGCTTGGACAGAGCATCAGAAGAATCGGGACTAGAGAACGAGTTGTAAATCTTGGTGTCATCAGCATAAAAGTGAAATTTCAGCATCGAATCAGTTAGCAAGTGACTTAAGGGAGTGGTACATAAGATGAAAAGGAGGAGACGAAGCACAGAACCCTGAGGGAGTCCACAAGGTAGAGTGCAGGATGGTGATAAAGTGTTTTCAATAATTACAGATTGGGTAAGCTGTGAGAGGTATGAGGATAGGAGGCATGAGCCTTATCAGAGATTTCAAAGCAAGAATTAAGTCTAGAAAGGATAATATTATGGTTTATGGTATCAAAAGCAGCAGAGAGATCGAGAAGAACTAGGCCGATACGTGCTGTGCGTCCATGGCTAAACAGAGATCATTGTGGATCTTGTTTAGTGCAGTACCAGTTGAATAGAATATACGATAGGCAGATTGAAAATGTTTAGGGTGATGAGAAAGAATCTAAATGAAGACAAAGACGCGCGTATATAATCCTTTCGAGGACTTTGGAAATGAAGTTAACATCTATATATTAGATATTGGCCGATAGTTGGAAAGCTCATTTTTAGGTAAGAAAGCCTTCTTCAAAAGAGGAGTTACAACGGCTTTTTTAAAACGGGAGGGAAAGACACCTTCACTTATGGCAAATTTTATGACACACCGATAGTAAGCTATCGAAGGTACTATTGAAGGAATAGTCACTTTTGGATTTCATGAACACTTGTTGACTCGCTTAAGTCCGCTTAGTTAGCGACTGATTTGTGGTCTCATATTTCACCGGATAAACCTCTATCGGCTCTGTGCAATGCTGCAGCGTCATTGTTACATAAAATTATATATACTAGCTGACCCGGCGGACTTCGTACCGCCTATCAACGATATCTATCTATCTATCTACACAATTTTTAATCCAAAGAAACTTATAAAATTTATCAAACTTTAAAAAATAAAAGTGACCCGACCCAGAATCGAACCCCTGAACACATGATCTAAAGTCAAGTACCTATACCGCTGAGCAATCAATTCTTCCGTGTGAAGGATTTTGAATAGATGATGTCAACATATCGTATTAGAAAATCGTAAACTATATAAGTCACTCGACTTATGAACTATGTAAGATATATAAGTTTAGAAATAAACTATATAAGTCACTCGACAGATGGGAGAATGTTATAATTTTGGCGTGTTTTAATTTTTACAATTTTTTGGCCATCAGCTCATTATTTTTTAAATATTTTATTGGATATTATGCAGGGGCTGCTGGAGACGAATCCAAAATGTCCGAGACCATTAAAATCTGTCCAGACGTCTTGAGTTATAGGAGCCATTACGAACACGACTTTGTTTTATATATATATATATATATATATATATATATATATATATATATATATATATATATACATATATAATATAAGTCACTCATATTCATAGTCAATACTCATAGTCAATATATATATATATATATATATATATATATATATATATATATGTGTGTGTGTGTGTGTATGTGTACATGTATCGGTATATATATATATATATATATATATATATATATATATATATATATATATATATATATATATGTATATATTTTACGATTATGTCTGATTTATTATAAGGCTAATGATAATGATGATGATGATGATGAAGATGATGATGATAATATAATAACAATATATAATAATAATAATAATGACGGCGGGATTTAGCACACTAGGTTTAATTGCGCGTAATAATCGAAGTTAAGCTACATCGGCCTCGGTTAGTACTTTATGGGCGACCAACTTGAAGACCGAGTCTTTAAAGGAAAATATCCCTGGGTAATAGAAGAGAAACAAAAGAGAACCTAAACGAAATCCAAAACGGAATCCGAAATGTCCGAGATCATAAAATCTGTCCAGACGTCTTGAGTTATAGGAGCCATTACGAACACGACTTTTTTTTATATATATATATATATATATATATATATATATATATATATATATATATGTGTGTGTGTGTGTGTGTGTGTGTATGTGTACATGTATCGGTATATATATATATACAGTATATATATATACATGTATATATGTATGTATATATATATATATATATATATATATATATATATATATATATATATATATACATGTATATATAGGTATATATTCTACGATTATGTTTGATTTATTAATAAGGCTAATGATGATGATGATGATGAAGATGATGATGATAATAATAATAACAATAATAATATAATAATAATAATCATAATAACTTGACTTTAGTGCCCTGGTGCAACGGTAAATGTGCCGTTTGGGACGTCACGGTCATTGACACTATGGCAAACTCCTACCTGAATACGACTTCAGTCACAGCCGGTGGAGCTGCTGTTCATGCCGCCTCTAGGAAGTTGGATAAATACCGTGATCTGTCCTTAAGGATATGAAGTTGTTCCGGTGGCTATTGAAACCATGGGCCCGATGAATCCCGAAGGAGTTGACTTTATTAATGGCATAGGCAGACTTATTGCAGAGCAAACCGGCGATAAGCGAGAGACATCTTTTCTTTGGCAAAGGTTTCCATGACTTTGCAAAGATTTAATGCAGTCTGCTTCAACAATTCTTTTAAGCCGATTGATGACCTCGAGTAGCCGGGCGGCGATTCAGCACGTATTGCTCGAATCGTTTTTATCAAACCCCAGGTTCTTTACACCGGGGTAAAATAAAAAAAAATAAAAAATAATAATTAAAAAAAAATCATAATAATAATAATAATAATGACGGCGGGATTTAGCACACTAGGTTTAATTGCGCGTAATAATCGAAGTTAAGCTACATCGGCCTCGGTTAGTACTTTGTGGGCGACCAACTTGGAAGACCGAGTCTTTAAAGGAAAAAATCCCTGGGTAGAAGAGAAACAAAAGAGAACCTAAACGGGGCCAGTCCAGTGATTAACAAATAGTCAGGCAGATGATTTAAATCTAAGGCTGAAAGAGATACGTTTTCAGCTATTAAAGGAGACTCTTAAATTTATTAATAAAATTAAATGATCAGAAATTATTAGAATATACGATTGCGTAATATCAATTTTATTCTAATAAATCAACATAAATGTGAATGTAATACTAAATATGTTAGGTACTGTGAAAATAATACAAAAAATATTGTATATAGAAGTAGCTCTATCATAATCATCATAAGATTAGATTGGGGCCAATTATATGTGTCAGATCATCGTTGAGATTGCAGTTACGAGTCTTCAAGACTTCCTGAACCAGTATTATTATAAATAATTGAATATCTTAACTCAAATAGGGATATTTAATTAATTAATTTCACTAATTTTTACCAGGTACGGGAAACCATAGTAAAGCAAAATGATCGACAGTTGTAATCACTGATAATTCTCCCGGGAATATTATGTCAGCTGATTATAGCAGCCAGTAGCCGAGCGCAACTCTATACCGCGCGCACAGACCACCCAAGAACTTGACAGGGTTATCAGTTAGCGAGTCGACTTGAAGTTGAGAGTCATAAAAGGTTAATAAAATCCAACCAGCGAATATTAACTAATCTAGGCAACAAGGACCCTTTCCATAACTAGTAATCGGAAACTTTTATCGATGGCTTATAAAACTCGCTATAAGACAGAGGCTTATTCAGTGAGTAATAGTAGGCACAAATGCATCTATGCAGGATTTGATAAGTTTAGTTGGAATGAGATCCAGAGGACAGGACGAATCAGACGAGTTAAGAATTACATTAAGAATTTCTTGATGAGTTGCCAAGCAAAAACCAGATATGGTTGGTGGGGAAGGAGTGCAATTATCAGCAAATGAGATACTTAAACTAAAAGCACTCTTTTAGTATGGAAGTATGGTATGGAAGAGCAAAGATTGGTAATTTTATCACTGAGAAATTCAGGAAGGATGAGACGAGAGTGGTAGATGCGACGTCGGAAGGAAGGGATTTAGGTATATTTCTACTGAGCAGAGAATCCATTGCATTCCACTATTTCTTAGGGTTATGTTTATTCACAGTAATGAGGTTTTAAAATAGGAGCTTTTGGATTAATTTATGAACAATAGCCGATTGAGGTTTAAAGAGCAGTTTATTTTCTGGTGTACATCGTCAACATCGGCTACAAGGTTTCCTATTTGAAAGTGCGTTTAAACTCTCTTCACCCTCTGTTTGAATTCTAATAACTGCTATAACTCTGAATTTAAATCCATTTAACGGTAACAGTTTGAATTCTCGCAGCGAGTATAGAATTTAATAAAAAATTAAGTTGAATAGCAGCGCAGGGTGGCCACAGGTTTCTCAAATGAAATTCCCTGAGTTTTCCAGAGTGGTTTTTTAAAAATTCCAGACAATTTATACGCGAAAACCGACATTTCTCAGCACACAATTGCACTAAATAGCATCAAATTCAATGTCATTGGATACAGCGTAGAAATTATCGTGCGGCAGTCAATACTCTTCATTTCTGTTCTGATCAGATAGGAAGAGAGTATCTTAATCTTTAATTTTTTATTAATAAAAGTAAACAGTTAATAAACCTCCTCTAAAAACAACACGCTACAGATGATTGGCTTTCTTCAACTGAGTGATCTCATTGTCGATTTCCTGGGCTTCTTCTGCAGCAGACCGTTGTACTCTGCTTTTCTTTTCCAGCAGAGTTTTCAACATTTCCGTTGCACTCTTTCGACTGGTAAGAGTCTTTTCTTCGTCGGCTTTATTTCTTTTCTAAGCCCCCATGGCCGACTGGTAGCGTGACCTTGCGCCTCTCTGAAACTGAATCATTTGTTTGTCTATCACAATATTTAGGACTCCGCCTGCTGCATTGACTGCATCACAGACTTGCCTCACAGCAGTCAGTAACTCTTACTGCATATTTTCAACCAGAATATCACTATTGACAGAAAAGCCACTTTCCACTGATGCATTGCCATAGGATAAAATCATTACTAACTTCACTAACTTACTTTACTAACTTACTAACTTCCACAGGTCTGCAAATTCTGCATCACGAGAAAGAATGTTCGCACAAAAGGAGTCGAGTCGTTCGTTAGCTTTGCTGTAGCAGCTACTGAAAGCGTCTTTCAAATCACTCTCCACACGTGTGCACAATATGCCAAACTGAAGTTTGCATCGGTCAACCGCCCCTCCTGAAATATGATGGTGATCATACAAAAGCTGAGTTAGTTCCTTCATTCTTGTTTCTGAGATTGTCCTTGCATGTAGGATAGTGGTGGGAGAAAGGCATGAAATATCGCGTACAATTTTATACCTGAAGGGACACCGCTCCATGATCTTAAAGGCTGTCGCTTTGAGGAATGACACGCAGTTCATCCTAAATTTCATCTTATCATGGTCCGAGCACTTGGTCCAATTCAGCGCTCTCTGAGCACCTACTCCAATAACAATATCTTTATAAGTCAGGAGTGCTTAGCTCAGAAGCACTGACTTGGGCTTCCTGCATTAGTGGCTTCTTTACAATTCGCAACAGAATGGAGCGCAAAAGATATATTACATCATCATAAAGGAACACTGCCATTGGCACAGCAGTCTGGTACATTCGCAGAAAAGGTTCAAACATTGCCGCACACGAAGCAAAAAATGCAAGCTTTGAAGCCAGCAGTGGATCTGCGCATGCTGTGTAGACGTTCCTGCAAGTCACGTTGTTAGGTAGTTTCTTCACAGACTCCAAGTACTTTTTGATATGAGGCAGAGCTTCAATCGCTCTGTTGGCCACTTCAGCATTCGCCAGTCACCTGACCTGACAACATTTCTTAGGGAAAACTAAGCTTCCAGTGTGTGCCGAGTAATCTGCACACACATCTGCAGGACTATCTTTCAAGAGTCCAAAAAAACCACGTTGCACTTCATTTATGGTCCATCCCGTTGCTTTGTGCCCCGTCTCGAAGGCACTGTGGATGACATGAAGACCACATGAGTCCAGAATGTGTGGATCAGCAGCGTATGGATGAAGGCTGGTTTGCAGAAACTCCAAGAACTTAAAATTAACACTGGGTCCATCCATGGATACTTGGATCAGCTTATCCAGTGAGAGATCTGTGAGACCCTCCTTAAATTTCATCTCCAAATTTGCAGCAGTGGCGTGACCTAAAAATACCGAGGTGAAGTTGCCTGTGGAGACTTGATTTTTTTCATCGCATCAGTAACGAATTACCATATCCATCTGCCCAAGTTGAGCAACCTTATTCAGAGCATCGTCGAAGCAGGCAATGAATACGGGGGACTGTTTGATGGAGTCATCGAGTTTAGCTTTGAAGAAGGATGCAAGGCCATGTGCTACACTGTAAGCTGCCTTAGATTTTGACAGAGTAAACTTCTGTGCGATTTGACTGTCAGAAAACACGGTGTGAAATATATCGCTGCGATCTAAGCAAGAACGATAGGACAAATGATTCATTACTATTTTCAACGCCCACACGATTTCACTCTTCGTAACAGTCTAATTTTTTAACAAATTGTTCTGAGTGCCAAAGCTGCTTTTAACATCATTCTTTTTGAGGAACTGCTGGGGATGTAATTGCTGCTAAATCTGTTTGCACACTGAAAGCCTGAGTATCTGACGGATCGTTTTTTAGTGTGAAAGTGATAGAGTACATCTCTTCGCCTTCCCACTTAAAGTATGGTGTGCCTCAAGGCTCCGTTCTTGGTCCTATCCTCTTCAACCTCTATACAACACCCTTAAGCTCACTGAGCTCTTCTCATTCTATTGATCATGAGCTATATGCTGATGACACTCAAATGTACACTTGTTTCACCCCTAACTCCTACTCTGATGCTGAAACCCTCCTGCAGCAAAGTTTTCAGTTTATATCCTCTTGGATGTCTGCTAATTTTTTGGCACTTAATCCATCTAAGACTGAATTCTTGTTGGTTGGGACACCTCAACAGCTTCTGAAGCTGAATGAGAAAACTCTTTCGTTATCTTCGTGTATTACAATATCACCTGTTTCTTCTGTGAGAAATCTCGGTGTTATCCTTGATAAACACCTAACCTTCCGCGAACACATAACTAAAACTTCACAAGCATGTTTCTTTCATATCCGAGATCTTCGTCGAATACGTCCGTATTTGTCACGTGAGACAGCTGCTACAATTGGTGCTGCCATTGTGCAATCTAAATTTGACTACTTCAATTCCCTGTTTTTAAATCTCCCTGGCTGTAAGATTGATCGATTGCAGTTTGTTTAGAATTCTCTTGCGCGAGCAATTTTTTGTAGTTCCAAGTGCTCACATGTTACGCCCATATTAAAGTCTTTGCATTGGTTAAAGATTAAAGAGCGTATCATTTACAAAACGGCTTCGTTAACCTATAAGTTCATCACCATCCCTGGACAAACTTGTATGTCTCACTTGATTAAAGAGATGCAGCCTACTGTTACTCGGTCTTATAAATTAATTACTCTTGTGAGATCTAGCTTACCTTCGCGCTCTAAGCTATCTAATCGTTCTTTCCAGCATGCTGCACCGCTGATCTGGAATTCTCTTCCATCCAATCTTCGGAAATCTTCATTTGAAGCACTTTGGCCTTTGCTATCCTATGAGCAGTTCCATAGGCAGTTGAAGACCTATCTTTTCCATCTCTCTTTTCCATCCAGTGTCCATGAGCAGCGACCTGCGCCTAAAACTCCTTTTCTTTAATTACTCTTACTTTGGACTGATTACCTGGATTTTGAAATTTGCACCGTTTTTGGACCTTCTTTATGCTCGCCGGCTTGATTTTGTCTCAAAAGTGCTCGATGTTGTCATTGATGACTGTAGCACTCTAATTGTTGTTATGTTATGTTATGTGACTTGCAACAGCTTGTTTCCCTATGTTGTTTATCTCAAAACTCTTCATACAGAGTATATCGTGCCTGGTGTATATTATCCTCAAACGAATAAAACAAATTTATTGTCTCTGGAATTGCTACAATTTTTTTCTACCTTTAATTTACAGAAATCCATTTCTTAGAAATATTAGGCATGTGCTTGACAGCCCAATTACAATTAACACTGGTTTAGTTTCAGTACATAAAAATTAAATAAAAATCAAAATAACATTTAAAGCGCTACTGCCATCAATGACAACATCGAGAACAATTGACATATCCAAGCCGGTGAGAAAAAGAGTCCCAAAAAGGTGCAAATTCCATATTTCAGACAATCAGACCAAAGATAAAGGGAATTAAGAAAAGGAAGTTTGCGTGCTGGCGGGAACTCATGAAAACTGGATGGTAAAGAACGATGGAAAGGTAGGTCTTGAACTGTCTATGGAACAGCTCATAAGAATGCAATTGTCGATGTGATTCAAACGAAGATTTTCAAACACTGGATGGAAGAGAGTTCCAGATATGCGGTGCAGTATTCTTGAAAGAAAGATTCCATGGAACTTAGGTTTAGAGCGTACAAGTAAGCAAGGTCTTATAAGTGTAATTAATTTAGAAGATCGAGTAACAAAAGGCTGCATGACTTTAATCAATTGAGACATACAATGTTGTCCAAGGGTGGTGATCGACTTATAGGTTAACGAAGCCGTCTAGTAAAAGATACACTTTTTAATCTTAAACCAGTCCTAAAGGGCGTAAAATAAAACGTGGAACAACTTGAACGCGCAATAGAATTCTGAACAATTTCATACAATCAATATCACAACCAGGAAGATACTAAAACAGGGAATTGTAGTAGTCCAAATCTGTATTAAAAATCCCTCTACTGTTTCATTTCGTGGTGTAAATAACATTGATCTTGATCTCTTTTGTTCAGATCTTGAAATATGTTAAAAAGTTAAAAATACACATACACATCAGGTACAGACTACGACAAAAAAAGAAGATAAATTTCAAACTTGAGCATATCCTGAGGAGCAGCGTTAGCTGTATATTTTTCTAACAGCTTCAGATGTTCCTGGTACATATTAACAGTCTCCTGAAAAGCCTCAGAAGCCAAATTTTTCACCTGAAGATCCTGCAATGTTTTTAATTATAATTTCTTATTTACAATTAAAAATAGAACATTTTACTAATTGAGGACCTTAATGAAATAATCAGGTAAGATGCTTTTACTATGCACGAATGATTTTTTCATACCCAAATCCATAAAATGCCAAGAAATCCTAGCTTTACAGTTACTATTAAGGGTAGCTCAGTTTTACTATTCAATTGCATCACAAGAAAGATACATTATGAACATTTATTCAACATTTACGTAGAAGTAAGCGCTAGCATACTTTAGCATTAGATGATTCGGAAATAGAGATTTACAACTGCTGAAAATTTACAAGTTTCTGAATTGTGGGCTACATAATAGCCCACAATTAGCAACTCCTAATATGGTAGTAATTAGAAGTAACTTCAAATAAAGTCAAACCTTTGAGATTTTGTCATGATTTTCTGTAATTTCATCCAAAATCTGGTTAAATGTGATGCACTGCTTCTGAGAATCCATAAATCTTGCTCGAACAGTGTCAATATCCAGGCCACAATTATCGAATTCCTAAAAATATGTATACCCATTTATTAAACAAAAGACATTTAAACAAAATACAAAAGACAAAAAACAAAATACAGAAAACAAAATACAAAAACCAAAAATAAAATATAAAAAACAAAAGACAAAAAACAAAACAAAATAAAAAAATTAATATTATGTTTTCTAATGAGTTCACCATTCATATTTTTTCTAGTATCGTAGCATTTGACATTTTCTCTCCATGAAACGTATATATATATACATATATATATCTACATATATAAAACAAAGTCGTGTTCGTAATGGCTCTAATAACTCAAGAACGGCGGGACAGATCTTAATGATTTCGGACATTTTGCATTCGTCTTCAGCAGCCCCTGCATAATATCCAATAAAATATTTAAAAAATAATGAGCTGATGGCCAAAAAATTGTAACAATTAAAACACGTCAAAATTATAACATGCTCCCGTCTATCGAGTGACTTACATCTACATAGTTTACGATTTTCTAATACGATATGTTGACATCATCTATTCAACATCCTTGACAAGGAAGAATTGATGGCTCAGTGGTATAGATACTAGACTTTAGATCATGTGGTCAGGGGTTCGATTCTGGCTCGGGTCACTGTTATTTTTTAAAATTTTATAAATTTTATAAATTTCTTTGGATTAAAATTTGTGTAATTTTTTAAAATCTTAATATATCAAACAAAGTCGGGTTTGTTTTATATAGATTAAATACTCTATCCGTCAAACTCCCTACCACCGGTTGGGTGATAGAGAGATATATAGATAGAGAGATAGATAGAGAGATGGATAGATAGATAGATAGATAGAGAGATAGATAGACAGACAGATAGACAGACAGACAGATAACAGATAGATAGATAGATAGATAGATAGATAGATAGATAGATAGATAGATAGATAGATAGATAGATAGATAGATTGATATATAGATAGATAGATATCGTTGATAGGCGATACGAAGTCCGCCGGGTCAGCTAGTATATATATACGCCCCTGCCCTGTAAATGTCAGTCAAAGCTGAGGAAGGCATAGGGGGCCTACCTCGTCAAAAGAATATCCCCCCAAAACAGAATGGTATATCACGACACAAACGGAAAGCGGAAGACAGAGAAGAATGGAGACGTTATATACCATGGATCTGCCAGTAGGCAGTGCACTATGAGAGATATTATATTAATATACTTATTTAATATATATATTATTAATAGTTGCTGTATTAATTAAGGACATTATCACTTACAATATTGTTGACACTTCACATGATAATTTTCTGTTTCAAATGGTTGCTGAAATCTTAATTTTATATATATATACATGTATATATATATATATATATATATATATATATATATACATTGTATATATATATATATATATATAGATAGATATATACATTGTAATATATATATATAAATATATTATATATATATATATAATATAGATATATATATATATATCTATATATATATATATTATACATATTATATATATATATATATATATATATATATATATATATATATATATAATATACATATATATACCTATATACACTGTGTTTTTTATGACTGATACCCCTCATTATTTTTACAATACAGTTGTAACCAGTTCACCGATGTTCTTGCAATTTACAGTACTTGACTAGCAGCCAATTCTACCAAACATAGAGAAATTTCGTTTAAATATCTTTAACAACTTAAAAGTTAGAGTTTTGCGAATAGGAGTGGGCTCAGATAAGAAATTTCCAGTACAGGATTACGGGCATGTTACATGCAGCGTAGAATTATCTCTAAATAACAATAGCGAACACGTAACATAAAATTTCTGCTAATACTCTTTTAAAGAGCAGTCATTTCTTTTCAAAATGACTTAAAATACTTGCTGATATGTTCTTAATTTACAAAGTTATTGAACTTATAATGCATGCATTAGGTCGTTAGGCCTTCGTGTGCTAGGCGAGAGCTTAGCTGTCGTGAGACGTTGAGAGCGCAGCTACTGCAATGCATGCATTAAAAGTGCAATAACTTTCGCAACTGACAACATATCAGCACGTATTTTACGTCGTTTTGAAAAGATATGATTGCTCTTTAAAATAGTATTAGCATAAATGTTTTTACGTGTTCTTTTTTATTTTTATAGTGATAATTTTAAGTTGCATGCAACTAGCCTGTAATCATGTACTGAGAATTTCTTATCTGACCGCATTCCAATTCGCAAAGCTCTACATTTCGCGTTATTAAAGGTACTCAAGAGAAATTTCAATATATTTGGTAGAATTGGTTGCTGGTCAAGTTCTGTAAAGTTCAAAATCGTCGGACAGCTCCTTACGACTTTGTTGTAAAAATAATTTGGGGTATCAGTTATAAAAAACACAGTGTATATATATATATATATATATACATGTATATATATATATATATATATATATATATATATATATATATATATATATATATATATATATTTATATATTATTTATATAGCTCTATTCGCCACTTGGGCAACAAAAACACACACAGAACAGAAAAAATGCAAATGTGCAACAAACAAAGAACATAAAACATACATAAAACAATAGACTGCATTTCGAAAGTACGCAATAAGAACATCAATATCATCAATATCGAAACCGCACATGTTACATTTCACAAATTTCCACAACAATACTTATTGGCACGATATCCTTATATTTCTTTCAAAATTGTTGTCAGTATCAACTGACATTAATTTTGAAAGAAAAATGTTTATTATATCTCGGTAATTATTTTTAAAAGGCAGAGCATTGGCATGGAAGTGAGCTGCCAGTTTGTCTAAGTCGTCCATAGACAGACTTGCATATTAATCTTAGCATTATATTTGCAAACATATTCAAAGACAACAAGAAAGATATTACCTTTAACATGGGCAAAATTGATGTGCAAAACTGACGAAGTTTCATTGTATTTTTGTCGTAGTTATTAAACACTTTTAAAAAAGATTTAATCCGCGGACTATTTAAAGTAGTTATCTCTGTTTTACTAAGGGACAGAGCCTCCCATGCGTAAGTACAACATGGTAGAGCAATGGTGGATATTAGTTTCAGAGCTACAGGCTTATTGTTAGAAGTTCCTAATCTAGCCAATATTGCATTTGCAGATCTATAATATTTAAGTTTGACAGCAACAAAATCACTCTTAAATTTACATGCATAAAAAATATCTTCCTAAATATTTAATTTCGTCTGTCCAAGGAACTAAGCCATCTTTAAGATACAGTTTGCAACATTTATTATTGCATCTCTTGCCAATACTAGCCTAATGGCGAGTATTTTTTAACATTAATCAACAGGTCTAACAGTTATAGCTCACTATTTACAGCTATTTAACAAACGTTGCATTTCACAGAGAGACGGGCTTAACAATAATAGATCTATGAAATAATACGGAGACAGGCTTAACAATAATAGATCTATGCACATCAATTATGCTGTACATAATTGCACTGACAGCTATACCCTTGAAATAACATCCATATTTAGCGTATTTGTCTAGTAAATCATTAACATAGATAGAAATAAAATAGACTTAAGACTCCACCTTGCCGTATGGCAGACAATAATCGGTAAGGCCTAGAGAGAACATTTTCCCCTCTAACACAACTGTAGGAGATACTGTACCAGAAGAACAAGATATTAATCAACACTAATGGGGCTCCTCTTGTCATTAATTTTAAGAAAGGTACCGAATGAATAACTTTATCAAAACCCTTGCTTATGTCTAGACAACATACATTTATAGTTGAATTGTTTTCAGTACAATGTTCTATTACTTTTCTCAGCATATATTTTGCATGCTGAAAGCCACACTTAGGATTGAAACTAAGTTGATTATAGCTTGTAGTAAAAAACTTCTAAAATTTTATTATTAAGCAATGTTCAAATAATTATGACATAATAGGACTTAACGAAATTAATCAGGATACAAAAAGACCTTCTCCAATCCTAACTGTCCCAAACTAGTCACAATATGCCCACACTATTCCATTTTTTAAATTTTTGTACAATTTCTGGAGCCAATTTTTGTTGTAATTTCTAATTATCTAATTATTGTTATTGTAACAACAGTTTAGATCTGTTCTTATTTGTTTCTTATCTGTTGTAAGAATTAGTTTTCAAGTGGGAGCAGTGAAAGGATTTTGGGTTAAAGCATTGGTAGCGTAAAATGAAGTAATAAAAACAAAACAAGATGGCAGCATAAAGCTATGAGAGAAATTGACGAAAACTGAGTCAAACCTCCATAAAGCATGTCAATCTGGTGAATGTGGTGACACAAGGAATTGTTAGTAGCCTATATACGTAAAATTGCATACACTATAAGCATTGGTTTTTAGGCCTATCTTTAAGAATTGAAACCTATATCTGGACTATAACATTTTTCCACCATTTTTGCACGCAAGACCAAGAATTCACATCTTTTAATAATCATTTTAAAGTAATTAGCTTACGAGAAATGCAGTCATTTCATTTATATATTTTAAATGGAACTAAGTACTGGTTTAATGTGAATTGATGCTGTTAACATCTATTTTAATTGTACCTATATACGAGTAATGAAACTGCATGTCTAAACTGCCTAAAATGAATGATCTTGTTCAGTATTCTCTTTCCAGATTATACTATTAGTTGGTGCTGAAGTAATTGCCTTTGATTATAATTATTGAGTTGGTAGGGCATTGGTTACAGGAAAACAATAATACACGTATATTCTTATATATTTACAAATATGCACGTAAAATATGCGTGTCATAAATACTCCTATTTGTGTAAAGATGTGAAATACTATTAGCTTAGTCTAATTCATATTGGCAATTATATTTAATTACATTGTATTTTAGCATCATACCACAGTATTTTACTACATTATTTGTAGAAATAAAGATGTATGGATATGAACATTTATGTTAGTTTAAATTGGTTGGAGCCAGTGGCGATGTCGGTAAGATACTCGACCGCGGATCAGTATGTGCGGGGTTCAAATCCTGGCTCGCCCGTCACTGACACTGCTTTCAAGTGAGGAAACTGACGTTAACCTTAGCTTTTTAGCTTTTGTTTTTTTAAATCAACCATAAGAAAACTGTATTGATATTCATTCTATTAAATACACTGATTGACTGATTGATGAACTGATTTCTGCATATTTGACAGATCGATTAATTAATGCGATTTAGTTAAGCACTACAAAATGCTTGAATTGTATTTTATGTTTCATTTACCGTTTCTTCCTCACTTCTACATCTACATCCTCCATTTTTTTATTCTCATTCCGTATAGTTACACACATGACATACCGCATGTGTTTACAATGTTTCCTTTCTTAAGTTTCTGTTTTTGTAGTTTTCGTTATTTCCTACATTCCTTTATTAGTAATCGTTGCCTATCGTTGGCGCTCCAATAGCAGCCGGCGTGGATTTAAGAAAAACCTCCAACACCCTGGGGATTGTTTACTTTCAAAGCTGTCTACACGCGGTCTTCCAAAGTGGTCGCCCACAATTTACTAACCGCGTGCAGCGTGGCTTTACTTCGTTCAACTGACGCGCAGCTTAACTGAGTGCGCTAAATCCCCCACCAATTTGTGTTATCCTTCTCTCAGTGTCTTTTGTGTCTAATAAACCTACAGTATATTATCTACGTTACACTTCGATTGATGTTGGGGGTATTAAAGAGAGAAATAGAGGTGGTTGAAAAGTTGTGGAGTACGAGTAAACCTAAATACCATAATTCGCACTCTGTACCGCAAACGCTACAGTTATTAATAACAATTATTAATTATTATAACTAATTATTTTAACTAATTATTTAATAAATTATTATAATAACTTATCATTATTAGAAGAAAATGGAAAAGTAGGCAGACAGAATATGGGAAAAGGGAATATGCAAGACTAAATACTGAACTGCGAAGAGCAACGGACAAAGTACGAGATCAGCGGTGGGATGAAAAATGCGATGATCTAGCTTATTATGATAGAAGAGGACATTCGGATTTGTTGTATCAAGAAGTGCGTTAGTTGACAAGAAACGAGATGAAAGTAGATGCGAAAAACATTGGCATAAATAACAAATATGGGAACTAAAGACAGAACAAGTGAGGAAAAAGAAAGATGGAGAGAATATGTGGAAGATTTGCATGACAATGCTAGAAAGCCAACGGCAGAGGAGGATATGATATCAAAAGGGCCTGATATACTGAAAGAAGAAATTTATAAAACCATTACAGAAATGAATAGAGGAAACGCAGTAGCAATTGATACCGTGCCAGCAGAATTTCTAAAAGTATTAGAAGGAAAAAACACTACTAAGACTTGAATCTATGCAAGGATGTATATAATACTAGTGTGTGGCCAGAGGGCTTACCAGATCAGTAATTACCTCAATTTCTAAAAAAATAAAATGCAGTGGAATGTTCGGACTACAGAACAATATGCTTAATATCGCATGCATCAAAAATCGTTTTAAAAATAATAAACGCATTCAATCCAAGACAGAATATACTGGATACTGGGAGATTTGATAATTCATTTGTTGATAAAAAGAAAGGATAGAAACATGTGGAGGATTTATACCTGCCAATAGCCCTAAGGGAGAGAGAGAATAACAATAACAACATTTAGGACATTGTGATTTTACAGGAGCATTGGCCATCATGTACATGACCATTTACACAAATTAGCTAATAGTGTTATTTTGCCAATATGTGTTAGATATGTAATATAAGTTAGTTTTGCTAACTAACAAACTTATCTATTTCGTTTGAGTTGATTACTGTTCAGCACTTTGATGCATTTGTCCGGTACTTGTCCCCTTTGCTAAATTGTGTCTGAAGACATATAATGGGAAACAAATATTATGTATTCACCCCCCGTATATGTCCGGTTTGTTTGAAATATAGACTAACCATCCTATTTCACCTCGTGTTGTGTCCGTTTTGTTTGAAGAATACACCAACTGGTATATTCTTATCAGTATTACCTACTGTATCAACTACTGCAGTATCAACTACTGCACGTGTCGTAGGAGACAATAAAGCTCTAAGATCCAAACCAACGTCAGAAAGGGCATTTGGTTAGTGAGCGCCTAGACTCCAAAAATTGTTACAAAATTTTATAAAACGAAGAGGTTATAGACAGATGATATGATATGGTACAGAGAGGAGTGGAGAAGGTCTATTCGTATCCCGACCCGAGTTAAACTGCGATGACAGGGAAGATGATAATGATGAATTCACCCCGTAGTATTACAAGAAATCTGGTTTATGTACTTTGAAGCCATTCTAGCGCTATTTTTTATTCAGTTTGTGATATATTTAAGAAATTTAGTGATTTGAGAAATTAAAATTTTATTCAATATTCATGGTTGGCTCTATGAGAGCGGGAATATTTGTCTTTTGCTGCACTATTACAAGTAGTGGCTTCAATTTATAGCACTTAACAAGTAATCTCGAGTTATATTTACTATTAAAAATTACTGTTAATTGCTCTGAACTGTACCATGGACAAGATGTGTAATATTTCAAATCGCTATTTGTGCATTGAGAGATATTTTAATAAAATGTATATTGTAAACTGATATATAATTTCTAATTTAATCTTAAAGTAAGGTGGGAATAAAAGATGATTTGACGTTTCACTGTAATGTAGCGCAACTAAATGTGTTACATATTTTATTTCTCACCCATATGTTTGGAATTAATTTTATTTGCACTCATGTTTGTATTTAGATGTTTAAATTGATATTTGTGCATCAAGACTTGTATTCATTTCAGCGTATGTTCATTAGAACTTACTTTGCGTTAGAATTGCAAGGTTATGAAACGAGGATATTAAAATAGGTAATGAGGAAATGCAAATTAACATGTTATTAGAAGTTTAACCTTCATATATTGAGATATGATCTTTGCTTATTGGTGTATTCATGTAAAAACTGATGTTAAATTAAATATGATATGACATTCAGTAAAAACAGTAGATTATGTAAAGCAATAATAAAAATTATATGCATAAGATACATGCATGCAACGGAACCACTCGTGGGGGTTGGGTGGAGAAATGCTTATGAAGAGCTTGATTCTGATTGGCTGTTGAGCATGGCCTCAATCAATACTATATTGCCAGAGAACAGGCTACAGAATTTTAGTTCACTCCTGAACTCTGGCATGTACGGAATTACTAGCTGAACTTGTCTAAATATAATTCTTAATGAATTATTGCGACAAACACATAAACTAGTAGATTTCACACAAGCTTCTGAATTTCTGACTGTATTCGTAGGAAGTACTGCTACTATGCACCTTCTATAGGTCGGTGATAGTTAGCACGAAAAATACGAAATCTATATTGAACCGATTGTGCCGCACGGGATTGCAGATTTTGTGTGGAATTGTCGTCCAACCTTCTATAAGTCGGTTAATCACGGTCCATTTCAATATCTCAATCCATTGAACGTATAAATCCTTGATTGTACCAGAAACGCCGATTACTAGAGTTGAATCTAGATAAAGCGTTGTCTTGTCAATTCAGGTGAATAGCTGCGTTTACAACACTTTATGTTGGCAGTGAAGACAGAAGACAGAAAATTGAAGACTGAAGATTGAAGAAAGAAAATAGAAGACTGAAGAAAGAAATTCAAGAGAGAGACAGAATCAGGAAAGAGCGAAATTCTACGAAGAACACTAATTTTCTAGTGCATAATCTAGATAGGTGTTTCTTTTATAGAATTCAGCTGAACGACTACAATCCTGAATTCTACGAAAGGCGCAATTTACTAGTTGCCTGTTCTAGTTAAGCGTTTTTGCCTTAGATTCAGCTAAACGACTGTGAATTAACACCTCTTATGTTAACAGTCATAATAAAGAAGAAAAGAGGGAAAGTATCAAATCATATAAGCGAGGAGTGCCTTGAAGCCAATAACTCGTTCCCATTTTCTATCTCTTATTTTAATTGCAAATATAGACATTTAACTAACTGATTATAAGTAGACTGACTTTACATTTATCGCCTATTTTTAGCATGTTATTAATTGTTGCGTAGTGTTCGTTTAATATTCTATTCTATCTTTATGTTTAATATTTTAACTCGTTATATTGATATTGTATTTCTTTGTTAATAATAAATCGTTTAAAATAATAAATCACTAGTTTTTGTGTCAATATTCTATTTTAGTTAGAATTTATAGAGATAATTACAAATAATACACAAATACTATAAATTATCATACATTAAACGAATAAGCATGAGTTCTGTTCATAGCAGCTCCAGTCTCATTGATTTAGCCTCTAACTGTCTATATGAGCAAGAGATCCTTGCATCCTCAAGATTAATACCGCCAAAGCATGAAGAGTTGGAAAAATCGAACCCACGACTCCATTTCCAAACTCCTATGACGGACGGAGGAAGGGAGAACCCTATAATTGGTACCCGAAGTGGGGCAAGAACTGCCACCCAAGGGGAGAATTTTATAGTATCAGCTACACAATGAAAAGAGCATATTGGGTAAAGTTTATAGGCTTAGCATTGCTGATATTTATTTGTCTGTTGCTGATATTTCATTCTTTGATATTTTTTTTAACCTGGATTTGACTACTTTTTTTAGATTCATGTTTATCGAGGACATTTAAATGCACCTCAAAGCTACGATCTAACGTCAGTTTCATAGGAAAGTTTACACAAATTATTCAGGATTAGTTTCTATTAAATAGGGTTGTTAGAGCCACTGATTTAGGTAGAAGAGTAATTTACGGGGGCAATTATCTGACAAACATTTGTAGACTACATTCAGAGCGTTTCATTAATATTTTCGGGCATACAAAAATCTCTTTCGGTCAAAGTACTGACTTCCTGCCGGAAATTATTGAAACCCTAAAACCTTGTAGAACTGGGGACTTGTAGAAATCGAGATAATCTTGTAGTATTGGCTGGAGCCAGTGGCGAAGTCGGTAAGGCACTCGACCGCGGATCAGTATGCGCGGGGTTGAAATTCTGGGCTCTCCCGTCACTGACATCGCTTTTGAGTGAGGAAATTACCTTAGCTTTGCCAGCATTTTTACTAAATATGTATCCTATATTATATACAACTATTGAGAAAAAATTCGCTTACAATATAGTGAAATAATTAAGAGCCAACAAAAAACTACTGGAATACAATGGAATGATTGATATATATTTAGCTTACATACCCTGATAAACCTGGAGACAGGATATCTGAGTGTTAGATCGAGTGTTTTATTGTAGCTATCCAGTGAATGAGTTTGATAGTACTTTATCAGTTCAACCACCGAACTGAACTTGAGAGGCTCAACGAAGCCATAGAATCCATCTCGAGAGAATATCTTTATCAATTTGTTGCAACCACCTTTACGTAACGTCAGTGTGTAATTATCCTCCGTTTTGTTGGAAGCATTACGTACAAGAAATGTTCCGTCAGGCGTATCTCGGAACTTTTCATTGACATCTTCCCTATATCGTAACATTACACAATGGAATTACTAGCTTTACAATACAGGTTTATTTTAGTTACGTTCCGATAGGTCAGTTATAATTCTGCGAGATTACATTTGGAAAGAAGAAATTTATCCGCATTGTTTATTTAATACACTAATTAAAGTTAATCGTTTAAAATCAATAATATCGTAAAATGCGAAAAAGATTAAACAATACCACACGTTATTATTCGCAGTACTAACTAAGAGGTTTGTTACGCGATAACTAAGAGTTTTGTTACTACATTTTTGTTCACGATGCTGGCTCGATTTGAGTACTAACAAGATGATCTTAAATGTCGCGAGCCAGCAATGTCTGCACACGCCAAAGGATTTACTGGCGTACTTGCTCGAACTTTTCCAACAGCTTCGAACTTTTTCCACAGAAATTTTCCCACAGTTTTACTTGTCAACAAAATCAAAAATTCGTCACGAGTCTGACTCGGCTCGCCGTCACGTACCTGCATACTATTCACTGATCTATTCATTAACCTGTAGACTATTCACTGACCGCATAAGCCAATTTCAAATTCTGCTTTTGTAAAAATTAGTTTTAAAAGGACTGTAATGGACTGTTACTCTGTACATAAAGCATAAAAACTCTACAAGCATATTCCATCCATAGGGAACATCAAAGCCTGTTTATCTATAATGAAACATAATAAATGTGAAACATAATAAATGTATATAAGTTATTTCACGGTAATTATGAAATGTTTGATAGCAAAAAGCCATATTTGCTGCATTTATCCGCAGATACAGTATACCAGTCGCACATTGTTCAGAATTAGCGTATATAACAACAGGGTGCTATATATTGTGTTGTTTTTCATAATGAAATGTTGATTATGTGTTTCTCTAAATGCTTTCTTCTCCGGCTAAGGTTAAGGTTATTCCAGGCAAGGTTTAAAATCCACAAGAGACAATCAATTGAGCTGTTGTTGCATTTAGAAAAGACTGCAGGCATGCACTCCAGCTTTGGTCATTTTGAGCATATATTGAATTTATTGACTCATCTATTGAGCATCTATTGACTCTTGATCCCATAAGTAAACGGCCCTTTTCAGGGCCATTAATTGCTTAGAAATGAACGATTGACTTTTCAAAAAACCTTGTTAAAATTGATTTTAGCAATTTTTCGTAGAAACAATGTAATTTAGTTTCAACTTAATATTTTGTCACCATATTTACAGGATATATTCAGAAATTCGTCCTCTGGAAGCTCCGACAATTTTGTTTTAAAATATTTGGAGTTTTGTTGAAGTTACTGAGATTCACTAGGGGATTATTATTTTTTGCCCCAGTCTGCATATATATATATATATATATATATATATATATATATTATATGTATATAGTTATGGAAACGTATCTGAGGGTCAGTCTACAAAGCGGCTGTTGTTTGTTTGCTTGACCTTTGGAGTAGAGACCTGCGCGGGGTTGAAATTTTAACCCAATCCCGCCTCGCGGGGCGCGATGTGAGACATGATTCCATCCCCATCCCGTACAGAAGAAATTGTTTCCGTCCCCACCCCGTCCCGCAAGCATTAATTCCAAACCCCGCCCCGCACCCATGAAACTTATTTCTAACCCCGCACCACCCCGCAATGAAAAATTTTTTCATGTATTTCAATATTACACTTTTACTACTATACGTGTAAACACGTATAGTAAATCATGTTTGCACGAGTATGTATTTATTATAAATGCAAGCCTCCATCTCGGATAGATATAGTCCCTACAATACATGAAATATATTTATTCCGCTATGAGTCTTTATCATCGCAATGTAAAGTAAGCGGGCTTACTTTCAGAACAAATAACGCCTAACCTCTTTCCGAACTAATGACTTATATCTTCAATAATAAGGTATACATTTACATTAGGCCCTATTCTATGCTTACATTTTATATCAATTGTTATTCTGATTGCTTGAATTGCTTAAGCGCACTAATTATTGCCCTAACGATTTAAGCGTTATTAGCTAAACAACCAATAATATGCTAATGTTGTTTTAATATAAGAAAGTTCATATTTTTGACCGACGTAACTGTTTAAATTAACTGCAAAGTCAGACTGAATGTAGATTGACGCGGCAACGCATACAACTACATGTACATCCCTGGCCTCTTTGTTTTGTACCTCGCTACAAGACAAACCGTTGGACAGTGGCTGAATCCAGACTAATTACACAACATTAAGATAAGAGATTCAACTGAATGACAGGATGGACGGTTAGGGTAGGGATTAACTGACTTCAGATTGAATTGACATCTGATTTGAATTAAATTCTTGTTGGACAATTGACCGGACTTACCTTATATTATTTTTCTTATATCTTTCATAATGAAGTAGTGTTAGCAAGTTTCCTTATCAGGACACAATCTGCTGTCTCTGACTAAGTGCTGCTGTGTCGTTGACCAGCGAACTCACCGATTTCCTTCGGTATTTCTTCTTTACTGCACTTATCTTCTCCAATCTCATTAGTTATCTTCGCTGGCTGACGCTCATTTCTCATTAGAACAATGTATAACAGCCACACAGTCATTTTGTGTAGTTGTTAGTGCCAGTGAAGAGTGAATGAGAGGAGGAGCGGAGAGGAAGGGAGGTGGGGGAGGTTGAAAGTATGCCAATTTACAGTATTCAAGTAAAAAATAAATTATTGCGTCACAAATGCTTGTATGTGGGAATGTATGTGCGTCTTTCGGATATATAAGCTGGGTTCTCTCAGCAGTCCGTGTGTCTTTTTGGCTCTTTGGTTTTCTTTGGTTCTTTTGGTCTCTACTCCTTTACGTCTTCAGTCGTGTCTTTAAGCCTCCAGTTAGTTTCTTACTTTGCTCTTTTCTTTTCCTTCTTGACGGTAACAAGGTAACTAAGTATAGAACGTGAACGTTGTATAAATATTTTGAGCTTAAAGATAGTTTTTTTCGTGTATTATAAAACCATGATACGCATCAGATAATATGAGTGTATTTATGAGAGTTTTATGCTTTATTCGTTATTAAACAGTCTTCTGTAACAGTCAGCCACACAACCTCTCATCTCGTAGGTAGGACCCATGACAGTAAAGCTACCCTTCACGTCGTGGATTTGAAACTGCAGTAACCGGAACCGAACGGTCATTCCTGGACTCGTAGGTTAACTGACTTAACCAGATATATCCATAGGAACGAATTGGCTTTCGAATCAACCATACTCCAAAGGTCATGCAAACAAACAACCACCACTTTGTAAACTGACCCTCAGGTACGTTTCCATAACTATATATATGTATATATATGTATATGTATATATATGTATATGTATATATATATATATATATATATATATATATATATATATATATATATATATATGTGTGTGTGTGTGTGTGTGTGTGTGTGTGTGTGTGTGTATTATAAACATAATATATAATATATAATATAATATATTATATATATACAGGGTCGGCCAGAATAAATGATAATACTTTGAAGGCTAATAACTTTGACAATTTTTATCCAAACGTCTTACTTTATACATTAAATTCAAGACAATTCTCTTTTCTATTAACTTGCTAAATATCTATGAGATACTATAACACGTGTTTGAGAAATTATCATTGGTCGCCGATATGTAATTTTCATGTTATTCATGTCAAATGAATGCCTGTATGAAAGTAAACCTGCCAGAGTTTATAACACCGTAGAACTGGCCACCTAACAGCCCTCACCCGATTTACTATTCGATTGTTTACTATTGTCTTCAGCAATTAGTCTATCGTGAACGATACACGACGTTGAACATTTGAAACAAGTCAATGTCCTCCGCTGGACCCAGAGATCAGTCAGGCACTCGCGGACTCGGCAAATTGGTCAGTGGTCCCAGCGGGTGAATGCAGTTATTCGGGCACACGGTGGACACATTGAACATTAGCTCAATTAATTCTCAATTCATTTAGGACATGGATAGGAACTGAAATGCGCTTTCTGAAATAGTTTGAGACATAATGCACATAATGTTAAATTCTTTATTATCATATCTTCAGTTTTCACGCAATTTCATTGAAAATTACATATCGGCGACTAATCATAATTTCTCAAATATGTAGCAGTATTTCTTAAATATTTAGCAAGTTAATAGAAAAGAAAATTGTCTTTAATTTAATGTATCAAGTATGACGTTTGGTTAAAAATTGTCATAGTTATTAGCCTTCAAAGTAGTTTCATTTATTCTGGACCACCCTGTATATATAATATATTATATTTATATTACATACATACATATATACAGGCTGCTCATTAAAAAATATCCCCCTAGCACAATTACGATATCTCTGCCAATTATTGATATTTCGCCTTGAAATTTTAAGGTTCTGTTGCGGAGGAATTTAGCCACAAGCTGACCAAAGTTTGTAAAAATATTTGTAAAGCAACCGTAGTTATCCAAGTTTTGCGAAAAAAATGATTTTTTTCATTTAACACGCAACGTAAAACGTCAATTAGAATCAATTCCTTTTTGAAAATGTGCCGGTCCTGAAAAAGGCCGTTAGATGATGACGACTCAGATTTTGTGCTACAATGTGTGCTCGCAATGAACGCCCTGGGCTTTAATGCCGGCCAGAAGTCTGTTCTTACGGATAAAATTGTGCTGTCAATTGACTGTTGTGGTAGTTCTTTCCAGATCTCTTGAAGAACAGCCTTTAATTCCATTGTATTTCTTGGTTTGGGCTTAAAAGCACGATACTTTTCCAACATGGTTCCACAGACAAAAAATCAAGTGGATTAAAATCTGGAGAATTAGGAGGCCAATCATCCATTTTTATGAAATCTGAGCTATTTTGTACAAGACAGTATTGCGCAAGACGTGAGGCGTGAGCCGGCGCTCCGTCCTGTTGAAAAATGAAATAATTTGGCTTTAACTTGTTGCAGTTTTTAATCAGTTTTGGCAGAATAGTGTTAGCGTAATACATTGTAGCACAATATCAGAGGCGTCATCATCTAACGGCCCTTTTCAGGGGCAGCACATTTTCAAAAAAGAATTGATTCTAACTGACGTTTCATGATGCTTGTTCAATGAAAAAAATCAAATTTTTCGTAAAACTTGGATAACTCCGAATTTTTTAAAAATATTTCTACAAAATTTGGTCAGCTTCTGGCTAAATTCCTCCACAACAGAACTTTAAAATTTCAAGGCGAAATATCAATAATTGGTTAAGCTATCGTAATTGTGCTAGAGGGATAATTTTTTAATGCGCAGCCTTTATATATATATATATATATATATATATATATATATATATATATATATATATATATATATATATATACTATATAGGATATACGAGCATATCCTTGCATGAGGAAACGGAAGTTTAACCTTTATTATTATTATTATTATTAACGAGAGAGTTTACGTCAGCATAAAATACCACATTTATATGAATAACAAAAATCACTACTTTATCGCATCCTCAACTTCTTCCTCTATATGTAGTTCGATCGTATCATCACTATTGCTAAGAACGCTAATTCGCTGAAATTTTCCAACGTTAGACCACATTTTCGGCAATATTGTTTCTGACAATCCAACTTCCCACTCACCCTGCAAACTTATTTCAGCATCTTTATCCAATTAATGCTGCGAAAGGCCTCTAAGTCCACAAAACATACAATGATGTCATTTGCATATTATGAGTTTCGTTCACAAAGAACCCCTACTACCCCTATTGCTTCTCTTGTTCTGCATTCTCTCGTAAAACTAAATTGTGTCTTGCTCAATATTATATCCGCCTTCGATTTAAAGCGATTATTATCGTCGCCACTGGCTGGAGTCAGTGGCGAAGTCGGTAAGATATTTGACCGCGGATCAGTATACGCGGGGTTCAAATCCTGGGCTCGCCCGTCACTGACATCACTTTCGAGTGAGGAAACTGACGTTAACATTAGCTCTTTTACTTTTATCTGTAAAAGTAAAATCTAGTTTAGATAATAGTTTAGATAATAGTTTATCTAGATAATAGTTTATCTTCCGACGCATGAGATATTTAACTGATTGTTCTGTAACACAAACACTCCACAGCACTGGCTATTTCGGGGTTTGAGATCGTTACTAACTTAGTAAAGTCGTCAGACCAAATAACTGTAGTGTACACTTTCATCAATACTTCCACTACCTTTTCGAGCGTTTCGCTCTCTCAACATTTTCAAGACTTCTTAAATATTCAAACAAAATGTTCTATTTCAAACAGTTCTTTTCAATATAGGCCTAACAGTTGTTAGTATGGGCCCACACTGTGTAAATTTAAAATAATCGGTATAGAAATTCGTAGAATCAGTAGAGAAATTCAATATATATACTAATCATATGAATTTAAGTTGAGAATGAACAGATGATAGAGCCGTAAATAGAGTTACGAGTCTTATGACGCTGTTATAACCTTTCATTATGTACTGGGAATACGAATTTGAGAATGAACAAATGACAGTGCTATAATTATATAATTAACGGATATAAGTCTTCTAACCGGACGTTATATTCTCATTGTTGGATTGATTATGACGATGCTATAAACTTTCACCCGGTACATGAATGAGTTTAAGAATGAACACATGTTAGAACTGTAAGTACTTAGTGTAACTATTGAGGAATTTCAAATATGAATCATGACGCTAAGTGTTACTTCAGACGGACAGACACCCAGACGCAGAGAGTGAAAGAGAGAGAGATAAAGCTGGTTCGATATAATGATATTACTAGAATGTACACATGCAGGGTGAGTAAAAAAAGTAATAACACCTGCAAAAAGTTTGAATATTTCAGGCTATTGTTAATATTTTCAAATCAGACTTTTACCAGTTACTAAAGGAATAATATTTGATGTGGAGGCCAATTTTCATCCATTTTAGTCTATAGATTGGCTAGTTGTACAAGTTTCAGCAGAGCAACTCCACTTTTCACCTAAAAATGGTTTTTGCTACAATGGTAAGGGCAAATTGCACTTTATTAGCGGGAAGGAAAAGGTGAACGCTAGTAGTTTTACGTCAATACTTTACTTCCAAAGCTGTTTGATGATTGCAATGCTCTTACACCAAACGGTTTCATGTTTCAGCAGGATGATGCTCCGGCTCATGCATCTCGTCGTGCACAGGAATGAATCAGCGAGAGAAATTAGCATTTCATCAAGAAGAGTCTCCAAACTCTCCCGATCAATATCCCCTGGATTACCATGTCTGGAAAACCATGCTGCATCTCTATCAGAAACACCAACCGAAGCCTGAAAACAAGATAGAACTGCAGGAAGTGCTATAATCAATTTGGGAGATACTGCACCAATTTGGAATCAACTTAGAGTTCCGAAAGATACTGCAGTCCTGCGTAGCAGCTGGAGGAAAGCATATCGAATAGTCAGTAATGCTAGCAGATATAACTGGTTCCTTTTGAACCACTACAACGACCCTTTTCAGGGTAAAACAATAAATAAAATTCAATAGAATTTTTATTTACAGAACATTCATGAAAGGGGGGTTGCTCTGCTGAAACTTTCATAACTGGCATAACTTTCATAACTATGTATTAAAATGGATGAAAATTGGCCACCTAATCAAAAATTAGTCATTTAGTAATTGGTAAACGTTTGATTTGAAAATATTAACAATAGCCTGAGATATTGAAACTTTTTGAAGGTGTTATCACTTTTTTTACTCACCCTGTACAGAATTGCGAACATCTAGGAAAAATGGTCAAATTTAACTGAACTAGGATTTAAAATCTAAACTCTCAATACTCAGGCTTCGTATTACTAATGTATTAGTAGCAAACGACTCTGAAATAAATAATTATAAAAAATATTAAATATTTGAAAAAAAGATGTTTTCAGTATGGCCTAACAGTTGTAAATATAGACCATGCCAAAATGTTTAATATCGGCGTGAGGTGGTGAAAAAGTTAAGATAGATCAATATAAAAAATTCTTATTTGAAAATGTTGTTTTCAATATAGGTCTAAAAGTTGTCAATGTAGGCCTACATTTCGTAAATTTGCTATAAAATCGGTATAGAAATGCGTAGAATCGATATAGAAATTCATTATGTACACTGATTATATGGATTTTAGTTGAGAATGAATAAATGTTAGAGCCGTAATTAGCGTTAAGAGTTTTGTGACGCTGTTAAATGTCTTAATAGCGTAGTGGAAACGTCATGAAGTTTTAAATGACAGATCCTGTGGTGAATTGAACCCTCGTGGGTTCGAATCCTAGCCGCGCTGATCTGAGAGTACAATCTCGGACAATCACTGCACTGGTTATACGGAAAATGGTCTAAATTGCCTAACAGTTTAAACATGTGGTATTAAGAAGTGATAGATATCAACATAGTTGATTATTTCACTATAATTCGTGTTTACTTTTTTTTACTTTTGTTATAAAATGTCCTTATAGACGGGGTATAATTTTAGTTGAGAATGAACACACTATAGATCTAGCGATAGGAGTCTTATGACGTTTTTATAATCGTTCATTATATACTGGGGATATAAATTGAAGCTGAAAAAAGAACAAAATTTAATTCATATTCAAATTATTTAAATTAAATTAAATTTATTTTTCCATTTTTATTTGTGTCAAGGTAGGAGTAGAGATAATACTAATTATTACAATATACTCCACAATGACCTTTGTACTTTACTAGCACAGGGCAAGTTTCTTACCCTGCAGGCCTATTGTTCCGTGCCTGGGTCTGTGGCTGGAGTGAACACAAATGTTGGGACTGGGAGAGTTGGCGACAAGCGAGGAGCTTTGAGTTTATTGTTGATGAACTTTAGTTTAAGATTTAAGATAAATCTTATTAGACTTTATATTTTTCGCTAGTGACTATTTTGTTACAGTGTACATTAGTTTTGACTCGGTATCAATCCACATGTGATAATAAGGTTACATCTGATTGTATGGATTAAAGTTTCACATGTTGTATGTTAAGAAAGGCCTAGGAAGTGTTAGACTCATTTAGAGGGGGAAGTACTATGGATAGGTAACCCCTGAGTTGTGTTTATTGTGGTTTATTAGAAACTGCCAGTGAAGATAAAAGGACGTTAAACGGCCATAGGGAACTGAGGGTTCTAGGGTCGTACATTGCTGATAGTTACTACGAGAAGGCCAGAAGTTGAGTTGGGGATGTTGAACTCAAGGAAGTTGTGATAGACTAGTGTCATTTCATTAGGAGAGGATTCTAGGGTTTGATGTTGTAGTCATTAGGTATATTCTTATGGAAGAAATGAGGACGTTGAATAGGAACTAGTTTGCCTTTATGCTCTCGTGAGATAGTATTTGGTGACGAGTGTTGCGATTTCTCCAAAACTAAGTACTTCTCAAGCTTTTGTAGTCTGGTATTTAATTAGTAGTATTTTCGGTTCTTTCTTTTTAGTTAGTATATTAATAAGTTATTTTCAACTCTATTATTAATACTTGATTTAATTCCGTTATTTGTCATATAAGGACGATTTTCAGTTTCTTGTAATATATTATTTTCTTGTATTGTGTTTGAGTAAAATAAAATATAATTGAAGTGAACTAAATACACTTCATTTATAACACATTACCTATGTGTCTGTTATAAATAAAACTGTAATTAGAAATTGTAAATGAAAAGTAGTTATCTACTATTATAGATCATTAATTTTAAGTTTAGAGTTTTAGAATTTATGAACCTGGTCTAGGCTAGGGTTCACCCTTAGAACCCTTCCCTGACAATTTGTGTAAATTGTTGTTTTGCTAACTGCTTTCTAATCAGATTATGTTGTAACATCTCTTCTTTTCTTTCGGTTTGTTCCTTAATTCTGAGATAAGCGTGTATTTCAATTGATATTTGCATTTTACATGAAATAAATGAAGGTATTGACGGTAGTCAGCTAGATAAGATGTATATCATCTCCCTGACGGACGTTATTCTAATTTTTACAAACTATTTGATACTCTGTATTTCAAAGAATTTATTTATTTATTTTTTAATGTCTAGTTCTATTAGTATTTCTATTTGTCAGCGCATTTTGGTGTCGAATTGATGCTGACATAAACATATGTCTCTGAACAAGAGCTGTAATTAGCGTAGCTGTTGAGAGATTTTAAATAAGAATCATGACGCTCAGCGTTACTTCAGACAGACAGCAGACAGATAGACAGCCAGTGAGAAGGAGCAACCCAAATATAAATATATTAGCCAACCCTGTCTGTGTAAAACAACGCTAAGCGTCAAGATTCATATTTAAAATTCTTCAATAGTTATGCTAATAATAGCATCATCATCATAATCATCATCATTAAAAAATGTTATCTTCATCATTATCATCTTCAAAATTGCATCATCTTTATCATCTTTATCAAAAAGTTTTGCACATGAGATTTTTGGACTATTTTGAACGTTAGTCAATACTTTTTGAGAATTGCAAATTTGTTAATTTTTGTTGTAGGCCTTAATTTTGTCATCTTTTGTTAATGTAATTACTTACATGACGTCATGTAGTGGTTAACGTCAAATATTAAGTAAATTAATTACCTTTGCGAAATTACTTCAGTAATCATCATTTAAGAGTCTTATTCTACAATAATAGAACGTCGTCTTAAGATTGAGAGGTTAGAGTTCAAATCCAGATTTAG
Organism: Enchytraeus crypticus; assembly: GCA_905160935.1. Classification (NCBI taxonomy): domain Eukaryota; kingdom Metazoa; phylum Annelida; class Clitellata; order Enchytraeida; family Enchytraeidae; genus Enchytraeus; species Enchytraeus crypticus. The sequence continues at coordinate 420,216 of CAJHZI010000813.1, read as the reverse complement.
TTCAAATTGACTATTTTTCCTAGATGTGTATTTTTGCACACGAGTACATTCATTATAGTTATCATTATATTGACCCAGCTCAGTCTGTCTGTCTGTCTGTCTGTCTGAAGTAGCGCTGAGCTTCATGATTCAGATTTTAAAATTTCTCAATAATTTTCATAATATAACAATAATCCTCAAGTCGCTAATTACAGCTCTATCATTTGTTCTTTCTCAAGTTCAATTCATACACCGAGTATGTAATGAAAGTTTATAACAGTGTCATAGACTCATTATCGCTAAAAAGTAAAAGTAATATAGTGAAATTATAGTGAAATTATTTGCATTATAGAGATCAACTATGTTGATATCTATCACTTTTAATACCACATGTTACCGTTAGGAAATTTAGACCATTTTCCGTATAACCAGTCCACCAGTATAATAGCTCTATCAATTATAGCTCTATCAATTCATTTTCTATATGTTAATTCTGGACTCGAATTCATATAACCCAGTATATACTGAAAGTTTATAACAGCGTCATAGAACTCATAATGCTAATTGCAACTCTATCATTTGGTCATTCTCAGTATAAATTTTTATGATCGGTATATACAGGGTGAGTAAAAAAAAGTGATAACACCTGCAAAAAGTTTGAATATCTCAGGCAATTGTTAATATTTTCAAATCAAAATTTTACCAATTACCAAAGGACTAATGTTTGATGGGATGGCCAATTTTCATCCATTTTAATCAATAGATTGGCCAGTTATGCAAGTTTCAGCAGAGCAACCCCCATTTTTTACCTAAAAATTGCGTTTGCTGCAGCGGTAAGGGCAGATTGCACTTCATTGACGAGAAGGCAAAGGTGAACGCTCAGTATTACGTCAATACTTTACTTCCCTAGCTGTTTTATGATTGCAATGCTCTTCTACCAAATGGTTTCATCTTTCAGCAGGATGATGCTCTGGCTCATGCATCTCGTCATGTACAGGAATGGAAAAGCGACAAAAATCCGCATTTCATCATGCAGAGTGAATGGCCTCCAAACTCTCCCGATCAAAATCCTCTAGATTACCATGTCTGGGGAACCATGCTGCATCTCTATCGGAAACACCAGTCGAAGCCTAAAAACAAGACAGAACTGCAGAAAGTGCTACCCACCATCAATTTAGGAGAGACTGCCCCAAATTGCAATCAACAAGGCTGGGCTAGCATTCTGAAAGCTGCTGCAGTCCTGAAAAGCAGCTGGAGGAAAGCATATCGAATAGACAGTAATGCTAGCAGATATAACTGGTTCTTTCTGAACCACCACAATGACCCTTTTAAGGGCCAAAAAATAAAGTTAAATATAGTTTTTATTTACAGTACATTCAAAAAAGGGGGGTTGCTCTGCTGAAACTTTCATAACTGGCCAATCTAAGCATTAAAATGGATAAAAATTGGCCAGTTCATCAAAAATTAGTCCTTTAGTAATTGGTAAAAGTTTGATTTGAAAATATTAACAATAGCCTGAAATATTCAGACTTTTTGCAGGTGTTATCACTTTTTTTTACTCACCCTGTGTATGCTGAATTTTTATACTGATTATATTAAATTCAAGCAGTGTAAGGCTGTAAGCCCATATCGAGAAGTTTTAGGCCTACAATGAAAACAACATTTTCAAAAACACTTAAATTAAGAACCTATCAGCACGTATTTTACGTCGTTTTGAAAAGAAATGATTGCTCTTCAAAATAGCATTACCAGAAATTTTACGTTAAGTGTTCGCCATTATTTTTCTAGAGATAATTTTACGCTGCATGTAGCAAGCCCTTAATCCTGTACTGGAAATTTATTATCTGACCCCACTCGTATTAGCAAAACTATAACTTTCACGTTATTAAAGATATTCAAACGAATTTCACTATGTTTGGTAGAATTGGCTGCTGGTCAAGTACTGTAAATTTTAAGAACATCGGCCAAATCCTTACGACTTTATTGTAAAGTATATATGGGGTATCCAGACAGAATTTTTTAAAAGGGAACAAGCAAGACTAAAAGTTGAGCTGTGAAGAGCAACGGACAAAACAAGAGATCAGATGTGGGATGAAATGTGATGATCTAGCTGAATATAATAGAGGAGAACGTTCGGATTTGTGGTATCTGGAATTAGTGATTTATTATAATATTGCTCTAGAATAAACTGCTCTATGTAGCTAATAATAATATCAACAATAATATTCTCAATTTTCAGGAACGATTGCCAAAATTATAAAAACAAAGCAGTTTACTTAAGATTACAGGTTTTCAAGGAAAAATGTATTAATACTTAGGATTTCTAAAAATTTAAGTATTGTTTTACACGAGATTAATTTCGTATAAAATGGAATCTCGTATGTTTGAATATTAAATTATAAAACTTAATTACAAGCATAATATGCAAAAACTTGAAGGGTACATCATTGTTCCGCAATTTGTTTTTTATATAAAACGTGCTAAAATTAAAGGATACGTCTTGATTCTTTATTGTGCTCAGCATAGGAGACAAAGGTGTAAATTATGAACCGTACGAGTAATATGGCTAATTCATTTTCAGTGTTTCTCAAACAAGATGAAACCTCCCTTCATTCCTATGCCAACAGAATTTGCAGAGTAAGATCAGCCTGAAACCTGAGGAACCATCGATTATGGTTTCAGAGAAATAAACGTTGTGTAAAGACATACCCTAATTGATACAGTGAAGAAAAATTAATGTCTACATCGATTTTACATCATTAACAATATTAACAACTAATGTTCATATTAACCTGGATATATCGCTCCAATACCACTCAGCGTCCTCTAGTTTAAAAGAATCTGAAGAAGCTACTTCACTAACAACACCTGAACGGTCTGATGTCATTGACACCGCTGCAGGCTGCTGCAGATTAAATTTCGCATGACGCGGATGATTCACTAATGAACTTCTTTTTTGACTCACTCTTGGAGGTAATGCTGCAACGTATCAATAGGGCTAATAGTAGTATCCGGATTTATGCATATTCAAGTAGTAATAGTAACCTGGAGCGAAAGAGAGAGGGAGAGCGAAAACTATAATACTATAATGTAAATAATAGTTGTGTGCGAATCCCAATTTATAATTTTTCTAAAATATAAGTAATTGTGCTTCATAGAGTATTTTATACTTGTATTAGGCCTAATGGGCCCTACTATCTTTACTCCATTTATTACCCATGGTTTTCTCTGTTTGCTTTTTTCTTCTATTTGCTTGTTAAGTTTTCAAATAATTTTATATCTGTACATTGGACTGCTGTTTTGCCAACTAGATGATATACTGTGTCCTCATAGACGGCCGCCTGATAATGTCTTTGACTCTTAGTATGTTTCAAATAGCATCCTGCACTCAAAAATTCAACTAAACTTAGTTCTCTCTCTTATACATGTACATGTAAGTAGCACTCAAATAGCTATATACATGAATATTCAGCTGAAGAAGAGGTGCAAATGCAATGTACAGTAAAAATGATTATTTAAGCGCTTTACCTTTCTTTCATTTAGAAATTATTGCCCATATTTACAAGTACTAGGACAAAATTATACCTATCCAACTCCGAGACAAGACAACTACACAGAATGCGCTAGAACTATATTTAGTTACCTACGGTATAAAAGCAGGCGATATTCACTACTTATCATTGATATCGTTGTTTCTAGGCTATCATAGTTTTGCTTTTGACGCAAAAGGCATTGCTTACATTTCAGAAGAAATTACATATAACTTATTATATATCTATATATTTTTCCTTTCAAAACAAAATTGACTTTCTATTAACTTCTATCTAAAAATCGTGCAATACTGCGCGGTTATCTCTAGCCTTTTTCTGATGTTTTGACTAATACTTGTTCTATGTAATATGTATTGATTTGAATGATCTAACATTTGCAGCAATCATATTATGTAAACCTTCTCATAGTTGCATATGCCTATACCCTTTTTCCACGCAACTTTAGTCACTGTTAACTTTAACATATGTAAATATGTTAAGGTTAACATCGCGGTACGTGCTATCAATCGCAGAATAAGTACGTTCTATCCATCTATTACATAGCCATCTATTCCAGATTCCAATTTGTTTGTCTATTTTATTTATTTATTGCATTTATCACATCATACACATATAAATATGATCAAATATTTACAGGAATAAGAAAACAAAATTCCGCAAGTGCGAGTGAAACAGTTAATAAAGTCTACGTACGGATAAAAATTAAAAATACTTTTTATCCGTAAAACTGCTTTACTCATACTTGAGGAATATTTTTCTTATTCCTGTCAAATATTTGATCATATTTATATGTATGATGTGATAAATGCAATAAATAAATAACAGACAAATAACTTGGAATATGGAATAGATAGCTAGCTTAGACTTTAAACAATAAAAACTATAAAAAGGGTTAAAGTCCGTTTCCTCATACACGGATGATGTCAGGGACGTCCTCCCGTCACATGTCACTTCAAATCGATTCGCCACAAACGATCTGAAAAAAAAAACATGGCCATAAGAGAAAGGAAAAGATCCTAAACGGTGCCGGTCCGGTGATCAAAAAACAGTCAGGCAAGATGAACAAGTCTATGGTGGGAAGAGATGTGTTTTCAATCTACAATGGAAAGTGGAAGTAGTAGAACATGAGCGAAGATTAGGAGGCAGACAGTTCCAAACAGTAGGAGCGGAGAAAGAAAATGAACGTCTACCTAACGAAGTGAGAATATTAGGAATTTTGAGCAGTTTGGTATCGGAAGAACGAAGCTTACGAGAAGATTGATATTGGATTAGGAGATCAGAAAGGTAAGAAGGTTTACAAAGGAGAAGTGTTTTGAAAGTTAACAGAGCAATTTTATATTTAATTCTTTGAAACACAGGAAGCCAATGTAGATTATTAAGCAAGGAACTAGTGGTGGCCTGAAGCCTTGAGGATCGACAGACAACACGTGCTAGAGTATTCTGAATGCGTTGCAAACGCATGCGAAACGAAGAAAGTAGGCCATATAGCAAGGAATTACAGTAGTCAAGTTTAGAATGAACCATTGAGTTAGCAAGAATTATGGATGAAATTTTATGTATCGAGACATGACCGTATCTGTCTGATTTTACGGATCTGAAAGAACTACGAACGACAGACAGATGAGATATGAGAATTGAGAGAAGAACAAAGGTTTCCGAAGTCAAGGTTTTCATCAAATATGACACCAAAGCATTTAGCCTTGGAAGTAGGAGTGAGAGCAAGATTTTAAAAAAGGATGGAAGAATTGGCTACTTTTGTTCTTTGCTGAGTGGCGCCGATTAAAACATATTCGGTTTTAGAAGGATTGACTGAGAGACGATTGCAGCAAAACAATGAATAAACTTTATCAAGATCAGATGAAAGGTGTTGCAATTTCAGATCAGAATCTGAGCTAGAAAATGAGATGTACAGCACTCACGCTGAGACGTATCAGCATGCAAGTGAAATTTTTGTAAGCATTGTCTAAAACATAACTGAGTGGGGTAGTGTAGAGAGAGAAAAAAGTAAAGGTCCAAGTACAGATCCTTGGGGCACACCACGAAGAAGAGGTAGTTCAGGGTAGCGTTCATTATCAACAATAACAGATTGTGTGCGACCAGAAAGATATGAGATCAGAGAAGAAAGCAGTCAGAAATACCAAAGCACGTTTTAAGTCTACTGGTGAGAATATGATCAACGAATTAAAAAATTAAGAAAATTGCTAGCAAGAATAGAAGGAGAATTGGCATTTGGAAGTGGCTTAGAGATAATGCGACCAAGCAGTGAATCAAGGGTTCCCTAAAGTTTTTTGGGGCAATTTTTCTTCTGCAAGATCAAGTTCTTAAAGTAAGAACTCCTGGCGGAGGAGATCATATGATCAACTAACGTACGCTGTTTAATGTTGTTAGCCTTGATCGTGGGGTTTTGCATTTCAGGAAGATTATTCTTATCTCTCCTATATTTAGATTCTACAAGTAGTCTGGAACGTAAGGATTTTTGTACAAGAATTTCATCAGAAATAAAAAGTTTACGCGGATTGGAGCGACAAGAAATAGTTACGAGAGGAGTGTGCTTGTCTAATAAAAAAACGAAAGCACAGAGTGAAATTGTTGTGTAAAATTAGCAACAGTTGAAAGTGGATTGGAGCATAATGAGTAAGCCATAATATCAACAGAAAATGAAAAAATATTGAGGGAGGAGAGTTTACGATAACTTTTAATAGTTCTAGAAGAAAAGCAGTTAATGATCACAAGCAGTTTGCTGAAAATTGCGCTGTGATCAGATAATGGCAACTCTGAGACTCTTAAGTGTAGTCAACTTAGTCAAGTCAAGGGTAATTAAAACATCAAGGATGTGACCAGAGGTATGGGTACGAGAAGAAATACGCTGTTTGAGGCCAAAAGCCCTTAAGTGCAGTAGAAAGAGATGAAGAATAGTGATCATTGTGGGAGTTCATGTGTATATTGAAATCACCCATAATGATCAGACGGTAAAGAGGCAGTATTCTCAAGAAGTGAGAAGTCAGAAAGGAAGACAGATTTGTACAAGGAAGAAGGTCTATACACAGTTAAAAAGAAATTTGATTTTGAAGCACAAATAAGTATAAGCAATATGTGCTCAAAAGATGAAAAAAATTATGCTTTTAATGAGGGAAGCAAACAAGCAGACTTAAAAATAGCAGCAACGCCACCGCCACGATCAGAAGAACGACCACTGTGCAGACCAGAATAGCCAGGAGGAGTAAGAGAGTTAAGGGCTGGGGGTGGAGTGTCAGAAGGTATCCAAGATTCAGTAAAACACATAGGATCAATTGACTTGTCAATAATGTACTGTTGAATTAATTCAGGTTTGATTAGATTCCTTGTAATTGTAGTGGCAGACCGAACATGAGTTAGTAAATGGACAAGTGGGAAGAAGGAACAGGGCCAGGATTCAATCCATCATCGCCAGCAAGAATTAGAAGAAAACAGAGAATTAAATTTAAATGTCGCCAAGAAGTAGGATTAAGTGAAACAATATGAAGTTAGGATTTGGAGACATAGGGTAAAGGTAATGAATCAAGGAACTGGCGTACAGAGACACGTACAGGTTGATTGGTCAAATTGCGTGAAGACGAAGTATGGCTAATGGAATTGCCAGTGAAATGTTTGGTCATGTGGGGAGAAGTGAGAAATAAAACAAGATAAATAGACAGAAAGAGTAGTGAAAAGCATATCAATGGCATGAAAGACTGGAAGTGACTGTTTCTGTGGGTGAAGCAGAAAGAATTCAGCGAATTGAAGTAAAGAAAAATTATTACAATTAGGAGATAAAGATGTTCAAGTAACCGAATGAAAAAACCTGGTGAAAGCGTGAAAATTTTAGAACCAAAATATAACAACTATTATTGCAAATTGAAAGAAAATAAATATATATTGGAATAGAGAAAGTTATAAGTAATATAATACACTGTGTTTTTTATAACTGATACCCTCATTATTTTACAGTAAAGTTGTAAGGAGTTGACCGATGTTCTTGAAATTTACCGTACGTTGGTCACGTATGTAAAGCCAATTCTACCAAAAACAGAGAGAATTCGTTATCATATCTTTAATAACTTGAAAGTTTAAGTTTTGCGAATATGAGTGGGGTCAGACAAGAAATTTCCAGTACAGGATATCGGGCATGTTACATGCAACGTAAAATTATCTCTATATAATAATAGCGAACACGTAACATAAAATTTCTGTTAATGCTATTTTGAAGATTATTCATTTCTTTTCAAAACGACGTAAAATAAGTGCTGATATGTTCTTAGTTGACAAAGTTATTGAACTTTTAATGCATGCATTAGGTCATAAGGCCTTCGTGTGCTAGGCGAGAGCTCAGCGGCCGTGAGACGATGAGAGCGCAGCTACTGCAATACATGCTTTAAAAGTTCAATAACTTTGGCAATTAACAACGTATCAACACGTATTTCATTTCGTTTTGAAAAGATATGATTACTCTTCAAAATAGCAATAGCAAAAATTTTACTACGTGTTCGCTATTATTATTATAGAGATATTATTATTAGAGATTATTATTGTTTTAGGAATGATAGAAATATTCGTGGGGGACTTTAGCAGCCACAGCACTAGCTGGGGTTACAATGAAAGCAACGAAGATGGGCGAAGGGTGGAATTGTGGGCAGAAATGAATCAGCTCACATTAATCCATGATCCTAAGCAGTCAAGCTCATTCAACAGTGGACGCTGGGGCAGAGGTTACAACCCAGATCTCATTTTTGTCAGTCAGCGGATATCACAGATGTGTCATAAAAAAGTTCTGTCTCCTATACCTCACACACAACATAGACCAACAGCTGTGGAGATCAAGGCAATGGTTACACCGAATTAGGTTCCATTTCGACGCCGTTTTAATTACAAGAAGGCTGACTGGGACGGTTTCAGCGAAGAGCTTGAAAAATCTATCAATAGGATCAAACCACGTAGCAAGGATTATACAATCTTCGTGAAGGAAATTAAACGAGTGGCAAGAAAGCATATCCCTCAAGGGTGCAGGACAGAATACATACCCGGATTAACACAAGAAAACAAAGAATTGTACCAAGCATATACAGAAGCCTTTGAAAAGGATCCATTTGACGAGGAGACTATAACAATGGGCTTTTGGTAAAACTTGCAGATGAACGACAAAAGAAGTGACAGAATATGATTGAGTCAACCGATATGACACATAATAGCAAGAAGGCTTGGTAAAATATTAGAATAATATCAAACGACTACACAAAGCCAAAAGTCTATAGCAGTGTAACAGCAAATCAGGTTGCAAATCAACTTATACTTAATGGTAAGAGCCCCAGGGGCTCGCGAAAATAACCACGGCCAAAGATAGCACCAGATCAACGTTGCTCCGATGTCAATGGTTGTATATTGCAGCCATTCAGATCAGACGAACTTCTAACTGCAATCGATTGTCTAAAGAATGGCAAAGCATGTGGAATAGATGACATAGGGAGTGAGTTAATCAAGCACTTTGGAATCAAGGCTAGAGCGTGGTTGTTGGAGCTGTACAATGAATGTATAACAAACTATACAATACCATGCTTATGGAGACAAGCTAAAGTTATAGCTTTACTCAAACCTGGAAAAGATCCCAATGATGCAAAAAGCTACAGGCCTATACCACTACTATACCATACGTACAAGCTACTAGCATGCATGATCATTATTCGAATGCTGCCAGTAGTCGATGAAAAGTTGATAGAGCAGCAATGTGGGTTCCGTCCGGGGAAATCATGCATCATTCAGATAGTAAATCTAACACAATACATCGAAGATGGCTTTGAGAAGGGTCTCATTACTGGAGCTGTATTTGTGGATCTGTCAGCTGCATACGACACTGTGTGCCATAGACGACTCATCACAAAGTTGTACAACATAACGAAGGATTATAAATTGACTACATTCATCCAACAACTCCTAACGAATCGTCGATTCTATGTTGAACTGGGAGGTCACCCAAAGAGACGATGGACGAAGCAGCAGAATGGTCTTCCTCAAGGGAGTGTTTTAGCGCCTATTCTGTTCAACATCTACACGAATGATCAGCCAATTATGCAGAATACCAGAAGTTTCATCTATGCTGATGACAACTGTTCTGCATATCAGTCTAAGAATTTCAGTGACATTGAAAAACGACTAAATGAAGTCCTAGAATCACTGTCGGTATATTATGTGGTATATTATGTATATTCGGTATATTATGTGTATATCACCTAAAACCTAATCCTACAAAAACACAAGTGCGCGCCTTTCATTTAAGAAATAAGGATGCTAGTAAGGAGCTTAAAGTTACATGGGAAGGTATAGAACTACAACACTATACACACCCAGTATACCTTGGTGTAACTTTAGATAGGACTCTGAGTTTCAAGCAGCATGTAGAAAAGACGAAGGCAAAAGTCAATACAAGAAATTCAATATTAGGAAAACTGGCGACACTCATTGGGGTGCAAAGGCCAACACAATACGCTCCACAGCATTGGCCCTCTGCTACTCTAGCGCTGAGTATGCCTGCGCTGTTTGGGGTTGCTCCACACATGCCCATAAAATTGACAGTGCTCTTAATGCTGCGTGTCATCATATAACAGGTTGCCTGAAACCAACAAGTAAGGACAGTCTGTACTTGCTCTCTGGCATAGCACCACCAGCCATCAGACGTAATGTCGCTAGCCAAGCTGAAAGAGGTAGACAAGAACAGAATCAACGACATCCATTACATGGTAAAAATCCTCGGAGATCGCGACTCAAATCAAGACACAGCTTCTTAAATTCAGTGCCGCCGTTAACTCAGTCAGTGGAACAATCTCGTCTCCAGATATGGAGAGAATATCTCCAATCAGTTTCAGAGGATAAAATATGTGTAGAAGCGTCAGAAAGTCTTCCGTGTGGGTGCGATGAGGATCGACGAACCTGGTTACGCTTAAATAGATTTAGGACAGGTGTCGGTCGGACAAAGGTTGCAATGAGCCGATGGGGTTACTACAATGGTTCTACAGTATGTGAATGCGGCCTGGAGGAGGAGGACATTGATCATTTGATGAACTGCAACTTGACCGGTGAGGCGGTCACGCATGAGGATCTCAGAGAGTTTAATGATCGGGCGAGAAATTGTGTCAGCCGCTGGATTAATGCTGTATAAGGACACGATAAGAAGATTATAGAGATAATTTTACGCTTCATGTAACACGCCCGTAATCCTGTACTGGAAATTTCTTATCTGACCCTATTCCTATTCACAAAAGTATAACTCTAACGTTATTAAAGATATTCAAACGAAATTTTAATATGTATGGTAGAATTGGCTGCTGTTCAAGTTCTGTAAATTTCAAAAACGTCGGTCAACTCCTTACGATTTTATTGTAAAAATAATATGGGGTATCAGTTATAAAAAAACACAGTGTAGAATGAAATACAGTGGAAGAAGTTACATAAAATAAGATTAAATATTTAGAAATTAAGACAATAAAACTATGTTGTTTGTAAATAAAAGCATCATCCTCAAGGCTCAGCTTAGGCTCTTTCTCAATAGCACGATATATAGAGAAAGAAGGAAGAATCTATAGATTTTACCTGCCACCTAGAGAATAAAAAAGCTTGATGGCTAAAGTAACTCTACACTGCATACCAACTGCTACTTTATAATCAACAAATCAGTCACTTTAGCTACACGGAAACCAATAACAGAACTAAAATGTACATAATATAGTATAACACAGCATTTCTTGCAGACTAGAGAAAACTTAGGCATCACGTATCGTAAGACACAAATAAGCAGAAAGAGAGTAGGGCAACAGGAAACCACCTCAGAAGCCATAGTTTCTCCAACCTATGGGCTAAATATGTATGGTTAAGGCGTAGACTTCGTGAAGAGATTTACTTAAGGATTTACAGAGTACAGTAACTTGGGCCTGCCACTGCAAAACACTGCACAGAGAGAGAGAGAGAGAGAGAGAGAGAGAGACAGAGAGAGTGAGAGAGAGAGAGAGAGAGACAGAGAGAGAGAGAGAGAGAGAGAGAGAGAGACAGAGAGAGTGAGAGAGAGAGAGAAATAAAGGGAGAAAATGAGACTTTTATATCTGGTATATTACTGCAATATAACATTTAACATATGCATTACTGTAAAATTCACTATAACACAGATTAATTGTGCTTTCGCGCTCCACAAATCAAAAAGTTACTCTCTTTACAAAAAGCTATGCCTTATCCATACCTTATATAGTTCATAGCTTAAAAAAAATAATGCCTTTGAGGCAGTTTCTTGTTGTCTTCAAAGTTCATGCTCTGTAACCTCCTACAACAATTGTAGTTACCGTTTGGTTTATTCTTCAGTGTTTGGGATGCACAACTTTTTACTTATTAGACTACGGGCAGCGCGATGCAATACGTAAGAAAACATGATTCAATAACCGACCAGGAGCTCCAGCTGAAGCAGGCAAAACGTTCGTCCAAATAGAGAGTCGTAAGAGAGAATCCAATATACGTGTGTGATATTCGTTATTACTCACTATATCTCTAAATCACAATAGCATAGAAATAAAATAAAACCATTCATTGGTACACATTTAGTTAAGCATACTGTATAATTTTGTTAAGTAAAATGAATATGAGAAAAATGGCAGCATTAGAAATGTTGTTATGAAGGAAAGAAGAAGACCTGTAGCAAGTAATAAATTAAAAAGTATGACTGACTCGAGAGCTTCGACATAGCCAATAGAAAATGGTTCATGAAATAACAAAAACTAGCCATAAAATATTCTATAGGATGCTTTGCCCCACCAGGCAACCGAAAGGGAGAAAAGAAGAGACAATGTAGGAATTACAGAGGATTGGAGGATTAATTCCCTCACATCTCATTTACCACCCATGTTATAAATGTATATGTTAAAACACATTGGAAGTAAAGCAAACAAGTGCTCACAACCCCCCACACCACTTCCAATATCGCTTCTGGAAAATTCTAACGTTAGGAAGGCATAGGAATTTACGAAACTCCGAGCGTAGGAAAATAGATGATTTAATAGATACGAAATAAATACCAAAGGAGAGAAAGGGTGGAAATTTTTGGACCTGCTATTTGCTATATAACATTGAAAAATGCACAATTCATATTTGTAAGTGTTACTCCAGCTAATCCTCTCCATTCAACTCCAAATCCACGTTTCCAATGCCTCTAGTTTCCTAATATCTTCCCTCCTTAAGGTCCATGTTTCACATCCATACAACAGCGTGGTCCAAACCGAAATTTTCACTATCTTTATCCTTGCGTCTTTCTTTAGACTTTTTGGTAACAGTTCTTTCCTATTACCGAAGGCTGCTTTTGCTTGTGCAATCCTACTGTATATTTCAGTCTCACATTTCCCGTCAAGAATAACACCATCAGTTGAAACGCTAACTTTACTGCGAGATTGGTTGTAAGTAAAAAGAAAATTCCAATAAGTTTTAGTTTTAGAAATACCCAGCACACTACAGTTACACAAAATGTTCGAGAATTTGAATGGATGATCAATAGACAGAGTGGAATTGAAAAGCCTAGATGGATAATTGTGGGATTTCAAACTGACAAATCACGAACACAACAACAGAATCCAGCCGTGTTCGATCACCTTAACTAGACGAGCGCTTTTGTTGAGTTGAATGATCAGAGATATCCTGGAAATGAACCAAGAATAAACTTTGCTACAAATGATTATGTAGATTTCTGCGCCATGGCAGATGAATTTAAGAGAGAATACTATTCATTTAATAATTTAATAGGAGGTACACAGATCGATATGATAAATTACAAAAAGCTATTTCCACTTGTAGTCTTCAATGTAAGTCATCAGAGTGAAAAAGTCAAAGACAGCGTTATGTGTATGAAACTTAACTTTAAATTTAGTGAAAATGTTCCAGAACATACTCATATGTATGTTACAATACTTTCCGATAGAGTGATACACCATACATCCGATGGTCAGACTCCAATAATTATAACTTAATAATTATAACTTAATAATTACATTATAAAATTTTATAATGTAATTTAATATGTACTGTTTGAAATGTAAAAGGAAAACTGATTCTATACAGACGCAAGAGTGATTAACTGCTAATAATAGAAAACGGCAGAGTGCAGTTTGCAGAGTGTGTGGAAGAAGAAAGTCGAGATTCATCTCAGGTCAAGGCGTATTTAATAAGATGTTATCGGTAGTTGGAAACACAGTTGAAGAAATACATTTACCTGCCAGACGTGGAGAGTATGTACCCAACGGATCATTTAATAATCTAAACAAGTATTCGTACTGCGGACCAGGCACAAAGTACGAACAGAGAAATCGCGAAGGCTATCAGGGTATCAATGAGTTGGACGGAATGTGTAAATTGCACGATCAGTTTTATACTGCAAATCCTGATACTGCAAGCAGAAATATATGCGACAAAGCTTTGGAACATCGATCGTACGAAATTGCCAATGATTCAAGATTTGATAGTCCGCAAAGAAATATGTCTCAGCTAGTTTACCATGGCATGAAAAATAAGGTAAAGTTTGGTCTTGGCCAGTCAAAAAACATATAGAGGGGTCCAGCGAAGAAAAAGGTTTGAAGCTAAACGTTGGACCCTTTGAAGATTTGGCAAAGGAATTATACAAAGCGATTCGTAGAAAATTTACGAGACGTCAAGTTCATGTGTTTGAAATTGACGAGATATGGGCAGCAGATTTAATCGAAATGCAGGAATGGAGTAGAGTTAATAAGGGCTATATATACATGCTTAACGTCATTGATGTATTTTCCAAGTATGCATGGAGCGTTCCGTTGAAAGACAAGAGAGGTGAAACAACAATAGAGGCGTTTAAATTAATAGTGTCATCATCTGGAAGACAACCTATGTCAAATTAATAGTGTCATCATCTGGAAGACAACCTTACCCTGACAACCTATGGGTTGATCAGGATATGCAATTTTACAACAAAAACATGGATGATTGGTTAAAGAAACTTGATATTAATAGATACTCTCCATGTGGTGAACATAAATCAGCAGTCGTCGAACGATTCAATAGAAGTATCAAGGAAAAGATGTGGAAAAGATTTACTGCGGAAAATACGAGAAACTGGATTGATATGACTGATGACTTAATTGCAGAGTATAACAACACGAAACATTCGACCATAAAAATGACTCCCATTGAGGCGGGTAAAACGGAAAACGAAGCATTTATAATTAATAGTAGGAAATATAGAAATATAGAAAGTAACATGAACAAATTTGAGGTGGGTGAGAGAGTTCGAATTCGCCGGATTAAAGCCGCGTTTGAAAAGGGTTTCCTACCAAATTGGTCCGAGGAGGTGTACGTTGTAGACAAAATGAAGTATACATCGCCTGTTACGTATATATTGAAGGATCAATCTGGTGAGGTATTAGAGGGAGGTTTCTACACAGAGGAACTTCAGAAAACTAATCAAGAATTATATAGAATTGCAAAGATTTTACAAAGGAAAAAGATTAAAGGTGTGGAACACGTCTTGGTTAAATGGGTGGGTTACAGTAAGAAATTTAATGAATGGATTCCCGTAGAACATTTGGAAAGTGTTTAAAGAAAGAGTTTGTAAACATTTCGAAATCTCTATAAATATTAATTTTGATTTAAATAAATTTTCTTACATATATAAAATGACAGCTACAAACTCGCAAATATTCAAATTTCAAAATCTCAAAATTGGAGATAAATATATTGTAAAAGATTGAAACCCATAAATACAAAATTTCGTAAATCGTATATACTATACGTTGTACAAAATGAGGACGATACCCCTCTACAAATATGGTCTACTAAGAAGATTAATGAATATATTACAGAGGGAAAAGAATTGGAGAAAGAGTTGGAAAAGAATCCTGAAAGATTTGAGTTTACAGTAAGAGAAATCAATTATGGAAAACATAAAGGAATGTTGTATGCAGAGATTGATGGTTGCAATACAGATAGCGATGATGCTGGAGTTATCTGGTTGTAAAGGAATTATTTCCAAACCAAATGTGGTTTGAAAATATTAATGCATGTGTGCAATGAAAATTATCTTTGACAAATTAGCTGTAAAATACGTTTTATATTTATTCACCTAATCTACAATAACCATACGCAAAAGTATGTATCCCATCATCTGAAATTTCTCGCTTGTCATCATCAGCGCTAAGAGCAACTTTATTTACTTGTTTACTGTAAAGGTCATGTAAGTGAGATCTGATGACATTCATGCTTCTAATATAATCTCTTTTCTCAGACAATTTCTATAATCATCATGCGTTATTGTTCTTTCAACAACATTCTTTTTAACTCCTTTACATTTCTTGTGTTCCTCATCTGCCAATTTATACGAGTACAGCTTTGCTCTCAATCCAACAAATTCTTCAACTTCCTTCCCACAAGCTTCGTCCTTAAATATTCCAATGACTTTCTTATTAATTCCAGTCTTAATACCTGATGTATGAACTCTCGGATAATCGCTAGTGTCAAATCTGAGTTCAACGTCATTAGATATATCTGCGTAAAAGTCTTCCGTCGGTATTTCGTACATCAACGAATCCGTGACTGTCAACAACAGCTTAGCTTTCTCGCCATACATTTTCTTACTGTAACTATAGTGAAAGTCGTACATCAAAGTTTTACTTAAATCTAATATTACCATACCTAGATAGATTGGCTTATTATACAGCAATTTAGTTTTTCTCATATGAACGCCAACAAGATTTTCGTCAAATATTATCGTTCGATCATAGTACGCCTTTGCAGCCAATTTAACAGCCTTTTCCCTGTCATCAACCAATCTGAAATCTATCCTTTTTTCAATATTTTCCATTGCCTTTCCAAAAGCGCTATTGTTCATTAGTTTAAAGAAATCTTTCTCAAAATCGTTTGCAGCCTTAGTGCGTAGCTGTGTATGTAAATCGATGTCTGTCTTAAGCCATGGACTTCCTTCAAATTTTATGCCTGTGTGTATTTTAGTAATTTTCAGACCCAAGCTTTCGTACAGTTTCAAATTCTCATTATGCAATATGTACTTTGTTTTATCATTCAAATTCGGTATCAATTTCTTTACTTTATTCGCTTTCACATTCTCGGGCGCTAACGGAGCGTCATTATGCAGGTCGTGCAACGTAGTGGGATATTCCAAGTCAACTTCAAGGATACAACTAACATCTTTCCAGTTCTCCAGCTCTTCTTCCACTTGAATCCGTGTGTTGGTAGGGGCTTACTCATCGCAAAGCCATAAAGGTTATTCGAATCTAGGTATTTGATATATTTAGAAGGTTCATTAACGTTAAACTTATCTTCCATGCATTTATTATTAGCTTTTGCATAGCGGTTTGATATAGTGCTTACACCACCTCTTATTCCGTGCTTAATCATCAGCAGCATGTCGTAATCGCTTAACAATTCGAGTTCAACTTTAGTTAATCTTAAAGCCGCATCCCCAGTAGCAGTGGTTTTGTAGAAAAGATTATTTCTAAGTAGTTATTAATTGAAAGGGAAGTTTACCCCTAACACCCAAGAAACCCTGGATACACATAATATTACGCCTGGTGTAGGAACAGAGGGAAGTAAGATATTATAGATATCCTATTTAATATTTCATACATGTTTGAGTAACCTATATAACATGTGTGATTATTAATAGATGTCTGTATGTTAATATTTTGACTCTATTGATAAGAGAGCTCTATATATATGAGAGAACCTCGTATAAGAGCATATTTTAGATAAGTTGTAACCGCAAGTAAACTAAGAGCTTTGTGAACTGAATACGAGAACATTTCCATTATTATTTTCTTTTAATATTTTATTATTATTTCTTTGAACTATTATTATTCATTATTATTTAATAAATCATTACTTCTATTAGGTTTATTAATTCATTTGTTAATTCATAGTTATACTTTAGATATTTATTTTCTGGTTCTGTAATTTATATGGTTATATCACCATTCATTGCTTGAACTATTTACACTTGTTATTACATATTGAAGTTACTATGTATTATTAATTATTTCTAGTAAAATTGACAAATTGTCTATCCTGAAGGTTGTTATCAATTACTCAGCGATAGTTAACGTCCCTGACAGTATTCTGAATCAAATAATTCTGAACCGTGGTCCACTCAGAATAAAGTAAAAATACGAATTCAGTGTTTTATGTCACAGCTACATGAATGTCTCAATAGCGCAATGGTTAGAGTTGTAGATAACGTCATGAACTTTTAAATGACAGATCCTGAGGTGAATTGAACCCTCGTGGGTTCGAATCCCAGTCGCGCTGATCTGAGAGTAAAATCTCGGGCATTCACTGGACTGGTTACACGAAAAATGAACAAAATTGCCTATCGGATTTAACATTAAAAGTGATATATATCAACGTAGTTGATCATTTCACTATAATGTGTGTTACTATTATTATTATTATTATTACAACAAGGCATACCTATTTCGAGACATTATTATAGTCCCGTACCGTGACAAAGGTATTTTGAGATATACTAACGCAGATACTGAACATTCTAGAAGCTATAATTTCCTAGAAATTATAGCTTCTAGAAGAAATATCTGAAATAGTTCTACAGTATTAAATTAATTATCGCATTAAAATTGAATTTCGTTTTAAAGTTTTAGTTTTCAGTTACACAAATTTGTGTGCATAAACGTTCATTATTGAGTTTCGCGCTTTATGTTTAATTTCGAGTATTTCTTGATTTATATTAATTTCGACTACAATTAATGTTGGATACATTTTAGTTTCTGTTGATATGTACAATATTGTTATGTTTTATTTTAATAGAATTTAATTCATATTCAATTCAGTTAAGTTAAAGTCAAGGTTTTATGATTTTCTTTTCTGAAGATATAGGATATTAAAAAGAACTAATTCTTTTTAATTAGTGACACTCACTATAGGCTATATGAATAAAAAACAGTAACAGTTGTTAAAATTTAAGCGAGCGTGCTATGAATTTCATTCGGCAATCCAATCAGTACTGATGAGAGTAGATGAGGTGAGATATGATTGTGCACAGATGAGCGTAAATGAGGTGAGATATACACAATCACAAGTTACTACTAAGGAATGAATTATGAAATAATTAACACACACACAAAGCGCTCCCACGGAGGTCGCAATAGTAGATGAGAGAAGATTTGAGAGAGTTGACTGGTTGATTGACGCTGGTTCATGAGTTCAATGGCACAGACTCGACAGAGATGTGACATAACGATGTCCAATAACAGCCTGTGACTACTTGGTAATTGTTGCACGAGGTGTGATAAACGGTTCTGACACGATTCATCATCTAGAAGTTCTGCATCAAACAAGTGCACAAAAGGAAGTTAATACGTTAGTGTTCAAGAAAACTTCTACACACACCATTTACGTCACTGTGCATACAGTAATCAACAACTGTCACGCTACAATACTCAAAATTTTTTTAATAATACCACGTATAATTATTGCGCTATTGATAACGCTAACTAATTATTCTTATCAAGACAACAGTAGTTATTTTAAGGACTATTATTTTTATTATTACAGTATACATTTACTATTAGTAAGTATTATTGCTGCGTTATTATTGCTGGGTAACGTAAATGACGTTAATAATTAGAGGGGTATCGCATTGATTTGCCGTGCAGTGAATTTTTTACGTTTAAATCTGGTAAAACTAGAAACAATGGTGCTGCAATATATATATAAATACTTTTAGACATTTTTTTACTTTTAAACGCAGAACGTTATCATTTTAGAAATGGATGTGTAAATAAATGGAATAATCTTCCTTATAGTATCATTAATGCTAGCTCTCTTCCGTCCTTTAAATAGGGCCTATGTCAATCTGATATACGTAAATCGTTGAAATATTACTTTTAATCGTTTTTATTTCCATTTGCTTGTATACTGATTTTGTGTATTTATACTGCTTGTATACTGATTTCAGAGTATTTATTGTAGCTCTTTGTTTGTGATTACCTTCACACTTGTAAGTAGAATACTATAATTTTATTAATGAATATTTTTATATTAATTGTCTACTTTTAATGAACTAAATCCGGAATATGTAAGCGCTTCTATAGCCTGTATCCTCCGTTCACACAAACGTTTCCATATTTCGCTTTCCTATTTGCTTTACCTGCGTTTTTAAATGTCTGATGTGATAAATAAATATTCTGTACCGACTAGCTCGGTGAGTCCCAGGATTGATCTCCAAAATTGCAGAAATTCTCATATTATCTCGTCGATAAGAATATAATAGATATTTGATTTGATAGCTACATTTCGCCGCTGCTGTTTAACATTTACGCTGAGGCTATGATGGAGGAAGACATGGAAGAAGGAATAAAAGTAGGAGGGAATTTGTTACAAGATGTACGATTTGCAGATGACCAAGGAATGGAAGAGGGCAGCGAGACTGGACTGCAGAAGATAATGGATAGGTTGAATGATACGGCATTGAGATATGGCATGAAGATTAATATAAAAAAGACCAAGATATTGGAGTGTCCAATAATAAAGGTGAAATTAATATCACAATAAATGGTGCGAAATTGGAACAGGTAAGGAGTTTCAAATATTTGGGTCACACTATTACTGATTACGGGATATGACGGTGAGACTGAAATATCAATCGAGAAACCGGACGTTAAATTCTTATTGATTGATTGATAGAAATATGCACTAGGATTGCACAAGCAAAAGCGGCATCTGGTAATAGAAAGAACTTTTAACAAAGAGTCTGAAGAAAGACATAAAGATAAAGAAAGTGAAAACTTTGGTTTGGACCACGCTATTGTATGGATGTGAAACATGGACCTTAAGGAAAGAAGATATTAGGAAACTGGAGGGATGGGGATTTGGAGAAGAGGAGAGGATTAGCTGGACTCAAAAGCTTACAAATGAGGAAGTTCTGGGGAGAGTTGGTACAGATAGCCAGTTGATAAAAGTATTAAGAAATAGGAAAACGAGTTGGATAGGACACATTCTAAGGGAGAAGATCCATTCTACCTTCTATGATCTCTATTAATATAGAGATCATAGAAGGTAGAATGGATGGAAAAAGAGGCAGGGGCAGGTCGAGATTAGGTATGTTCGATGATTTAAAGACCCTCTCATATGTGTAAATGAAGAGGAAAGATGAAGGCAGAGAAGAGTGGAGACTAGGGTGATGTCTATTGTCATTATTTCTCGCTTCAAAACTGAAACCCCATACATTCGAGGAACAATTGTATTCAAATGACAGTAGCAACATCAATTTCTTTTTAAATTAAAAAAGTTCCCCCTCCTTTTACTTTTTTTTCTTCACACATATACCCCATTTTTACTTTGGGTTTCAATTTAACACTGAATTTTATATGACCTTCTAGACTGCTTTTAATCACATTCCCAGTTAATTTCTCAGTTATTTGTTGTCACCAACGTTAATGGAGAACGGAAATGCACAGAGGATAAAGAGCTCTACCTGAGGCAAGTTAAGAGTGGAGAAAAGATTGGCTATTCAACGGTCAAACAAGCCCCTTTGGAATCAATCCATCCCAGAAATCGAATCCGACTATCAACAATTCAACCTCAAGCCAGTTCTTCTCAATCGCAACCCACACAAAAACATAGTACTGTCTCAGAATTCGCGTACTCTGAAACCTCTGATTCTTCACCCGGGTGGTCAGCCTCTTCTTCCACGTCATATTCGCCTAAGTGCAAATCGAAGAACCAAAGAGCAAGCACTAGAACAGCGGGTTACTTGTACTGAAAAGCAATATTTCTACACATAAAGCACATGACGTTCTGGCAATCATTGCTGAACAGGGTCGTGATGTTTAGGTTCTTAGTGCGACGGGTGTCTGGCGACGAGTAATCTCTGAAGGAAAGAAAATGAAAAACAAAATAATTCAAAAACTTCAAGACAATCCCTATTGTATACAATTTGATGGTAAGAGATTGCAAGGAGAAGAGTATCAAGTAGTGCTGCTGAAAAATATCACAACTGTAATCAAACTCTTAAATTATTCTTAAATGATACAGTCCAGTCATTCCCAAGGAACTACATCAGCTACATGATGAATATGATGCTTTGGAAAATATTTGCACGATTATCTGCGACACGACCGCAGTAAATACTGGTCGTTTTCACGGGATTGTAAAGCTCATAAAGGATGATGTCCTGAGCAAGGGCATTCAGAAGCCACAGTATACTGGCTGTCAGCATCATGTACTCGACCTCCTTCTGAGCATGTCATGGACTTCCTTATTCAAGAGCCAACGAGCAAACCAGAACTGAACAATTCCTTCATTGACAAATTAACAGAAAACTATGATTCTCACCTCGTTGCGACCGATGATGTTAACACAGACGAGAACCCTGGATGGCGAGATGATTTCAAGTTCTTATATGAACTTTGTCAGGCATATCGTCATTACAAAACAACTTCAAATTGGCTTCGAATCAGCTGGAAGAAAACTCCCGAATTTACACCAGGCAAGATGGAACTCACGTGCGATATATGCTGTGATAGCATTATTTCTTATACCACAGTGGCGTAGCTTTCTCGCTCCAGCATGCGACTTCATCTGCTACGAATGGGCAAATACTTGGTTCCATTCACTTCTAATGTACAATGAAGCATCCTTCAATGAACTGTTTACCTCACTCACAAAGATAAAGTTCAAGAAGGCAATTAAGTATTTAGAGACAAATGGATCGGTCGAGGAGTCATTAATTGACATTCCCAGATCAAACCAAAGTGCTGAAAGTGCTGTAAAACTGATGGAGGAACTGCATGCAAAATCGAAAAAAATTGAATTTTTGAATCTGAAGTTCATAGGAAAAAATAATTTGTAAACATTTCTTGTATATTTTTTACAGAATACTAAATGTTCCGCATCTTATTTGTTAATAAAAGTTGTTTACTTATTACTATTACTCTCTTTAATACAGAAAAAACATCATGTCTTTTTAGGGAAAAAATTTTTTTTCAAATTTTTCCTTCGAAGGAGGGGGGGAACTTTTTTTTACAAAATATCAAAAATACAACTTATATTCTCAAATTACTCATAAAGTTACCTCGATTGCAAGTGGTTTCATTAAAAATATTTTGCCATCACCCTAGTGGAGGCGTTGTATACCATGGACCTGCCAATAGGAAATGCACTAAGAGAAAGAACTATATCAGATTTGAAGGAATTTTAATGAATTTAAACAATGTTAACTCCTAGATAATTTAAATAATTTAACAAAACCTGGCAAGAACTTGCCGACATCCTTTGTGCACATATTGCAGTAACTTTGAACTTGATCAGAATTTGTTTACTTGTTTAATTTGATAATAACAATAACTAATTATACTTGTCAACACATATATAACAAAACATGATTGGACGGGCAACACATACATATCAGACTAGATTGGAATGGCAGCACTTTGCTATGTTGTTATTAATTCTATTTCCGTCAATCCTATATTAAGTAGTGTCGATTTGTACTAATTCTGCGCATTTATCGCTAATAATAGCTGAATATTATCAATTGCTTAATACAATACATCAAAAGCGGTTGGATATTAACACTAGCGCCTATAGACTAATATTTAAGTACCCAAAATCGATTTTAAGCTAGAAGGAGGCGTATATACTGTTTGAATTTTTTGGACCCCATGCTTGATGGCGAACTGAATGAACGTTGTAACAATGTCGTTGTGAACAACAACAATAGCATTGTTATTTTCTTGAATGCATGGCATCACTGCTATCGTTCAATCTTTAGACCAGAGAGAGAGAGAGAGAGAGAGAGAGAGAGAGAGAGAGAGAGAGAGAGAGAGAGAGAGAGTTTGTCTTATACTTTTCGGTACGACAGCTTTCTTAAGCTACAGTACAACTCTCGAGATAAGACCGCGACACACGGGTGAGTTATTCGTTACTCATGCCGTACTCCGGCGCGAACCACGCGAGAATCTGGGCGCTGTAGCGGCCGGAATCGCGACTGACGATAACGCGACAACGGCCAGATTCACGAGTGATTCGCGCTCACCGTGGGCGTGGCTTAATAACTAAAGTCACACCCTAATACCATCAAGTATCTAATGATTTATCACTTTGGCCCCAGTAGGTCTATAAACTGTCGAGTTATCTACCCCCCATGCTGACTATAAGCTTGACTAATAGACCAATATATATGTATATATATATATATATATATATATATATATATATATATATAGAGAGAGAGAGAGAGAGAGAGGGAGAGAGAGAGAGATGGCCCTATATAAGTATATAATGGTATATATATAGTACCTATATATTACATACACATACAATATAATATATATATATATATATATATATATATATATATATATATATATATATATATATAGGGCCTATATATATCATCCATGATAAATACACTATAAATAGCGTATTTATAATATACATGTGCACACAAATATATAGTATATATATATACAATGCCTGTATACATGTATTATGTATATACTACTGCAATTTTATTATAGATATATTATATATATATATATATATATATATATATTATATATATAATATTTTTATACATATTTTTATTATTGTGTACAAATTATCAATTTTTACCCAACGTGGATTTGAACTCGAACCTCTAAGTCCTAAGGCGGACGTTATACTAATATTGAATAAGCCTTTAAATAAATCAATACCTAAAAAGATCTAAAATATGAAAAGGTTATTTTCAATATAGGTCTACAATTTGTCAAAGTAGGCCTACACTACGTAAATTCAATAGAAGTAACTCTATTTAATTCTGAATAAAAGTCCTCAGAATTCTTTAAAGAAGCAAATATTATACGCGTGTACATTGATAGAAACGTTTTTACGTTACATGATGCAATTCCAATTACAATGGAAAATGTAAATTTTTGCTAATGCCTGGAGTTTTTAACTAAACGAATCTTCGACATACATGCATATGCCTCTATAGCCATTAAAAGTTTAAACTATTTTTAACAAAAAGATGTTCATGGTGACAAAGGTCATGGATTAAGAGGACTAGTGGGATGAGCTTAATTGTTATAGTTGAATAGACTTGAAAAAACAAAATAATTGTAATTTTAATTGAACTTTTTAAACTATCGCTAACCCTAACCCCTACCCTTTACCCTGACACTAAACATATTCCTTAGAAACTGAAAAAATTTAGTAAAACTTCAAAACGTAAAAGTGGCTCGAGCCAGAAGCGAACCCCGAACCCCATGATCTAAATCCTAGCATCTACACCACTGAACCAACGAGGCTTCCGGTTGAGAGCAGTTGAATAGGTGATGTCAACATATCGTACTAGAAAATCGTAATCCTATAGGTCCTCCCACTAGTCTTCTTCTTCCAAGATCTTGTCACCGTGTACAACCTAACCACTGCGTATTTTAAATAACATTTTGAGGTTCAAAAATGTAAACTGACGTTAATTGAAGTTAACAGTAGCTTTACCAGCGCTACGTGCACTTAATGTAAAAAAGCTAATGTTAACGTCAGTTTTCTCAGTAGAAAGCTATGCCAATGACAGGTGAGCCCAGGATTTGAACCCCGCACATACTGATAGGCGGTCGAGTATTTTACCGACATAGAATAGCATAAATCAATGTAGCATAGATATCTCCATTCCACATGTATAGTAGACTAAACAACTAGAGAAGATATAATTAAACATTTTAAACTATAAAGAAGATATAAGTAAACATTTTAGTTATTACAATATTTGTGACTGATTGACAATCAAATAGGATCTTGAACTTCGAAATAGTCATAAGGCACTATTAATATTGCATTAAATGAATATTTGGCCTTTGACTCGTCTTACAAAGGAACTGTCAGCATGGTACAGATAACCATGTACATGATGTTTATCTGTTATAGTCTGGAAATCGAGAATGCGTCGGCTATGGATAATTCTCCACGATAATTCGGCCACTTAGAAGGACACACAGTCATACTCGTTTTGAGATACGAGCCATTGATACAGTGAACTATTCACAATAAGACTGAGGTGATTTCCCCTTTCAGTATTATAAATCAGAAGATTACCTCACGGGAAGAGTCTTTTCTTTTGTCATTCAAAAGATTGGTTTATCTAAGTTAGCAGTAAGGATTTGGGGAAAACTAAATAAAATTACTTTTAGAAACTCGTCTGTTAACTTTCGGGTCAAAAATGACCCCACAGCCACTTCAAATCGCCGCCTTCTAAAAATACTACCGTGACGGCTAAGATATTTCATGACATTTAATCATTTACTACGCTAAAAATAAACTTATCAACTAACTTAAGTAGTTAATTTTTTGTTATATGACATGTCGATACTCCAATTGTCTCGGGGTCAAAATGACCCGAAGATAGAAAATCAACATATAACATAATGAATTGTTGCTAAATTGATACTAATTGATCCTTAATAAAACATCGTATTACATCGTATAACACTAATATTTTTGTAGATAGCTAGTTTTATATCTATATAGACTATCTTTATTCGCCACATGGGCAACCAAAACACACACAGAACAGAAACAGAAAATAAACGCAAATGTGCAACAAGCAAAGAAAATAGAAAATAGACAACAATGACAACAATGGACTGCAATTCGATAATTATGCAATAAGCACATCAATATCATCAATATTGAAACCGCATAAGGTACATTTGAAAAATTTCCACAACAATACTTAGTGGCATGATATGCCAATTATTCTTTCATAACTGTTGAAAGTTGAGATTTATTACATCTCTGCAGTTATTTTTAAAATGCAGAGCATTGGTATGGAAGTGAGCTGCCAGCTTGTCTGCCAGCTTATCCTTAATCTGTAGGTCTAACAATTTTAGCTCACTACTACAGATTTCTATCATATGTTGCATTTCACAAAAAGACGGGCTCAACAACAATATATCATCTGCGTACATAATTGCACTAACAGCGATACCCTTAAATAACATCCATATTTAGCCAATTTATCTAGTAAATCATTAACATAGATAGAAAATAAAATTGGACTTAAGACTCCACCTTGCCGTATGCCAGCCACTAATCGGTAAGGACTAGAGAGAACATTTTACCATCTAACACAACTGTAGGAGATACTGTACCAGTAGAACAAGATATTAATCAACACTAATGGGGCTCCTCTTTTCATTAATTTAAAAAAAAGTACCGAATGAATAACTTTATCAAAACCCTTTCTTATGTCTAGACAACATACTTTTACAGTTGAATTGTTTTCAGTATAATGTTCGATTATTTTTCTCACAGTATTTATTGCATGTTGACAGCCAGATTTTGGTTTGAAACCAAGTTGATTATAGCTAGTATTAAAAAACGTTGAAAATTTTATCATTAAGCAATGTTCAAATAATTTTAACATAACAGGACTTTACGAAATTCCTCCGAAGGTATCAATGGCTTGAGGACCGTGAGATTTTTCATTTTTTGGAATAGGTATAGTGTTACCCCTTCCAAAGTCTCGTGGTACATGACTAGATATTAGCATCGAGTTAAACAATTTTGCTAACAATGAAAACAACACTGGAGTAAGCGAATGTTCAGTAGTAATGTTATCAATGCCACGAGACTTGCCCATTTTCATTTTCTTTAATGACAGTTCTATTAGCTGCACAGTTATATCGAATTTTGCGTTATAAACACATTCCGAATAATTTTTTATTTTATCTTTAAATTCTTGTGGCTTAATATTGCTAAAATTATCAGAGTTTGGGCAACATACTCCCTCAAAATAGTCTGAAAACTTTTCCGCAGCTAATTCTGGAGTTAGATTGTCTCGCAAGAGGATTTTTGTGCCTGATTTACCATTAACTTTGTTCTTCCAGGTCTTCCAGAGGGCAACATTATTTTATGAGACTAGTTCCTCATGCAAATTGTCCGATACTACATACTTTGCCGCTTTTTTATTTTTTGATGGCCAGTTTATACAGCAACTTGTCCTTGGCTTTTTGTTCTATAAAATTACCATGTAAAGGCTTGCCAGCATATAGCCATACCTTATGAGAATTGTAAGATTTTGATTTTAATAGTGATAAATCACTGCTCCACCAATGCTTCAGGGTGTTTTGTGGGACAGAAAATATACATTGCTCAGATGCTGTCAGCATTGCCTGCACAGTAGCTGAATAATACTCTTCTATTTGCAGTTTTGACAAGCATTCACAGACTGACAAAGTACTAACAATAGCATCATATACAGGATACAACAATTGTCTAGTCGTATCATAGTAACTACTGAGGTTACTTTTATCCCATCTCAGTATTCTCTTCTTATAAACACTAGTTGAATCCACATGATGCACAGGGCGCCCTGCTACTACAGCTGAGCAACAGTTAGTGTGTGACGGCATATATACCACAGCAGCTACAGGCAAATGATCGGAATGATTTAAAGCATGGTCCACTATGTTAAAAGTGGCTATACAATTAGATACACACTCAGATATACATATATAATCAATTAGACTATAGTGATTTAATTTACTATTTGAAAAGGTATAAGTCAAATCATTACTGTGAGCATCAAAAACTACTGCTTTAATTTTATAGATATCCATAAAGGCATTAATTACTGATGGATGTGCAGAGCTGCATCGCAATTCTGCGTTAAAATCACCTCCAAATATATAATATTGAGCGTCCTATTCTTCAACGAATGTATCGACATTTGTCAAAATTTCGTTCGGCTCATGTATAGTATTGTCTGAACCATCACTGCATGATAGATAAACGTTTATAAACAATAAATCTCCTATAGTTAAAGATACAATTCCATTAAACGTATTGATCTCACAACACAGTTTGACTAAACTTTCCTTTATTAAAATAGCTGTGCCACCAGGGTCTCCCTTTTAAAAAACCTTTTTAAACTGTTTGCTCCATGACGGAGATTCCAAATCCAACATAATTGTGATCAAAATTTAAAATTTTACGCTGGCTAGAGACATGGCTAGGAGTTAGCCATGTCTCTTGAACAAATAACACATACTATAACTTAGAATTACACAACTCTTGCAATAATGTACATCCTTGGTTAAAACCTTGCACATTATAAGTTAGTACCGAGATCCTTTGCGAATCAGAAAGTGAGTCCGCATTCGCTATCTCTTAATTAGAAGTAGTGGCAATACCAGCTTCTGCGTTATCGGTGACCATAGCAGCAGCAGTTGCTACCTAGGTAGCAGCTGCAGCTGCTTGGGTTGTTTCCTTTGGTTTGAAGACCCACGGCTTAATGACTATACCACTAGCCCATAGCTGTGTGGAGTTAAGAAACTTTTCTGTAATGTTGTCGCTAATGCATACACGGAATGCATTTGAGTTTTCATCTCTTGATTTCACCTGAAGCAGGAGATAGGATTGTAACCACAGACTTCAGCTATTGAAGCTTTATATAAAAACGTTGCTAAAATTAGATCAATGCGGTCCATAATGTTTCGGGATCCTTATGAAGAACCTGCTCAAGTGCTAGATAGTGATTCAGAAGATACTGAGACCCTGAATCGGGTGATGATATATCTTCCATGCTAGTGCTCACTACACCTCATATATCTCTTCATTCCAGTTCTGCTGCAGTACAACCATCTAGTAATTGCACCAAACCAGCAGGTCAATCTGAGCAACCTAATGTCAAGAAGTACCAATCAAAGAGTGGCACAGTTTGGACGACTCAACCACTAGAAAATTGTGGAAGCAGAACACACATGGATATCGTAAAAAGTAAGCCTGGAGCCACTCGCTATGCCATTTCTCGTGTTGATTCAATTTCAGCATGCTTTGATCTCTTTATAAATGATACTATTATTGGTGCAGTACTACAAATGAGCAATAAAGATGGTGATGCCATATACAAGGATGAGTGGCGTAGTATTGATGAAACAGATCACAGGGCTTACCTAGGACTATTGATACTTAATGGGGTAAACAGGTCAAATAATGAAGCTTGTGCTAGTTTATGGGATGAAGTGGATGGCAGACCAATTTTCAGAGATACTATGTCGCCGAAGCGATTCTATGTGATTTATCGGGTGATTCGTTTTGACGACAAATCAACACGAGAAAAAAATGGCGACAAACTTGCTGCCATTAGAGATGTATGGGATAATTTCGTAGACACTTTGTCCAAATTGTTTAATCTCGGAAAAATGTGACACTTGACGAACAACTGCTTGGGTTAAGAGGAAAATGCCCATTTAGGCAATATATGCCTGGCAAACCAGCCAAATATGGGATACAAATTTGGGTGGCTTGAGATAGTGTTACCAACTATGTCTGTAATATGCAGGTTTACACGGAAAAGAGAGACAGTGGTCCACCTAAAAGAAATCAAGGTATGCGAGTAGTGCTTAATCTGACTGAGGGTCTAAAGGGACGCCATATAACTTGTGATAATTTCTTCAAGTCCTGAGCTCTGGCGATAAAGCACGAAAGAAAGAGCATAACTCTGTTTGGTACAGTAAGAGAGAACAACACCGAAATATCAAAAGAATTTCTGGAAATAAAAGGCCGTGAAGTTATATCCACTCTATTCGGATTCTCAGGAAATGCTACTCTGGCATCACATTGCCCTAAAAAGGCAAAGTGGTAATGCTTCTAAGCACCTGCATCATGTCTGCCGCGACAAAGGGTAACGGAAGAAATCCTGATATGATCCTTTTTACAATGCAACCACAGGAGAAGTGGATATTGTTGATAGTCTAATTTAGTCTTACTCTTGTAAGAGAATGACAGCAAGGTGGCCATTGGTTATCTTCTACAATCTCTAGGACATCGCCGCTATCAATGCGTATGTTACTTACCTTGACATAAACCCCACTTGTAACTCCGGTAAGCTCTTCAAAAGGCGCCTATTTTTGGTGGAACTATGGTAATGCCTGGCGCAACCGTAGCTTGAAAGACGCACCAGCCTTCCCATAACGCCAGCTGCTAGGGAGGTTGTTGCAGCAGCTCAAGGTCACGGTCAAGCCACAGTGACGGTGGTTACGCCGGCCCAAGGGACAAAACGCGCATGTTGTCACATACGCTCGCGTGAAGAGGATAGAAAGGCTTCTACTTCATGCTCAAAGTGTCCACACTTCTGTTGTAAAAATCATATGAACTGTGTCTGTAATAACTGCTAATACATGTATTTCTATCAATTAACTGGCCATATTAACAAAATTATTCTGTTGAATTCTTTTAATGCATCATATTAGTAATATATTTCAAAACATATTTTAATGTCTAAGAAACCGCAAAATAATTGCAAATAATAGCAAGACTGATATTGGTGTCAATTTTGACTCCAAGGACAAACGATGCACAGTTGACCGCAGGCTTGCTGGGGGGTTAAGAAAATTCTTTGAATTTTTATATTGAAAGGGTTAAATTTTCATGTCTCACCCTCTCCACCTCTGTTATTATTGACATTGGTCAGATCAGCTGATCAGTGCAATAAGCACAAACCGCCATTTTGTTGAATTTAAAGTAAGATAATTTTGGATTTTTTAGATATTTTAAGTGGTTTAGGGGGTTGTACATGTATTTGTACGTTGTAGTTTGAGCGTTATGTTTTGTAATAACCTCATTAACTACATTTTACGTAGAGAGTAACTAAAATTTTAAGAAAATTCAGAGTTTGTAATTTAACTGATTTTTAGAAATCTGGGATTTATGCAAGTCATTTTTCGTTAATGACACAAGTAACTAAATAATACTTGTTGTATTATTGCGTAGTTAGGATTTAATCCTAAGCAGAGTATCTGATTTATTTAGACAAATCAACTTTAGACGGGAATTTTCATTGGTCTTGACACCGCATATTTTAATTGAAACCTGATGTTCATTTAAATTTGGGTTCTTGGTAGATAAAAAAATTTGGTGGCCTCTTTTCCTGATATCAAAATGAAACGGATGACTAATTTTTTGTTTTTCCATATTTTCGAACTGTGACAATTCACTGGTGCTTATTCCCCTTGTATGCAATAATTTGGTTCTGGTAAAAACGAATTTAGTTTTGTGTCATTCACAAATCCATTTTAACCATGGTGCCAGAGCTTGATTCGATATATTTTAGTATGTAATTGTATTTGTAATTGTATTTCTAGTAAAGTATTTAATAATACTGCTGGATAAGTAAAGTTAAGATTTAAAGTACTGAGTTTATTAAAGTGTGAGCCTAGGCGGTAGCTAGGCGAGGACAAGTGACCAATGAGGGCGTGACTCAACAGGAAGGAGAGGGAGATCCAAGATGGAAGAGTGACAACACGGACGTAAAAAGTGCCAAGTTGAAAAGAGATTTAGGAGATTTGAGGAATAGTTGGTCTCAGTTGTAGACGAATTCAGGAGAAATTCGATGGGTTCGGTATTCGAACTATTTGTAGTACATCGAACAGTCGATGAGAAGAGAGTGATTTATAGAGAATTAAACAGGGAATAGAGTTCCATCGAAATATTCTAACCTACGGATTATATTACAAGGATCCTAGTAGGCGAATAGTCGATAGGAAAGTAAAGTGTACGAATTTGAGCTACAGAGCGTAGTAGTAATTTGTGTGTCAAAGATAATTGTTTGTTTTGTAAAAGACTTACTTTTTGCGATATTTAAAGTGAACTGTAATTCTATATGAAAGCATAAATTTAAGTTATATAAAATTCGCTTATACGTGCTATTTTAAATCGTTTTAATTTTCGATCAACTGTACATCCGTGTATTATTTTATTTCTTTTCGTATTAAATTAATATTTCATTTAATACAGTCGTTGAAGTTATCGATCACTTAGTAAGATATCTAGATTCAGTCAAATCGAGGACAGGTAAAGATTCCAAAATAATTATATGAGACATTTTATTAGGAATTTAAGCCCTGTAACATTTAATCTCAGGTTCAGTTTACCACAGACAAATTAGTAGAATCAGGTTCCTGACACATGGTTAATTCCTAGGAAGATTTAACTAATCCTGATCTTGACCCAGATTTAGATATGGATAGCATTACGGAGTCACAGTGAAAATTATCGACCATAACACAATTACAATTAATTGCTGACTATAATGGTTTGAAATATAGCGAGACTTAAGCCAAAGCACAATTGTACACAATCATTTCGGATAGGTTGTTTCCAAGACCTTCGTCACCCACCTTGCTTAAAGACTCAGACACACAGCATTTAGCCGATCCTCAACCTTACCCCGTCACTCATGCAAGTGAAATTACCTCCATTCAATTACAAATTCAATTAGCTCAGTTACAGTTAGAAGATAGGAAAATTGAAGCGCAAGCATTAGAATGCAAACTAGAGTTGAAGCCGAAGCACTGAAAAGTAAAACCAAAGCTGAAATTGAAGCACTACAAGTTAAAGCTAGAATTGAAGCTGAAGCTCGTAGGCAGGAATCTGAATATAAAGAAATGGAGCATCGTAGGTTTATGGAACGTCAGAGCATTGAAAGCACTCAACCTCCCACTGATCAAACTAGCCATTCTTTTCGTAGGAATGCTAATTTTCTAAATGTCTCCATCATGAGTAGACAGTTGACTAAACTGGTGGAGACTGATTTAGAGGATTGGTTAAGTTTTTGAAAGAATGACACCATTAAAACAGTGGCCAACTGAGTTGTATGTAGAGATTTTGCATCCCCATTTGACTGGTAAATTGTTAGAGGTTTGGAATAAGATTCCAATTGTAAACGCTAAATTTACAAAGATGTAAAAGACACACTTTTACGCTCTTGTCAGTTCTCATCTGAGGTTTATCATAGTAACTTTAGAAATTCGAGACGTCAGGCTAACCAGTTTCACAGACTACATTTTTCAACAAAATAGTTGAAAGTTTTCAACAAAATGAATCTTTGGTTGAGATCTAAAGGTGCTTCAGACGACATTAATCGTCTCAAGCAGGTTATTTTGCATGAGCAGTTCTTTGCTCAACTCACGCTTGATCTTAAGAGATATGCTATTGAGAAAATATATGAGACTGTTGAAGAACTGGCGACTAAATTAGATATTCGCTTATCTACTGAAAAACATTTGTATGACAAACAGGCACAGACATAATTTCATCAGAACAATCAGATGTCAATTACTTTAGCTTACAAGCATAAAGACAGTAACAGACAGAGTTATAATTCTTCGACACAGAAGCAGTCTTCTTTGAAGAAGTCGGACAGTGACGAACACATAAATATTCTGGTAAATCTAAGTCTAATAATAGTCCTGCTAATAAGAATTATAAGCCAAAGCTTTAGCTGTGGCCGGCTTGGTCATAAAGCTGCAGAGTGTAGTCCTGGAAGTGGGAAAACGCAAAATCCAGAATCTTATTCATCGCAGCGATGATAGGAATGACAATACACATTCAGTCAATGTAGAGACTGAAGAGCATGATCAGTATCAGTATAATGATCATGACAGGTTTGATGTCAATTTGATTAATGATCATGAAACTTTATTGTCTACTAATAATGATGTTGTAATTACAGATGATAAATTACATAGTGTAACTTGAGATATAGTAGCGAGAGAGGTCTACTACTACTCTCTTGGCTTTGAAAGACTCAGGAGCGATACCTTCTCTTCTCAGCGATATTGAGCCTAATACCATATAGAAGCACACTGGAGTTTTCAGATTAATTAGAAGAATTGCTGGCAAGGAGACGAGAATTGCATTGGTGGAATGTATCGTCATATACCGAATCAGTTCCATGCTTCAGAACAGGTAGGTTTAGTACAAACATTACGTAAAGGCACATCACTTCTCTTAGCAAATGATATGTGGCTTCAGTATAACAACAGGAGTAATCATTCTGACTGTGAATTGTTGTTGTCTGATGTTCTGAATGTTGACACTCCACCTGTTGTTTTGAAGGATAACCTCGAATCAGAGGATGATGATGCGCTGATTTATTTGATTTAAGTAGTGTTGATCAATCTTGTTCAATTTCACTGACTGAGATTAATTTAGACTCCTCTCGTGATGTCTTATTTCTTGATACCACTGATTAAAGAGTTCATAAACAACTGTCAGTATCCAGAGAGAAACTGGTAGAGAGCTTCAACAATCTGAACCCAAGATTGTTAGGTTTAATGCACAGGTGTTGACGCCACCGTTTAGCAGTAACAGGTCTTAATTTCATAAAACGGCTGAAGGTGTCTTAATGCGTGCGAGGCCAGTTGTTAAGTTGAACGTGGTACGTGACAGGATAGTTTTACCGAGGGTACTAGATTCACAGTTACTTTCAGTAGCTCACGAGAGTCCGCTTTCTGGTCATCTTGGTATGGATAAGGCTAGGAAGAAAACTGAACCGTTCTTCTGGTTCCCTCGCTTTGATAGAACTCTCTCTCTCTCTCTTAGTGCACTGCCTACTGACAGGTCCATGGTACATAACGCCTCCACTCTTCTTTGTCTTCCGCTTTCCTCTTCATTTTCACATATGCGTGGGTCTTGAAATAATCTAATCTCGGTCTGTCTTCGCCTCTTTTCCCTTCCATTTTACCTTCTATGACCTCTATTAATAGACTTTCCCCCTGATGATGTGTCCTACCCAAATCTTCTTCATATTTCTGAATACATTAATCAGCTGTCTATCTGTACCAACTCACTCCAGAACTTCCTCATTTTTAGCCTTTTGAGTCCAGCTAATCCTGAGAGGACTCCTTTCTTCTCCAAATCCACACTTCCAATGCCTCCAGTTTCCTAATATCTTCCTTCCTTAAGGTCAAATCAAAGTTTTCACAATCCCTATCTCTATATCTTTCTTTGGACTTTTTGTTAAAAGTTCTTTCCTATCACCAAAGGCCGCTTTTGCTTGTCGAATCCTACTGCAAATTTTAATCTCACATTTCCCGTCATCGGTTATAGTATGACTCATATATTTGAAACTCCTTACCTGTTCCACTTTCGTACCATTTATTGTGCTACTGACTTCACCTTTATTATTGGACACTCTCATAACCATGGTCTTTTTTAAATTAATCTTCGTGCCATATCTCAATTCAGAATCTTTCAGCCGATCTATTGTCTTCTGTAGTCCAGTGTCGCTGCCCGCTAGCATTCCTTGGTCATCTGCAAATCGTACATAATGTAACAATTTTCCTCCACTTTTATTTCTTCATCTATGTCTTCCATGGCTTCCTCCATCATTGCCTCAGCGTAAATGTTAAACAGCAGCGGCGAAATGCAACAACCTTGTTTTACATCACGTCCTACATCGCCATTTTCTTGTTGGATTTTAATTACTGCTTTGATTCAGGTACCAGTTTAAAATAAGTCTTCTTTCTCTTCAGTCAATTCCTATTCTTTTCACGATATTCATTATCGTTATCCAATCAATCCTGTCAAAGGCCTTCTCAAAGT
Organism: Enchytraeus crypticus; assembly: GCA_905160935.1. Taxonomy (NCBI): domain Eukaryota; kingdom Metazoa; phylum Annelida; class Clitellata; order Enchytraeida; family Enchytraeidae; genus Enchytraeus; species Enchytraeus crypticus. The sequence continues at coordinate 384,286 of CAJHZI010000813.1, read as the reverse complement.
CTACTAAGCTTACAAAAACGTCATTTCCATATTCTAAGCTTCTTTCGCAAAGAACCCGCATAATCCCTATTGCTTCTCTTGAGCAGCATCCTTCCCTAAAACCAAATTGTGTCTTGCTCAGTATCATATCTGCTTTCGACTGAATGCGACTCTTTATTATCTTTAATAAGATCTTCGATGCAAGAGGTATTAAACTGATTGTTCTGTAATCTGAAAACTCCACAGCATTGGCTTTTTTGAGAATTGGGATCATCACTGACTTGGTATAAAGTCGTCCGGCCAAATATCGGCATCGAACACTTCCATACATACCTCCATTAACTTACTGAGGTAATGTAGCCACATTACTGTGCCTTACATTTTCAAGAATTCTACTGCGATATTATCTATTCCAGCCGTTTCCCCTTCTTCAAGCTGTCAATTGCAAAAGATATTTCCTCCTTCATTATATAGGGGCCCCTTTTATCGTTTTCTACTATATTATCTTCTTATATTTTAAAATCCTCTTGAACTGGCTTCTCAGCCTTATCATAGAATTCCTCTACATATTCTCTCCGTCTTTCTTTTACTTCTTCCAGTTCTGTCTTCAATTCCCCATCTTTACCCACTACACTAATGTTCTTTGCATCTCCTTGCTTTTTCTTATCGGTTCTTATCAATATCCTGACTTCCTGGTACAATATATCTGACTTCCCTCTTCTATCAAGATCAGCTAAATCATCACACTTATCACTCCACCGATCTTTTCCTTTGTCTACAATTCTTCTAAGCTCATTGTTTAAGCTTCTATATTTCCTTCCGCCATGACTGGTGTCAATACTTTTCCAATTGATCCTTTCATACATTTTGTCTAGCATAGGTGAATGTCTTCTAAGGATGTTTTACACAACTTAGATGGCTTTAAAGAGCTACTAATTCAGGAGCAGTTAGTTGCTCAATTACCACCTGATCTTCAGAGATACTCATAGATCTGCATAGATCTGCAGTATGATAGTATTTATCAACTTGCTAGCATGCTCGATGATAGAGTGTCCGCGTTGCAATTAATTGTTTCTGACCATGCAATGACTGATTAGTCATTGCATGGTCAGAAAAATAAAGGTTTTCATAAACCTAAACAGTCATCAGACTCTTCTCAAAGTAAAGATGTCTATGTTAATTCTGAACAACAAAACCATCACAATTCTGATAGGCCTGTAATTAAATGCAACTAATGTGACATTTTTGGTCATAAAGCATCCGAGTGTAGGCGAAAAGCTCGTGATGAGGGTAGTTTAAAAGGTTCAAATCCTCCACATTTCAGTGGCAAGGCGTCGAACTTTCAAAAGCTCCTACCCAATCAGAAATCTAAGAATGGTCAGCATTTCAAATCTGACAATAGACATTTAGTGACTTTAGTAGATAGAGTTAATACACAGGACTCAGATGTTTATCTCGTTGATGCTGTTAATCATGCACACGATACGTCTGCAGTTGCTGGTACTGTTAACGATGCTAATGATTCTAGTGTCGCTGAAAGAATCCATGAATTTATTCAACAATTCATTACTGATAGTTGTGTTGCATCAGGTAACTCTTGTTCCCTCGGTAACCCATCTAAAGTGGTTGCAATGTTTAAGCCGTTCACCAAGCCTGTTCATCATTCAGCCTGTTCACGTCAGCCATTCCTACGAAGAAGGCCTCAATAGACGAATGCTACAATCGTTTCAAGAAGGCTATATGCAAAGCAGATGCAAAGTCAATACCTCGAGGTATCAGACCGAGTTATATTCCAGGCATCAACGATGAATGTGCGAATCTGCTAAAGGAATATAAGAAAACAGCTGAAGCCGATGTAGCAGATAAAGTAATTGAAGCGCTTGACAGCAACCGTAGAGCAAAATGGCGAGAGATTACGTCAGAGATGAGCTTCTCAAGATCAAGCAGAATATCTTGGAGTCTCATTCGTAGGTTAGGAGCTGCCAAAAAACCTATTCAACCCCGTCAGTGCCTGTCACTACTAAACAAGTTGCCTCAAGATTAATATAAGTGGCTCAATTCCTAGCCCACCTTGGCCCACTTGCAACTACATGTTTGTGTCATATTTTCAACAGAGTACAAAAAGAGAAAGTGATGCCTAGAGACTGGAGGCAAGCCAAGGTGATTGCAATTCATAAACCGGGTAAGGATCCAAAATGTGCATCTAACTACCGCCCGATTTTATTGCTGAGTGTATGCTATAAGGTTTTTAAAAGAATCAGTCTTCGACGAATCCAGCCAATCTTAGAGAATATATTACCAATTGAACAAGCGGGTTTTAGTCCTGGAAGATCCACTTCCGATCAAGTCCTAGTGACCTACATTGAGAAAGGTTTTCAAGAAGATCTCAAAACAGGTTCAGTATTCCTAGACCTCACAGCAGCGTACGACACTGTATAGCACAAGGGTCTGCTAGTAAAGCAGTACAGCTCTCAAAATGTATGCCACAATGGTTCACAGATACAGTGCATACGTTTATGAAGGACAGACGGCTCAGAGTTCATATGAAATACGGGAAAAGCCGATGAAGGAATCAAATGAGCGGTCTTCCACAGAGATCAGCTTTATCTCCTACCCTATTTAACCTTTACATCAGTGACCTGCCTCCGACTACTGCGCGACAGTTCGCTTACGCGGATGACATTTGTTGCGCTGTCCAAGGTCGAACATTTGAAGAAATCGAGCGTACATTAAATAGCGATCTGTTGATGATGATTAAATATCTAAAGAAATGGCTTGGAATGCCAAGCTCCACAAAAACAGTCACACGTGTGTTTCATCTCCATAATGCTAAAGCTATGGTATACAGCTACCCTTTGATCCTCTACCGGTTTATCTTGGTGTAACGTTGGATCGTATGCCGTCATACAAGGAAATTTGAGTAAAACGGCAGCAAAAATAAAGTCAAGAAATAATCTATTGCAGAAATTGGCGGGGACAACATGGGGCGCGGATGCAGTCACATTACGAATATCAGCGATTGCTCTGTGCTATTCGGTGGCTGAATACTGCTGTCTATCATGGGAACGTTCGCCTTACACAAAACTCGTCGATGCGCGTCTCAATGACTCCATGCGCATAGTTTCTGGGACAATCAAATCGACTCCAACGCCGTGGCTCCCAGTTCTTTGTAACATACTGCCCCCTCATATCCGTCGTAAGGAGATAACACACAAGCAACTGCAGAGGGTCTGTGAAAATCATGCCCTCCCTTTATCACTGGACTTGTGTAATCCTCTTCCGAAGAGACTCAAATCTCGATATCCTGTTTGGGAGATGCTGCAACAATGGGGATCCCTTGGCGTCTCTGTCCCAGTGGAGATTAGAGTGGTCAATCGCTGATGTTAGAAACCATCATCTGGTTCAGGATCTGTCTCAAGCGCTACGAGGAATGAATCTCTGCAGAGGAAGTTGGTGCCATTTAAATCGTTTCCGTACGGGTCATGGTAGATGCTGATAAAGTGAGTTTCGCTGGGGTATTTGTGATTCACCGCTTTGCGACTGCGGTCAATCGCAAAACATGAAACATATCGTTGAAGAGTGGCCTCTAACCTGCCTACCGGGTGGACTGTCTACGCTAAGTTGCCTTACAAGTGAAGCAACTATCCGGATTAACGCATACGCTAAATAAAAACCAAGCCTGTTGTTAGAATCAACAGAGGGTCACAAATTGAAATTGCTTATCACTACGTGATTCAGGTGCAATTCTTTCCATGATATCTGATTCAGTTCCCCTGATTTTTTATAAGTACACTGATGAATTTCGCCTAGTCCTAGGAATCTCTGTAAAGAAATTCACTATTCCATTAGCTGAAGTCTCCCTTTAGGTTCCTAATCGTTTCAGGAAGGTTATTAAGGTTGGCAAATTCGATAAATTGCCACAAGGAATTTCATTACTGATGTCCAATGATCTTGCTCTTAAATATGACTTAGATGTCAATGATCAGTTGAACTTAAATGTTGTAACTCGTTCTATGTCTAAACGAGGTAATCAACCAGATTCTATGTCGGTTTCTGACGTCAATTTAATTTCTTCTTCGCTCTCTTTTGCTGATTCATCCAATAGCAATAGCAGTAGCAAATAAAATCAGTCAAGTTTAACGTCTCTTTCCTCGTCAGTTACTGATTCACACACTGTCACTCACAGTGGAGACTTTTACCCTACCCCAAATCTCCACTGACGAGTTAAACTGCAGTATTCAGACCCCAGAATAGCTAGGCTGTTTGACTTAGTTTTGACATCTTCTGCTAGGAAAACGTATTACTATCTGAGTTATAAGGGTGTCTTCATTCATGCTAAAAATGATCCCAGGCTAGAAAGGCTTTATCACTATGTAATCATTCCTAAAATTCTGACCAGTGATTTGCTTCGCATTGCTCATGTTATTTCTCTCAGTGGTCATCTTGGCGCTGAGAAAATGAGACAGAGACTGAAGCATAAGTTTTATTGGCCTGACTTCCATAATTAATTCTGTTCTCAATTATGTTAAGTCTTGTACCTTAAGCCATGGGTTGGACACGAACCGTCCTCTGCCACTTGTCGCATGTCCTGTCTTTTGGCCCTTCTAGAGCAACCAGTTGTTTGCAACGCCTGGCTCAGTAGCTCTTTTAAGGGTTGATTTCTGTATCTATGACACAAGTGAAAATCACTTATCTAATTTGGATGATATTTTGAGAGAGAGGTCGCAATAGCTTTCATCAAGTTGTAGCGGTAGCCAGTAGGGTGCCCTACAACAGTGCCCGTTCCTTGTTCTTCCTCCTTGCTATCACTTTTCTATTTTGATCATTATTTTAAGTGATTTTTCATTTACTTAATCGTGTTATGCTACGACATACACGGTTTGGTGATAGACTTAAAGTCGTTATTAATAAGTCTTCAAATATTTAATTACTTATACATGTTTCTGAGTATAAAGTTTCTATCATACTTACTAGTATTTACTACGTCAATTACTTCATGAGGCTTACACATTTTGATTATACTCATATCTATTTCATTGCTTGGCTTTATAGGCTGCAGAAATTATAATTATTGATTCCATTCAATTAATGCTTTTATTTTGGTCCTATTTATTCATTGCTTTTATTAGACATCTTGTGATATGATATTGACACGATATACTGATATTAAATTTTGTTTTTAAATATGAATGATGATGGAGGATTGTGCCGAATTACATTTCGCTTTGATGAATGATTGCTTAGTTTAATTTAGTCAACCTCACTCCTATCCTATCTCTTTCCTATTCTGTCCTATTGAGTCTTTCTTTATCTTTCTTGTGTTCCTCTTTTGCACTATTTTACTTTACTGTTATTATATCCTGTATTGCTTTTCTTCTCTCTTCTTGACGAGATGGCCACTGTCTCTGGGGTATGGGGGTGTAGCAGAGTCCAGCCCTCCGCTCTTGTTGTTGCTTTCTCTGCCTGTTTTTCTTAAGACAATGACCTCTCTGTCTTCTACCCTTTAAGCAGGAACTTTCCTTATAGGGTAACCATCCGCTTACTATAAGTCACTTACTGTTCTACTCTGCTAGAGTTCGGTTCTCTTGGCCTGGGACTTCTTTCGACCGGCGTTGTTCTCGCTTGCTGTTGTTGGAGCTTCGACTCTTAGTCTTCTTGCTTCCTTCCTTTAAGCTAAGTTCCTTTTTATTATTATATTTGTTAACACTGCGTACACTGTGTTTGTGTGCGTAATACATATTCACAACTCACTTAAGTTCGGTTCGTTTATTTCGTTTAGACTTGTCATTTATAGGCATTTTAGAGTAGTATAACAGAAGTCACCAACATCATACCCCTAGCATACGAACACGCGTACTGACCCATAGTCACGCACCGCCACTTTACTATCTTTATAGTCTATCGTTTCTATGATTCATTTTATCTTCTGTCTTACCTGATAATGAACGATAATCTGATCTTTTCTGTTACCTTCTTTGATTGAGCCTTTCCTTAATACGAATGAACTCTTCTAAAAGGGAGATGTACCTATGTCGTTGTGAGCAACAAGAACAGCATTGTTCTTTTCTTCACAGCGTTCTTTTCTTGAATGCATGGCATCACTGCTATCGTACTTTCTATAGACCTTTGTGAATCGACGCTGGAAGAGACTCGATATAATTCCATACTCACTCCTTCCCGAGACGTCAACCTCAGCACCTTCTTGAGCGAGGAGTGAAAGGTGAGAGAGAGAGAGTTTGTCTTATACCTTTCGACACGACGGCTTTCTTAAGCTAAGTATACTTTGTGTAGAGTTACTGTGTGTGTATGCATTTGAATGCCTAATTGGCTATTCAATGTCATATTGTGTGTAATAAAATATTCTTTATTTTGTTATTGGAATATGGTCGACGGTCGTGGTATTAGGACTTTATACTAGCAACTTAGACACAGTGGTCTGACCACTTAGAAGGACATACAGTCATACTTGTTTTGAGATATGAACCATTGATACAGTGAACTATTCACAATAAGACTGAGGTGATTTCCCCTTTCAGTATTGCAAATAATGTAAAAGGCCCCTAGACACCCGAGTAGAATAGCCTCACTCGTATAACGTGTGTTTAGGTGTTTCGTCACGCTATCTCTCACACTAGGTACGATATAATACTAGGTATATATTTAGGTATAGTATAATTAGGTATACAAGGTATATTAGGTATAGTAGGTATAGTAGGTATATTATGTATACTAGGTATACCAGGTATAGTATAATTAGTTCTCTACATCTGCATATCATCATTCCATCAATCAATAAGAATTCAATGTCCGGTTCCTCGCTATAAGGCAATATCACGGACGTCTCTTGCAGACTCGACACAAACAGGCGAAAAATTAAAACTTTTCATTGCACTATCAATCATGCCTCGTAAGCAGAGAAAGCAGATTGATAGCGAAATTTCTGACTCTTCAGTTCCCTGGGTGAGGAACTGATGGATGTCCTGCGTCACGAGGATGTGGGTGTAGAACTTGGTAAAACGCTGGGGCCGGTAAGCGCAATTTTTGTCATGAAAATTATGGTTCCCTATCCACACTCAACGAGTGAGAAATTGGAATTATCCTCTGAAAAAAAGAAATGAAAATGAAATAAATTTAAAATAATTACGGTAACTAGAATTTTTACTGGCTCAGTCGATTGCTAGAAATGTTTACAGGAAAACAGTCATATTCTTCAACAGTCCTAATAATGTACATAAATTTTAACTGGTACGGCTTAATGGGACAAAATTTTTTAATACATAATTAACCAATTATATTATTTTTCAGTTTCAGGGAATTCTTTCACATAAGTTTAAATGTATAATAGTAATGGTATATGGTATGGTAATAGTAATAGTAAATATGTATAATAGGTATAATAGTAATAGTAATGGTAAATGGTATATGGTATATAATAATGATTAATGAAACATGAATGCAACTAACTGGCTGCGTCAATGAACTCGTAATACGATGACTCAGGTATGACAGGTGTTTCAAGTTCATGCAAAAACTTCTTCAAAGTCGCGGCAATACATGAAGAGTCAAAGTCTTGTAAGTGAAAGTCCTGTACTGACACTGAGCCTTCCAATGTTTGACACTCTATTAATTATACAAATGTACAACTATAACGGACGATAAAATTATATATGCAATGTTAAGTAAAATAATACAATTTGCAGATAGTATCAAATACACAATAATCAATGCAAGTGCTAATTTCTTTGTAGTAATTTTATATGAAGTGCTCTTTATGGATAGCAGAACACGAGTAGGACTGCATCTTGGACCTGCCACTTAATCAATCAATCAATAAGAATGTAACGTCCGGTCCTCGCTATAAGGCAATGTCAGGGACATCTCTTGCAGACTCTACCCAAACAGGCGCCAAAGTACCACATGATGACGACTGAGTACACAGAGACCACAAGAAAAAGCGAGATCAAAACAGTGCAAGTTCGAGATCCAAGGCAAGCGGGTCAAAATTTAGACCTATGGTGAAAATAGACGGGTTTTTAGCTTGCCAAGGAAAGTACCAATACAATTGCAAGATCGAAGATCTTGTGGCAGAGAGTTCCATATTGTCCGAGCAGAAAACATGAAGCAGCGTCTGCCCATGGCAGATTCAATGTTTGGTACAGTGAAAAGGTTTTTACTAGAGGAACGAAGACTACGAGAGGGCTGATGGAATGATAAAGGATCAGATAGATACAACAACAGCTTTTAGAAAAGAATGCCAATAATTTTTGGAAATGCTAGAAGGGTCATTTTAAAAATAATTATACTATCAATAGAATAAAGGTTGATGGCTTTCAAAATAATCGTGACATTGCTAACCACATAGCAAGTAATTTCAAATCTGCTTGTACACCAAACTCTGAAAAATTTCATAATAAATTTAAAGAGACATACGAAAAGCAAAAACTGGTATATACTTCTGAAGCAAATGATATTGATATTGATATTAGATACTTGGGAAATGCTATTAATTGTCTTGATTTAAATAAAGCAGCAGGTAGTGAAGGTCTGATGATCGAACATTTGTTATATGGACACGAATCTGTGTTAATAATAATTAACACGCTTAAATTATGCTTCGCACTGGCCTCGTTCCCGACTCTTTTGGTATCGGTCGAACTACACCTATACCGAAATTCAAAGGGTGTAAAAGGGTTGTCTCAGCTGATGATTTTCGGGGGATCAATATATGCCCCGTCATTTCCAAAGTTTTTGAACATAGTATAAAAAAGTTCATTCAATTACCAACTACAAGTAGGCAGTTTGGTTTCAAAGAAAAGGTTGGATATATAAATGCAATACATACCGTAAGGAAGGTCATAAAATATTTCAATGTCAAGTTGAGTACTGTCAATGTTGGTGTAATTGATTTGCGTAAAGCATTGGACAAGTGTAATGTTTATGGCACATTGCATATGTTACAATGTAGAAAAGTTAATGAATGTATTATTAATACTCTTGAAAATTGTTTCGGAGACAATAGTACAACTGTAAATTGGACTGATTCTGTATCGGATTGTGTCCAACTGCTATCGGGAGTTAAACAAGGTGGGGTTCTTTCACCTTAATTGTTTGCCCTTTTTGTCGACACAGTTTTAGACAAATTAGAAGCTTCTAAATTAGGTTGTTTCATTAATTATAACTGTTATAATTGCTTTATGTATGCAGATGATATTTTATTGAGTATCTTTGTCACTGACCTTCAGAAATTATTTAATATTTGTGACATGGCTTTTGCAGAGTTAGATTTACCTATAAATGTATCGAAATGTCACTGTATGCGCATCGGTACTAGGCACAATTTTTAGTGCAAGCCATTGCAAATTAGAGATACTTGTATTAGTTGGGTTGATAGTATAAAGTATTTGGGAATACATATTTTAAGAGGTAAATCTTTTAAATGTGATTAAAAAGGACAGTAAATGTAAATTTTATACTTCACTACACAGTATACTCTACATTACTCCACACTGTTCATATATATAGTATTTGTCTTGTATCTCATTCCAACTAAACGTATCAAATCCTGCATTGATGCATTTGTGCCTCCCATAACTCACTGAATAAACCTCTGTCTTAGTGAAGGTGTCTCTCCATCCCATTTTAAAAAAGCCGTTGTAACTCCTCTTATGACTCTCACCTTTTCAACCAGCCTATCGTAAATTCTACTCAACTGAAACTGCACCAACCAAGATACACAATGACCTCTGTCTAGCCATGGACGCTCAACACGTATCTGCCCTAGTTCTTCTCGATCTCACTGTTGCTTTTGACACCATAAACCACGATATACTCCTTTCTAGACTCAATTCTTGCTTCGGAATCTCTGACAAGGCTCATGGCCTCCTATCCTCATACCTCTCACAGCGTACCGAATCAGTAATTATTGAAAACACTTTATCACCATCCTGCACACTACCTTGTGGAGTCCCTCAGGGTTCTGTGCTTTGTCCCCTTCTTTTCACCTTATATACCACCCCTTTAACTGATTCGATGCTGAAATTTCACTCTTATGCTGATGACACCCAGATTTATGTCTCGTTCTCTAGACCTGATTCTTCTGATGCTCTGTCAAAGCTTACTTCTATCCTTGATCTAGTTACTCCTGGTTTTGGGCCAATCGTCTTGTGGTCAATCCTTCAAAAACGGAATACTCTCTCATCGGCACTCCACAGCAGCGTCATAAAATAACTGGCTCAACCATTACATTTAAAGATATCCACTTAATACCCACAGATTCTGCACGTAACCTTGGTGTAATTTTTGATTCAAATCTAAACTTTAAAACACATATTTCAGCAGTCTGACGTTCTATTTTTCCATATCCGTCAATAACGTCAAATTCGTAAGTCCCTTGATATTAATTCTGCCGCTGTATTAGCCAATGCGCTTGTCCACACTAAACTACATTACTGTAACTCTCTGCTGAATGATCTCCGGAAGACCTCTCTAATGCGTCTCCAACACATACAAAATTCTCTTTCTCGAGTCGAATGTCATGTAAAAATACTCAATTCCCACAGCACTTCTCTTCCTAAGAAACTGCACTGGCTACCATTCTCCGAACTAATAAAATTCAAGATGGCTTCCTTGACCTTCAAAGGTTTAAATTTTGATAAGCCATCCAATCTATCTGATCTTTTATCAATCTATCAACCCTCTCGTGGTCTTCGTTCCTCTAGTAAAAACCTTCTCACTGTACCAAATATTAAATCTGCCATGTGCAAACGCTCCTTCATGTTTTCTGCTCCGACAATATGGAACTCTCTGCCACAAGAACTTCGATTTTGTAATTGTATTGGTACTTTCCTTGGCAAGCTAAAAACCCGGCTATTTTCACCATAGGTCTAAATTTTGACCCGCTTGCCTTGGATCTCGAACTTGCACTGTTTTGATCTCGCTTTTTCTTGTGATCTCTGTGTACTCAGTCGTCATCGTGTGGTGCTTTGACGTCAGTTTGTGTAGTGTCTGCAAGAGACTTCGCTGACATTGCCTTATGGCGAGGAACCGGACGTTAAATTCTTATTGATTGATTGATTAATACTTTATAGCTTTGCCTTTAGAATTGAGAATTCAAATCTGACTAGCGTGCACTCTAAACTCTATAGACACGACAAACTACAATCGATATTAATGTCAATTTCATCTCTCGGAACAATGAAGCTTTTAAAGATCGGATATGAGGAATCGGTAATGATATCATCCAGAATAATATGGCCATAAGTATAGGTCTTGATAATTTAATTGTTGTTATTCTGTAAATTTAACTAGGAGAAATCTACCTACATTTATAAACTTATAACACGATTCTGAAAAGCAAGAATAACTTACGTTTAGTGAAACAAATTGACATTCTCTCGATGGCTTCAGTTGAACTAAACCTGCTATATGCTTCCACCACATTAATACCTATAGACATTTTAAACAATTTTCTCTAGTCAATCAATACAAAAATGCAACGAAGATTATAGCCTAGAAATAATGCCCAGTTTAAAGGTAGTTTTTGGCTCAAAATGTTGCCAGTGATGATGCGACCACTGTGTGATTAATGGTCACACTACACCCCTAGCCTACAGATCTGCAGCCACACGGATAATACAATGAAGATTCAAAATTCACATCCTCATCCGCTGGCGACGGCAGAGACGCTTCAAACGAATAGCCGTTACACATATTTCTATACCATATAGCCATGGCCATCACTGAAGATCTCAAAAACTATAATCCACAGAGTCATATAAAGCATGGAAAAATGAGATTTAGATGAGTTTTAAGGGGAAATAAATGCCTTAAATAATTAAAATATAATTAATTAACTTTTCACGGAGTGTCATAATACATAAGCAAAACCCTCAGTTATATTTTAGACAATTCTTCAATAAAATTTCACTTCTATGCTGATGATACTCAGCTGTACGTACATCTCATTTTCTAGCTCAGATTCTGACTAGAAATTACAACACCTTTCATCAGTTCTTGACAAAGTTTATTCATGGTTTTCTGCAATCGCCTCTCTGTCTATCCATCCAAAACCTAATATATTTTAATCGGCACCCCCCCCCCCCAGCAAAGAACCAAAGTAGCCAATTCTTTCATCTATTATCAAAATCTTGCTCTCCCTCGTACTCCCAAGGCTAAGAACCTTGGTGTCATATTTGATGAAAATCTTGACTTCAAATCTCATATCTCATCCGTCTGTCGTTCATCTTTCTTTCAGATCCGTCAAGTCAGACAGATAATGTCATCACTCGATAAAAAGTCATCCATAATTCTTGCAAACTCAAAAGTTCATTCTAAACTTGACTATTGTAATTCACTGCTATATGGCTTACCGTCTTCTTCTCTCATGCGTGGACAACGCGTTCAGAATTCTCCAGCACGTGTTGTCTGTCGATCCTCAAGGCTTCAGGCCACCTCTAGTTCCTTGCTTAAAAATCTTCATTGGCTTCCTGTGGTTCAAAAAATTAAGTATAAAATTGCTCTGTTAACTTTCAAAACACTTCTTTTTGGTAAACCTTCTTACCATTCTGATCTCCTAATCCAACATCAACCTTCTCGTAAGCTTCGTTCTTCCGATGCCAAACTGCTCAAAATGACTAATATTCTCACTTCGTTAGGTAGACGTTCATTTTCTTTCTCAGCTCCTTCTGTTTGGAATTCTCTGCCTCCTGATTTTCGCTCATGTTCTACTACTTTCACTTTCCGTTGTAGGTTGAAAACACATCTCTTCCCACCATAGATTTTTTCATATTGCTTGACTGTTTTTTGATCACCAGACCGGCACCGCTTAGGATCTTTTTCTTTCTCTTCAGCACATGTTTTTTCAGATCGTTTGGGGTGCATCGATTTGTGGTAACATGTGATGGGTGGACGTTCCTGACCTCATCCTTGTATGAGGACGTTAAACCTTTATTATTATTATTCATCTTCTTCTTCAAAGCTCATTGTTTAATCTTCCATATTTCCTTCGACTATGACTCGTGTCAATACTTTTCCAGTTCCCCCTGTCATCCATTTGTCTAGCATCTCACTTGCGATCCAAGATTTTTAACAGTTCCTGCTTTCAGAAAGCCATATACGTCTTTGGCACCTACTTTAATAGCCTCCTTTAGCTGACACCATCTTTAATTTACCATTTACCCCTCCTCTTTCGCAGTCCTTCATTCTCTTAAATTCTCTTTCTATTGCTTCCAGAAACTGACTTCTATTCCTGTTCAGTCAGTTCAAATTCAATCTCTTATTACTATTCTTCCTATATATTTTCTTCAGCTGTAGCAAAACTTTTGCCATTACTAAATTGGGATCTGAATAAGTATCTGCTCCTAGATAAGCGCTTGAATTCTTCACACTATTCCTTTACCGTTGCTTGGTCAGAATATGGTCTATCTGGTATTTTCCCTCGCTTCCGGTGCTGTTTTTTTGTTTTTTGTTTTTGTTTTTGTTCGTATAGTTGCACACATGACATTCAGCATGTGCTACACGGTTTCCTTTCTTGGTTTCTGTTTTTGTAGTTTTCGGTATTTCCTCCATTCCCCTCCATGGTTATTAGTAATCGTTGCCCTTTGTTGGCGCTCCAATAGCAGCCGGCGCGGATTTAAGAATAACATTCCAACACCCTCGGGATTTTTTTTCTTTCAAAGCTGTCAACACTCGGTCTTCCAAGGTGGTCGCCCACAGAGTACTAACCGGCGCGATGGAGCTTAACTTCGTTCAACTGACGCGCAGCTTAACCGACTGCGCTAAATCCCGCATCGTGCTTTCTGGTTTCTTCCAAGTGTAGCAACTTCTCTTCTCATAATTGTTCCAATTGTTTGTCACTAGTAATATCATTCAATTGCAGAAATCAACCAATTTCTGCCTTCTCTCATTTCTTTTCCTAGATCATATTCCCCAACTTCACTTCCTTCTCTTCTTGCACCCACCACCGCGTTCCAATGCCCCATAACTATCACTTGGTCTGTTGCTTTTTAACCTTTAATCATTCCTTCTATTTTTTCATGCATCGCATCAATTTCCTCATCCTCTGAAGCTGACGTAGGCACGTATACTTGGATAAGCACCAAGTGTACTGAATCCGCTTTGATCTGCACTAACTTCAGTCGGTCACTGCACTGACGAACCTTCTCGGGATTTTACTTTGTTACTCTTTGAATTAAATTCCTATCCAAAATTATCGCCACGCCCTTCTGCCTTCTTTCTCCTACGGAGTATATGATCCTATATCAACCACTTATAAATTTCCAGAACCCAACTATTTTTTCATGCATCGCATCAATTTCCTCATCCTCTGAAGCTGACGTAGGCAAATATACTTGGATAAGCACCACGTCTACTGAATCCGCTTTGATCTGCACTAACTTCAGTCGGTCACTGCACTGACGAACCTTTGTTACTCTTTGAATTAAATTCCTATCCAAAATTATCGCCACACCCTTCTGTCTTTTTTCTCCTCCGGAGTATATGATCCTATATCAACCACTTATAAATCTCCAGAACCCAACCACCTCACTTCACTTATCCCACGGACATTTATTTTCCCTTTATTCTTTTCTCTGTTTACACTTTCTAATTTTTCCCTTTCACCCGTAGTCCTCATATTCCATATGCCCACATTTATACTTTAGGGACGCAAGGAATGTCCTCTTGGTATATCTGTGTGGCTCCCGAGGTGCAGATTGGCCGTGAGATTCTTAACATCCCCTCCCCATTTAAGCGGTATATGGGACTGGGTGCATTCATTTATGTTGCGATATACCATTCTTTCTTTAGGATTATGTTTTTGAAGAGATGGGCCCCCTGTGACTTCCTTAGCTTAAAGCCTCCGCTTCCTCAGCGGTCTGCAATTTACGGAGAATTATTAAAAGTAAAAAGTAAAAGCTAAAAAGTTAATGTTAATGTCAGTTTCCTTACTCGAAAGCGACGTCAGTGACGGGTGAGCCAAGGATTTTAACCCCGCACATACTGATCCGCAGTCGAATATCTTACCAACATCGTCGGTGGCTCCAGCCGAAACAAAGTAAAGAAAAATTGAGAGCCAAACGAAAATTACCAATAGTTGAAGATATATGCTATAGACGTTACGTTAAGTAGAATAATGTAAGAGAGAGAGAGAGCAGTACTAGTTATTGTAATACTTGCCACATTCATTCGCTCGCCTCTCGAGCTCATTTGCAAATATACCAATGACTGAACTGGAAACTTGACATTTTGCCTCATAATCAACTCCTGTGGCAGTTACCGTACTGGCTGTAATAAATAGCAAATGTATACACATGTATACAGTATAGATACACACACACACACACAGAAACACACACACATACACACACACATATATATAAATATATATATATATATATATATATATATATATATATATACATGCATATATATATATATATATATATATATATACATGCATATATATATATACATATATATATATATATATATATATATATATATATATATATCTTAGTGCACCGTCTACTGGCAGGTCCATGGTATATAACGCCTCCACTCCTCTCTGTCTTCCGCTTTCCTCTTCATTTCCTCGTATGAGTGGGTCTTTATATCATCTAACATGCCTAATCTCGGCCTGGCTCTGCCTTTTTTTCCTTTCATTCTACCTTCTATGACATCCTTTATTAGACCTCCGCTCCACCTCCCCCCGTAGAATGTGTCCTATCCAACTCTTCTTCCAATTTCTTAATACATTTATCAATTGTCTATCTGTACCAACTCTCTCAGAACTTCCACATTTGTAACCTTGTGAGTCCTGCTAATCGACTAGAATCAAATGAAACCTTACTAACAGTCAACGGTGTTAAATCCCTGCTTCAATCAAATACTCACCATAGTTCAGAGACACAGCTAACAGATTGTCTTGTATAACAAGCAGTAAGAAGAGTGACGAATAAGAATAACAATCAAGAAACTAAAGAAGAATGAACTAGTAAAGCTAGTGTAAAAAATCTAAAGAAGAGTCTACATTCCA
Organism: Enchytraeus crypticus; assembly: GCA_905160935.1. Classification (NCBI taxonomy): domain Eukaryota; kingdom Metazoa; phylum Annelida; class Clitellata; order Enchytraeida; family Enchytraeidae; genus Enchytraeus; species Enchytraeus crypticus. Next base: position 368,274 of record CAJHZI010000813.1, on the reverse strand, counting down.
CCCCCAGACTTTCAGCATACTCAAAGACTTACATGATAATATTACAGCAATCGTATTTCCATTTTAAATAATATGTTAAATAGATGTATTAAAGTTTCATATTCACCCTGCTCCAGATAAACTCACACGTGTGGTATGTGGGTAAAGCAATCAAGTCATAGGTCTGTCAAAGTAATCTAGAGTGCGTGAATCACGAGTACGGTATAGATATGTGTTTATTTATACAGGTGCAGTGACTACACTGTAGACGAAATATACCGATGGTACATTGTTATTATAATAGAGGTGAAGCGATAAACCTCTCCCCAATAAACAATGAAATATTATGTAGTAGTAACTGTAGATTTAAAGATTTCATTTAGTGTAGACCTTCTAAATCAGTACTTCGGTTTTAATTGAGCTAAGATAACGTTTGGTTTATTTATATTATTCTATTGCTATCTGAAACTGAATGTTAATGTTCACATCAAAAGGATCTCACCTATAAATATACATTATGTGCCACCACAGTGAAACTGTAATTTACACTAGATGTCGTCTAAGCAGACATAATCAAGGATTAGTAGGAATATGTTAGATAAGTTTAACCTCAATTTTATCAGTTATTAATGATGTAAGCATCTAGATAATTGCACTGTATAATATGATGGTAAATGCGAAATAGCAGTGTGTGTAATAAATAGCCGTAAAGTAGTAAATTACGTAGCTTAGAGAATATTGTCATTTTAGTAATTTTGATTATTGTATGTTTTATATTTTGTGTCATGATTAGATAGAATTTATGTCTTGGACTACTGATACCGTTAATTATGAAATTACTTAGTAGTGTTGGAATGGTATAATATATTTGAATATATTTTATATGAAAAGACAGGTCTGAGATTAGACTTCAAAATCCGCGCCGGCTACGATATTTCAAAATCGGTATTACAATATCGCAAAAAGGATCAAGTGAATGAGATGTGAAGTGCAAAATCGGTAAAGCATATGACGTATTCCAAAAGCTCCAACATATTGGAAGAGTAATAAAATTGAGAAGGGATTAAAGATAGAAATATATTCACCAGTTTTAATGTATGCATGTGAAACCTGGGAAAGTACTGGCAAAATAAACCACAAATTAAACTGTTTTCAACAAAGATGCCTCAGAAGAATTTTAAATATCCACTATTGGGACCACGTCAAAATTGAAACAGTTCTCAAAAGGAAAATTAGATGAAATAGTTTCTAAGAGAAGATTGAGGTTTTTTGGTCATTTACTGAGAATGTCTGAGGACAGAAACGCAAAGACTGCAGTTAACCGGAAACCAACTCAAGGAAAAGGAAATGAGGAAGACCTAGAAGTATTTGGCTAAGTAAGATCAACAAGCATTTGAGAGCATTAAACATTTCATGGGAAGACGCTGTGAAGACTGCTGATGAGAGAAAAAATGGAGGAATGTAGCCGCCCTATGTTCTGTACAGAACGCAAAGAACTGATGATGATGATAATAAAGGCCTATTAGTATATAATATTCTATATCAAATATTCTAATACCTCATGCATCGATGATCTTATTAAAGATAGCAAATAATCGCCTTCAGTCGAAGGCAGAGGTGATACTGAGCAAAACACAATTTGGTTTTAGGAAAGGATGCGGCACAACAGAAGCAATAGGGGCTATGCGGGTTCTTTGCGAAAGAAGCTTAGAATATGGAAATGACGTTTTTGTATGCTTTGTAGACTTCGAGAAGGCCTTTGACAGGATTGATTGGATAACGATGATGAATATCTTAAAAAGAAAAGGAATTGACTGGAGAGATAGAAAACTAATTTTGAACTTGTACATGAATCAAAGAGCAGTAATCAAAATCCACCAAGAATACTCAGAAGAAGGTGAAATAGGACGTGGAATAAGACAGGGTTATAGCATTTCGCCGCTGCTGTTTAACATTTACGCTGAGGCAATGATGGGAGCAAGCCATGGAAGACTTGGAATTAGGAATAAAAGTAGGAGGGAATTTGTTACAAGATGTACGATTTGCAGATGACCAAGGAATGGTAGCGGGCAGCGAGATTGGATTGCAGAAGATAATGGCTAGGCTGAATGATACGGCTTTGATATATGGCATGAAGATTAATATAAAAAAGACCATGGTTATGAGAGTGTCCAATAATAAAGGTGAAGTTAATATCACAATAAATGGTACGAAACTGGAACAGGTAAGGAGTTTCAAATATTTGGGTCATACTATAACCGATGACGGGAAATGTGAGACTGAAATATGCAGTAGGATTGCACAAGCAAAAGCGGCCTTTGGTAATAGAAAAGAACTGTCAACAAAAAGTCTAAAGAAGACACAGAGATAAAGATAGTGAAAACGTTGGTTTGGACCACGCCATTGTATGGATGTGAAACATAGACCTTAAGGAAGGAAGATAATAGGAAACTGGAGGCATTGGAAATGTGGATTTGGAGAAGAATGGAGAGGATTAGCTGGAGTCAAAATGTTACAAATGAGGAAGTCTTAGAGAGAGTTGGCTTGCACAGATACACAGCTGATAAATGTATTAAGAAATAGGAAGAAGAGATGGATAGGACACATTCTAAGGGGGGAAGGTCTATTAAAAGAGGTCATAGAAGTAGAATGGAAGGAAAAAGAGGCAGGGGCAGGCCGAGATTAGGTATGTTAGATGATTTAAAGACCCACTCATATGTGGAAATGAAGAGGAAGTCTAAGTTAAAAAAGATCTCGTGACATTACACAGCCTTGCCTTACTCCTCTCTTAATTTTGCAAAAGTTACTATACTCGCTCTCATACCTCATTGCAGCTTCTTGATTCCAGTATAAATTCCTAACAATTTTAATGTCTTTGCCATCTATATCCAACTCATGAAGAAGATCAATCGATTTCCTGTGTCTAACTTTGTCAAAAGCTTTGATATAATCAATGAAACAAAGGTATGGATCATTATTTAATTCTATGGCTCTTTCACACAGAATTATTAGAATGAAAATAACATTCTTGTACCAGAATCATCCATAAAACCATATTGCACAGGATTTATTTCAGGTCTAATTTTATTTCTCATTCTCATTAGCAGAATTCTTAAATAGATTTTAATGACTACACTCATTAGACTTATAGTTCTGTGTAGTTCACATTCTACCGCACCTGGTTTCTTCGGTAATGCAATAAATATCGATCTCAATAGATCTTTAGAAATCTCGCCAGTGTCATAAATGTCGTTTGCTATTGACGTGATCTCCTTTACGCTAAATTCTTCCGTGGCTTGTATCATTTCTGCTGTTATGTTATCTGGTCCGCTTGCTTTATTTCTTTTTAATTTCCTAATGGCATATCTAACTTCGTCTTCTAAGATTTTAGGACCTGCTATTTCTTTAGTTATTTTTGGAAGTTCCATTCGATTATCTTTGAAAAGGTCATCGATATACTCTGACCATCTATCTAGTATATCTGTCTTTGTCATGGGAATATCTCCATTCTTAGCCTTGATGCATTTACCAAGTGAGCAATTAGATTTCCGATTAGTTATTTCATTTATCTCTTTGTACATTTTCCTTGTGTCTGTAAATTTCATCTTTTCAATCTCATCACATCTTTTATTTAACCACTTTTCCTTTTCATGTTGGCGAAGTTTCTTTATTGCATTGTTCGAAACTCTATACTCCTTACTTTCTCTATCTTTAATCTTTTGTCGTTCTTTCATTCACTGTAAAATGTTCTGATTTATCCATTTAATTTTCCTTTGCATATTCTTTTCTGGAATGATTTCATTTGCTGTTACTACTAATACATTTTTGAAATTATCCCATTTGTTGTTGATGTTATTCAAACCATCATTTTGTACCAATACTTGGAATGTATTTTGAACTTCTACTTTATATCTATATTGAATAGTTTGATCTTCTATTAGACAGGAGAAATCTTGTATTAATGTTCTCTCTTTTCTTTCAATCTTTTTAACTTTATACGTATATTGCAAATTACTGGTATATGGTCTGAGTCAGAGTCTGCACCTGGATAAGTTTTACAATTTCTGATTGAGTTACGAAATCTTTCGTTGATAGTTATGTAATCAATTTGATTTCTTATTTTATCTCCAGAACTCTTCCAAGTATATCTTCTCCTTTTGTGCTGTTTGTACCACGTGTTAGCTATTATTTTATTGGGGCTTTGGTACCAATTAATAAATCTTTCTCCTCGTTCATTCCTCTTGCCGAGGACATATTTTCCAACTATATTTCCATATTGCTCCGCTCCAACTTTGCCACTCATATCTCCCATTATAATTAAGATGTTTTGGCTTTTGCATTGGGATTAAAATAAAATATAGTAAGCTATAATATAAAATCTACAATTATTATATAAAACGTATAATAGGCCTATATCTTAATATTAGTGACAGCTGTAGGCTGAGCTCACAGCTGCTGCTGAGCTTAGGGCTGCAGCGGATTTCTAAAAATCCCACTGCTGACTTGTTCTATAGATGCTAGACGCAAGTGACTTTTTTCATCCTGCCTGGTTTCTTGATCACCGGATCGGCAACGTTTAGGATCTTTTTCTTTCTCTTCAGCACATGTTTTTCAAATCGTTTGGGGTGAATAGATTTGTGTTAACACATGTGATGGGTGACGTCCTTGGCATCATCCTTGTATGAGGAAAAGGACGTTAAACTTTTATTATTATTATTATTATTGTTCTATTTTATTTTCTCTTTCGTTTGCAAACTTTTCCTAATAATATATTTCCAAATCGATGGCCTCAAGAAAACTCAAAATCACATAATTTTTATTTTAATATCAAGTCAATTTAGGATGTTTAACTAATATTATAGTAGTGTATTGCTAATTAGTAGCCTCTCTGTGTTATTGATTTCAGCTATATAAATGTCTAGAGACTAAAAGCTAACAACTAATGATTGAAGATACGATTGCTGATTCAATAGTTAATGCATTTACATAGCCTACTGCTATTTGAAGAATTAAACGAAAGAATGCACTTAATGAAGTTAAAGAGCAATTCATTTTTCTATTGGTGTCCATGCCCTAGTAATCAGGATAGTAGTTAACACTCATCAACAACAGCAATAATATCCTATTAGATAAGATGTCAAATCCCTCCCATTAAAATTAATATCATCAAGGAGTTTACATCAAAGCGAATATAGAAATAAGCATTTAAGACGTTAACGTACCATACAAACCCATCTGGCTATATGATGAGTGACTGCGAGTTGGATCACATACAGGTAATGAAGCACCAACAACACACTGACGATGCCAACAGTATCCACACACTGCAAACAAACATTCGAAATAAAGCAAATAAAAAACAAAAAAATCAAATAAAGAGAACAAGTATAAGAAACAAACCTTAAACTCGACTAAGTCAAGTTTAGAGTTTAAAGTCCTATGCGTGTTAAGTATACATAACATATACACTCAGACAAAAATCATCCCCGCAGAGTAATCTTTAGTATTGTCAGAAATGAGCACAGATTCCTTTGTCGTTCTGTATAAACAAGCTAGTTTTGGAAATTTATGTCAATTTTATTGTCTCTCTCCCTCCAGAGTTCTATCAGGCCCATGTTACATATTTTACATTCTAGGTTTTAGTATATGCCATCAGTATAAGCTGGTTTAACGCAATCACGCCAATTTTGGTCAATCACTTTCTCTCTTTCTCTCTCTCTCTCTCTCTCTCTCCCCCTCTCTCTTTCTCCTAGGTACATATTATTCTTCATAGTCTGTTGTTCTGAGAAGGGATAGTTTACTAAAACAGCAAACTGAAAGAGGAATGAAGGAAAAAAGATTAGAGGAAGACCGAAACTTGGGGTGCTGAATGATTTGATGACCTATTCGTCGTAGGAAATATATGAAAAGGAAGACAGAGGATTGAAATAGACTCTATGTGTAGGGGTTTTGTGCCAAGGCAAGGACTTTCAATAGGATTTCTGATTCACTCATTTTCCTCTCTAAAATTTCTCTAATTTATTCATAATCGCTCTTCGTACAGCGATTCTTATTCCAATTTCAGAGGAGCACTCTTCATTCTCTGCTATTGGGGAACCATGTAAACAAAAGACTGCACTATTTCAATCGCCATAAACTTCAGAAGAGTTCAATTTTGCGTAAGACATAATCTCATAATCTTTGTTTTCTGAATACTAAAATATAGTTCAGCTTCTTGATTTCGGTACGTACCTATCATCCTCTATCATCCTCTTCACTCATTGCTCATTGTTTGACATCCATTTGTGCATAACTAAAAAGTTAATTGATGTATCTTAAAAAATTAAAATATTTTTAATAGAAGACATTGGCATGATTCCCTGAACTCGTTAAAAATTACAGAGTTTGACATTATATGAATTTTATAAATTTACCTGCAATTAATGTAAATGACTATCTTACACATCGCGCTATTAAGATAGTCAAAATTATTATTATTATTATTTTTTTTTACCCCGGTGTAAAGCACCTGGGGTTGATAAAAACGATTCAAGCAATACGAGCTGAATCGCCGCCCGGCTACTCGAGGTCATCAATCGGCTTAAAAGAATTGTTGAAGCGGACTGCATTAAATATTTGCAAAGTCATGGAAAGCCTTCGTTAAAGAAAAGATGTCTCTCGCTTATCGCCGGTTTGCTATGCAATAAGTCTGCCTATGCCATTAATAAAGTCAACTCCTTCGGGATTCATCGGGCCCATGGTTTCAATGGCCACCGGAACAACTTCATATCCTAAGGACAGATCACGGTATTTATCCAATTTCCTAGAGGCGGCATGAACAGCAGCTCCACCGGCTGTGACTGAAGTGGTATTCAGGCAGGAGTTTGCCATAGTGTCAATGACTGTGACGTCCCATACGGCACATTTACCGTTGCACCAGGTACTAATAATAATAGTATCATTATTATTATTTATAACTATTACTATGAAAGTTAAACGTTGCTGATCGCAGCAGCAGGTGACACCGCCCTGAATTCACAGCTTTTGGCTCCAGCAGCGCCCGTCCCCACCACATCTGTTATCGATCCACCACGACGGTGACCCCCCTGAACAGGCGTTGATGAGGCAGTTGTGAGAACTCTGTTGGGAGAACCGCTTTCAGAAGTCAACGACCCTGAAATCTGGATAGCTGTTCCTAGAGAATTCTGGGATCGAGTATCCGCTTGATCTGTAAAACCCGATGAGCTCTGACTCTCCGCTTCAGCCTGCCCTTAGGCGAACATCTGGTTCGGCCTTTGACCCTGGTGCTGTGGCCCTGGTGAGAGGGACCCCTGGGACGCAGAGGCCATTCTAGCTTCGAGTATCTTCTTTTTCTCGCTGAGGGTCAGCCTAGCAAACTCTCGTGGATCTATCTCAGGCTCTATGGAACGCACTCGAGGAAGAGGAGGGGGGTATTGAGAGGCCGGGACGTAGGACGCATCTCTTCTCTTTCAGACGGGCTGTGTTCAACCGGTAGACGATCAACCTCATGCTCACTTGCTGCCCCAGTGCCCGCTTGTCACCAGTCGGAAACTGAGGCTGAGGCTGCGCGGACTGAACCCCAGGTTTGATTTGAGTTTTTGGGGGTACAGGTCGGGCACCTGTTGGATTTGGCTTTTATTTTGGGTTGGAACAGATGAAGCCACAGAAGGGATGGGGCTTAGATTATTACTATTATTATTATTACTTATTATTATTACTTTTATTATTATTATTATTATCATTATTATTATTATTATCATTACTATATTATTATTATTATCCCGCTGAACTGAGAGTGAAATCTCGGACACTCACTGGACTGGTTACACAGAAAACGGTCTAAATTGCCTAGCAGTTTAAACATGTGGCATTAAAAGTGATCGATATCAACATACTTGATCAGTTCACTATAATGTGTGTTTATTTTTTACTGGTCATCTTCGTCCTGACTATAATAGACGATGACGCTACTTGGCTTTGGCCATGTTAATTCGTTCCCTGTCCATGCCCGAAGACAATTCGTTTAGATAAAACGATAAGACAGTTCGTTTCCTATCCCTGGCCTTAACTTTAGAACATCGTTCCCCGCCCTATACCTTCGCTGGAAAAGGCTTTGCAAAAAGTGATAGATATCAACATAGTTGATCATTTCGCTATAATGCGTGCTTACTATTTATTACTTTACATTAAATTTACTTTGGACTAAATTTCTGAATTTTGGAATTTGCACCGTTTTTGGACCTTTTTTTTCTCGCCGGCTTGATTTTTTGTCTCAATAGTGCTTGATGTTGTCATTGATGACTGTAGCACTCTAATTGTTGATATTATTATTATGTTGTCTTTGTCCTGACTATAGGCCTAAATTGACGATCCAATATATTCTTCCAGGACCGACGAAGACAATTCGCTCCTTGGCTTTGGCCATGATAATTCGTTCCCTGTGTTGATCTATGTCGACTTGAAATCTATGTAGATTTGAAAACAATTTTTATTTCTAAATTATCCAAGTCACCTAGCATATTACCTTTATACTTATTCCATCAACAGGCACAAAACAAAGAGAAAGAAAGCCACTGTGACAAATTAATAACTGAACAAATTAAACGTACCAGAACAGTAATATCCCTGCCTGACGAGTCCCCAGAGAACAAAACCGCATAGCTGACATCTCTGCAATGAAGAGAATGTGTAGTCTGTCATATTATGGCCCTCTGAATGCGTTGCTACTTGACTTGCAGAATCACCTGTCGTTTTCGACCCATTTCTAAACTGCCTTTCAAGACCATCACTCTAATTCACACAACATTGAAACATCTGCACATTTAAGCCGTCAATGCACCAAAGTGATTTAAAGTCTAATTTTTAATCTAACGGTTGATAATTCGAAAAGGAATGGGATATCCAAACACCATATATAATTATAAGCTAATGCGAAGAGAAGGGGATATCAAAACAAAACAATTCCATACATCCAATGAAACTGCTTCATTGCAGTCTTATATTTTCTGTGAGCTGTATAATGCGGCCTTCAGGTTGTGTATAGTAGAGATGGGAATCGAACCGAACCCTAAAACCATATATATATATATATATATATATATATATCAGTTTTTGCATTTACATGTCTTACAGTATCTAACAGCACATATTCAGGTTAGAATATCTAAATAGCGTAGGGGTGACGTCATGAAGTTTTAAATGACAAATCCTGAGGTGATTTGAATTCTCGTAGGTTCGAATCCCGGACGCGCTGATCTGAGAGTAAAATCTCGGACATTCACTGGACTGGTTATACGGAAAATGGTCTAAATTGCCTAACGGTTTAAACATGTGGTATATCGACATGATAGATATCAACATGGTTGATTATTCACTATAATGCGTGTTTACTTTACTTTTACTAAAACCTAGAATTTTGACCGAACCGAACCCGAACCAAAACTCTGGCCGATGCCGAACCGAACCCGAACCCAGACACTTGCCGAACCGAACCGAACCCGAACCCACACTCTGACCGAACCCGAACCGAACCCGAACCCTGACTGCGTCCAAACCGAACCCAACCAAACTCTTGAAGCTCCTTTCTCCTTCGACCTTCTCAGGAGTAAAGAACAACAATGGACTGCAATTTTTCAAAGTCTGCATTAAGATATTATGGAGAATGTTTGACATTATATAAAGATAGTATATATATATATATATATATATATATATAATTTATATATATATAGACACATATATATTATATATATCAGTTTTTGCATTTACAGTATCTAACAGCATATATTCAGGTAAGGCTGGTTCCGACACAAATTTTTAAATAACAGATAGCGTTAAAATGGAACGGCAGCTTTACAAAGGAACGGTAGCGGGAAGCGAGACTGGTCTACTGAAGACAATGGATAGTCTGAATGATACAGCACTGAAATATGGAATGAAGATTAATATCAAAGAAGCAAAAGGGATGAGAGTATCCCATAAAAATCAGAAAATGCTTGACTCAATCTAGGTGGATCTGTTTTTATAAAATTCAAATTATTAAATTATTCTAATTTTAGTGGGCCATCTTACTACATTTACAGCCAGATTTACAAATATTTATATATGACATTATATATGAGTTAGGGCTATCTGGAGTAAATGATTTTGCACCATAGCAATGTATTAATTTTCATAACTATTTTCGTAACTTCATAATTGGCCGGAGAGTTTCAAATTTGAAAACCTAAGGTAAATTATGAAGTTTATTACTGGCTCAGTTGATAGCAAACGGTATATATTACGATCATTTTTCTGTGGAAGAACACTTGTTTACCAAATCATCCATATCTGACAAATAAAATTGTCAGATATGGACGATTTAATAAATTGCACTTTGTCTCTGAAATATTGGATCAAATTTTAGCCTAGATTTTCCACTTAAGCGTTTCTAATATATAGGCCTAGTGACAAAATTTAATTTTAAATTGATGAGGATTTCTGTTAGCTGGCTATAAACAAAGAGAATATTTCAGATACAGTAATAAAACTAAATATCTATTTTATGAACATTTGTTGGTCAAGGTCAATTTACAATATTTGTAGAAATGTACAGGAATAAATACCACTTCTCTTTTTTTTCTTTGTCATTTTTATACCCAAATGAAAAATGTGGCAGTTACTACGACTTCATGTATTTATAAGCACATTTACCATAAACCATTTTAAACATGTTAATCATAACCATGACTGTTATAAGTAATGCTAAACAATTGCAACAGCATCCAAACCAAACCATTTCGAACTCGAATGGAACTCTTGTGGGGTGGAAAGCAAGCCGAACCTTCTTAGAATGATGCCGAATCGAACCGAACTCTCAAATTGTCAACTGCTAACCGAACCCGAACAGAACCGAACTGTTATTTTCAACGAACCGAACCGAACTCTGGAAATTCATAAAATTCCCATCTCTAGTGTATAGCGCGTCGCTAGTTTAGTTATCCGTGCCTTAGTAAGACAATTAGTTTTCGTCTTACACTATCATATCAAAGTAAATACATCATTTTAAATAGCATTTGTGCTGTATTTGATATTGACTGAGTTATCATCATCATCATCCTTCCTTGAATCCCAGTTTAACCAGGGTCGGGATACAAATAGACTGTCTCAAATCCTCTCTGTCCTACACCACACCACCAGCCAATCCCCTATTTGAGACTTTTCCATTCGATTAAATTTTTGTAGCAATATCTGGAGCTTAGGCGCTCACCAACCGAATGCCCTTTCTGACGTTGATATTGACTGAGTGTTGTGATAAAATATATATATATATATATATATATATATATATATTGATAAAAAAATACAGTAGTTCACTAGTGGGGGGACACGATAACTCAGTACATCGAGCGTACATCGAGCCGACACGGGGTAGTGCTATCTTTGAGATTCACCAACCTTCGATCCTCTTCCGCTTTTCCAGGTGTGCTTCACGTGGACTTCTTTGGTGAGTAATCTATTCCCTTTAATAGGCTCCGCATGGCTGAAGCGAGGTTATCCACTGTCACAGGGATTGACTGGAAGAAAGTGCAACATAGCCTCTGGGCGTCTCGTCACACTTCTCTGAGACAGGAGTTAGGGACGTATCAAGAAACTTTCACTCCTGCGCAGATTGATAAGATGATTGACCAAGAGATAGCGCATCACATCTTAAATCTTAGGAAATCATGTAATACAAGTAAGAAGATGACTAGACTTGTTACTGATTTCGAGTCCACTCCATTCATTCCAGATTCAGAGCATGACTTGTACGTCGAGATGTTAAGTAAATCCGTGCAGATACCCCGGCTCCTTTTACATCATCGACCCAGTCTGGTACGTCTGATACGAAATTCAAGTTTCCTCCACCCTCAGATAAGTCGTCTCTCTTATCTAGTAGATCGATATCGCCTGTGGAGGATCTTGCTAGTTCCGTTAATATCGAGCAGGATCTTTCGCATGTGTCAGCTGATGCTACTAAAGCAGCGGTGTCATTAGATGCTCCCTCATCTACGAAAGTTATCTCGTCGGTAGGCAAGGTCTCGCCAGCTGACATCTCATGTCATCTCGCTGGTCCAGTTCGTGAGATCCCTCAGGATCCAATGGCAGTACTCTTACAGATGATGATTTTTGACAAACAAGAGAGAGAAATGAGAGAGGGAGGAGAAATTAGAAATAGAGAGAAACTAGAGAGAGAGAAAAGAGAGAGAGGAGAAATTAGAGAGAGAGAAGTGAGAGAAGAAACTTGAGAAATAAAGAATTCGTTCTGAAGAGATAGAGAGGCAAGACACACTCAGAGCTGCAGATTTATCACTAAGAGAGAGAGAGAGAGAGTGCGAGAGAGAGAGAGAGAGATTACAGGCAGCTCTATTAGAAGATAGTAAGTTACAAGCTAAACTAGAGAGAGAAAGGAAAGATAGAAAAGAGAGAAAGAGAGAGAAGAAAGAGAGAGAAGAGTGAGAGAATCATCATTAGAAGTCATACAAAGAGGAGCTCGTGACGACATTAGAGGTTTACTTTATTCTATGCCATCTAATTCCCTGAAGGTAGTGTCTTATTTCAATCAGGTGGACAGAATCTTTGAGCAGTATAACATTGACAATGATCTCAGGATCAATGTCTTGAATCCATATCTGACAGATTCGACCGGGGAAGCAATTGACACGTGAACAAGCCAGCAATTGTGACTTACGAAAGGAAATCATTCTACGTCACTATCGCCTGGCTGCAACGACCTATAAAGCAGAGTTCACCTCTGCAGTTAGAACTGTAGGAGAATCTTGCGCTCAATTCACTACAAGGTAAAGAGGCTTACTGTCATATTACCTTCAAACTAGGAAAGTGAGCACCTTTGAGAACTTAGTGGAGCTGACATTAGCAGATAGAGTACGAGACTCACTATATACAACGAGTAGCTTCATGATCAATGATAAGGAAGAAGATGGTTAGCTTAAACCTGATTCCATGGCACAAGCAGTTGATCTCTTTTGAATTTTCTCGCAGTTATGTTTACAGAGAAAAAGGAGAACAAAATTTTTGCTAAAAGTTGTTAAAAACTCTCAGCCTAAAGAGTCTCAGAGTGATAAGAATTTTAGTGGTAAGCGTGAAGCATGGAGACACAAGATTGTATGCTTAAATTGTGCTCAGCGTGGACATTTTTAAAGAGAATGTGATAAACCGAAAAGCCTGAGGGTAAGTCAGAAAAACATGACAATGAAGCACGACACGTAACAGATACCATCGGTTTTATTTTTTCTGTAATATGCATAATCATTCTACAAAGTTATGCAAGAAGAGACCTTCATTCCCGAATGAAGAAGAGGCATGTTATCTATGCGGTAGTGTCAAACACATAGCGAAGAACTGTAACAAGAACAAGAAATCGGTCGATCAACAGAAGAGAGTTAACAGAGTGAGCTGTGTTGAACCGGCAAATCTTGTTAGTTCCAGCCATCTAGGAAATAATCGGGAGTACGAATCACCTGAAGTGTTGCTACGGAAGGGATCGGTGGATATAGCAGGTGTTATATAAGAGTTCATTTGTGATTCAGGAATTCAGATTAGTGTATTAAACAGCAGGATGTTACCAAAAGACTACTTGAATCTAAAGGTAAATTCTTGGCTTTGAAGAGTGCATGGGGAGATATAGGTCATGCTATAGTGGTTGATGTCCCAGTCAGGTTGGTGAGTAAGGACGGGATAGCAAACACTGAAGTTTTTCTTTGCTGTGCAGTGACTGACAGGATGATATAGCGTTGCTCACAACGGAGTATGTGAAAGTCTCGCAAGGAGGCTGCTACCCAGAGAATTCCTCGCACGGAACTCATCTCAGGCACTCAAATCCAGTATACAGATCCGTATTACACTGATGAACAGACGGTACGTCGAGTTGAAGGGAAAGTAATCACTAGGTCAGGCAGATCTATAGGAATTACACTGTTTAAGCCGTCTAAAATGCCTTATTTATTAAAATTTGACAGAGAGACTTTGAAAGAGTTCAAGAAATGTCAGAACTCAGATCGAAGATTAGTCACTAGCACCGCTATGGAAGGAGGTACAAAGGATGACAACCCGTTTATGCTGAAGGATGGTTTATTATACCGTAATAAAGATCTACTATCCACTGCTGTCTCACAGTTAGTACTTCCGGTTCTATACAGAGAACTGGTCATCTACACCGCGCACGACGTTTTATAGTCCATGCACTTTGGACACAAGAAATCGTCCAAGCGCTTAGCATTGTACTTTTGGTGGCCGGGAGTTGATTCTCAAGTTAAGGCCTACGTTCGATCCTGTCCAGGCTGTCAGTCGGTTGCGAGGAAGACCAAGCTTGATCTCATTCCCATTGCTCCGGTTGAAAGAGGTATTCAAGCCTTCGATGTCATAAACATTGCTTTAAAAGGACTACTTCCGGTGAAGTCAACTAGAGGACCTTTGTGCTTTGATGGCTGTCTGTAATTTGACACGTTGACCAATGGCTGTCCCTTTGAAATCCTTATCAGCGAAGGAACCCTGTGATGCCCTGGTGACCTTGTTCACGACCTGTGGAATACACCGAGTCACTATCAGTGACAACGGGACTAACCAGATTTCAGGTCTAACACAATAAGTCTATGATTGGCTTGGTATTGAACTGTTACTGCCACTGCTTACCATCCAGAGGGCAACAGCAAGGTGGAAAAATTAAATCAAAGCTTAAAGAAGATGTTGCATCATATCTTAGCCAATGATAAACCAAGGGATTGGGATCGCCAGTTGTCATTCCTTCTGTGGTAATATAGGGAACTTCCCAATGACACAACAGGCGTGTATCATCTCACATGCTAGTCTATGGACAGATTCCGCGTGGCCCATTGTCTGTTTTAAAGGAGTCATGGTCAGGTAATCCAACTCTCAATAAACAGCTGCCAGCGAAGGTCGACGAGTATTTTAAGTTGCTAAAGAATGATCAGGAACTTTGCCACACATGCTCATCATGCTGAGATCATGCTGCAGCTATGGAGCATAATCAAAGTGCTAAAGATAAATTATTCATGGTACGAGACACAGTGTTAGTTTTGATGCCTGACAGTACGCACAAGTTGTTGTCTAAATGGACTGGTTCTAGTGTAGTTACAGCTGCATTGTCTGAGCATGAGCATTCATACCGTGCTAAATGAGATTTAGGAGCTGTTAAGGAACTTCTTGCAACTATACTCCGCAAGTGGATCCACGTGTGAATGCGTTAGGAATTGTCTTTGAAGGAGAAAAATACCTTGGGCGGATGTAGTAGTGTACCCTACATAGATCTGATGTTTATGAACTGTTTGAGAAGATTTTAGAAGATGGATTTGAATCATTTTGATGAATCATGTGCTACTGAGTTAAGAAATCTGATAATAAAATAACAAGATGTCTTCACTGATACTCCAGGTGTTCGCAAGTATGAGATAAATCTTGTAGAAGGATTCAAGCCTAAGCCATTGAAACAGCACAGAGTCCCAGAGAAATTCAGAAAGGAAGTAGATTGATGACATACTGATTGATGACATACTCGCAGATGGTTGCGTCAGACATTCAAACAGTGAGTATGCACACCTGATTATTGCTGTTAGTAAGCCAGATGGTGTTATCAGACTCTGAACGGACCTAAGAATGGTAAATAGCGGTACCATTACTTGCGCATACCCTTCCGTTATTCCTGACGATGTGTTGATGCGAGCGAGTTCAGCAACCATCATATCGACGTTAGATTGTACCTCGGGCTACTGGCAGATTCCTCTGAGAGAATCTGAACGTCATAAAATGGCTTTCCATTCAAATCGTGGCTTATTGGAATGGGTAGTTAAACTTTCGGAATTAAAACCGCTTCTTAAACCTTCCAAAAGCAATGGATCTCATTTTAAGACCATTTGATCATTTTCCACACTCGTATATAGATAACGTCATAGTAAACTCCCACAGTTGGAAAGACCATTTGCAGCATATTGAGTCGGTATTCAAGGCATTTCGTAGTGCCGGTATGACTCTGAAACTCAGCAAATGTAAGTTTGCGAAATCGAGAGTGGAATACATTGGTCCTGTAGTACGCTCCGGTCAACAATCTATTCAAAAGAGCAAGATTGCACATATTCTTAAGATTCCAGAACCCAAGAATAAAAAACTGTTGAGGTCATTTCTCGGTAAGTGTTCTTTTTATAGAAGATATATTCAAGATTTTGCGAAGAAATCGGTACCTCTGACGAATATGACTAAGAAAAATTCTCCATAGAAAATTAAATTCACTCAAGCGGAATGTGAAGCCTTCGAAGCCTTAAAGTTAGCTATATCTCATTCTACTACGCTTCATTCCCCTTCTCCATCCATCCCTTTTCATCATCCGGTCTGATGCTAGCGACTATGCCGTTGGGACTATGCTTTTCCCAATATCGGGATGGCCATGAGTATCCTATTGCCTTTGCCTCGTCGAAACTATCAGGTCCTCAATTTAACGGGTCGATGATAGAAAAGGAAGGGCACGTAAGCGTCTATGCCCTTCAAAAATTCGATTATCTCTTGAATGGTCGAGAAATTCATCTGTGTACAGACAATAATCCTCTGCAGTACCTCGCACTGTGTCCTCCTAAATCCCCGAAACTCACCAGATGGGCTCTCAGCCTATCCAGCTAAAACATCACGGTCCACCATGTCGCTGGTGTATTGAATCAGACTGCTGATTGTCTCTCCAGGTGTATAGAGTGATCGTTGATGTTAGTTGTGAGGTTGCATTTTAATTGAGATCTATAGCATTAAGTTTAATTCATACTAGATATATATGAAGATATATCCGCATGGTCTCCATCGGTAGGACTGTTAGGACTACAACCATAGATAGTACATATATATTTTATTTGATTCGCTGTGAGTTGTTTTATCTGTTTGATTGGTTGATTGGAGACCTGTGTATGTTTCCCTGTTTTACCAGATACCTCTAGAGGTGTCCGTAATTGTATCTAGGTGTGTATCGGTTTCGAGCTCAGCTAGCAT
This sequence comes from Enchytraeus crypticus, assembly GCA_905160935.1. Taxonomy (NCBI): domain Eukaryota; kingdom Metazoa; phylum Annelida; class Clitellata; order Enchytraeida; family Enchytraeidae; genus Enchytraeus; species Enchytraeus crypticus. The sequence continues at coordinate 351,273 of CAJHZI010000813.1, read as the reverse complement.
GCTTATCAGATATTCACGGCCCTTCGCTCTCTGATACTAGTAGAAAATACATGTAATTATATATTTAAGTTTAAAACCGTTAGGAGGTTATATATATATATATATATATATATATATATATATATATATATATACAGGCTGCTCATTAAAAAATATCCCCCTAGCACAATTACGATATCTCTGCCAATTATTGATATTTCGCCTTGAAATTTTAAGGTTCTCTTGTGGAGAAAATTTGCCACAAGCTGACCAAATTTTGTAAAAATATTTTTAAAGGAACCGGAGTTATCTAAGTTTTGCGAAAAAAATAATTTTTTTAATTTAACACGCAACGTAAAACGTCAATTAGAATCAATTCCTTTTTGAAAATGTGCTGGCCTTGAAAAGGACCGTTAGATGATGATGCCTCTGATATTGTGCTACAATGAATTATACTAACACCATTCTGCCGAAACTGATTGAAGACTGCAGCAACTTAAAGCCAAATGATTTCATTTTTCAACAGGACGGCGCGCTGGCTCACACTTCACGTCTTGCGTAATACTCCCTTGTCCAATATAGCCCAGATTTCATAAAAATAGATGATTGGCCTCCTAATTCTTCAGATTTTAATCCACCTGATTTTTTTGTCTGGGAAACCATGTTGGAAAAGTATCGTGCTTTCAAGCCCAAACCCAGAAACATAATGGAATTGAGGCTGTTCTTCAAGAGATCTGGAAAGACCTACCACAACAGTCCATTGACAGCGCAATTTTATCTGTCAGAAAAGACTTCTGGCCGGCACTGAAGCCCAGGGCGTTCATTTCGAACACACATTGTAGTACAACATCAGAGTCGTCATCATCTAACGGTCTTTTTCAGGGCCAGCACATTTTCAAAAAGGAATTGATTCTAATTGATGTTTTACGTTGCGTGTTAAATGAAAAAAATCAATTTTTTCGCAAAACTTGGATAACTCCGGTTCCTTCAAATATATTTTTACAAAATTTGGTCAGCTTGTGGCTACATTCTTCCACAAGAGAAGCTTAAAATCTCTAGAAGAAATATCAATAATGGGCTAAGCTATCGTAATTGTGCTAGGGGGATATTTTTTTAATGCGCAGTCTGTATATTAAGTTCATTCTATTATTATTTTATTAACCTATTTTCATTAAGGGTAACTGAATTTTAATATGACTGAGTTGCGAAGGCACTCAGGATGAATTGCCTATGCTGATCCGTATTTTATTTGTGCGTAAATACATGTGTTTTGTATGACATATCAGTAAAACTTCATCCTATAGAATTTTCCTTTGTCTCAGAAGTTTTGCTATACAGTTATTGCCAAGCTTTTGAAACCCGTTGTGTTGGGAGTGGTTACATTGTAAAACCTGACCCGTATTGGGCAGGGCAAGCACCATTGATATGGGCTGACCCTGATTTAATTAATAATTGTGAATAACAGGGAATTGAGGGGGTACGAGAGACCTTTAGGTATTACATAGTACGGCTATAGAGTTCTAGTATAGGGTCCTGTTTAAAACCTATAAAAAACGATTCAACCGTTTCATGACCAGAGACTATAGTTCGTGCAATACGATACAGAGCCAGGGTGCTAAAGACAACTAAATCCTAGAGATCTAGAAACCTGCGGCAAATTCAAGTATTATTACATGGGCGAAGACTCATATGGTGGAAGGTAAATTTGAGACCAGTTTCTTTTGAAACTCTACATGGATGAAACTCTCTATGCTGATATAGTAGTGTTGAAAAAAAACTCATGAAATTAGCATGGAAATGCAATTTCCAAATTTTCACTAAAATTTCCAAATTTTCACTATATGCAAAAAATGCATATAGTGAAAAATATTAATTTAGCATATTGTGTGATAGACTATATTAGTCTGAATACTATGAAGAGCTGATATTGTAACTTTGAATTAACGACTTTAATATATTGTTCAATTATTTTAATAATAGTATTATTGTTATTATAATTATATTAGGATAATTTAATTATATATTCGCGTTGTTTGATGTGTTCTAATTTCTAATTCACTTTATATAGTTTTTGTGTAATAAAAGAAAAACATTAATTAAGGAATTCCTTTAATTAATAACTATTTCTGAAGTCTCTATAATGTTCTTACTAGATATTTTAAGAAATAGAACATTAAGTAATTCATAAGCTCTCCCACTTTTGATTTATCTTGAGATCTGAACCTGGTCCAGGACTTGTGAATATCTTTAGATGTTTCATATTTCCTGACATGTCAAGGACGACGATATCTTGCTAGGTACCAACCCTCACAAAGTCGATAGCTGCTAAGAGACGTATAGAGTATCAGACGTCTTATAACAAAGCGCAGTTGTTTTAAGCAGTTCTTGACGGCCTATTTTTATCATCTGCAAGAATGAGTCAAGATGACAAATCAGCTTAGAGTCAGTATTTCTAGATCTAACTCAGCAGCTGCTACATCAATCCACAGGCTATTGCAATTGCTCAGGTTAGTCGTGACAAGAAAACGTTTAGAAATGAAAATAAAATTGTTAAAATTGAACAACAACAACAGAATCAGAGCGATACTGTCGTCCATGACCACATTGAGCACTGTGGTACCAAATCCAATCCGATGGGCAGAGTGTGGGGTCCAAAATGGTGCAAGCCAAAATTCGTAGTTCAGTCCGAGGAAGGGTAGTAGTGGAATGGAGGTTTACGTGTTGGTCTCAGTTCCTTTGCAGTGGTTGAATAGGAGAGGTCAAAGAGAAAAACCTTCAACCGTCTATGAAACTTTTCAAACACAAGGAAAGGACGATCAGGAGAAGATGAGGGGGTGCGCAAAGTGGAAGGAAAAGAATTCTAGATCTGAGGAGCAGTGTGCTAGAAGGAACGCTTGCTGACCTTCTCTTATCTACCTCCAATAAAAAGAGAAAATCTGACAATGCTTATGCCAGACTGAATGTATTTACTAACCCGGATTTAACCAAACAACAAACTAAATCGGAATACGAAAAATGTGCAAATAAGAAAACTCTGGCATGTGACTCGCATGTCAGATCTCAAAGGGAAAATCATTCACTTATCAACCCAACCCAGTCTACCTCAAAAGATAATAATGGAGTAACCGCTCTGCAGAACCCCAGTGCTTCCCCGTTCCTGCTGCCGGGTACCGTGCTGTGTAGCTAGTTCTACTACAACAGTGGCTGATGCGGAGAGAGGCCTGCTACATATTCGTCAATGGTGCTCAATACTGTCGCCAGGCCATCCTCGAATCCACTTATGTCGTATATTTCCAATATTAGTTTAGATAATAAATTATACAAGTACAGTTTCATCACGCCACACACCTCAAATTTGACTCGACAAAAGGATGAGCACATCTTCTACGATTCCCCCCTGCCCCCTCAGTATAATATAGCCAGAAAACGTCCACACGTTAAGCCTTCTGGTATAAAAGTAAAATATTTTAATTTAAGAAGCTTAAAAAATTAAGTATATTCTTTGCATGACATGCTATATTGCTATGAATTTGATATTATCTGTGTGTCAGAATCGTGGCTAAACAATGCGTTCAGTGACAGGCTGTTAGATCCACATAATCACTATATAGATTTACAGGCGTGATAGACAGTCCAAAAATACAGCAGGAGAGTCTGCATATTTATTAGAAACGCGTTAAATTCTGTCCTAGTTGAACTTGATCACGCTATGTTTGATAATGATGAAGTCATCGCTTGTACTATTCTAGCGAAGAGCTTTCCGATATTTACTGTAGTGTGTTGCTATTTATCACCAAATTTATCCCATGATTATTTTAACTTAGCCTTGAAGTGTCTGAGCAGCATTTGCGATAACTGTACAAGATGCACTATCGTTGGTGATTTTAACCTGCCTAAGTTTGACTGGTCGAATAGTTCTTAAGCATCTGAATATAAATACTTATGTTTGCTGATTTTTTTAAATAGTTTTAGTTTAATTAAATTTATAGATAAACCAACTAGAGAGAGAAATACCCTTGGCTTACTGTTAACTAACGACCCCCAAATTATTTCAGTTTTTAGAATTAACCTTCCTTTTCCTTTCCTTTCTGAATAGTGACTATGAGTCATTCTCCTTTACAGTCATTGTAAAGTCAGGACCATATGTGTCTGTCGCAAAATCTTAAAGTAAATATTTACGGAAATCGGCTAACTGGGACTCGTACACCCGAGGACTTGTGAGTTTACAATATGTACTACTGATGATTACGTGAATGCATCCACAGGTATGATTTTTGAAGGGGCCAAGCTATAAGTACCGATGCAAAAATCTATTAATTTAACTCGCCATGTTCATAGTAAGGTAGTACGTAAAATAAATGTTAACCGTAAAAAAGATATGACGCAACAGACCTCAGGCAATTTTATCAGAATTTTACGGTAGAGCTCGATATGGCCTTAAAAAATGAGCCATATATGAATGAAATGAAAATTGTCCAGTCAGACAATTTAGGTAAATTTTATAAATATGTAAACTCTGGACCATATCACAAAAACGACATTTACCCACTACTTAGTCCTGATGGCGTTCTACTCACTGAAAATGCAAAGATAAGGCTGGATAAGGCGGAAATTGTTAGCAAGTACTTTGCTAGTGTGGTTGACAATAATATCATTCCAACAACACATACTGCTTTGAGTAGCAAAACCTCGTCATCTTTACAATATGAAGCATCTTTAACTAAACAAACCTTGTGTACTATTTGTTTTGACACCTACACTGTACAATGCGATACAACGCTTAAAGAATAACGGAGCCCCTGGCTCTGACCGTGAATTTGTCAGTGATTTGGTGTTGATGCTTAAATAAACACATAACTCTCTCTATACCCCCAGTTGCCTATAAGAAATATGCTTATCCTTTAAATTTACAAAATTCCTTTATTAATCCCTATGTCCGTATTCATATCTAGTATTATGGACACAGCTAGCATAGCACCTATACGGAACACTGCTACAACGGTTCCTATATATAAAAAAGGTCCATCTTCTATACCAAGCAGCTACAGACAAATATTACCCACATGTACCATATCAGAAATTTTTGAAACTTTCATTAAAATACAATTAATGGAATTTTTTACGAAAAATTATTTGATTACTTGTTCTCAAATTTTTCAAAGAATTTTTATACGGCATTACGATTTTTTTGTACGATATGTTGACATCGTGTATTCAACCGTGTTCAAACGGAAGCTCCGATAGCTTAGGGGTATAGAGCTAGGCTTTAGATCATGGGGTTCGGGGTTCGATTCTGGCTCGAGTCACTTTTAATTGTTTAAAGTTTAAGTTATTAAATTTTATTAGTTCCATAAGAATATGGTTAGTTAGGGTTAGGGTGAAGAGTAGTGGTTAGGGTTAGGGATAGTTTAAAAATTACAATTTTTAACTTTTTAAAGCAAAATATGCAACCTTGACCCTGTCACACCGGTCATGGCGCATGAGCAATAGTTGGAATTTGGAAATGATTCTTGCATAGAACTGCTTGTTGTTTCTCATGAATCGTTATTTAAAGGGTGTCGATTCATTTAGACCCATGTAGAAAAACCGTCGACAATGAGTCTGATCTTTTGAGATATCAACATATCATGTCAACATATGCTTATTGTTAGGCATCTATTTAGTTATAAATTTTCTGTATATATTTATTATTACTGTATTGTCTGGTTCTTTGGTGAAGTTCTGATGGCCGCTTGTTGTGTGGTTGATTGACATTCTCTGTTACTTTGAAACCTTAGATCAGTAGATCTTAAACAGTCATTCCTCGTGGCCATTTAATTTTTGGTTGAATAATTTTTTATGGTTGGAACTTCTTTAAGGAGGAAGGGGGTAGATTTGTTGCTGTTGCCTTCAAAATGGTGACCTGTACGACTGGCATAATGGAGAGTTCAAATCCCAACCGTTTACCAGTATGAAGTTGAAGTGTTAAATAAAATAGATAGGTCTTTCTTATTTCCTTCTGGTCTCCTGATACGAACAAGAAATACTCTCCCGGTCTTGAGGAATTCAGAACAGATGTGATGAGCTTGATGGGCGACTGCTACTGAATACGCTGAACGTTTGGACTTTAAGGACTAAATTAAGTATTCTTAAGTGTAGTTAAGTATTTACATTGTTTCGGTTGCACTTAATTGTGAATCGAGTAATAGATAGAATGAGCCAGCTTTATCATTGCTAGTTATTCTTCGTGTTTTTCATAAGATATCCCTAGACGTCATCTTGGACAACTTCTGGACAACGGTAAAATATTTAATTAATTCTGACAAAGTTGTAGAGCCTGAAGTTCTGCAACCGGAGTGAATTGTGATATCTAAGACAAAGTTTAAAAAGGCAACCAGTGCTCAATGTTAAGTCTACAACTCAAAGTTAAGTCAACACCTAGAACAACATACCAAGCGACAGCTCAACTGTTAATTGATGAAACCGATAACCTAGAAGCAGTAGGTACTAAATTTAATTGAGTACATTTAATTGTAACATTTATTTTGAAAATACATATTATGCATTAAACAAGGTGCAGCATCTATCAAAATTGCTCACTATCAACCTCCTCATTATAAAACCAACATCACATGCTAGCCTAATTAAATATGTATGTGTCTCCGTGTATAACAAGTACGTATCCATAAAAACATACGATTTGAATAGGACGACTAGAGAGCAACTCAGAGATTCTGCCACATAACGCCTCAACAGAGGATAATATAGCCTGCTGGTGAAAGTCGTCTTCTATTTTCATTTCCTGCACACAACAAAAATAGCTTTCAATCGTACCAAAATCAAAACTAGTATTATAAAATTACTATTTTATATTATTCAATGACCTGTTACTATGTTTCTGGCTTCCAGTAGTCAGCTAGATTTTGCTCTTTCTGACGGCCGTTTACTTTGATTTCTGACTCATTGTATGCGCTTTGTGTATAGTAATCATCATCATCTTCTTCCCTTATATAACAGCTTAACCAGGGCCGGGATAAGAATAAACTTCCTCCAGTCCTCCCTGTCCCTATTTCTGGTCCTTCTTAATTACCGCATCCCACGTCAATTGTGGTCTAACTCTCTCCAGCTTAACATCCAGCTCTTCCCTCTAAACTCTCTCTACTACATCCTCATCTGCCTTTCTCACAATATGCCCATACCATCTCAATCTCGACTGAGCCAACCTATCCCTGATCTTTTCAACATCCTCACATTCATTTTCCATTCTGTCCTTCCTGGTTCTTCCACAAAATGGACGCAACATTCTCATTTCTGCCACATGCAAACTCTGTAAATGTTCCCTTTTTAGTGTCCAACATTCCGAACCATACATCATTACTGGCCTTAGTTACAGAACTATAAAATTTGCCTTTCAGTGGTATTTTCCTATCACACAACACTCCACTAACTGCCCTCCACTTTGCCCATCCAGTCTACATCCTACTAGTAACCTCCTTTTCCAAATCCCCATTATCATCTACTACAGACCACAAATACTTAAATCTGTTACCTTTCTTAGCTCAACACCTTGACTTATTACTCTATCTCCGTTTATCATCTCACCCTTCTATCTACTCTCCAATGCACCGTTTTTTCCCTTATTTATCCTCAGTCCTTTACTTTCCAATGACTCTCTCGCGTTTTCCAACATCTCGCTTACTTTCTCCACAGTGTCTCCAACTGTCACAATTATAACTGTGATAGTAATATTTAGAGGAACAATCAATCTGTCAAAGAATTACATCAGACTGACGTTTCTATGTGAAATAGGTTTTGAGTTATAGCAGTTTGAATAATATGGATCTTCGCATTGATCTGAAAATTGATCGGGTAATAACTCTCGACACCTCTATCAGATTTCAGACAAAGAGGGAGAGAACTCATAAATTATATAAACAGTATAAACCATTCTTTAAAATCCCAGACATAAGAGTGTTATATTAATTTTTGATGAGTTGACCTGGAATGACCCTGGTGCTGGTGCGGTTTTAAAAACCTACAGCCAGAAGTAACACGGCGATTCCATTCTCTGCTTCAGTATAGCTGGTCTGATGATATCCCAAGGCACAACAAATTGTCAGACGCCATCTTAGAGAAACTGACATTACTGCTAAATATATTCCAGCAGTAGTACCAATCGCTGACGTATGAAATTTATGTATAGCTTTCTGATCGATTTCGACAATATAAAGGTGTTACTTATGTTTTAGATAATTTGTAGGAGACATGACACCTTGTTATGGCTAGTGATTTTTATATGGCAATCGTAATTTGTCTAAGTTGTCCTTCGTTCTCAATATTTATCAGTTCATAATTAATCCCAGTCCTTCTTAAAGGCAGGAATATAATTATGTAAGTCTCATTGTATTAGTTAGAGGCATATATTATTGGTACGTGCAAGTATATTAATAATAGTAATAATAAAGGTTTAACGTCCGTTCCATCACACAAGAATGTCAGGGACGTCCCCCCATCACATGTCATTACAAATCGATTCACCCCAAACGATCTGAAAAAAAAACATGTACTGAAGAGAAATAAAAGAAGTATGCCATTATCTTAAGAAAATGAAGTGAACGTTGTACGATTGCTATCAATATTATAGACTTCTGATATCTTATGACTTTAATTTAGTAGTTTCTGTCTTGTAATTTTGTGATTTTAAATCGTTTTCGCAATGATTTTGATTTTTTTAAAAATTTCAGTCACATAATTGAGATTTTAAGTTTATGGAGGTATGTATGAAAGTGTACAATATAGGCATTTGGACAGACGACTCTATCAAGTCAGTGATGATCCCAAATCCCAAAAAAGCCAATGCTGTGGAGTGTTCGGATTACAGAACATTCAGTTTAATGCCCCATACATCAAAGATCTTATTAAAGATAATAGATAATTGCATTCAGTCGAAAGCAGATATGATAATGAGCAAGACACAATTTGGTTTTAGGATAGGATGCGACACAAGAGATGCAATAGGGGCTATGCGGGTTCTTTGCGAAAGAAGTTTAGAATATGAAAATGACGATTTTGTATGCTTTGTAGACTTTGAGAAGGCCTTGGACAGGATTGATTGGATAACGATGATGAATATCTTGAAAAGAATAGGAACTGACTGGAGAGAAAGAAGACTAATTTTAAAATTGTACATGAATCAAAGAGCAGTAATCAAAATCCAACAAGAATACTCAGAAGAAGGCGAAATACGATGTGGAGTAAGACGAGCTTGTAGCATTTCGACGCTGCTGTTTAACATTTACGGTGAGGCAATGATGGAGGAAGCCATAGAAGACATGGATGAAGGAATAAAAGTAGGAGGAAAATTGTTACAAGAAGTACGATTTGCAGATGACCAAGGAATGGTAGCGGGCAGCGAGACTGGACTGCAGAAAATCATGGATAGGCCGAATGATACGGCATTGAGATATGGCAAGAAGATTAATATCAAAAAGACCAAGGTTATGACAGTGTCCAATAATAAAGGTGAAGTTAATTTCACAATAAATGGTACGAAATTTGAAAAAATAAGAAGTTTCAAATATTTGGGTCATACTACACTGTGTATTTTATAACTGATACCCCACATTATTTTTACAATAAAGTCGTTAGGAGTTGACCGATGTTCTTGAAATTTACTGTATTTGGCCAGCAGCCAATTCTAACAAACATGTAGAAATTTCGTTTGCATATCTTTAATAACGTGACGTGAAAGTTATAGTTTTTGAAGAGGAGTGGGGTCAGATAAGAAATTTCCAGGAGATTTCGGGCGTATATACATGCAGCGTAAAATTATCTCTATAAAAATAATACCAAACACCTAACAAAATTTCTGCAAATGCTATTTAGAAGAGCAATCATAGTATCAATAAAGTAAGCAGAAGTTAAAATATGGTGAACAATGCAAAATAAATCATATTAGATACATGTTCCCTTTTGGTAACGTTGCCCGGAACTTCCTAATTTTAAACACAAAATATTAAGCTCAGAGTTGAATTATAATGAGAGAGCCTAAGCTGAACCTAACGGATGACATTTTTATTTACTAACAATCTAGCTTTTTTGTTTTAATTTAATATTTTTCGTGATTCGTTTATTTGTTTATCCTATATTTTACTCTACTATATTACCGATTACTTTCTACAAACCAATATATATTTATTTTCTTCAAATTTTTGCCAATGGTTTTAACATTTTCGTTTTAAATCTTTCAAGTTTTTTACCACCACTTTTATCCTTACCGCGTAACACCTTTTTATCCTAGAATGTCTTTTCTCTACTTTAAATCTTTGATCTCTTTCTGCCTCACCCATAGAAAGAAGTCATTTCCTGTTTTTCATGCTTTAGACGTACTTTCATTGATCTTTCTTTCTATTTATCTTGTTTTGGCCCTCACTACTCCCTTTATGACTAACCATCTCACTAGCAACTCCATTGACCATATTTCGTCCTCGTGCAGTTTTACTTACCAACCGATACCACATGCCTCCGTTTGTCAGTGTCTTGATTCCTTACCCTTGCCATATTTTTCCAAATGCTATCTTCATGTTGTTTCACTTAATCTCACTTCTAATCGACATTTAAATTACATTCTTTCCTGTCTCTTAATTCTAGCTGGCGATATTGAATTGAATCCTGACCCTGTTTCTTCCTCTAACTTATCCACTTACTGTCTCAATATTCGATCTGACACCACAATTACAAAAATTTAAACAAACCTGAGTTAATGCAACAGTACATTCTTGATGAGTCAATTGATCTTCTCTTTTTTAACTGAATCTTGGTTACCTTCTGACACTCCACCCCCAGTCCTTAACTCTCTTACTCCTTCTGGCTATTCCATTCTGCACATTGGTCGTTCTTCTGGTCGTGGCGGTGGCATTGCTGCTAGTTTGAAGGCCTCCTTTTCTGCTTCGCTCGTTAAAAGCTTATCTTTTCCATCTTTTGAGCACATGCTGCTTAGGCTTACTTGTGCCTCTAAATCATATCTCCTTCTAACTGTATATAGACCTCCTTCCTTGTCCAAGTCTGACTTCCTTTCTGACTTCTCACTTCTTGACGATATTGCCTCTTTACCCTCTGATCTGATCATTATGGGTGATTTCAATATACATATTGATTCACATATTGATCACTATTCTTCAGCTCTTTCTACCACACTCGAGTCTTTTGGCCTCAAGCAGCATATTTCTTCTATCCATACCTCTGGTCATATTCTTGATCTGTTAATTACCCGTGACACGACTAAGTTGATTGCCTTCGGAGTCTCAGAGTTGTCATTGTCTGATCACAGTGAAATTTTCTGCAAATTGCCTGTGGTCATTAACTCCTTTTCTTCTAGAACTATTAAAAGCTATCGTAAACTCTCCTCCATCAATATTTCTTCATTTTCTGCCGATATTATGGCTTCTTCATTATATTCCAATCCAACTTCAACTGTTGCTAATTTTACTCAACAATTTCACTCTGTGCTTTCGTTTTTATTAGACAAGCACGCTCCTCTCTTAACTATTTCTTGTCGTACCAATCGGAGGAAACCCTTTATATCTGATGAAATTCTTGTACAAAAATCTTTACGTTCCAAACTAGAATCAAAATATAGGAGAGATAAGAAAAATCCTCCTGAAATGCAAAACCCTACGATCAAGGCTAACTACGTTAAACAACATAAGTTAGTTGATCATATGATCTCCACCAAGAGTTCTTACTTTAAGAACTTGATCATGCAGAATCAAAACTGCCCTAAAAAACTTTGGGGAACCCTTGATCCACTGCTTGGTCGCACTATCCCTAAGTCACTTCCAAATTCCAATTCTCCTTCTACTCTTGCCAGCAATTTTCTTAATTTCTTTGATGAAAAAATTACCAGACTCTATTCTTCAACACCTCCCTGTCCTGAGACTATTTCATATCCGTCTATGCCAAATCCTCCTCTGCTGTTAAATTTTAAACCTGCTTCTCTTGAAGAAATCCGTCATCTAATACTCTGCTCTACCGACTCATCTTGCTGGCTAAATGCTATTCCAACCGAACTACTTAAATCTTGCATTGATGCCCTCCTTCCTCCAATTACCCATTTGGTTAATCTTTCACTTTCTGAAAGAATTTTTCCATCTACTTTTAAAAATGCTGTTGTTTCTCCTCTGCTTAAAAAGCAATCACTTCCTAAAGATGATCTTTCTAGCTATCGTCCCATTTCCAACTTAAATTTCATTTCCAAAATCTTGGAAAAAATAATCTACTCTCGCTTATGCAGCTATCGTGAATCTTTTCCTTCTCTATCTTGCTTCCAATCTGCATATCGAAAGCTTCACTCCACTGAAACTGCCTCACTCAGCATCCATAATGACCTTTGCTTAGCCTTAAACTCTCAAAAGGTATCCGCCCTTGTACTACTTGATCTTTCAGCTGCCTTCGACACCATCGATCATAAAATTCCTACCAGTAGACTTAAAACGTGCTTTGGTATCTCTGATTCTGCTTTCTCTCTGATCTCCTCCTATCCTTCTGGTCGCACTCAATCTTTTACTATAGACAATGAACGCTCTCCTGGTCTAAATAGACGAACCATTAATTTTAAATTGACCATATTGAACATATTTAACTACACAATATAATGCTAAAATAAATCCATTGATAATTATTTTAGCTTTAAGACAAAATAAGTGATAGTAATTAACACTAACGTTCAAATCATAGATGCTCTCAAAGAAATAAAATAATTACATAACCTTAAACCACTACACAATAAATAGCCTGTGTAGTGTTTATACTTTACATGAATATGCTGCATACTGTTTTAACTTCACGATCAAATATTCTCAAAGAAATAAAAAAATTAAATATCCAACATAAACTACATAGCAATAGACTGCATACTGCTTATGCTATAGCATGCGTATGAACCCTTGTTCTTCACAATTGTAAAGTGAGGACATTGAGAGAAATAGAAATTCTTCACAAAATATCTTGAAGTTCCAACAAAATCTAACAAAATCAAAATGCAAGTTTTACAAGAATAAATTAGCTTGACATATTGGCACTGCTTCTGTTATCTAGTATTATCCTCAACTCTACTCTACTATAACATTAATGCATTTATGCACGCAGAGTAATTACGAAGCTTAGGCTATTGTAATTCTGGATTCACTAGACTAAACGAGTTCAAATGGTTTATCTTTAATCTTCTATTGAGATTCTGATTATCCAGTAATTGAATCACTTCTACATTTAAATGGTGTAGAAGTCTTAGTTCATGCCTTCTTGCCGCCTTCTGTATTTGATCTGCAACCGAGGGTACTTGTAGATCACGATGTATATCATCATTTCTCAGATGCCAGGGGGCATTAACAATGTTCCTCAGTACTTTATTTTGAAATTTCTGAATAACTTCAATATTTGATTTCTTTGCACAGCCCCAAATTTGGATTCCATACATCCACACCGGTTAAAAAATTTGAGCGTAGATTAAAAGTTTACTCTGTATAGATAATTTGGATTTTCTACCGAGAATCCAATAGAACTGCTGATATTTTAAGTTTAGTTCGTTCCCTTTTTTCTTAATATGGTGTTTCCATCTTAATTTAGCATCAAGGTTCATCCCTAGATATTTTGCAGCACTTTCATACGAGACATACGTTCCATTAATTACTAGTTTAGGAGGATTAACTAGCTTTTTATTGGTAAAATTTATGTGGAGAGAGAGAGATATGTATTTATTTCAGCATCAACACCAAATCACTGACATATACAAATAGAAATAAACATTTAAAAATAAAATAAAATAAGAAATTTCCAGAAACACAGGGTATCAAACAGTCTTAAGAAACTAGAACAACGGCCGTCAGGGAAGATGATACACATGTTATGTAGCTGACCACCGTCTACAACTATATTAAAGTCATGTTTAATGCAAAATCAACTAATATACACACTTTAGCTAAGCAAGAATTCCAGCTGGACATTTACACAAAAGAAACCAAAATTTAGTAATTTACAAACTATCAAACAATATATATTTGTAACGTTTAGTGAATTCTGCTAGGGACCTCGAACTGCGAATATCAGGAGGTATTTGGTTCCAAGAATTGATAAAATTATAGACATAAGATTTTAAAAATTCTGAAGTTGTTCTAGAACACAAATAATTGGTCTCGGAGAGTCTTGTATTATACACAAACGAGATCCGATTAGCAATAAAAATACATTTTATGGATACTGACATAGTCAGTTCGGGGAAATTGATACATTTAAAAACAAGTTTACCAGTATGTAGTTGGAATAACTGAAAAATTGGTAACACATTATAATTCATATAAAGTTGCTTAACATTATGAAACTTATGTTTATTCTGTAAAGTTCTTAGAATACGGTTACATGCAACATGTAAGGGTTGAAGCAACTGTTTGGTTGTATTGGCATAAACTTTAATACCATATTGTGTCCTTGATTGCACTAATGAAAGGCATAAATTTCTACGACAATTCACAGGAATAAAATCTCTACGATTGTATAACATACTATTAAAATTATTAATTGTACAGATTAATGATTTAATATGATCACCAAAAGTCAAATTTTCATCTAATGTTAAGAATTTGGTAACATATGTTCTATTAATGCAGTTATTATCAAGGGATACAGTTAAATTGTTAGTTTGAATAAGAGCTTCATCGACTTTAGTGGGGTAGAACAATACATATGAAGACTTAGAGCAAATTACAGTTAGCTTGTTACTTATAAACCATTTACTTATTTCAGAGCAAGCTAGATTCGCAGAGATAAACAATTCATCAATAGACTTATGTTTAACAAACAAATTAGAATCATCAGCATACAGTTTTATGGACCCAAATGAACAGGCATTATGAATGTCATTCATATATATTATAAAAAGTAAAGGTCCTAAAATCGAACCTTGAGGAACACCGATACCAACAGACAACACACTAGAAATGCTGTCACCAATTAAGTTGTATTGTTTTCTTCGAGATAAATACAGTACCACGTACTCCATAAAAAAGTAATTTGTGAAGCAGAATGTTATGATCAGCAGTATCAAAGGCTTTTGAGAGATCTAAAAATATACCAAGTGCCTTGTTTTTATGTTGATGTTCAGTAGATAAAAAATTTACACTAGAGAAAAGAGCATCAGTGGTAGAATGGCCGGATCTAAAACCAAATTGATTTTCATTAAGGATTTCGTACTTATTTAGAAATGTAGCAATGCGTTTATGCATGATTTTCTCAAATATTCTATTTAAATTATTAAGGAGGGAAATTGGTCTATAATTTTCCACTAAGTCATGTTTACCCTTTTTATAGACAGGGATGACCTTGGCTAATTTGAAATTCTCAGGAAAGTAGCCTAATTCAAACGATTTATTAATGATAAAGGTAAGTTGGCTTGCAATGTAATTAGCAGATAATTGTAAAATTTTACTGGATATAGAGTCATTGCCAGTAGAATAACTCTTATTCATGGAGTGAATGAAATTTAGGACTTCACTGTTGGAAGTTGGAGTTAGGAAAATAGAGTGCGGTAGAGCCCTGCTAAGAAAACTCTGATATGATACGTCATTTCGTGGGATCGCTTCTGCTAGCCTTATACTATTTTGTATAAAATATTTATTAAATTCTTCCGCAATATCCTTGTTATTTCTAATAACACTAGTATTTGTAGTTAAGTGATCGATAGTCTGATTCTTATTTTTACCACGGAAACTGGTAATATTACTTAAAGTTCTCCAAATGTTCTTAATTGAATTAAATCTTATGTCTAATTTATTTCTATAATAACATTGACGGAAGTTTTTGATATCCTTATCAAGTATTTTTCGGTAATTCGAGAGCACGGATTTAAAGGAAAGCTCTGCTCAGAGGCAGCAATTAAGGAATTCGTTAGATGAGTAATAGCCTCATCAATATTAATCAAATTATAGATCGGTGTCCAGTCAGTTTTCGAGAGATGATCATGAAACTTGTTAATGTTTTGAGTGCTATAAATTCTAATGTAAGGGCGATCACAGTAGTTAACTCTTTCAGTTTTAGATACCAGCAGTACAACATTGGCATAGTGATCAGTAATATCGCTTGTAACCGTTAGGGAATTTACACTGATGCCTTTAGTATAATCAAAACCGAAGTTCGCGAAGACATGGTCAATTATGCTACGCGAGTTATTAATACAATGCGTGGGATTTAATGAGAACGGCATAAATTTCAAATTTGACAGCTCATTAACATTGCGATCAATGAAATTAAACACACTAAATTTTAACAAATCAATATTTACATCACCACATATAAGACTCTTTTTTAAAGGCTTGCATATGGAAAGGAACTTGAAAAGTTTATCAATAAAGACAGTAGCCGATTGACTCGGATGTCTGTAAATTAAATAGAGTCTAATTTTACCATGCATAAGTAATATATCAACGACCAAGAATTCTGCTGTATTATCAAAGAAATTAATAATATTGGATGAATCAATGATGTTAAAGGTGATAGAATTATGGATTAATACAGCCACACCCCCAGCTTTTTGTATAGTCGGGGGGCAATATACAAACTTGTAATTAGGAAATACATCATCAAAAAATCGTAAATTAGTAGACCAAATTTCAGAAAGTAAAATTACATCAAATTTATTTTTGTACGAATTTAAGAGATCTATGAGTTTCATATAATTGGCATTTAAACTTCTAATGTTAATATGAAATAACGATAGATTACAATTTTTATATAGGTCGTTAATAACATCATTAGAAGATTCAGGAGTGTAATAACCAATTTTGGCATTGGCTATTAATTCATTATTAATTAGACCATTAAGGGTAATAGGAGTATAGACAGACGCCATTGATAGAGATACAGAGAATTACATTATGTCAAAAGGTTAATCGATTCGATATATAATGTACACAAATTAACAGAATGTAGACTAACTTGACTTAAGAGTTCTTCTGAATGTATTGCCATTAGAGAACAGAACAGTTCTCAGGCCAGGTGCTCTCATCAAAGATGATATCTTTATATTTTATGTCGCATGAGATGATGATGTGGACAGATTTTAACTCGTTCAGTTTAATCTTCCAGAGATCAGTCCATCCTAAAAGGCGATTAATAGCTCGCTGAACTTTTTCAATTGAAATTTGTGCATCATTTCCTGTTGCCGAAATAGCAGTATCATCAGCGAAAGTTGCAACCGTAGTTTGCTCCATTTCAGGTAAGTCGCTAGTATATAGAACATATAATACTGGTCCCAATACACTTCCCTGAGAAACTCCTGCATTTATGTTTCTGAGGTCAGAGTATTCATTTTCACATCTAACTCTGAAGGTTCTTTCAGTTAGATTTGACGTTAGAGTATCTGCGTATTGTTTGGGCCAAAATTTCTTAAGCTTGTAAATTAGTCCTTCGTGCCACACTTTGTCGAAGGCTTGGGCTACATCAAGAAATATTGCAATGCAGACTAAATTATCCTCCAAAGAACGCTCAATAACATCGGTGATGCGATATACTTGATCAATTGTTGAATTTTTTTGCCTGAATCCAAACTGATAATTTGAATTAGGCTATTATGTTCAATGATTGGTTTAAGTCTTTTAATGAGTAGCTTTTCGAAAACCTTACTTATTATGGGTAGGAGCCATATAGGTCTATAAGACTTGACGTCATTTCGTTGTTTACCCGGCTTTGGTTTCATTATGACTTCTGCCACTTTCCAAATGTCTCGGACGCAACTAAGTCTGAATGCTGCGTTTATGAGGTAGGTTAGCATTACAATAGCGTTGATAGGCAATTCTTTAAGGATTGCCCAGTGATCAAGTCGAAGCCTGGAGCTTTGCGGGCAGAGAGGTTTGTTTTAATTACCAGTGCCACTTCCTTAGGTGTGGTGAATTTTATGCTTTCACTGCTTAAACTCGAGCGGCTATCCAGTTCTTCTTCTACATTTGATTTATTTGGTTTGAAGATATCAGTAAGATTGTCAGCAAATAGATCGGCCTTTTGTTTATTGTTTCTGGCCGATGGACCTGTGCCAATTCTAATTGGAAGAACTGAGACAATAGGCTGCTTAATGTTTTTCGTTGCTTTCCAGAGTGAGTAATCTGACTTCTTATCAGCAGATAGTTCATTCAAATAAGATCCGATTGACTCATCTTTATTTCATCTTGCCTGACAGTTTTTTTGATCACCGGACCGGCACTGTTTAGGATCTTTTATTTCTCTTCAGCACTTGTTTTTTTTTCAGATCGTTTGGGGTGAATCGATTTGTAATGACATGTGATGGGGGGACGTCCCTGATACCATCCTTGTATGAGGAAACGGAAGTTAAACCTTTATTATTATTATTATTATTATTATTATTATATTCTCGAGTGAGGAAGGGTTGGTCCATAGTAACATTCGATGTTCCTTTCACACGTCTTGTTGAGTGTTGAACTGGCTCGTGTTTTGCGCAATTATTAGCTACACTGACTAAGGCACTATCATTCCATTTGACGATGTGCACTTTACCATTGTTCAGAAGTTCAAAATAACCTCGCTGTTTCTTCTTGATGTTTATGTAGACATGAACTTCTCGATTGCACAACTTGTGCGGCTCTCACAAAATGTATAAAATGTTCGATGTCTCTGTCGTTGATGGAGCAAAGCATGTCGTAATAAGTGAAAAGGTTATCGAAGAAGATGGTGTATGCTAGCATATATGTGGTTCGTTGGTATCTGTACTGGAACTCGCTACAATGGTGACTAGTGGATCTAGTGTGGCATTAGTCGTATCTTTCCCAGTGTATATAGATTTGAAATAGCGAAAGCCATCGCTACCACATATGCATATGCACCCGAATCTTATGGGTTTTCCCTTTATGAATACCTTTTTAAAAACTTTCAAAAGTACTGCACCATTGATTCATCTATGCTTGGATACTTGTGGAAAACACGCAGGTGAACGAACCATGTTATTGTTCAGAGCATTATAAAGAGGTGAAATCTTCGCCACTTTATTATTCCTAAAAAGGGCAAGGTTTTCTGTCATTGGTTGATTGCTGTTCTACTATTGGTCGCTTGCACAGCAATTTGTAGACGTATCAATTAATTGATGTTATTGCAGCTAATTGGCATATTAGATGCAATGACAGCTTAATTAACTTGCATAACTGGTTGATTGCAGCTAATTGCTAATTATGCTCTAATGTGTAATACCTAATTATTCCTCTAATATTTTCTGAAAATCCTGCAGGCCTATTATCAAATAATATACTATAAAATGTATTTTCAAAGGTAAATATGTAAATAAATCAAGTATTTTAAGAATTTTCACAGCTTCTATATAATAGAATTTTAAGTAATAACTTTAAAAATTAACAAAATCTCATCTATTATAGTTACAAATTGATATGCACGTTGATCCATCCATTTAAACTAAATGCTATTCAATGCTATTCGCCGGGAAACATTCCCAAATGAGAACATGACATTTAGGCCAATAAGTTGAGATTCAAGACACGTGATAAGGTAACTAAATGGCATTGTTTTATTAAATATCACAATATTATTAAATGGAAACCAAAAATGTGACATATTTATGCATATTTGGTAAGATAAAACCTAAATATTATATATACCACAATTAGAGATGGGAATTTTATGAATTGCCAGAGTTCGGGTTCGGTTCGTTGAAAATGAAAATATACACTGTTTGCTAGCAACTGACCAATAATAAGCTTCATAATTTACCTTAGGGTTTCAAATTTGAAACTCTCAGATCAATTATGAAGCTACGAAAAGAGTTGTGAAATTGTTGCATCGCTATGGTGCAAAATTATTTACTCCAGATAGCCTTAACACATAGAGAATGTCATATATAATTATTTGTAAATCTGTCTGCAAAAATTTTAAGGTAGCACAATTAAATTTGAAGAAATTCATAATTTGAATTTAACAAGAACAAATCCACCTAGATTGAGTCAAGAATTTCAGATTTTTATGGGATACTCTCATCACTTTTGTCTCTGTGGTGTTAATCTTCATTCCATATTTCAATACTGTATCATTCAGACTATCCATTATCTTCTGTAGGCCCGTCTCGCTGCCCGCCACCATTCCTTTGTACCGCTATCATTTTAAAATTTGTGCGGAATCAGCCTTACCTGAATATATGCTGTTAGATACTGTAAGACACGTAAATGCAAAAACTAATACATATTTGTATTGTTCTCACTATCTTTATTTAATGTCAGGCTGGTGAAGAAGAAAGGAACTCCACGAGTTTCGTTCAGTTCGGTTTGGACGAAGTCTGGGTTCGGGTTCGGTTCGGTTCGGTCAGAGTCTGGGTTCGGTTAAGGTTCGGTCAGAGTCTGGGTTCGAGTTCGGTTCGGTCAAAATTCTAGATTTTAGGGCTCGGTTCGGTTAGGGTTCGGTTCGATTCCCATCTCTAACCACAATTATTATCGGCTTCAAATAGCTAGTGGACTGTAGAAAAGATATTTATTTTAAAACTTTTCTTTCAGAAAAATAGACAACGATCAAGGACCTTTTCAAATAATATAAAAGAATGTGAAATAATGAAATAAAAAGAGTAAATGTAAGAGTTTAGTTTTAGGCACTTTTTTGTCGCGTTACCCGGAAAAAGGTTAATGCATGCATTAGGTCATTAGCCTCTAATTCTGAAACTAATATCGACCATTGCTCTACAGAATGAATGTTGGAGAAATGTAGAAAGCAATGAAAAATATTAAAATTTGTACAATATAAATGAATGCATTATCAATCATGAATAAAAATAAATGATAAATACATGTTTTACTTACGCATTGGAGGCTCTGTCCCTTAATAAAACAGAGTTAACTAATCTAAATAGTCCGTGGACTAAATCTTTTTAAAAAGTTTTTAATACCTTCGACAAAAATACTATAAAGCATTGTCAGCTATATACTGGGTATAAATCAATTTTGCACATATATGCATTATAGGTAATGTCCTTCTTATCGTCCCTGAATATTTCTGAAAATATAATGCTAAGGTTAATATGTTCAACACTGTCCATGGGCGACTTAGACAAGCTAGCAGCTCCCTTCTATACCAATGCTCCTCATTTTAAAAATAATTACAGATATATCATAAACCTCAACTATCAACAATTTTGAAAGAAAAAATTGGCATACCATCCCAATAATTATAGATTTGGAAATTTGTTCAAATGTTATCTATGCGGTTTCAATATTGATGATATTGATGTTACAGTTGCATGCTTCTAAAGGTGCAGTCTATTGTTTTTCTTTATGTTTAATTTTCTACGTTTGTTGCGCGTTTGGGTTATTTATTTCTGTTCTCTGTGTGTTTTGGTTGCCCAAGTGACGAATAAAGATTTATATATTAGGTCTGCGTGCGCCAAGCGCGAGCTCAGCTGCCGTGAGACGATGAGAGCCCAGCTACTGCAGCTGCGCTCTCTAACGCCACAGTTAAAATGACTAATTCGTTGATTATCATCTTTCAATGCATTCAATAAAAATTCAATAACTTTGTCAATTAAAAACATATCGGCACATATTTTAAGTCGTATGAAAAGAAATGATTGCTCTTCGAAATAGCATAAGCAGAACGTTTATGTGACGTGTTCGCTATTATTTTTGTAGAGATAATTTCACGCTGCATATAACACGCCCGTAATCCTCAACTGGAAATTTCTTATCCGACCCGATTCCTATTCGCAAAACTATAACTTTCACGTAAATAAAGCTATTCAAACGAAATTTCTCTATGTTTGGTAGAATTGACTGCTGGTCAAGTACTGTACATTTAAGGAACATCGGTCAACTCCTTACGACTGTAATGTAAAAATATTGTGGGGTATCAGTTATAAAAAACAGTGTATAACCGATGACGGGAATTGTGAGACTAAAATATGCAGCAGGATTGCACAAGCAAAAGCGGTCATTGGTGATATGAAAGAATTTTGTTAAAAGTTCTTTCCTATCACCAAAGGCCGCTTTAAAGAAAGAAACAAAGATACAGATAGTGAAAACTTTGGTTTGGACAACGCTATTGTATGGATGTGAAACATGGACCTTAAGGAAGGAAGATATTTAGAAATTGGAGGCATTGGAAATGTCGATTTGGAGAAGAATGGAGAGGATTAGCTGGACTCAAAAGGCTACAAATGAGTAAGTTCTGGAGAGAGTTGGTACAGATAGACAGCTGATAAATGCATTAAGAAATAGGAAGAATAGTTGGATTGGACAGATCCTAAGGGGGGAAGGTTTATTAACAGAGGTCATAGAAGTTAGAATGGAAGGGAAAGGTAGAATGGAATGGAAAAGAGGCAGGGGCAGGCCGAGATTAGGTATGTTAAATGATATAAAGACCCACGCATATGTGGAAATGAGGAGGAAAGTGGAAGACAGAAAAGAGTGGAGGCGTTATATCAACCATGGACGTTATATCAATCGTCATATACCATGAACCTGCCAGTAAGCAGTGCACTAAAAGAGAGAGAATTTAAATTTAAAATCACTTTTAAATGCTTTTTCCCAAACTGCTGATAAGCTGGTCTACACGTGCGCCGAACAATCCGAACCATAAGCAAATGAACACTAATTACAATAATCAATCTTTTACTTTCAATCAACAACAATCTGCTAGAAGTCTAAAAAATTACGTAGAAAATCCAGAATTGTTTTTAATTTTAAACCGCTGATTAATTACAAAAAGACTAAGAAACATTTGCTCAACCTTTAGCTTTTTAGTATCAAGCGTCACTAGATCCTCTCCCGTAATGCTATGTTGCTGAAAAACCGCAGTCAAAGCATAAAGATTGACAACAGCCATCCACTCCAAAACGTTTCTTAATGTCCAGTGTCTCAGAGCCTGGAATAATATTAAAAAATATTATATATGCAGAATGGGTTTATGTATAATAAAATTGTAAACATAAGACTCTTAGTGCACTGCCTACTGGCAGGTTTATGGTATATAACGCCTCCTCTCTTCTGTCTTCCGCTTTCCTCTTCATAACCAAATATGAGTGGGTCTTTAAATCATCTAACATATCTAATTTCGCCTGTCTCTCCCACTGCTTCCTTCCATTCTGCCGTCGGATGGTCTATTTATCTATTTCAAACACATCTCTTCCCACCATAGACATTTTTCATCCTACCTGACTGTTTTATTACAACCGGATCGGCAAGGTTTAGGATCTCTTTCGTTCTATTCAGCGCATGTTTTTTCAGATCGTTTGGGGTGAATCAATTTGTGGTGACATGTGATGGGGGGACGTCCCTGACATTATCCTTGTATGAGGAAACGGACGTTAAACCTTTATTATTATTATTATTATTATTATTATTCTATGACCTCCTTCAATTGACTTTCCCCCCTTAGAATGTGTCCTATCCAACTCTTGGCTGCAGCCAGTGGCGACGTCGGTAAGATATTCGACCGCAGATGTGCGGGTAAAATCCTGGGCTCTTTCCCGTCATTGATATCGCTTTGGAGTGAGGAAACTGACATTAATATTACCTTTACCAGCTTTTTCTTTTTCCTATCTCTTAATTTGGGTAAACAGGATTGTTTCTCCGGGAATGACGCCCCTGCCCAGTAAATATTTAGTCGAATCTGAGGAAGGCATAGGGGTCCACCTCGTCATAAGGAGAATCCCCCAAGAATAATGGTATATCAAAAGGAATGTTATAGATGATTTAAAGGTCCACTCGTACGTGGACATGAAGAGGAAAATGGAAGATTGATATGAGTGAAGGCGTTATATACCATGGACCTGCCAGTAGGCAGTGCACTAAGAGAGAGATCTCTTAATACATTTATCACCTGTCTCTCTGTACCAACTCTCTCCAGAACTTCCTCATTTGTAACCAAATAAATAACCAGGATATGCGGGGTTCAAATCCTGGGCTCGCCCGTCACCGACATCGCTTCGAGTGAGGAAACTGACGTTAACCTTAGCTTTACCAGCTTTAACCTCATGAGTCCAGCTAATCCTCTCCATTCTTCTCCAAATCCACATTTCCAATGCCTCCAATTTCCTAATATCTTCTTTCCTTAAGGTCCATGTTTTACATCCATACAATAGCGTGGTCCAAACCAAGATTTTCACAATCTTTATAGTTGTGTCTTTCTTTAGACTTTTGTTAAAAGTACTTTCCAAAAAAAAACGAAGGCCTCTTTTGCTTGTGCAATACTACTGAATATTTCAGTCTCACACATCCCATCACCGGTGATAGTTTGACCCAACTATTGTAAACTCCTTACCTTTACCAATTTCGTACCATTTACTGTGATATTAACTTCACCTTTATTATGGGACACTCTCATCACTTTGGTCTTTTTGACGTTACTCCTCATGCTACATTTCAATGCTGTATCATTCAGTCTATCCATCATCTTCTGCAGTCCAGTCTTGCTGCCCGCTACCATTCCTTGGTCATCTGCAAATCTTACATCTTGTAACAATTTTCCTCATACTTTTATTCCTTCTTCCATGGCTTCCTCCATCATTGCCTCACCGTAAATGTTAAACAGCAGAGGCGAAACGCTACAACCTTGTCTTACTCCACGTCCTATTTCACCTTCTTCTGAGTATTCTTGTTGGATTTTGATTACTGCTCTTTGATTCAGGTACCATTTCAAAATTAGTCTTCTTTGCATGTCCATTCTTTTTCTTACCGATTGTTGTCAATATCCTGACTTCCTGGTACAATAGACCTGACCTCCATCTTCTATCACATTCTGCTAAATCGTCACACTGTTCACTCCAACAATGATCTTTGCTATCACATCATAACTGATAACCTATTCAAGGACCAGCTTGGGTTCGTAGGAAATATATATACGTCGAACTATCCCACATCTACTCCCTATTGTAGCAAAATTAATTATAGGAATTTAGGCTCTTTCAAAGAGGAGTGTGAAGGGGTACAACCACTTGTGTTGGTGGGACTTGGCTCAAAAATGCATAATTTACTCCTACCCAACAGCACCAGTCCAATGCTATATATTCATAATCATCATAATAATCATCATCATTCAATTTAAATTTTTTAATAACAACACCAAAAAGGGTCATAAAACCTTGAGAGTTCACATACACAACACAGAAACAAGCAAATGCAACATGAATAACACACACTAAATATGAACTATAGTGAACTTAAGACAAATAAGAAAAATTATAATAATAGGCGAACTTGTGAATAGACAAAATAGGCAGGGGTATAATTTTAAATTGATAGTATAAAATAAAATAGGAAGACCAGATGATCTAAAAGCCTACAGGAATTCTGAACTTGTTTAGGAAGGAACACAATACTCACGAACACATTTGTCGAGAGTCTTGCGATTCGAACGAAAACGAAGGCTTAATTCTGCTCACTACCAATTTCTAAACATTCTGAATGAATGTAGAAGAAAGGAAGAAAAATGTTGAAATGTACATAACTTTTATTTTGCTGACAAAAATCCATAGACAATTATGATGGAATTAAAATGTTTTTATCGATAAAAAATATTTACTAAATGCTCTACCTAATAAATATGAAATTTTTTAATGAATGCAGAACAAATGAAGAATAGGCCTACGATGAGAATAGTTACAATCTGTATAACTTTTATTTTGGTGAAATAAATATATTGACAATTATGATAGAAAGTAAATGTTACTACTGATAAAATACTCAGTATGAACTCTATTTGAAAGATGTATCATCTTCAAAATGTGAAAATTTTTAAATGAATTCAAAAGAATAGTTACAGTTTGCAAAACTTTAATGTTAGTGAAATAAATGCATTAGACACCTTACAGAATATCATTCAATCAATCATATCAATAGGAATTTAAAGTCCGGTTTATCGCCATAAGGCGACAAACCACAGATCAGGGACGTCTCTTGCAGACTCTATACGAACAGGCGATAAAGCACCACACGATGACGACTGAGTACACTGAGACCACAAGAGAAAGCGAGATAAAAACAGTGCAAGTCCAATATCCAAGGCAAGGGGGTCAAAATTTAGACCTATGGCGGAAAGAGATGGGTTTTTAGCTTGCCAAGGAAAGTACCAATACAATTACAAGATCGAAGATCTTGTGGCAGATAGTTCTATATTGTCGGAGCAGAAAACATGAAGGAGCGTCTGCCCATGGCAAATTTAATATTTGGTACAGTGAGAAGGTTTTTACTAGAGGAACGAAGACTACGAGAGGGTTGATAGATTGATAAAAGATCAGATAGATAGGATGGTTTACCATAATTTTAACTTTTGAAGGTCAAGGAAGCTATCTTGAATTTTATACGTTCGGAGACTGGTAGCCAGTGCAATTTCTTAAGAAGAGAAGAGGTGTGGGATTTGAGTATTTTTACTTTACAGACGACAAAATTAAATTTTGCTATCGATAAAATATTTTGTGAAGACTTTACTTGATAAATGAAACAACTTAAAAAATTTCGAATCAATGTAGAAGAAATGTAGAGTACGATGGGAAACATTGCAATTTACATAGCTCTATTTCACTAATATAAATGAATTATCAATTATGTCAGAAATTTATTTCCCGACCCTAGTTAAACTGGGATTTAAGGGAAGATAATGATACTGATGATTAAGACAGAAAATAAGCGCTGCTATCGATAAATATAATTAGTATTGACTCTATTTGATACATGTAACATATTAGAAAGGTGAACATTTTCGAATGTAAACATTTTTGAATGAATGTTGGAGAAATGTAGAAAGCAATGAAAAATATTAAAATTTGTACAATATAAATGAATGCATTATGTCAGGGTATTATGCCCTGATATTTTGTATAGTAAGATTACTTATATTGTTTATATATATGAAAAGTTATCTAATATTATTTTGATTGATTTTAGTATTTTTATTATTAGGGAGTTCAGAAGTTAGTTAAGCTTATGACGTCACGAGAGTGGGCGGAGCTAGAGGGTTTTTTGTTTTGTTTAGGGAGGAGGAAGGTAAAGGTCACGAGAGGAAGTGGTAGATGAGATTCCACGTGTTAGTTTGGATAGAGAATTAGAAGGATCGAAAGAATTAGACTGTTATAGAACAGTGTTGGATAATCCTTAGGTGATATCCAAGAGTTGATCAATAGTTGATCAAAGAAAAGAGTTCCCGAAATACGATTAAAGTAAACGCAGTTATTGAGGAATAATCAGTTAGCATTTCCATAGTGGAATGTATGTTTTGACGTGTTAATTAGATAGAGCTAGGTATTGTATTTTCGTTGATTTTATATCAAGTAAAGTCGTTTTAGTGTTTCGAGTTAAACGTGTATATGAATATTTCAGATTCATCATAAGGACTGTCAATTTAAACTTAGGCCTACTTGACTTTTTTTGTTGATGTTATACATTTGGATATTTCTTTATTTTCTTGATCTGTATTAAATTCGCGTTTTAGTTTACATTAAAATAATTAAATATTAAATATTGTAGTCAGTCAGTTAATCCGTAGAAGGTCGGGGTCTTTAGATTAGTGTAGTTTAATTACGAGGTCAGATGCAAAATCCATTTAAGTAGGACATTAAAGGATTTAGCGTCTGTTTCAGGTGAGGTTAGCCTTGCTGAGGTAGAACACCACCTGACACATTATCAATCATGAATAAAAATAAATGATAAATACATCGATAATTTTGCTAAAACTACTGCTTGATAAATGAAACATCTTGAAAATTTTCGAATCAATGTAGAAGAAATGTACAGTACGATGAGAATCGCAGCAATTTGCACAGTTGTTATTTCATTAATATAAATAAATTAGCAATTATGACAGATATTAAGTGCTTATTTCGATAAAAACAATATTTAACAAAGACTCTATTTGATAAATGTAACATCTTAGAAAAATGAACATTTTCGAATAAGAACATTTTCAAGTGAAAGTTGGAGAAGTGTAGAATACAGAAATAATAGAGAAATTGTACAGTTTGTACTACTTTTGGACCACGCTATTGTATTGGTGTGAAACATGGTCCAATAATAAAGGTGAATAAATGGTACGAAATTGGAACAGGTAAGGAGTTTCAAATATTTGGGACATACTATAACCGAGGACGGGAAATGTGAGACGGAAATATGCAGTAGGATTGCACAAGCAAAAGCGGCCTTTGGTAGTAGAAAAGAACTATTAACAAAAAGTCTAAAGAAAGACACAAAGATAAAGATAGTGAAAACTTCGGTTTGGACCACGTACGGGTGTGAAACATGGACCTTAAGCAAGGAAGATATTAGAAAACTGGAGGAATTGGAAATGTGGCTTTGGAGAAGAATGGAGAGGATTAGCTGGATCCAAAAAGTTACAAATGAGGAAGTCCTGGAGAGAGTTGGCACAGATAGACAGTTGATAAATGTATTAAGAAATAGGAAGAAGAGATGGATAGGACACATTCTAAGGGGGAAAGGTCTATTAAAAGAGGTCATAGAAGGTAGAATGAAAGGAAAATGAGGCAGAGGCCGGCCGAGATTAGGTATGTTAGATGATTTAAAGACCCACTCATATGTGGAAATGCCGAGGAAAGCGGTAGACAGAGAAGAGTGGAGGCGTCATGTACCATGGACCTGCCGGTAGGCAGTGAACTAAGAGAGCGAGAGAGTACTACTTTTATTTTAGTGAAATAAATGCATTATCAATTATGTTGAAAATTAATTGTTGCTGTCAATAATAAATATTTAGAAAAGTCTTTTACTGAGGAACATGATATCTGTAAATGTGCAAGAGGTGACAAAAGTGACAAAGAAAGAACCTAAAGCATCTTAATTGTAAAAGAGACTGTTTAAAAGCATAACATTCCATTAAGCAAATTTCAATGAGGTATATGACATCGCTAGAAATGATAGGGTAAGAATTTCTTTGAGAAATTAACAATTACAGCTGATAGTCAGAGACATTGATACCATAGAGTTCAAAATTTCTGAGAAAAATTACGATTAAAGTGATGTTCAGAATCGGAGAGGTAAATAAGATTTTTCTACGCTAGATAAAGCTAAGGTAAGCTATTATTTTTAGCAGTTAGCCTCTCTTGTAGTGTGATTTTTACTTCAAAAAACTTAGTTAAACTAAGAAGTGCCACAAATAATCTGCTGCAACTACATAAGGTAATTTAACCTATATATTCTTAAACTAGATAAAATTTAATTAGTTGCGCTTTGACATTATTCGCTGCAGCATTCA
Organism: Enchytraeus crypticus; assembly: GCA_905160935.1. Lineage (NCBI taxonomy): Eukaryota > Metazoa > Annelida > Clitellata > Enchytraeida > Enchytraeidae > Enchytraeus > Enchytraeus crypticus. The sequence goes on along the minus strand of CAJHZI010000813.1, from coordinate 322,077 downwards.
CAAGAGATAATCTCTACAGATTATCTTACTATATTGTTAGAATGGATCGCAATAGAAATTAATTTCATGCTGTTGCGAATTATGTTCGTTTCCCACATTATGAATTAGTGTGGCAAACATTAAAACTTTCTACATTATTGTTATAACACATGCGGTCTTGCAACCAGTTACGCTAAAGCTTTTCATTATTACGATTCATAATCAAGCAGTACATGCTAACTTGTGGCGGGTAAATTTAGTTTAATACACTACGATTAATCTAATTTAATGGTAATTAATTCATCTTAAAAAATTAAATTCATTAATTGAGGAAGGCAACAGAAAACCACCTCAGAAGCCATAATTTTCCCAAGCTATAGGCTACATAAGGTATAGACTTTGTGAAGGGATTAACTTGTTGATCTAAGGTGTGCTCTTATGGAGCGAGAAATCAGGCTTTGACTATAAATATGTACCTTGAACCTGCCACTTGGCAGTGCACTGAAGACGAAGAAGAATCTAATTTGATGCTAAATGTCTTAGATTTTACACAAAGGTGACAGTTTTATTTACTAATTGTAGAAAAATGTGAAAATTTTTGACTCAAAATTTTCCCTTTAGTTTTGTATGTGAGGATCATGTACATTTTATGTTATATTTTATGTGGTGGGATGCTTAAGCTTCTGGAGGGGTAAAATATGCACATAGGATATTATTGCAGTTTATATTGTCAAACTTAGGGACTGATACAGACTGTATGATGCTGAAAACTGACTCAATGAAGAAGGTAAGCTTATACAGTTAGGAGGCGTATTGCAAAATTTAAGGAAAGAGATTGTATGGATGATAAAGTTTTTTCAATGGAGAAGAAATTTGTACTACCTTTGTGTAATAACTTTGTGTAATGTCCAGCCCATTTCATTCTTCATGATTCTCATTTCATTGGAATTATGATGTAGAAGTACATGGAAACAAATAACAGGAGACTCAAGAGAATGAGCTTTTGTCTTAAAGTTGAAGACATTTTATATGCGAAGTTAAACATTTTGTCTATCAAGGAAAACGCGATGTGTGCCACAGCATAGAGTCTATAGTCAAAAGATACAGACACAGCATAAATATTACATTAATTACATTATGAAGGAAAAAGCAGAGGTTTAATAAACTCTATTTTTCCTAAAGTAGAAAGTGGTACGATCGAAGTATGAAATACGTTGTTACGAGAATTTATGTGTTATAAACTTTTCATTACATTGGGCAATATGTGATTTAATCATATGGAATGTAGAAGGATAGTTATATCAATTGCATTTTCATTGAAGTAGAAACACCTCATTTGTTGCGTTATGAAACTATATTCTACATATAAACATATAATTGTGGATTCCATTCGTTTGCTCGATGGAACCTTCACTATATTTAACTAGTAGATTGCTGACATTATTCTATTATATTGAAATTGTTCATGTCACGTTGAATCGAACACTATGAACCCATATTGGGTAGTTATGATTAATCAGTCGATAGAACATGCGCGTGCATTGTCTGTGTATATACGTCTGCTTGTATCTTTCTTTTCTTTGTTGTATCTCTTTATATCTATATATGTATCTGTATATCTTGTTTTCGACTGCGGATTTTGATAGGCACTTGCCATATTATTATCATATTCCGAGAGTTAGAGTTCTAGCAGTCGCAGACTGAACACGTCGAGTTTCAAACCTTCATAGAGGACAGACTCTAATTCTAACTCTCTGATTTCCTTAATCTTCGAATTCTTTTCTTAATTAAGAGAACTAGGACAAGTAAGTTTTACGTGAATTGAGTAACATTTTAATGCGTAGTTGTAATAATAACTTGACGACTTGAATTATAGGTTAACTTTTAAAAATGGTGTGTCTATTTCATTTAGCCTAGATATTTCCAATCTCTTGTGCTCTTCCAGCTCAGAACCTAGGGTTCGAATCTATACCTGTGACCTTCGCGGGATTGATACTAACGACTTCTATCCTAGTGTTCGGTTGAGACACCGTTATCATCTCTGGTGGCTCTTTTGATATCTTCACGCCATGAATATGGACGAAGGAACCCATTTATAAGTCGGTAACTCATAAGGATTTGAGCCCAGAGTACCAGAGCTTATGAGATAAGGGATCCCGTTTATAAGAATATAAAGATATACTAAAGGTAAAAGAGTTTTCAATTTAGATATATACGATCCGCTACATGAATAGAAAAATGATAAATAAGTAGGTACATATTCTATAGGGTTATTACAATTTTATTAAGGAAAGGGAAAATTTAAACCAAAGTATGAAAATATCAATATCATAACAAGAGAGAACAAATGCATTCTAAGTGCATCGTATATCAACATTCAACTTATCAGGGTGTCTTGTCTATATAGCTTCAAATTATCAGGACGCCCTTTTCAACATTCAAACATTCAAACTATCCTTTTAGACCGGTTTAAATTATCAGTGCGCCCTTTTTAATGAGTATAAAATTATCAGAGTGTCTTTTGCATGACCTTATAATTAACAGGGCATCTCTTTATTAACAAAATTATCAGGAAGTTTTAGTGAATATAAAACTACCAGACTGTTGAATAATCAACCTAAATATGGTAAGAGAGTCTGAATTTAGCTTATATGATTTTAGGTGTTAAAATGTTAGACGCTTAAGATCAGAATTTGAGCAAAATATAACGAAATTTTAGCTAGGATGAGGATTTCCAATAATCATCATCATCCTCCCTTGAATCCCAGTTTAACCACGGTCGGGAAACAAATAGACTGTCTCAAATCCTCTCTGTCCTACACTACATCGCCAGCCAATCCCCTATTTGAGACTTTTCCATTACTTAAATTTGTGTAGCAATTTCTGGAGCCTAGGCGCTCACAAACCGAATGCCCTTTCTGACGTTGGTATAGATCTTAGTGCTTTAGTCGCCTTCTACTACACGTGCAGCCACCAGTTGATCAATTCTTCAAATAACCCAGATACAACACGAGGATTTTCAATAAAGAATTGTCAAATTATATATTCTGATAGTTGATACATCTGAAAATCAAAAACGTTGGAAATGCGGATATGGAGAAGAATGAAAAATTTGCTGGGCACAAATAGAGGCAATTGAAGTTCTGGAAAGAGTTGGTACAAATAAACAGTTGATAAATCGTCGATATCGCCTGGGGCCAGTGGCGCTGTCAGTAAGATATTCGACAACGGATCAGTATGTACGGGGTTCCAATCCTGGACTTACCCGTAACTGACATCGCTTTCGAGTGAGGAAATTGACTCTACATTAGCTTTACCAGCTTTTAAAATGTATTAAGAAATAGGACGTAAAGCTGACTAGGACACATTCTAGGGAAGGAGAGTTGACTAAAAGAGGTCCAAGAAGGTACAATGGACGGAAGGAGAAGCGAAGGAGAGGTAGAACGAGATTATGAAAGTTATGATGATTTAAAGATCCGCTTAAATGTGGACATGAAGATGAAATTGGAATACAGAGAAAAGTGGAGGTGTTACACGCCATGGACCAGCCAGTAGACAGTGAGTAAGAGATATTCTCAAATGCTTCGTAACTACACTGTGACAAGTTATTGAAATGCTACTGAAAGGATCATCAAACCATGGCATCATGTAATCACGAATATAGTCAAACCACTAATAGTATTACATAAAACTAATAACATTTACTATCTTACCAGTGGTTAATAGACGACTAAACAGAATTCAGCGCTAAGTAGTAGCTAATATGTAAGCAAAAACAAAAACACAATAACAAGAACACACATATAAAATAAAAATCAACTTACAATTTCGGAGTTGTAAGTGACTGGATTAGAAAGGTTAGACGGCAATGACTGACTGCAAATCGCATATTTCGGTAAAGAGATGGCATTCACACTTGTAGTATCAGCTCCAACTCCTAATTTTCTAATAATAGTGTACGCTTCAGCTTCTGCTGCCGCCAGGTCAGCACAACGCTTGTGAAAACATAACTGGCAATCTGAAATATTTTAATATTATTCTTATATATGTAGGCTGTTTAATTCATTAATAACTTTAGGGTCTGATATTTAAGGAAAGTTATGGCTAGAGAGAGTAAAACCAGTAGGCGAACAGGAAGACCGATGTCTGAGAGCAAGCTTCCTGCGGCATGGCTGCTTCCAGCTGATGCTAGCATCGGCAGTATTGGTGGCCTCAGTAATGACCTGGACCAATCAGATAAAGGTCCAGAAATTTACCTGTTTTTATTTTGAAAGAAAAAAATTCAAAAAATTATTATTATTTCGCATGGATTATCTAGACCACAACGCACAATTAATTAGATTTTCTCCCATAAGAGAAATAATGTTACAAGTAAGCCAGTGTGAATTCCTTGGGCAATCAAAAAGTTACAGTGTGTAGGAGCTGATGGCCCGAAATACCGAAATCAGCTTGAGTCAATAGAGTTTTGGTCAAGTGCGAAATTGTATCAAACGGATGGTTTCATGGGAGAGGGCTGAGGAAATGGTACATTGTTACCAAGTTAGATGTACGCTTATGTGAAGAGAACAGTTTGTTTTGTTGATGTAAGAATAAAAGACGTGAATTGAATAATTAATGACTTCCAAAGCAATCCTGCACTGAAATCACTTCAAAACAATACTGCACTGAACGCCGTTCAAAGCATTTCTGAACTGAACGTCGTTCAAAGTAATACTGCACTGACCAACGAAAGCTTATACCAGACATGAGTCTACAAGTTTTGCAAAACAGATTATTGTGCAATCTGTAAGTAAACAGTAAATTCAGTAACTACTATAGACTTATCGTTTTAAGTTCAGTATGCTATCAAATGCTATCAATTTGCAGACATTATTCACAAAAGTGTTTCAGCTTCTAGGGGGATATCTCACAGACTCCCTACTAGGGCTCCGCCCCTGGACTCCGCCGGGGGAAATATGTCCCCATACCCCCTCTTTCGGCTTCAGTGTGATTCCCCCCCTCCGCACACCAACGATTGCAGTATCTGTCGGCATTTTAGGCGAATTGGCTACGCCCTGACTAGATCTTTGGTAAACGATTTGTGAATTGCTATTTCCGCTATTATTGCTATTTGTTGCATGTTGTTATTACTTGCATGTTGATATTACTTTAGAGGTATCGTTGTGCCTATCACGAATAGAGTATGTAAGAAAGAACCCTCAAAGTGGACTGATTAGGCCACAGAATGCTTCAGTTAAAACCCTGCTAGCGCCCAAACAGATCCTGACACAACTCAGATTTGATAAATCATTCAACACTTTTGTTATTTATCTTTGACAAGCGTCGGTGAGGTTTTGGAATAATATTTAGAGGATAAAGATGTTACTGCAGAAAATGATGATAAGGTAAAATGAGATACTGTTAATTCACAAAATTCTCAGAACAATCTATAAATATTAGGCTTAAGACGTGAAAATGGACATACGGGCCAAAAAGCACTTCTATAAGCCCAGCAGAATGAAGAAAAATGATAAAAATGCAAATAAAAATATAAATAGAATGCGCATAAAATCTAATATGAAGTTCAAATATGAAGTTAGCTCGTAAAATCCATACACGAATTATCAATATAAAATTGTTAAACCTGCTTATACAGTAGGTTCATATCACTACATATCCTAAGATTTATATTTATATTTAAAAACTCATTTAAAAAGGACATATGTACTTGCAAAAAATCAAGAACTTGGATAAATCCTCAGATTTTAAACAGTTTTTAACAGAGGTGCATGAGTCGGTGTCTAGTGGCGATCAACTGACCAGGGCCTGTGACTCTGAGGGCTGCGTCAGCCCCAAGTCTTCTCCCAAGCTGCTCAGATTGAGGGTCAGCTCGAAGAGTGCGTCCCCTCGCCGCAAGGATAGCAACTAGAAAAATTCTTCTCTTGAATAAGAAAACGATTTATATAATAGTAACAATAATAATAATAATATGAGATCATTTTTCAAGTCACCGAATCTGAGGTATTAAAGGCTGTAAGAAGCTTCCCCGCTAGCTCCTCTGGTGGTCCGGATGGTGTTAGGCCACAGCACATACTACAGTTGGTGTCGTGCCCCATTAAGGGCAGAGAGGCTCTTACAGCTATTACTGGATTGCTAAATCTACTTCTACACGGTAAATGCCACCAGGAAGTCAATCCAATCCGTTTTGGAGCTAATCTAATCGCTTTGAGGAAAAAGTCTGGCGGGCTAGAACCGATTGCAGTTGACTACGCATAATGGCGTAGGATCGCGGCCAAATGTGCAAATACGTTCGCTCTAGCCAGGCTCTCAGACAATCTTCAACCGCTTCAGGTAGGTGTGGGGGTGCAAGGAGGTTGCGAAGCAGCTGTGCATGCCACCCGCCGATTCATTAGCAGCATGCCAGATGATTGGGTGGTGGCAAAACTTGATTCATGCAACACCCTTAACTCCCTGAAAAGAGACTCCATGCTGGAGGCAGTAGACGCTTCATTACCTGAACTAGGTCCTTTCTGTCGCCTGTCCTATGAAGATTCAAGCGCACTACGTTTTGGTGACAAGGTGATCATGTCCTGTGAGGGTGTACAGCAGGGTGACCGTTGGGCCCTCTCCTGTTCAGTTTAACCATTCACCCCCTACTCCAGTCACTATCCTCTACGCTGAAAATAGGCTACTTGGACGACATTACTGTGGGCGGGGATGAAGCTACCGTGGAGGGTGACATCTCTAGACTGATGGTTGCGGGTAAGGCTGTGGGGCTAAGTCTTAACATTTAGAAATGAGAGCTTATTAGCATTCGCTCTGACAGTAACCTTCCTGTCATCAACTCATTTACTCATGTAAAACCTGTCGAATGTCGAAGCCAGCCTTCTCGGGGCTCCACTGTTAATAAGTCAGGCTTTTGATGTGGTTCTCAACACCCCGTGCTCGAACCTAGAAAGGGCCGCCAGCCGGTTAAAGCTCATCTCCGCACACGATGCTTTAACAATATTGCGAAGCTGCGTAGGCTCTTCAAAACTGATATACATCTTGCGGGCTTCTCCGTGTGCGGGCCATCCAATGCTGCACTCTTTCGATTTCATACTGCAAAAGTCTCTAAGTGACATCGTTAATGCTAACGTTAACGATGGTTAGTGGATCCAAGCAAGTCTGCCCATTTGCTATGGAGGGCTAGGTATTCGTTCTGTCTCATCGCTGGCACCTTCTGCCTTTTTGGCTTCTGTCGTGGGGACAAGCGTCTTATAGGACTCGATCCTTTCATGCTCTCCTCAGTAAACCGATTTAGAGGTAGCCAGGGTTCAAGGCATTTGGGCTTCTCTATCCTTATCGGAAGCGCCTATCGGAATGGTGTCCAAGTCCATGAAGGCTTGGAACTCAAAAATCTCTGGCATTGCGCACTCTGAACTCCTCGCGAAGGCTTTAATCCCACAAGAAAAGGCCCGGCTGCTTTCTGTTTCAACTCTTCATAGTGGTGACTGGTTGAAAGCCTTGCCTTAATCTTACTGTGGCCTCCGCCTGGATGACGAGGCAGTCAGAGTAGCGGTCGGTCTTCGTCTGTGCTCTACTCTTTGTGAGCCTCACAACTGTGTGTGCGGAGTATCGGTCAATGCTCTGGGCACTCACGGCCTTTCGTGCATGCGGAGCGCTGGCAGTATCAGCACGTACCAGTATCTGAATGATCTGGTATGGAGTGCCCTAACTCGCGCTAATATTCCGGCTATTAAAGAGCCCCATGGAATGAGCCGCTCAGATGGGAAACTACGATACGGTGTGTCACAAAATTCCTTGGGCAAGTGTATCAGCTGGGATGTCACTGTAAAGGAGACAGTCTCAGCAAGCAATCTCGGCCTTTCATGCGCTGCTGCTAGCTCAGCTGCTGAAGCCGCTGCCAATAGGAAGTCCCTTAAATATGCCGTTGTCTCTAGCAGCTGCATCTTCCTGCCAATTGCTTTTGAGACTTTGGGCCCCATCGACTCTGCCGCGTCTGACTTCATAAACGAATTAGGCAGGAGAACCAGCGCTATTAATGGCGATCAACGCGAAAAAGCCTTTCTATGGCAGCGCCTGTCTATCGCACTCCAGCGATTTTATGCTGTTTCCGTTCGTGGCACATTGGCGAATGCGGCCTCCCAGAGCGTATTTTAAATACTTCTTTTTCAACTTTCTTTTAATTAAATAAAGTCTTTCTTTTATCGTATTTTTTAGTCCAGGGCCCTCTACAGCTCAAGGCAATTAAAACAATATTAATAATAATCATAATAATAATAATAAAGCTGTAAGGCAAAGATATAATGCAGTCTACTTCAGCAATTCTTTTAAGCAGCTAGATGGCCTTGAGTAGCAGGACGGCGATTCAGCACGTATTCCTCGACCTCGGGTTCTTTGCACCCGGAGTAAAAAATAAAACAATAATGTAAAAAATAATAATAATAACAATAATACTAATATGAATGCGTTCGTGGCACACTGGAGAATGCGGCCTCCCAGAGTGAAGAGGAATTATTTTAAACAGTTAATTTCATCTTTCTTGTAATTAAATAAGAGTTTCGTATCTATGGTCTGATGGCGGCGTCCATAAAAATAAATAAACAAATATTAAAGTAAGATATTTAGGTCATATTATAACCAATGATGGTCGTGATAATAACGATATACAGTGTGAAATACGTGGTATGTTTATGCGTTCGAATATATTAAAGCGTAGATTTGCTTATTGCTCTCTTAATGTTAAGAAGGTCCTGTTCAAATCCTCTTGTATGTGCTTCTATGATGTGGCACTATGGTCGTCGTTTACAGTAGGTTCAATAGAGAAGTTTCGATCTTGCTATAATAAATATATTAAAATATTTTTTGGATACAAAAGTTACAGCAGCCTAACCATCGCGCTGCTAGAAACTGGATTGCCTAGTTTTGATACTATCCTTTCAAATTACAGATTACAGTTTAGAATGTGCTTGCTGGATAATGCTAATATGCTAGTTAAGTGTTTTGATGTTCTCAGCCTATTATATCCTTGTATGCCTAATTCTATAAGTAATTGTTTTAGGCCTATAGCTCAATTTATGCACAGACTATTTGCTTTTCTGGTTTTGTTGCATTGTTCTATGTGCAAGATTCATGTATGGGTTTTTACGCCTGAAATAAAGCAATAAATAAAATAAAATAAATAAATAAAGTCCTTCTTTTATCTTATTTTTTAGCTCTGGGCCCTATACAGCTCAGGGCAATTAATAATAAAAATAACTATAATAATTATATTTTAATTACACCGGTACCACATTTGACGCCAGTCCACATTCAATTTAAGTTACAAAAATTATAACAGGCATTATTCTCAATTACAATAAGTTAAATTATAATTTCTCACATTGCATGGCATTTAAGACAGTTTTATGCAGAAATTTGCGTATAGGGCCTACTGCGCTGTATTGTTTACCAACCGTTATATTACGTCACTTTCTTATTAGCACTAGCAGGCAACAAAAGTGCTGAGAAGGAAGGGATTTGAATTATTCATATTTTGTGTATAAACATATTTCCACGGGAATATTTTAAGCACAGTTTTAAGATACTACTGAAAATGAGCGGAATGTAAAGCAGCCAGAATTGGTGAGCCTAGAATTTCTTTATGTTCCAGCTGTTCAATAGACTAACTGGTCCTCCAACTACCATCATAATATGGATGCACAATTCAGAATTATCATCATCATCATCTTCTCTTGAATCCCAGTTTAACTGGGGTCGGGATACGAATAGACTGTCTCAAATCCTCTCTGTCCTACATCATATCATCAGTCAATCCCCTATTAGACACTTTTCCATTAGTTTAAATTTTTGTTGCAATTTCTGGAGCCTAGGCGCTCACTAACCAAATGCCCTTTCTGACGTGTGTATGGATCCAAGTGCTTTAGTCGCCTTCTACGACACGTGCAGTCACTGGTTGGTCAATTCTTCGAACAACCTGGACATAACACGGGGAGGATGCGCGAATCAGAATACAAATATTAAATTGAATAGATTTGAAATTGAAATAGATAGCAAGTTGTTACTAAACCTTGACACTTAGCACACACTCTTCTTGTACCCCAGATATAGTCACGACCTGCAACACAAAATTTATCCAAATTAAGTATAAATGTTAACTAATAAAAATTAACAAACAATGGCACAAAGACTGTAAAATAGCGACTCTCCTACAATCTGCCGTCCGTACTAGGCCTATATTATGAAGCTTTCTCTATTTGAGTAAAATTTTCACTGAAGAAGCCTATGATTTCTTACAACATGGTTTAAAAAATGAAGGCAATAAATAATCGTGTTGTCTAAGGTTCAGTCTATGCATGTGGTTTGAAGAATAAATTTTCCTCAAAAGTGCTCGAATTTTTAACGAAGCTCCAATATCATGACGTTGGAGCACAGACATCAGTTGAAAATTTTAACGCTTTAGAAACCGGCAATGATATTTACTAAATAGTAGTTTCTCATCCATATTAAGAATCAACGATAGAAATATGTGCTTTAAACCAGACGCAGATAGCTCAAGCATACAACTAAAGTGAATATCGATAGATAATATTTTCAGTGTGATAGTTGTTTATGAAAGAGAACGTCAGGATATTAGCGTGAGCTGAAGGAATGACGATATGAAATCTGTTGTCAATGACAAAGAAAATTCAGTTGTGAATTTAAGAAACACTTCCATTGGAAAATCACCTGACAATGACGTCAGTTGCGTAAGACAATGGAAAAGAAGATCAATAAACAGACTCAAACATTCTCGTTAATCATGATATTTTGCAATTCAGTTATTATGATTTATTCATATTTAGTTTAAATTAAATTAAATTCATTTTGCTCAAGTATTAAATATGCAAATAACTCCAAGATATTTATGTATGAGAAAAATTCCAAATATGTGATGAAATATATATTAAATAGCAACGTGAAAATAATTCTCATCCTCTAGGCCTTAAATTATATAAAAATTGTAGAGATTCATTTACAATATAAAAACGAACAAAAAAATTCAAAATGATACAATACAATACAATCAAGATTTAACGTCCGGTTCCATATTTGAGTGCTACATCAGAAATGTCTTAAGCAATAGGTTGTGATATACGCAAAGAAACGCAGATCAACAGATAGAGAATTTCAGTGTAGGAACAGTAAAACAGAATGATCGACCAACAACTAACAACGAAGTTTGCTGCCAGAAAATAGATTAGAACCACCATAGCGAAGAGAGCGGATTTTGTTGTGACTTAATAACTAGAAATGCTGAGTTAGTCGATACCAGAGCAGGATCCAAAGTCCTGTTCAGAAAATTACTTTGAATATCAATAAGATCATTGTATATTTCATAAGTTAAGAATTAAGTAGCCAGAGCAAGCCTCTAAGCATAGTTGCAGATAGAGAGCAAACGTTTGCGATATTGCAAACGACACGAGTGAGTTACGCGCCTATTCACTGGAGGTGAAATGTGGACGGGTTAGGAGACCAATTAACTCTTAGTGAACTGCCCATTGGTAGGTCCATGGAATATAAAGCTCCCAATCTTCTCAGTCTTCCTCTTCATGTCCATATACGAGTGGACGAGTGGATCTTTAAATCATAAACATTTCTAATCTCTAGGTGCCTTGCACATCTATATATATATATATATATATATATATATATATATATATATGAGTTAATATATATATATATATATATATATATATATATATATATTTACATATACATATATATAAATATATGTATGTATATATATATATATATATATATATATATATATTCTCTCTCTCAGTGCACTGATGGTAAATAACGCCTCAACTCATCCCTATCTTCTGTTTTCATCTCTTCATGCCCACATACGAGTGTATCTTTAACTCATTTACATACTTTGAAAAACCATTATTCTTGGGGCATTCTACTTATGACGAGAGGTGGGTCCAGTATGCCTTCCTCAGCTTCGACTAACATTTACTGGGCAGGGGCGTCATTCCTGGGAAAACTGTCCTGATTACCCAAATATATATATATATATATATATATATATATATATATATATATATATATATATACAGACAGCCTCAAAAAAAGTTGACCCCCACAGAAAATTTTCTATAACTTTGTTATCTGATGTCTCTCTATCATGTAAATTTTAGCAATAATACATGGTCCAATTGTACACATATGCTGGGAAAGTGTGGAAATATAAGCACCAAAATTCCAGTTACAGATCTCTTTGTGCTATGCCCCAATCTTTTATAGATTCTTCTACAGAAATTTTCTATAACTATGGTATCTGATGTCTCCTTATCACATAAATTGCAGCGATTATTCATGGTCCAATTCTATACGTATTCTGAAAAGTTTCTGGAAATATATGCACCACATTTCGAGTTACAGATCAATTTGCGCCATGCCCCTACCTCTTATAGATTCTCTAAGCAGTTTACCACTATAAGTCATTATAAGTTGCGGATACAAATACTCCATGAGCAAGGTAACGAGGTGAGAAGAATAAAGCAAACCTATCCGCTGAAAGGATGGTTCTTGTCAACTATTAAGAGTATTTGTCGGAAGATTTCAGAGAGAGAGAGAGCAACTGATGGAAAGGCGGGCAGGGGCTGGCCCAAAAGTGCCAGAATTCCTGCTAATATTGCTGCTGTTGAGGAACTAAATCGTTCTCAGGACGGAGAGCCTGGAACAAGTCTTAATATACGTCAGATCTCTCAAGTACTAGGGGTTTCTGCCGCATCAGTTGGCAAGATTGCAATTACCAAAACAAAGAATCAATGAAGGGCTCTAATCAGGAGTATTCGGAGACAAATTGCTTGGAGAACATATAAGAGGTAGAGGCATGGCGCAAAAAGAGTTGTAACTCGAATTGTGGTATATATATATTTCCATGAATTTTTCAGGATATGTGTAGAATTGGATCATGTATTATCGCTAAAATGTGCATGATAAAGAGACATCAGATACCAAAGTAATAGAAAATTTTCTGTACGATGTTAAGATTTTTGACGCAGTCTGTATATATTATATATTATATATATATATTTCTTTTTTCTATATATATATATATATATAATATTATATCTATATAATATTATATCTATATATAATATATATATATATATATATATATATATATATATGTAATATACATGTATATATATATATATATATATATATATATATATATATCATATTATATGATGCGAAACAAAAGACCAATTAACAAGGAGATTTAATAGTCAATATTTAAAGGATGCCAGAATAATTGAGGTTAAGTTGTTTAGAAGCGGTGCTTCAGGAGAAAGGGGACTTTCAATAAAGTATGAATTAAAGAGGTATTGAAAGGTATGGGAAAAACTAGTAGAGAGTACTTTGAGAGGTTTGACAAACATTGAGAGAGAGAGAGAGAGAGAAGCATGATTATTTATTTGTAACCGAATCAAAATACACACAACGCGCACACAACGAGACAGAACACAAATAACACGGCCGGTCAGAAATCAATCACTCAATCAATAAGAATTTAACGGCCGGTTCCTCGCCATAAGGCAATGTCAGGGACGTCTCTTGTACACTCAACACAAACAGGCGCCAAAGCACTACACAATGACGACTGAGTACACAGAGACCACAAGAGAAAGCGAGATAAAAACAGTACAATTCCAAGATCCAATGCAAGCGGCTCAAAATTTAGACCTATGGTGGAAAGATATGAGTTTTTAGCTTGCCAAGGAAAGTACCAATACAATTACAAGATCGAAGTTCTTGTGGCAGAGAGTCCCATATTGTCGGAGCAGAAAACATGAAGGAGCGTTTGCACATGGCAGATTTAATATTTGGTACAGTGAGAAGGTTTTTACTACAGGAAAGAAGACTACGAGAGGGTTAATAGATTGATAAAAGATCACATAGATTGAATGGCTTATCAAAATTTAAACCTTTGGAGGTCAAGGAAGCCATCTAGAATTTTATTAGTTCGGAGAATGGTAGCCAGGGCAGTTTCTTAAGAAGAGAAGTACTGTGGGAATTGAGTATTTTTACATGACATTCGACTCGAGAAAGAGAATTTTGTATGTGTTGGAGACGAATTAGAGAGGTCTTCGGGAGATCATTCAGCAGAGCGTTACAGTAATCTAGTTTAGTGTGGACAAGCGCATTAGCCAATACAGTGGCGGAATTACTATCAAGGGACTTAAGAATTTGACGTTATTGACGGATATGGAAAAATAGAACGACAGACCGCTGAAAGATGAGTTTCAAAGTTTAAATTTGAATCAAAAATTACACCAAGGTTGCATGCAGAATCTGTTGGTATTAAGGGGATATCTTTAAATGTTATGGTTGAGCTAGTTATTTTATGACGCTGCTGTGGGGTGCCGATGAGAAGGTATTCCGTTTTTACGGATTGACAACAAGCCGATTAGCGAAAAACCAGAAGTGAACTAGATCAAGGGTAGATGAAAGTTTGGACAGAGCAGTAGAGGAATCGAGACTAGAGAACGAGATGTGAATCTGGATGTCATCTGCATAAAAGTGAATTTTCAGCTTCGAATCAGTTAGTAGGTGACTTAAGGGGGTGGTATATAAGGTGAAAAGGAGGGGACCAAGCACAGAACCCTGAGGGACTCCACAAGGTAGAGTGCAGGATAGTGATAAAGTGTTTTCAATAATTACAGATTGGGTACGCTGTGAGAGGTATGAGGATAGGAGGCCATGAGCCTTGTCAGAGATTCTGAAGCAAGAATTAAGTCTAGAAAGGAGTATATTGTGGTTTATGGTGTCAAAAGCAGCAGAGAGATCTGCTGAGATCTTTTGAGAAAGAGCACAATTAAGCTGACCACTGGAAACATTGAAACATATCAACTGGCAACATAGTATCGTAGAAAAACTGGAGATTATAAACATTAATTATGAAAACAGCAATAAACTTCAGTCACAGTACGGGACCACAATAACGTCACAAAATAGGTAGGCCTGGTGGCAGAGACATAAAATACTCTGAATTTGTATTCCTACTTTACTCTGAGTGGACCACTGTTCAGAATTATTGATTCAGAAGATTTTCAGGGACGCTAACTATAACTGAGTAATTGATAACTAACTTCAAAATAGACGATTTTGTCAAGTTTTACTAGAAACATTTAATAATACATAGGAACATCAATAAGTAATAACAAGTGTAAAGAGTTAAAGTAATGAATCAAGTATAACCATATAAATTACAGAACCAAAAAATTCACATCTAAAGTATAACTATGAATTAATAAATAAATAAAACAAGCAGAAGGAATGATTTAGTAATTAATCTCTTAGTGCACTGCCTACCGGCAGGTCCATGGTACATAACACCTCCACTCTTTTCTGTCTTCCGCCTTCCTCTTCATTTCCACATATGAGTGGGTCTTTAAATCATCTAACATACCTAATCTCGGCCTGCCCCTGCCTCTTTTTCCTTTCATTCTACCTTCTATGACCTTTTAATAGACCTTCCCCCCTTAGAATGTGTCCTATCCATCTCTTCTTCCCATTTCTTAATACATTTATCAACTGTCTATCTGTGCCAACTCTCTCCAGGACTTCCTCATTTGTAACCTTTTGGGTCCAGCTAATCCTCTCCATTCTTCTACAAATCCACATTTCCAATGCCTCCAGTTTCCTAATATCCTCCTTCCTTAAGGTCCATGTTTCTCACCCATACAATAGCGTGGTCCAAACCAAAGTTTTCACTATCTTTATCTTTTTTTATATTTAAAGAATTAAAACTGGTCTGCTAAGACCAACCATTAATTTTGTCCTGACAGTCTAAGAGTATTTTTAACTAAAGATAATCCAATGATTACGTTTAGGTTGCAAAAGTAAATAATTTCAACTTCTAATGAAGTAGTTTTAAAGTATACTACTTATAGAAGGCTTCTGATCTAATCTAGTGACTAAATTATCTAAATTAACTAGTTCGAAGGGCTTAGTCCTCTTCAGCCTGCGGTAGCGGCGTTGTTGGTTCAGTAGTTGAAGAGCTTGCGGATTGATGCGATGACTGAGTCGGTCTTGATGTCTTGTTGCTTAGTTTCTTATTACTTCTACTACCAGGGGTATTTTCAGATCACGATGAATATCATTATTTCTGATGCACCAAGGAGCATTTACAATGTTTCTTAACACCTTATTCTGGAACGTCTGGATAATCTTAGTATTACATGATTTGGTACAGCCCCAAATTTGACATCCATATAGCCAGACTGGCTTCAACACTTGACAGTATATTATAAGTTTATTATGTATCGAGAGTTTAGAATTTCGTCCGATAAACCAGTAGTATTGCCTTATCTGAGGTTGAGCTCATTTCTTTTCTTCTTAACATGCTTTTTCCATCTCAGCTTATTATCTAGATTCATACCAAGATATTTGGCATTATTTTCATATGGGACTTCTGTACCATTGATAGAGAGCCTAATCGGATTCTTTATTCTTCTATTTGTAAAGTTTACGTGAATAGACTTCTGTTCATTTAACTTTATCTTCCAAGATTTAGTCCATTCCAGAAATTTATAACAACCTGCTTGTACTCTGCTCGTGGATATGGCGAGATCTTTGCCAGTTGCGATTATTGCTGTATCATCTGCAAATGTTACCAGAGTAACTCCTCTCATAACTGGAATATCGCAAGAGTAGAGCAGGTATAGGATTGGTCCTGTAACACTTCCTTGTGGGACGCCTGCATGTATATCTTTGAGATCAGAATATTCGATTTAATATTTTACTCTGTATGTTCTATTTGAGACATACATGTATGACGTTAAAATCTCGGTATACTGTGCCGGCATCTGCTGCGTGAGTTTATGTACTAAGCCTTCGTGCCAGACCTTATCAAAAGCAGCAGCTACGTCAAGGAATACTGCTGTGCAAACTTCTTTTTTCTCTAGTGCATTCTCAATTATATCAGATATACGATGTACCTGTTCTATTGTAGTATGCTTTTTCCTAAAACCGAACTAAAAATCAGGGATTAACTTGCGTTCTTCAATTTTCGGTTTCATTCTTTGCAACAGTAGCTTTTCAAAAACTTTCGATATAACTGGTAGAAGAGAAATAGGCCTGTATGATTTAACATCAGTGGGGGGTTTACCTGGTTTTGGTATCATAATTACCTCTGCCACTTTCCAGATATCAGGAACAGATCTTAGTCGAAATGCAGCATTAATTAAGTCAACATGACTAATCCTTTCCTAGGCAATTCTTTCAAAATAAGTTCAGTTATCAGATCAAAATCTGGAGCCTTCTTTGGACTTAAATTTGATTTTATCTCATGAGCCAATTCATTAGGCGTAGTAAATGGAATATATTCAAATTTGCCATTTGAGATAGAGTGAAGTGAAATATTGCTCTGTATTTGATTTGGTTGAAAAATCTCATACAGACTTTCCGCAAACAGATCAGCTTTCTGTTTATTCCTTCTGGCCCAGGGTTCAGTTCCCTTCCTGATTGGAGGAATTGAGACAACAGGTCTTTTAATTTTCTTTGTAGCTTTCCATAGAGAGTAATCGCCATCACGGTTTGGCGTTAGATTACTTGGATATGAATCCATAGACTCTTCCTTTAATTTCTGTATTTCTCTTTTCAAGTTTTGAGTTTTATTGTATAGAATAGTTTTATCTCCTGGATCTCTAGTTTGCTGCCACCTTCGTCTTGCCTTTCTCTTCTCAGTCACAAGCTGCCACAAGCTCAGTCACAAGCTTCTCGGTCACAAGCTGATTTCAATCGGATAGTTTTTACTAGGAGTAGAGAAAGTTCTTTCTCGAGTATTTCTGAGAGCTGCATTCTGTACAATTCTTACAAATTTCTCAGCTTCTTCTTCTAGCTGCTCTTTTGTTTTTAGAGCAGTTTTTAAGTTAATATTGTTTTGCAGATCGCATTTGAAACCCATCCATTTTGTAGTTTTATTTACCGTTTTATTTATCAATGTAGATCGAGATTTAATTTTGATTATTTTCTCACTTAGTGTGAGAAGTACTGCAGAGTGGTCAGAGTCGAGATCATAGTTATCATCCGTGTGGAGGAAGTTTGATGAGACTTTCCTGGTGATGAAGAAGTCCAACAGATCAGGAAGTTTATTAGTATCTGTTGGCCAGTAAGTTGGTTTACCTGTTGACTGAAAGTTGCAGCCCAGTTCTTTGATAGCTTTTCTTAGCTCACTACCTTTTGTTGTAGTTATTCTAGAACCCCAGTCTACATGTTTAGCTTTGAAATCAAGAATAAATCTCTCACCGAGTTGTTGCAGAAATACTTTATATTGTGCTGCTTTAAGGTTTAGTCTGGGTGGAATATAGGCAGCGCCTATAATAAAAGTTTGTTTCATTGATTTGATAGAAACTAGAGTTAGCTGTATTTCAGGCTTTTGAAAATATCCTTCTTCATAATGATCTATTGAATCCTTAACGATAACTGCACTGCCTCCCCTCGCCTGATTTTCTGGATGCGTTGTATAATAAAATTTGTATCCTCTAATTTTTAGGTATGACTTCTCTTGTCAAATGCGTTTCCGTTATTAAGCAGACATCTATTGACTGAGTTTTTAGGAATACCTCCAATTCAGTCTTTTTGTTCAGAATGCCGTTGGCATTCCAGAGTGCTATTCTTAAATCTGTTCTATCCATTATTAGAATTTAAGTTTTTAGTTAGTGAATTTGTCTCAGCCTCTAGTACATTTAGTCTTTCACCAAATTTCTTAAATATCTCCATCATAAGCGTAAACATTTGTCTTAGATCAGATGCCTGGACGTCACTGGGTGCAGGAACTTTTTGCTGTACTTTAGTTGCCATGGAATATGTGATACCGTTCTGGACAATACCTGCAGGCTTCAAGAGAGCAGTAATTGTTTTAGGTGTTTGAGATTCTTGCCTTCGCTTCTGAAGTTCTTTGGCTATCACACAGCCTCTATAGCTTGCCGGATGAGCTTTGCCGCAGTTTGAACATTTAGCTGGCAGATCATTTGCTTTAGTACATTGGGATGAACTGCGCTTACCAGCACATTTAACACATACAAAATCGCGATAGCAAAAATTTTTAGTGTGGCCATACCTTTGGCATCTTTTACATTAAGGGATGACTTTATATTTGTTCTTATGGCCTCCATCTTGACTCTCATGTGACATACGTATTGAATGTTGAGAACTCTTTTAATGTCCTCTGACTGTTCAAAAACGAGAGTAAACATAGGTAAGGGAACATTCCCTTCAGTTGTCTTCTTAAACCTAGGTTCAACCTGGATTATTTTGTAGTTTTGATATTGCAATTCTGATTTAATTTCTTCTGGATCACATGAAGAATGCAAATTTTTTGCGACAACTCGGAGAGGTCTATCTTGTTTATTTTCATAAGTATGCCATTGATACTTGCTTTGCTCAACTGTATTTCGCAGTGCTCTATATTCTTCTGGAGTATCCACATTAATTTTCACCTGTTCATTATTAAGACAAGCAGCCTTAAATTTAAGATTCTTACTTTCCAGCAATTTCTTGATCTCATCATACTGTTCTACATTGCTAATGATCACAGGTGGAGGCTTTTGAGCTTTAATGGGTTTTGGTAGAGAATCCACTGGTTGAATTGAATTTCCAGCTTTTTCCACTGAGTTTTCCGATGTTTTCAACAAGTTTTCCCTAACTTTCTTGCGCTTTTTCCCTCTTGGAAGCAGCCATTCCATTTCATGATTTACTATTTCCTCTTCCTCCGACTTAGTGGGACTACAATCTTTCTTGTAGATTTCTTTATAGAAGGCTAACTCAGATTCTAGTTCTATTTTCTGTAATGCCCTTTGCAGCGCCATCTCTGTGCTCACCTCAGCCATACTGACTGGATTAGTAGAACACTAACTGGAGAGGTGAGTTAACCGGAGACATGCGCCTAACGCTATGCGAACGTATAGGGCAAAGTTCAACCAGTGTAAACAGTAATGCGTTAGAATTTAATTTCTGATTTTTCCTAGGAGAATTAATTAGAATTAAATAATTAATGAGACAAAATATCTTTATCTTTGTGAATTTCTTTAGACTTTTTGTTAATAGTTCCTTTCTACTACCGAAGGCCGCTTTTGCTTGTGCAATCCTACCGTATATTTCCGTCTCACATTTCCCGTCATCGGTTATAGTATGACCCAAATATTTGAAACTCCTTACCTGTTTCAATTTCGTACCATTTATTGCGATATTAACTTCACCTTTATTATTGGACACTCCCATAACATTGGTCTTTTTTATATTAATCTTCATGCCATATCTCAAAGCTGCATCACTCAGCCTATCCATTATCTTTATTTAGTAAATAATAATGGGTAATAATAGTTCACAAATAATAATAATTAAATATTAATAGAAAATAATAAAGGAAATGTTCACGCGTTAAGTCCACAAAGTTATAAGATCACTTTGCAGGTATAACTTTTCTAAAATATTCGCTTAAAAAGAGGTTCACACTAACATTACTCTCTTACCAATAGTCGAAATATTCACATACAGATATTTATTAATATTCATACAGTCAAAATATGGGTTACTCAAATATGTATGAAATGCTAAATAAAATATCTATAGCCTCTAACTTCCCTCTGTTCCTACACCAGGTATAATATTATGTGTATCCTGTTTTTTGGGTTAGGGGTGAACATACCCATTTTAACAAATAACTTCTATTAAACAATCTTTTCTACAAAATCACCCTATATCCCTATCCGTTACCTCTTCCAATAGGGCTTCTTATAAGAAAATATTTCGCGTTGAACGGTTGGTGCCTTTATTTTAATAATATTACAACTCCAGACAAACTTGCCGTAAACTCTACAACCACTAAATGCCGTTGCAATTCACAAGCACTAAATAACTCTTCCTAAACCACTTCCTAAGGCAGAGGGCACTACCTCTTGACCCAGGGGCTAAACAGGGTGATAACCACCCGGTTGATAACAGTGGACCTAGGGATACACAGCAGGGCCTTATACGAACCGTTCCTTAGCACAGAGCCTCAATCTAACACACGGTCTCTACTTAGTAACTTTAAAACGTTTGGATACACACAATATCAACTCTACATGCAATTGATAAATATATCTAGCATAGTTCCAGCAGCGAAGCCTCCCTGAAGAACACTTAACGGCTCACGTGTCAATCAATATAAACATAATATGTATATATCACAAAGTCTGGTTTCTAAATGTACCACAGTATTCAATAACCATATTAAATCTACAATACCTTAAATTGACAAAGATAATAAATTCATCTATCAAAGTTGTATAACGCAAAATATAGAACCGTCACAGACGTCAGTCTATCAGAGAGTGAACATAAATTCACTCAACAGCAGGAGGACCCCACCAATCGGGAACCCTCCACCAAACAGGTAAAGCTATACAAAGTTTCATATTAATTCACAAACCAACGACGTGTAATTATCACGTAATGCTGACGTACAGAATAAAAGTTCATTCATAATATCATCAACCAGTTAACAGAGAGATATGTGTTTATTTCAGCATCAACACCAAATCACTGACAAATACAAATAGAAATAAACATTTAAAAGAAATAAAATAAAAAGATCCCCAGAAACACAGGGTATCAAACAGTCTTAAGAAACTAGAACAACGACCGTCAGGGAAGATGATACACATCTTATCTAGCTGACCACCGTCTACAACTATACTAATGTCATGTTTAATGCAAAATCAACTTAAATACACACTTTAGCTAAGCAACAATTGTAGCTGGACAATTACACAAAAAACTAAAATTTAGTAATTTACAAACCATCAAACAATATATTTTTGTAACGTTTAGTGAATTCAGCTAGGGACCTCCAACTGCGGATATCAGGAGGTATTTGGTTCCAAGAATTGATAAAGTTATAGACATAAGATTTAAAAAATTCTGAAGTTGTTCTAGAACACAAATAATTGGTCTCGAATAGCCTTTTATTATACACAAACGAGATCTGATTAGCAATAAAAATACATTTTATGGATACTGACATAATCAGATCGGGGAAATTGATACATTTAAAAACAAGTTTACCAGTAATTGGAATAACTGAAAAATTGGTAATACATTATAATTCATATAAAGTTGCTTAACATTATGAAACTTATGTTTATTCTGTAAAGTTCTTAGAATACGGTTACATGCAACATGTAAGGGTTGAAGTAACTGTTTGGTTGTATTGGCATAAACTTCAATACCATATTGTGTCCTTGATTGCACCAATGAAAGGTATAAATTTCTACGACAATTCATAGGACTAAAATCTCTACGATTGTATAACATACTATTAAAATTATTAATTGTACAGATTAATGATTTAATATGACCACCGAAAGTCAAATCTTCATCTAATGTTAAGACTAAAAATTTGGTAATATATGTTCTATTAATGCAGTTATTATCAAGGGATACAGTTAAATTGTTAGTTTGAATAAGAGCTTCATCGACTTTAGTGGGGTAGAACAATACATATGAAGACTTAGAGCAATTTACAGTTAGCTTGTTACTTATAAACCATTTACTTATTTCAGAGCAAGCTAGATTCGCAGAGATAAACAATTCATCAATAGACTTATGTTTAACAAACAAATTAGAATCATCAGCATACAGTTTTATGGACCCAAATGAACAGGCATTATGAATGTCATTCATATATATTATAAAAAGTAAAGGTCCTAAAATCGAACCTTGAGGAACACCGATACCAACAGACAACACACTAGAAATGCTGTCACCAATTAAGGTGTATTGTTTTCTTCGAGATAAATAAGACTTAAACCAATCATAGGCAATACCACGTATGCCATAAAAATGTAATTTGTGAAGCAGAATGTTATGATCAACAGTATCAAAGGCTTTTGAGAGATCTAAAAATACACCAAGTGCCTTGTTTTTATGTTGATGTTCAGTAGATAAAAAATTTACACTAGAGAAAAGAGCATCAGTGGTAGAATGGCCGGATCTAAAACAAATTGATTTTCATTAAGGATTTCGTACTTATTTAGAAATGTAGCAATGCGTTTATGCATGATTTTCTCAAATATTCTATTTAAATTATTAAGGAGGGAAATTGGTCTATAATTTTCCACTAAGTCATGTTTACCCTTTTTATAGACAGGGATGACCTTGGCTAATTTGAAATTCTCAGGAAAGTAGCCTAATTCAAACGATTTATTAATGATAAAGGTAAGTTGGTTTGCAATGTAATTAGCAGATAATTGTAAAATTTTACTGGATATAGAGTCATTGCCAGTAGAATAACTCTTATTCATGGAGTGAATGAAATTTAAGACTTCACTGTTGGAAGTTGGAGTTAGGAAAATAGAGTGCGGTAGAGCCCTGCTAAGAAAACTCTGATATGATACGTCATTTCGTGGGATCGCTTCTGCTAGCCGTATACTATTTTGTATAAAATATTTATTAAATTCTTCCGCAATGTCCTTGTTATTTCTAATACCACCAGTATTTGTAGTTAAGTGATCGATAGTCTGATTCTTATTTATACCACGGAAACTGGTAATATTATTCAAATTTCTCCAAATGTTCTTAATTGAATTAAATCTTATGTCTAATTTATTTCTATAATAACACTGACGGAAGTTTTTGATATCCTTATCAAGTATTTTTCGGTAATTCAGATAATTAGTTTTATCAAGAGGTAAGTTAGATTTTTTGAAAGTATGGTATTTTTGGTTTTTTATTTTAATTCTAGACTTTAACTCTATAGAGATCCAGGCTTTATCCTTATATATCTTACGAGAGCACCGAATTAAAGGAAAGCTCAGCTCAGAGGCAGCAATTAAGGAATTCGTTAGATGAGTAATAGCCTCATCAATATTAATCAAATTATAGATCGGTGTCCAGTCAGTTTTCGAGAGATGATCATGAAACTTGTTAATGTTTTGAGTGCTATAAATTCTAATGAAAGGACGATCACAGTAGTTAACTCTTTCATTTTTAGAAACCAGTAGTACAACATTGACATAATGATCAGTAATATCGCTTGTAACCGTTAGGGACTTTAAACTGATGCCTTTAGTATAATCAAAACCGAAGTTTGCGAAGATATGGTCAATTATGCTACGCGAGTTATTAATACAATGCGTAGAAATTAACGAGAACAGCATAAAGTTCAAATTTGACAGCTCATTAACCTAGCGATCAATGAAATTTTAAACACACTAAATTTTAACAAATCAATATTTACATCACCACATACAAGACTCTTTTTTAAAGGTTTCCATATGGAAAGAAACTTGAAAAGTTTATCAGTAAAGACAGTAGCCGATTGACTCGGATGTCTGTAAATTAAATAGAGTCTAATTTTACCATGAGTAATAGCCTCATAGCCTCATGCTTAAGTAATATATCAGCGACCAAGAATTCAGCTGTATTATCAAAGAAATTACTATTATTGGATGAATCAATGATGTTAAAGGTGATAGAATTATGGATTAATACAGCCACACCTCCTGCTTTTTGTATAGTCGGGGGACAATATACAAACTTGTAATTAGGAAATACAATATCAAAAAATCGTAAATTAGTAGACCAAATTTCAGAAAGTAATATTACATCAAATTTATTTTTGTACGAATTTAAGAGATGTATGAGTTTCATATAATTGGCATTTAAACTTCTAATGTTAACATGAAATAACGATAGATTACAATTTTTATATAGGTCGTTAATAGCATCATTAGAAGATTCAGGAGTGTAATAACCAATTTTGGCATTGGCTATTAAATCATTATTAATTAGACCATTAAGGGTAATAGGAGTATAGACAGACGCCATTGATAGAGATACAGAGAATTACATTATGTCAAAAGGTTAATCGATTCGATATATAATGTACACAAATTAGCAGAATGTAGATTAGCTTGACTTAAGAGTTCTTCTGAATATATTGCCATTCTCTAACAGAACAGTTCTCAACATAAATAACATAATTCATAAATAACATAAATAACACAGTTCAGAACAAAATAATGACACGCATACATAGCACACACGCCACAAACAAGGACTATGACATCCTGACAACTGCAACGAGCAAAAGATTGGGAACTCACTAAAACAAAAATTAACGATTTATGAAACTAAACATGCGCTAAAATTAAATCCGGACGCAAACCATAGTACAGACAGGACTAAAGTTAGGAGATAACCCTGAACGATCAGAGGTTCTATTTATCTGAAGACACTTTATAACTGTCAACATAAGAAATCATTTTTAAGAATCAACATCAATATACAATTGTCAACAATTCAGGCTCTAGCATCCATCTCTCCCCCTCTGATGCGCTGTCCAAATCGGCTGTAGTATCAATGGTTGTAGGTACAATTGCAAAGATCAGCAGACGGAAAAAGAATGTCATATTTTCAGGGCTATCCGAAGACTCTGGCTTTAGCGACATAAATCTGGTTTCCTCGATCAACCAAAATCTGCGTCATTCAATATCTCGGGTGTGTCTACGCTCAGACTAGGTCAAGCACAAACTAGAAGAGCCAGAAAGCTCCTTGTACGTCTTGTATCTGAACAAGATGCTACCTACCTCGTTTCTACCGGAATCAATAAGAGAAAGGAAGACAGTACTTACGCTTAGCTCAAAGTGTTCATCAATCCGGACTTGACTAAACAACAAGCCAAGTCCGAATATGAAAAACGCCTCAACATACATAGTCAGGCTCAAGTAGCTCACATAAGACGTAGTCAGGCTCAAGCAGAAAGTGCTGTCTGGGTTGCCACTTCTTCAGGATTGCCGGCTCACAGTCAATCTACATCGGTGGTGAACAGAATGGCCTCGGCTACGGATTACCTACCACTAACATTCATAAATAGTACCAGGAGAAACACATCATCTCCTTACTACATTCAGAACGGCAGTCACTTCGCAACTTCAACCAGGAATGTTACAAGCAACAAACCGCATACTTCAGATTCTGTTACACCAAAAATAGCCTTCCGATGTATACCCCAACGCCTCTAATACCCAATTAAATACTTCTGCTGTAGAATTCAACCTCCATGCTGCTGTGAATATTAGCCATCCTGTTTCTAGCCAGTCCACTGCCACTGGAGACAATTCAACTCGCGTATGACTTCCCAACGACGTTGATGAATTTGAAATGAGCAATTAGATATCAGCCTATCAGATCAAATTTTCATAATGATTCGTGTAGTAGTATTCCAAGTAATTCTGTTTTGCTGAATGAAAATGTTAATTATCTCTTTCCGACATACATGTAGGTCTAAATTTTGACCCGCTTGCCTTGGATGATGGACTTGCACTGTTTTGATCTCGCTTTATCCTGTGCTCTCTGTGTACTCAGTCGTCGTAGTGTGGTGCTTTGGCGCCTGTTTGTGTAGAGTCTGTAAGAAACGTCCCTGACATTGCCTTATGGCAAGGAACCAGACTTTAGATTCTTATTGATTGATTGATTGATTGATTATATTATAGATCAACACACTTCAAATGTCTACTTCCGAATTTACTCAGCTTAAGTAGCAAGATTTCTCAGCAAAAGCTAATTATGTCTGTACAGAACACTGATGCTGCTTGCGGTAGGGAAACCTGGCTGGACGACGCAATTCTGGCCTCAGTGATTATTGATAGCGATTTTTGCATATTCATAACAGAGAGATAACAAAAGGGGTGGTGGTGTGTGCATAATCTGTAGAAATATTGTTTCTGCTACTTATAAACGTTCTGATCTACTTGCTCGCTATAGTAGTCTGTTGCTGGCGACAATAGACATAATAACTGGTAGTAATAATGGAGTGAGACTCATTGTAGTATATTACCCTCTGGGTCAGTTGAATAACCACTGCATGTGTCAGCTCTTAATATCGGCTTTAAGGTAGCACAAATTTATCAATTTGTATAGCCGGCGACTTTAATCTTACTCTTATGGACTGGGTAAATAACTCTTCACCTAATATTAAAGTTTATATCGAATTTCTAAATTATTTTAAAAGTAACTTCTTTGTTAAAATGGTAAATTTTCCAACTCATGATGGAAATTTACTCGTTATTATCCTCACAGATAATCAACGACAAGTCACTAATATTCGATCATCTTCTCCAATACGTTAAAGCGATCATTAGACCATTTTATTTGTCATTACTCTTAATACTAGTATGGTTATCCATGTTTTTAGCGAATCTACGTCTGTGGACTTCCTTTTAGTAATAATTTTACTAATTTAAAATATGAAAAAGAGGATTGGGATTCCATTAATGCTTCGTAATCTGCAATTGATTGGGTTGATATTTTCAATGATTATATGTCTGTCGATCAATGTTGGTCATTAATGTCTTCTATTTTACATGATATTTTTAGCTCCTTTATCCCTAAAAACATATTTCTAAAGTGGGAAATCGAATTGGAGCATGCAGTAGAAAACATAAACGAAGAGTTCTTACAGAGAAAACTAGGAGAGCATTAAATAAGAAATTGGCAGAGTGACGTTTTTACAAAAATGGTCGCTCAAGTGAAAATCGAAAACATTTTGACAAAGCTGCCTCTAATTTAAAGAAAACGATATTTCAAGAAGACGGTAATGAGGAAAGTAGATTGATTGAAAGCGGCTACTGTCGTTTATTCTTTTCTCATATTAAACGTAAAACATCAAGGCGAGAAGTTATCCCACCTCTCATAAAGCAAGACTCTGTCAACCTAGCCTATAGTGATAAGGAAAATGCATCGTTGCAAAACGACTATTTCTATTCAGCATTCACTAGAAATGATGGCATTCTTCCAAACTTTTCTGCATCAAATGTGTTGGAAGGTAACCTTTCTAAAAACAGTGTCATGTTTTCTGATTTAACGGCAGAACATAAAATTAATAAGTTAAAAAATAAATGCTCCCCAGCTTTCGATGGTTGAACTGCACCACCTCTAAAAAATGCCAGTCATGTAATTGTTAAACCACTTTAAATGTTGTTTAACATTTCCATGAACGCTGGTGAAATACCTGAAATTTGGAGACGTTCTATTGTTGTCCCAATTTTTAAGAAAGGTGACAAAAGCTACAAAAAAGACTATCGTCCTATTTCCCATACCTCCATTATGTGCAAACTAACGGAATGCATTAGTAAGAATGATCTATTACTATACTATGAAAAATTAACTCATATATTCTAAACAATACGGATTCATGCCTAAGAGGTCAATTAATACACAACTTCTCCGTTTTTTTAATAGCCTATATGGTAGTTTAATTAACAGCAGTCAAATTGACTCCGTCTATCTTGACTTTTTCCAAGGTATTTGATAACATAAGCCATACATAACCGGCTAGCCTATGGTGTGACCGGAAATTTAATACAGTGGCTTTTGGCCTTTATAACGGGCACACTCCAGACAGTTAGAATAGGAATATGCTATTAGGACTGGTCTACAGTTGTCAACGGAGTTCCCCAAGGCAGTGTTCTGGGGCCAATCCTATTCCTTAATTATGTTAATGATATAAGCTCCTGTTGTCCTGAACTAAACTCCCTTTTCTTATTTGCTGATGATGCAAAGTGTTTCACCACAATAAACTCTCATTCTGATTGCAAAACTTTCAAAAGAATCTTGATTCTCTCTGTCGTTGGTCTAACCATTGGCTGCTTAGCCTTGCAGTAGAAAAGTGCCATGTGATCTGCTACTCTTTCCAAAACATATTACACAGAATTTTAATTACCATCTAAATTCTGTAGCCATATCTAAATTAAAAGATGTGACAGACCCGGGAGAGAGGTTTACAAGCGATTTATCGGTTTGTACAGATATAAAAGATATTTGCAATAAAGCAAGAAAAAAGGCTTCAATAATATTGCAATTCTTTAAGTCCAAAATTACATCTATTATTACTTAAAGCGTTCACAGCTTTTGTGCGTCCGATTCTCGACTATAGTTTTAATCTAAGGTCTCCAAACAGAAAATGTGATATTGTTCTGATAGAATAAATTCTGAAAATTTCCACTAAATGGTTAAGTGGTATGATTGGATTACAGTATTCGGAGAGATTAAAAGTTTTGGCTTCCG
The DNA here is from genome assembly GCA_905160935.1 of Enchytraeus crypticus. Classification (NCBI taxonomy): domain Eukaryota; kingdom Metazoa; phylum Annelida; class Clitellata; order Enchytraeida; family Enchytraeidae; genus Enchytraeus; species Enchytraeus crypticus. The sequence goes on along the minus strand of CAJHZI010000813.1, from coordinate 293,007 downwards.
AATCTTTTGAGTAACGAAGGTTTAAATCTGACCTGTGCATGTTGTAGAAAATTATCACCGGATTGGTCGATCTACCTACAGATGAGTTCTTTTGTTCTCAACAATGGGGCAACAAGAAATAATGGTTCAAGTATATACATGAATAAATTTCATCTTGATACTGAAAGATACAATTTTAAAACAGATGATGCATTGCTTGTAGGAAATATCTACCCACTAATTCTGTAAATGCGTCTTCCCTAAACTCTTAAAAGGCGTCTTGAGGATGTTAATGAAGCAAATGCCTAAATAGTTAGGGGATTGCTTTATATAGGCTGGAGCCAGTGGTGAAGCCAGTGGCGATATCGGTAAGATATTCGATCGCGGATCAGTATGTGTGGGGTTCAAATCCTGGGCTCGCGCGTCACTGACATCACTTTCGAGTGAGCAAACTGACGTTAACTTTAGCTTTACCAGCTTTTTAAATGTTAACAACTGAAATCAGACATTCTCATAAAATATATCGTCAAGACTCATGAACATGGTTATTTTAGGTAAACTACAATTTCTTAGTAATATCCAAATAACTCAAGCAGAACAAAAGGTAGTATGAAGTAAATTCAAAAATCTTAATTTTTCAGCAAATATATACATCACATAAGGTGCAATATAGAAAAGACACTCTTCTGAAGTATGGCTTTTTTGGTTTATAATTAAAAATTAAAGAACCACCAAATATTATTATATATTATATATTACTTTACCAATCACAGAGTTTAAAGAAGCTTAATATATAACTATTTCATTAATAAAAAGATACTCACAAACATTACAGAATATGGGTTTGACAACAAAAACCAGATCTCCATAGAATGTGTGAGACTTGTACGGACCCTGAGCTGAATGCATGCAAAACAAAATACATCCTATAACAAACAAACTCTCCACTTTTCATCTCGGTACAACTACAAACATGTATTTGTAATACAAAAACATATTTCTGTAAATATGAAATGAAATGAAATACCTGAAATGTGGAAACGTTCTATTGTTGTCCCAATTTTTAAGAAAGGTAACAAAAGCAACAAAAATCTATCGTCCTATTTCCCTTACCTCCATTATATGCAAACTAATGGAAAGTATTATTGAGGACGATCAGTACTTAAAGAGAAATGACCTCATATATTTTAGACATACGGGTTCATGCCTAAACGGTCAACTAATACACAACTTCTCCGTTATTTCAATAGCCTATCTGCTAGTATAATTAGCAGCAGTCAAATAGACGCCGTCTATCTTGACTTCTCCAAGGCATTTTATTCCATAAGCCATAATAAATTGATCCATAAACTGCTAGCCTATGGTGTGACCGGAAATTTAATAAAATGGCTTGTGTCCTCTTTAACTGGAAGACTTCAGACAGTTAGAATAGAAAGATGCTATTCGGACTGGTCTACCGTTGACAGCGGAGTTCCCCATGGCAGTGTTCTGGGGCCAGTCCTATTCCTTATTTATATTAATGATATAAGCTCCTGCTGTCCTGAACTGAACTCCATTTTCTTATTTGCTGATGATGCAAAGTGCTTCACCACAACAAATTCTCTTTCTGATTGTGCAAACTTTCAAAAGTCTCCTGATTCTCTCTGTAGTTGGTCTAACCGTTGGCTGCTTAGCCTTGCAGTAGAAAAGTGCCAGGTGATCTCCTAATCTTTCAAAAAAAATTTAACATTTAATTTTAATTACAATCTAAATTCTGTAGCTTTACCTAAATCAAAAGATGTGACTGACCTGGAAGTGAGGTTTACAAGCGACTTATCGTTTTGCTCACATATAAAAGATATTTGCAATAAAGCAAGAAAAAGGGCTTCAATAAGTTTGCATTGCTTTAAATCCAGAAATCATGTGTTATTATTTAAAGCGTTCAAAGTTTTTGTGCGCCCGATTCTCGAGTATTGTTCTAATCTATGGTCTCCATACAGAAAATGTGATATTGTCCTGATAGAATCAATTCAGAAAAGATTCACTATACGGCTAAGTGGCATGATAGGATTGCAATATTCGGAGAGATTAAAAGTTTTGGCTTCCATATCTTTAGAGCAACGAAGGTTTTAATCTGACCTGTGTTTGTACTATAAAAGTATCACTGGATTGGTCGACCTACCTATTAATGAGTTTTTTGTTTTCAAAAACGGGGTAACAAGAAATAATGGTTCAAGTTTAAACATGAATAAATTTTATTTTATATCTGAAAGATATCATTTCAAAAACCGATGCATTGCTTGTTGGAATGCCGTACCCTCTAATGTTGTAAATGCGTCTTCCCTAAACTCATTTAACAGGTGTCTGGAGGGTATTAATGTCAGCAAACACCTAAAGAGTTAAGATGATTGCTTAATATCATTCTTTTATCTTCTGTATCTTCTTTTTCCTATCAAAGAATCTAACTCGTAACTGTCGTAAGTATTCTAGTGCTTTAAACGTTTTTATAATATTGAAATTGTATGTGTAGATTAAGAGCAGGACCTAAGTTGTACGTTTAATTGTCATTGTGTGCAGATATTTATGCGTGTATATTGTTGAAGGTCGTAATAATGATATTACATGTTCCCCTAAATTTATCTTGGTAGATAATTATGGCCTACACTAAGAATTTTATTGATCCTAATTAATAATTAATGGAAATGTTTGTATTTTATTTTATTATTTTATTTTTTTAAATTCGGAATATGCAAGTGCCACTTGTGGGCCTTTATTTCCGCTCATGCGCTCTAACTGTCTATTGTGTATGCCAATTGTGATATGCGTATGATAAATGAAATAAATATTTAGTCCGTAACTAAACCAAAATGTAACTTTATACAAGCAACAAGAAGTGGCTGTAACAATATATTAGGCTAATTTACAACAGCGAAAGCTTCGCGAGGTAAAACAGTATCACCCGCTTTGCACCGTTGGGAGGCTGAATTTATAGCATGCAAGGCTTAAGAAGTAGAAGATCATGTTTGGATTCCAAGCTGGTAGCAGTAACATTGAGTGTCGGGCATATTTTTCTTTTTAAAGCATACATTATGAATCCATAAATTAGTGGATTTTATGACAAATAGCCTACACTTCCCTTGTTGCTGATAATCAAATATAATTAATGAACTTCTGCAAGTTAAAGCACAGACCAGAATTGAAACATGGCTCATTTCTATACTACAGCCTACAGTCATGGCCAAAAGTTTGAGATCAGTGGAAAAATCGTATTTTATGATTTCTTTCTTATTTTGCTTTATAATGCAGCAACATTTACACTTTCTGATTATCTCTTGATGTAAACAAAGACATAATTTAGGTTTTTTATCTTGTTTGGGATTTTTTATGTATATTTTTTGCAAATATTGCTCGATTTGCAGCATATTAAGAGAATTTTACGCCAGATTTGGCCTATAATCCGGTATTAGTCATTCTGCCATGGTGTATTATAATACTCATCTAAAATTCTACAGAATTTGTAATATCGCTCAGACTATAATAGTATGTACTGAATACTGTTCTGCTTTGCTTCAGAGCTGTAAATTATCATATTTGTGTATTCAAACTAAACATGGGTCGAAACTCTAGAATTTCGGTAGCGAAGCACGCAAACATTTTTGCTCCACTGCTTGGGTCAGACCAACTAGAAGACAGTCCTGATTGAAGCAAGGGTAAGCACACGAACCATTAGAAGACGTTTGTGTAAGGGTGGATTGAAGTCAAGACCAGCATTGAAGCCTCTGATTCAAAGAAGAAGATTCGAGTTAGAATGGTGTTTTGTCGCAAATATCGCAATTGGTCTGTAGATGATTGAGAAAGCATACTATTTTCAGATGAGTCAACTTTCACACAATTTTACTCTTATTCCAGCCATGTAAGACGACCATTTGGGATGACAAATGATCCAAGTTATGTACCAGTGCTGTCAAACATTGTTCCAAGCTGATGGTTTGGGAACCTTATTCAGGGAAGGGCGGCCGTTCAGGAATATGGTTCATGGAGCAAGGCATAACAATCAATGCTGCTGTCTACGAAGGTATTCTTGAAAATAATGTTCTGACTTTAGAAGTATACATGACGTGGAGTAATTCCAACATCATGGGGCGCCATGTCATATGGCTAACACTATTACAACATGGCTCACGGCCAATGATGTACCCATGATTGGTCCGTGGCCGGGATCATCACCTGACCAAAACCTGATAGAAAATCTTTGGATACAGATGAAAAGAAAGGTTGCTGTACACAATCCTTCCTCCTTTCAGCATCTGAAAGAGGTGGCGAAAAGAGTTTGGAAAACAGAAACTTCGCTTGAAAACTGTAACGCATTTGCCCGCTCCAAGCCTCGTCGCATTGCAGACGTCCTGGTCGTGAAGGGAAAACATGCTAAATACTGACTAGCTAGGTTACTCAGCACATCTGTAACTATATTATAGCAATGTTATCATTTCTATATGATATGCATATTGTTTTATGATGTACATATTAAATACAAAATAAAACAATGATTTTACCATGATTTTCTAAAAAATATCGACTGATCTCAAACTTTTGGCCATGACTGTATGTCTGACTTTATAACCTCATAAAACATTCCATTGCTCCATTGCGCAAAATCACACGTGCTCCATTGCGCATAATCACATGACATCGAATAGAAACTGTTTAGAAAACCCAGTTTCGATTCGCTATAAATATCTTATCACCTGACTACTAGTAACTATTGGCCTAGTAGTATTTGTAACCAAATACTACTAGGCCAATAGTTAATCAAATTTTAAAATATATATAAACTGTAGCAAAGAGACTAAAGCTAAAATATCAACAATATTCCTGACTGAAAAATATTAGTTTTGAATTTTTTAATGTTACTATTGAATGTTACTATATATATATATATATATATATATATATATATATATATATATATATATACATACGCTAAATACTGACACACACACACACACACACATATATATATATATATATATATATATATATATATATATATATATATATATATATATATATAATACATACACACGCTAAATACTGACTATCTAGGCATATAATAAAATATATATATATATATATATATATATATATATATACAGACTGGGGCAAAAACAAATAATCCCCTAGCGAAATCTCAATAACTTTAAGAAAACTCCAAATAGATCTCTCCCTACGAAATTTACGGAGCTCCTAGGGGAGGAATCTCTGCGTAAATTCTGCAAATTTGATGAAAATCTATTGAGCAGAAAAAATATTACAGCCTTTCTACGTAAAAAGTGCAAAAATAAGTTTTAACAAAGCTTTTTTTTACCTAAAGTCTTAATAACTTAGACAAAACTCAAAATAATTGTACAAAATTTTTGGAGATTCCAGAGGAGGAATTTCTACACATATCCTGCAAATTTGGTGAAAACATATTCAGAAGCAACAAAAAAAAGGGTTTCTTCCAAAAAAATGTTAAAATCAATTTTAACAAGGCTTTTTTAAACAAAAGTACCAGACATTTTCTTCAAAATTTAGGAATAATTTTAACAGAAGAACGAATTTTAAGCATCTTTTATTGGAGTAGCCAACAAGGTAGTGCAGGCTTAAACTAAACCACTTTAGTAAATGGCTCTTTTCAGGGTCGTTATTATCTTTAAAAGGAACGACTGACATTTCGAAAAGCCTTGTTAAAATTGATTTTAAGCAGATATAAGCAGAAACTCCTCCCTAGAAGCTCCGTAAATTTCCTAGAGATATTTTGAGTTTTCTTAAAGTTATTGAGATTTCGCTAGGGGATTATTTTTTTTTGCCCCAGTCTGTATATACATGTATATATATATATATATATATATATATATATATATATATATATATATTATATATAATATATATATATATATATATATTATATATATATATATATATATATATATATATTATATATATGTATATATATATCATTGTATTTATATATATAAATATATATATAAATATATATATAATATATATATAATATATATATAATATATATATAATATATATATAATATATATATAATATATATTATGTGTGTGTGTGTGTGTGTGTGTGTGTGTGCGCGAGTGTATATGTGTACGTATACTGAATATTTATCTTAGTACCTCATGCTCATATCTTATCACCTGACTACTAGTAACTATTGGCCTAGTAGCATTTGTAACCAAACACTACTAGACCAATAGTTAATCGAATATTAAAATATACATCTATATAAACTGTAGCAATGAGGCTGAAGATAAAATATCAACAATATTCCTGACTGAAAATATTATTTTTTTATTTTTTAATGTTACTATTAACAAAATAATATATATATATCTATATATATATATATATATATATATATATATATATATATATATATATATATATATTTATATATATATATAAATATAATTGTATTTATAAAATTATATATACAGGGTGAGTAAAAAAAAGTGATAACACCTGCAAAAAGTTTGAATATCTCAGGCTATTGTTAATATTTTCAAAGCAAACTTTTACCAATTACTAAAGGACTAATTGTTGATGGGGTGGCCAATTTTCATCCATTTTAATGTACGGATTGGCCAGATATACAAGTTTCAGCAGAGCAACGCCCCATGTTTTACCTAAAAATGGCGTTTGCTACAACGGTAAGGGCAAATTGCACTTCATTGGCGAGAAGGAAAAGGTGAACCCTCAGTATCACGTCAATACTTTACTTTCCGAGTTGTTTGTTAATTGCTATGCTCTTCTACCAAATGGTTTCATCTTTCAGTAGGATGATGCTCCGACTCATGCATCTCACCATGCACATGAATGGATCAGCGAGAGAAATCCGCATTTCATTATGAAGAGTGAATGGTCTCCAAACTCTCCCTATCAAAATCCTCTGGATTATCATGTCTGGGGAACCATGCTGCATCTCTATCAGAAACACAAGTCGAAGCCTAAAAACAAGGCAGAACTTCAGGAAGTGTTATCTAACATCAATTTGGGAGAGACTGCCCCAAACTGGAATCAACAAGGCTGTCCTAGCGTTCCGAAAGCTGCTGCAATCCTGAAAAGCAACTGGAGGAAAGCATTTCGAATAGGCAGTAATGCTAGCAGATACAACTGGTTCTTTCTGAACCACCACAACGACCCTTTTCATAGCTAATTTAAAATAAAATCAAATGAAATTTTTATTTACAGCACGTTCAGAAATGGGGGGTTGCTCTGCTGAAACTTTCACAATTGGCCAATCTATGTACCAAAATTGATGAAAATTGGCCATCCCATCAGAAATTAGTCCTTTAGTATTTGGTAAAAGTTTGATTTGAAAATATTAACAATAATCTGAGATATTCAAACTTTTTGCAGGTGTTATCACTTTTTTTTACTCACCCTGTATATGTGTATGTGTGTGTGTATGTGTGAGTGTGTGTGTGTGTGTGCGTGTGTGTATGTGTGTGTATCTTAGTACCTCATGCTATTCATTAATCAATAGTCTAACTCCTGATAACTATTCTTTCTTTCACACCCCTCGCCCCGTGGGTCGTGTAGGTGGACTTGCTGTAATTTACAAGTCTTCGTATTCCATCTTTGAGCATATGCTGCTGAAGCTAAGTTTTGGCACTAAAATCTTTAATTTCTTAAGTGTCTTTCGTCCCCCTTAAATTTTCAAGTCTCTCTCTTTGCCTCATTTTTCTACATTACTTGAAAATCTTACTTCTTTTGCGTGCGAACTCTTCCTCATGAGTGACTTCAATCTTCATGTCGATGACCCTAACGATTCTTATGATTCCATCTTCTTAAATCTTTTAGAAACATTCGACCTAAAGCACCATAACACATCATCTATGCACACCTCCGGGCATATCCTTGACTTACTTATAACCAAATCCATCTCCTCAATGTCTTCAAGCTCTCTTACTGGTGTCTTTCTTTCTGATCACAGAACAGTAACTTGTCAAATACTATCTAAAATTGTCCACTCTCAATCCCGTATTACTAAAACCATAAAAAAATTATCTTCTAGAAATACCAATAATTTATTCCGATATTCTCTCTACTGCTTTCTTTTGTAATCCAGAATCCTCCGTCCCTAGCTTCTGCATTTAAAGTAAACAAGCTTCTAAATTTCCAAAACTAGCTTCTAAATTTCTAAACACACCTTTCTTAGTTAAATGAACAAATTATTCATGAATGATTGATATCACGAATGTACGAACTCTATTCTACGTTAGAAGAGATAAGAATAGAGACAAACCAGACGCATGTTGATAACAAGAAGAGGAGGATGAAGCTAAAGGAACTTCAGTAGTTCCATAAGAAGCTAAAGGCCAGTTATTGATAAGCTGTGGATCTTTGAAAGATACTGCTTGCTGGACAGTGTGAGAAGTAGATCCGAAATTAGTGATATTGTTCCGTATATCAGCACTCTCAACGCACTCAACGTCATCAACCACAAACCAACCCTCTCTTCCAGTTCTTTTATTCCGTCCAAAGAGAATCGCTGCAAATATGAAAAACTTTTATGTGTAACAAACAAAATTAATAATTTTTATTTTGTATTCTATTTCTATAGTAGCTATACTATTCACCTCAGTATGACACAGAAGTCTTAGGCTGCAGTTCATATCACTTTGTCCATGAAATACACAGATTTTTATATATTAGGAAAACCACAATAACACTGTACACCAAGCATAAAATGACGTGAAAAATTGACAAACAGGCCCGAAGGCTCTGACACCTATCCACAAAGGCAACATAAATTGCATAAGAAATATTCAGCATACAAATTGGAAGGTGTACACGCAACTTCGAATACTCTAATCTACATCTAACGGTATAATTAAAACCAAATCAAAACCAAAAATCTTATTCGTTGAATCCTGTGGATATCAAAGAGGGCACAAGGTGCTCTATCTAGCTGACCACCACAGGAAATAAGTTTAGTAGTTAAAATACTGCATTTCTACGACTAGCAAAAATGGCAAGTATAATAAAAAAATAGCAAACAGCAGAAATTGCCAACATACTAGCAAAATTATTAAACTTGGTAAATATGAACAAATGAAAAATGAACTTAGCAAACATACCAAAATGGCAAACTATTCCGACAAGAACCGACAGATGACATTGTTACGATTCTATAAGAAAACTTTTGTAAGATCGTTTAAATGAAGCACATGACTTTAAATTACGAATTTCAACAGGAATACAGTTCCATATAGAATAACATTCAAAGACATTTGTCAGGCAGTTTGCATGATTCGTAGTAGAAGAGAGATAATAACTATTTGATAGGTTTGATCTAATCATATTTCTGTTAATCTTAGACATCGAGCCTTCAAAGAATATACACCTATAGAACAAGCTGGCAGAGAGAAACTGAAATAATTGATATATCGATAGAGTATTGTAATTAGCGTAAAGCAGTTCAGTCTTGCACAGTCTATCTAGAAATTGTAAAATTTTCAGTGCTCTGTTGTTCGCTATGTGTAGAGGATGAAGGGCTTTCTTCGAGTTTTTCCCGTCCACAATTAAACCATAAGATATTCTACTGAATACAAGTGAGAAATACAAGGGTTTACTGCAATTTATCGGAATATAATCTCTGCGTTTATATAACATTCCACAGATACTATTTATTTAGCAAATAACTGATTACATTAAATCAGTTTGGCAAATGTTAATTTTTCATCGATAGGAACACCTAAAAACCTTAATTACCTTTACACTTGATAGGAATTTTTCATCAACTGTAATTGAAAGATAATTTTCTGATATATATAGGTCTCGCAGAATTCAGTAGAAAAAAATTTCATAAAAAATTGATTTAGAATAATTAATACTAAGCTTATTACTCTTGCACCAATCATTAATTAGCCTGCATTCAATGTTAGCTTTATTAAACAGATCTGGGAGATTTTTTGTACTAACAAAGGTATTAGAATCGTCTGCAAAAAGTTTGAGACATCCTGTGCTCGAGGCATGTTGAATGTCATTTATATATATTATACTAAAACAAGAGATGACATAGTATGGAGCCTTGGAGAACACCTACATCAATTGGTAAGACAGAGACGCATATATCATCTATAACTGTGTATTGATATCGACCCGAAAGGTACGATTTGAACCAAGTATGTATAATACTCCGCACACCATAATACCATAATTTATCTAAAAATATGCTGTGATTGACTGCATCGAAAGCTTTTGTCAAATCAAAAAATATACCTATGACAAAGTTAATATTTCCTTTTTCATTTCGTATCATGTTGGTACAACTGAAAAGTGCGTCGACAGTGGAGTGGCCAGATCTAAAGCCAAATTGGTTTGCACACCAGATGTCGCTCTTATAAAAAAAATTAGATATTCTTGCATACATTATTTTCTCAAATATTTTGCTCAAAAGTGAAATCGGTCTATAATTTGCCATATTGTCCAGATTTCCATTTTGATGTATTGGGATAAATTTAGATACTTTGAAACTAGTTGGAAAGTGACCGACCTGGAAGTATAGGTTAATAATATTGTGGTAGATTGGTATCTTACGTCAGTTTCGGCATAAGCCATGTTTGTGTAGTTTGATCTTTATCCTTTTAATTAGCTTTCGTGGAAGTAGAACACATTCCATTATGTAGTCAATCTAATGAACATTTCAAATGATAACCTTTGCCTATGACTTCCGTTAAGTAATTGGAATTGGTACTTGTAGCTCTATCTATCAGTCTACATGTATGCTTGGCCTCTAGTAGTTATGTGCGTCTGTAGGACAGTATATAACCAGCCTGCACATTAGTATACCGGTTGGTCCTAACTTGGTTGGTTCCAGAGTAATAGATCGTTCTTAAGTTCTTGTTCTTGCTGCTGCTTCCTTTCTTCTACTCTTCTAATTTCTATTATATTCTATCTTCTTCTGTTCGACGTTTCCTCTTTAACAGATACGTAAGTATAACTGAGGTAAGGCAACTTAAGTAAGTGAGTAACTTTGTAGTTACGAGAAACTGAGTATTGATCAGTAAGTAGAAGTTATACAGAAGAATAGTAACAAATTTGACATTTATTATTTATTGTGTATGTCTGTGTGTCTGTATGTTTTTTATGAAAGTATAATTTAAATTAGAAAAAGGTCTGATGTGTATACTGTAGGCTTCGGAGATACACATACATTAGCTTCCGCATAAGGATTAGAGTTCCCATTACCAATACCAAGGGTCAGACCCATATATAGTAAGCTTTCAAGAGCTGACTTATCCTTCCAACTATCGGCACGATTGAGAGATGTACGACGGTAAGACATCATCTCTTCTCTCTCCCTCTCTCTTCAGTGCACTGCCAAGTAGCAGGCTCAAGGTACATATTCATACGCAATGTCTGTTTTTTCAATCCATAGGAGTACTCCTTGGATCAACAAGTTAATTCCTTCACAAGGTCTATGCTTTATCAATACCTTAAGTAGTCTATAGCTTAGGAAACGTATGGCTTCTGAAGTGGTTTCCCGTTGCCTTCCTCAGTTAGTAATTTTCATTTAATTAATTAATTAATTATAATTTAAGAACTAATTTAATTAGTTATGATCGAGCATTATAACAGAAAGATCTTCATAAAATATTAATTCAATAAATTATAGAATATCATAAATCCGATGTAAAATATTCATAAAGAACAAAAACAGCGCTGCAGATCCGCTCAACTCATTTGACCTATATGATCCCTGAAAACTGTGTAATAAGTTGGTTATTTGATCAAACCGAATTATAGACTGAAACAGAACTAGGGATCAAGATCTTAATTATTTAAGTTAACGTGGACAGATCTGTAAATTGAAAAGATACATAATGAAATCAAAAAATCAACAGGAAGTTGATTTTTTGATTACATTATGCATGCTAAATAAGTGAGAAAATACATAGATAGATAGAGAAAATACATAGAGAAAATACATTGAACTGAATCATGAAGTTATAAAAGTGATTGAATTATTATAAAACTACATTGTAAAATTATATAGCAGACAAATATTGATTATTAGAAAAAAGTCAGATGGTGGTCTCTACATAATAAAAGGTGATTTATTGAGTTTATAGCTAAATAGTGGCATTTTTTGGTCGTGCACAATAAGGGATTGTGTTATATGTCGATTGATTGGTAACCTTTGTGTGATTTCTGGGCATTATATATGCTTATATAATAGGCCTAATACTAACTGCGAATCAGTGTATATCAGCAAATTAATCACTGAAGAAACATTGTGAATATATTTCCAAACTGAAAATGGCTGATAAATCAAGATTGGCCGTGCTAAAGACAACAGCTGTAATATCCGGAATTTCAACAGCAACAGTTGCTATGACAATGCACTAGGAGCAACTATAAGATCTGATGACAGCGGACTATCTCAAGCAACTGCAAAGCATGTTATAGACGCAGACAACGAACTAGAAGCCAAACACCAACTATATAAATTAGTGGTAAAGTCAGGCACTGAGAGATTAATAGAGAATTATCTGCGTGCCACACAAAGTTCAGTGAGAATGAAATACAGAGAATGACTAGACCAGAAGTAGTGCATTACGTTATGCAGCTACGTCAATATGCTGGAGTCATTACACCAGTTAAAACACTTCTAGAGTTTGAACCTTCCATATTTGAAGCAAATAGATATCTACAATTCCAGGAATAATCTACTGCAAAGAAATCAGGAGACGTGTCACCGAATCAAGAAACTCTACTTGAACAAAAATCTCAATCTAGTCAACAAGCTGTGTCGCTTGATATGAATGCATGAATTCCACATCTGGTAGCATCACGTGAAGAAGAGAAAAGAGAAACAAAACTAAAAGAGGAAAAACTAGAAAGACCGAGTGAAGAAGAGAAAAGAGATGCAGATAGACTGCGTGAAGTAGAGAAAAGGGAAGCAAAACTAAAAGAGGAAAAAGCAGAAATAAGAAGAGAAACAGAGAGAAAAGAAATGGAAAGAATGATATACGAGGAAAGAGTGAAATTTCAGAAACATCTCAGTAAATTAAAAGAACAAAGAATACAGGAGCTTGAGAAAGAGCATATAAAGATAAGGAATACGGTGAGAGAAAAGAAAAAGAAAAATTTTAAAAAATTCACAGAGAAGAATTAGAAAATCCAAGAGATTGCAGATTAAAAGTTGCTTTACACAACATAAAAGGAACGCTGTATAACATGCCATCGGTTCCCATTGCAATACCAGGATATTTTGTACAAATGGAACACATATTTGAATCTTTCGGAGTGGAAATAGATTAACGAGTAGCCCTACTGACTCCATACTTAAATAACAAAGCTAAACAGCCAATGCTAGCTTTAATGACAGAACAGACAGACGACTATGACACGTGGAAGTCATTAATTCTGAAGGAATTCCAACAGACACCAACATCACATCGACAAAAGTTTTGGAGTGTGACGAGGAAAGACAACGAAAGTTGTACACAATTCAACAATGGACTAACGACAGTGTTGAAATATTATATAGAGTCAAGAGGAGTAACAACTTTTGAGGAACTTAATGATCTCATCGTAGGGACAGATTGAGAGATTCTCTGAAAACTTACTCAAGAAACCATAACAACGATAAGGAACAAGACCTAACACGAAGTAAAATGGCAGAAATTGTCAACATCATCGAGACGTCTAGAAGTTAAAATTACGTATATAACCATTAGCCTTCATGACATACAATTTTTTAAGGATATAATGCCTGCAACAAAGAGAACCAAGAACAGATTCCAAGAGTAGGAAATGAGAATAAACGGAGATCAAGATCAAAGGACATCGTTAACTGGAGAGATAAAATTTAAAAGTCTCAGAGAAATTCACTAGATCAACAAAGAAAACCAACAAAAGGAATGAAATGCTATTTTATGCAACGCAATAGATAGTCACAAAGCGAACAAATGCAGAAGAAGAGCAAAAGGAGCACATCCAGACGCCTGTTACAATTGTGGAAGACTTGGTCACAGAATTTTGAAATGTCCTAGCTACTCTAAAAGGAAATAAAGTTAAAATCAGTTAATAGACTAAAATCCAAGAGAATGAGGAGAATATATCAAAAACAGAAAGGATATATCCACATAAAGATGTTTCCCAAATCCAGTTTGATTCATTTATATATTAAAAAAATTGCTAGTTTTGACGGGAAAATTGTAGAATTTCTCACAGATAGTGGAGTAGAAATATCAGTACTTCATCCAAGTATAGTTACCAAAGGAATAATAGAAAGTCAAACAAATAACAGTAAGTTTAAGCTACAGTCAGGACTTGGTAAACTAGTAACTAAAGCATCATACCAGTAAAGCTTCTTAGAAAGGAGAATGGGAAAAATCTGGATATCCCAGAAACTATGCTACGTGTGCTGTCACACCTAGTTTAGTAAGGAATACAGCATTACCAACTGAGAAATATGTAAGACTATTATTTGAAGCAGTAGAGTCAGCAGAAACAACGAACAAATATGAAAAAGAAGAATACAGTCAAGCAGATGAGAATCAAGAAAATGAAGCTCACAAGGAAACGATTGCTCAGATGACAAATCATGATATACGAAAAATTGATATGGAAAAAGAAGTAAAAGGATAAAGTAACGTATAAGAATTGAGGGTGTTATACGACATCGACAAAGAGCAAACTGAAAATTTTAGAGAAGATCAGAAAACTGATAAAGGTTTATCAGAATACTGGAAGCGATCAGTATTAAACAGAGATAAATTTTATGTAGATAGCAATAACGATTTATTATATAAAAAGCAACGATTAGAGGTCAGGAGGTTAAAGCAACTAATAATTCCAATGGCATATAGAGAACGCATAATTTATAATGCTCATGACTCGTTGTGGAGCGTACATATGAGACACAAGAAAACACAGAACAAATAGAGATTAAATTTTGTTGAGCAGGAAAGCAAGAACAAATCAAAGTCTATGTAAACTCATGTAAACTTTGTCAGAGCATAACAAGAAAGACTGTAACGACAGAGTTCCAATCTCACCTGTCCAAAGAGAAATTAAAGCATTTGACATCATAAATATAAGATATAATTGGACCATTTCCAATAAAGTCTTCAAGAGGACATCAATATGTGTTAACAGCAATAAGAAATCTCACAGGATACCCAATGCAGTGCCAATGAAGTCGTTATCAGTTAGAGAACTCTGCGATGCGTTACTGAGTATCTTCATAACATATGGAGTACCCGATAATGGAACAAACATGACCTCAACCAGAGAGTTCTTCAATAACCTTGGGATACAACATAGAAAGTCGTCAACGTTTCACTTTGAAGACAACGCAATGATGGAAAGGCTTAACCAAAGCTTAAATGTAGAAAATGTTGCATCACAATATGAATTATGATAAATATAGAAACGACTGGGATAAACGGATTCCAACTTTCTTGTGGTCGTACAGAGATACACCGAACTCTACCAATAAAGTATCAACACATCAATTAGTTTTTGGATATAAAATGAATGGTTCACTTTCAATATTAAAAAATGACTGGACTGGGAACAAGATGACATGAAAGCCATTGCCAGAACACATTACGAAATACTTGGGAAAAGTTAAGGAGAAAAAAGATTTAGCTCAAGAATTAGCTAAAGAAAATGCCTAAAAAAAATTTTAAAAAATGCAGAAAACATTACAACCTCAGAGCTTAAGCAAAACAATTTGAAACAGGAAAACAAGTACTAATAATGAAGCCAAGCAGTACTCAGAAATTGTTATCTACCTGGACAGGACCTGCAACTCGTCATAAAGTGTTACAAAATAACTCATTTCTCGTGAAACTAGAAACAGACGCAATTAGACTGTTACATGCAAATTATTCAAGAAATTTGCACATCGAGTGAACACATTAGGGATCGTATTTGAGAAAGATGAAGACTTTGGAAAGATTGAGATGTATCCAGAAACAAAAGAAGGGAAGACCATTGAGTAATTTCAAATTCAATTAAGTGAATTGAAATTAGAGCCCCTATTGAAGGCAAAAGAAGAAGAAATTAGAAATTTGTTACGAGAACATTCAAAAGCATTCAGCTCCAAACGCGGACATTGCAAAATTATGGAACATGAAATAAATCTGGAAGAAGGATTTAAGCCATCGAAACAGTGTCAACATTGAATACGGAAAAGTTACAAGAAGAAGTAGATAATCAAATTGATAGGCTGATTAATGATGAAAAGTTAGATATTCCAAAATTAGTGAATATGCACATCCAATAGTAGCTGTCAAGAAATCAGATGGAAGCATACGTTTATGCACTTACACGAGAATGGTAAACAAATTAACTAGGAACGATGCTAATCCATCAGTTATCTCAGAAGAAATTTTGAATGAAGTCAGTGGTTCCAATTTTATCACAACGTTAGATTGCACATCTGGCTAATGGCAGATCCCAATCACGAAAACCGATATTCATAAGACAGCATTTTAAACAAGTCGAGGATTGTTGGAATGGGTTTACATGCCATTCGGGCTGAAAACAGCGAACGCCACATTCCAAAAGGCAATGAACAAGATTCTAAGTCCGCACACTAAGTAAGCAGCTTCATACGTTGATGATGCAATGATTTACTCTAAAAGCTGGAAAGAACACTTGAAGCATGTCGATGCTGTGCTAACAGCCAATGAAGATTCAGGCGTGACGCTTAAATTCGTAAAGTGAAATTTTGCAAAACCAAAGATGAAATTTATAGGACATCTATTGACATCTGTCATATTGTTACGGTCTGCGGTTTGTCACATTGAATGTGGAAATAAAAGGAATAGATTATTATCTAGTTGGTTCAGGAGAGAAGTCAGTTCTAGAGTCAAAAGTGAAGGCAATTTTAGGAAATTTGCACAATACCAAAAGTAACATACCAAAACCGAGAAATGTTAAATCATTATGTTCATTTCTGGGTATGTGTTCGTTCTATTGCTCCGACATTCCTGAATTTGCGGAAATAGCATATAACCTAACGGAAATGACTCGGAAATATAAACCACATAATTGTACACTCAATGAGGAACAGAGAAGAACATTCTCAAAGTTAAAAAATTAACTGATAAACGCGACAACTCTAAAATCACCAGACCCAAACAGAGAGTTCATCATTCATGCTGATGCATCACCAATCATTACTGGGACAGTGCTCAGTCAGATTGACGACAAAGGAGAAGAATTACCGATCTCGTTTACGTGCAAAAAGTTATCAGAAAAACAACAAAGATGGACAACTATAGAGAATGAATCGTATGTCATACTCCAAGCACTCATTTGATTATCTCATTTATGGCAGGAAGTCAGTCATATTCTTGGTTGGTGGGCCTGCCTCGACAGAGGAGGATTCGAGACGTCTAGAGAAGTAGACGCGAGACACGTGAAAAAGGATTAGAGAAGATAACACGTGTTTGGAAAGATATTAGGAAAGATAGAGATCTTTCACGTCCAGACGATCTAGACGATAGTGGCTTATCTGTGAGCAGATAAGACCGTTAAGTAGACACTAAGTGTGGTCAAAGGAAGACTCGAGAGAACAGAGATAACGTTACAAAAGGTACTAATGCAGATGCCAATAAGTATCCTAGAACACAAAAGGTCTTATGGTAGAATTTCTAGAATAGTTTTGCAGTCATTATTCTAATTTTAAACGTTAGATTTCTAAGATATGAATTTGTGCGTATAGTCATAGGCCTATATGTAAAATTTGTGATCGGAATATTTAATTTTTTATTATATCATGAGTTGCTGTATTTCGCGCTTTATAACTAGATCTGATATTTTCGTTTCATTGTACATTGTCTGTAAGTATTATTTAATTTGTGTTTTATGTAATAAATTTAATTTAATCTTTAAACATATTTTCGTGATTGAAACCTTTAGGATAAATTCAGAGAACTTTTCGAGGCCGAGGTCGAAAGTTTTTAAGATTACAATAATTTAATGAACATTAGAGACCCTGAGAGTGAAAAATAGTTCTTACATATAAGCAGTGCTAGGTATTTAATATGAAATGATTTCAACTCACAATTTCAAATCACTTTGTATGATTTTCTGATTTGATTTAATTTAAAATCATTGTAAAAAAGTGATTTTGACTTTAGAGTTTGAGTCATTCCTGGTGTTACATTCATGATTTTATCCTACATATATAAGTCAAAAATAATTTTCCTGGTAACAGACTAAAATATTACTATTAATAGGGAGGAAAATTACTGCAAAAATTAAGTCACTCAACAGTACTACATAGCAGAAATTTAACAACAGTCCAGAATACACAGAATAAACAGTCCAGTTGTTCAATCCAATGTTAGCATGTAAGCCATATCTTGAATCATCAAATTCATGGTAGTAGAAACATACACAGGATCAAACAAACACATAAAATCAACATAAACATCTAATTCATAAAGAAAAATGGTGAACGTACAAAAGAATAAATTTGCCATCGACTTAGAGGTACACCCATGCATAATCATCATCATCATTTTTTAAGTATCCCAGTTTAACTAGGGTTGGGATATGAATAAACCTTGTTTCCATTTGTTTTAGAAAATTATGTAGAAATTTCTGAAGACTAGGCGCTCTCCAACCAAATGCTCTTTCTGGCTTTGGTTTGGATTGTCGCCTTTGAGACAAATGCAGTCCAGGTTTGTTCTGTTCTTTAGCAACCCAGACGCAGCACGGGCACACTCGCGCGTTTTCAATTAGATTCATGCATTGTATGTTATTCATCTATATTATTCTATTAAACTATTAACAAAATGTCTGAAGAAAGATACAAAGATAGAGATAGTGAAAACTTTGGTTTGGACCACGCTATTGTATGGTTGTGAAACATGGACCTTAAGGAAGGAAGATATTAGAAATCTGGAGGCATTTGGAAAAGTGGATTTGGAGAAGAATGGAGAGGATTAGTTGGACTCAAAAGGCTACAAATGAGGAAGTTCTAGAGAGAGTTGGCACAGATAGACAGTTGATAAATGTATTAAGAAATAGGAAGAAGAGTTGGATAGGACACATTCTAAGGGGGAAAGGTCTATTAAAAGAGGTCATAGAAGGTAGAATGGAAGGAAAAAAAGGCAGGGGCAGGCCGAGATTAGGTATGTTAGATGATTTAAAGACCCACTCATATGTGGAAATGCAGAGGAAGGCGGAAGACAGAGAAGAGTGGAGGCGTTATATACCATGGACCTGCCAGAAGGCAGTGCACTAAGAGAGAGATTATTATATTAAGGCAGTGTCAATATGAAATGATTCCAAAACCTACATCTGATATAGGCCATGAGTCCACATCCTGAATTGAATATTTTCTTATAATATCAATATAGTACGAGTAGTCAGGAATATCACCTTCAGAATTCATAATTAAACCACTAATGCATACTATATATAATACATAAACTTATAAATATAGGCTTACTTAAACTAATATTACATAAATTTTATTATAGCGGTATATCCCTAATTGAAACAACATAACGTTAATGCATTGCTGACATATATTAATGTAGGCTTTCAGCCAACAGTAAAGTAACTTCAAACTCATACCAGCTGATGATTCAGAAGCATCTATGCCTGAAGCATGCGGCAGTATTGTCTCAATTATATCTCCTACATCAAATATTAGTCTTTCTTCATCTCCGCGGTATTCATGTAGCATTAAAGGCTTCACAGCCCTATACAAAACAGGAATGTTCAAGGACATCGTAAGACCGTTCATAAAAATTCAATATATCTGCAACATAATAACTTCATATGTTATAAAATAATTTTTATTAACTAATTTACTATTAATTACTTTTTAATCCATAATCTGGATAGAAGAAAAGGAAATAAAATCAAGACATAGAATACACAGAAGAACTATACAAAGAGACCATATTAATGCAAGCTTTTTAAAGTCTACAAAACATAAAACCTCATTTTCCAGTTTTAAGCTGCGCTCAAATGGCTTCTCATTTGCACCCTTTTATAAATCAAAATTGTGATTTACTTAATATCGTTTCTGCCTTGGCTTTAATACTTTCATTTTTTCTAAATAATTGACTAAATTCATCCAACAACTCCTAAGGAATCGGCGAATCTATGTTGAACAGCGAGGTCACCCAAAGAGCCGATAGAGGAAGCAGCAGAAAGGTCTTCCTCAAGGGAGTGTTTTAGCGCCTACTCTGTTCAACATCTATACGACTGATCAGCCAATTATGCAGAATACCAGAAGTTTCATCTATGCTGATGACAACTGTTCCACTTATCAGTGAAAGAATTTCAGTGACATTGAAAAACGTTTCAATGAAGTCTTAGAATCAATGCCGGAATATTATGTGGAAAATTACCTAAAACCTAATCCTACCAAAATACAAGTGTGCGCCTTGCATTTAAAAAATAAGGATGCTAGTAAGGAGCTTAAAGTTACAAGGGAAGGTGTGGAACAACAACACTGAACACACCTAGTATACCTTGATGTAACTTTAGATATGACTCTGGGTTTCAAGCAGCATGTAGGAAAGACGAAGGCAAAAGTCAGTGCAAGAAATTCAATATTAGGAAAACTGGCGAACACTCATTGGGGTGCAAAGGCCGACACAATACGCTCCACAGTATTGGCCCTCTGCTACTCTAGCGCTGAGTATGCCTGCGCTCTCTGGGGTCGCTCCACGCATGCCCATAAAATTGACAGTGCTCTTAATGCTGCGTGTCGTCATATAACAGGTCACCTGATACCAACAAGTAGGGACATTCTGTACTTGCTCTCTGGCAGAGCACCACCAGCCATCAGACGTATTGTTGCTAGCCAAACTGAAAGGAGTAGACAAGAACAGGATTAACGACATCCATTACATGGTGAAAATCCTCGGAGATCGCGACTCAAATCAAGGCACAGCTTCTTAAATTCAGTGTCGCTACGAACTCAGTCAGAGGAGCAATCTCGCCTCCAGAGGTGGAGAGAACATCTCCGATCAGTTCCAGAGGATAAAATATGTGTAAAAGCGACAGAAAGTCTTCCGTGTGGGTGCGATGATGATCGACGAACGTGACTATGCTTAAATAGGTTTAGAACAGGTGTCGGTCGGACAAAGGTTGCTATGAGCCGATGGGGTTATTATTCTGGTTCTACAGTATGTGAATGCGGCCTGGAGGAGGAGGACATTGACCATTTGATGAACTGCAACTTGACCGGTGATGGGGTCACGCGTGAGGATCTCAGAGAGTTCAATAATCGGGCGAGAGATTGTGTCAGACGCTGGATTAATGCTGTATAAGGACACGATAAGAAGAAGAATACTTTCGTTTATCATTTTCAATACGATTTTTAATGCATGCGACGTTAAGGTTATTGTTCTGCAGTCCGAACCTTCCACTGCATTTACTTTTTTAGGAATAGGGATAATTATTGTTATGGTAAAGTCCTCAGATTCACAAGTTTTTACACCTTTCTTCTTCTAATACATTTAGGAATTCTGCTGGCACGTCATCAATTCCTGCGGCTTTTCCTTTCTGCATTTCCATAATGGATTTATAATTTTCTTCTTTCATATATCAGGCCGTTACTGATCATCTTCTATCATCAATGATTCTTCTAACTTAAAATTCGCTGCTGTTAGTTTACTAGCACTGTCATAATAATCTTCCACATATTCTCCCCATCTTTCATTTACCTCTCTTTTTGTCTTTAGTTACCCATACTTGTTATTTATACTAATGTTTTTCGTACCTACTGTCTTCTCGTTTCTTGTGAACCTATGCACTTCCTGACACAATAAATACGAACATCCAATTCAATCATTCCCTTTCCTCATATTCTGTATGATTGTTTTTCCATTTTCTTCTTTCATCCATCTTCTCTATCATTTCACTTGTGATCCCAGGTTTTTGGCTTTTTTTTCCTTCGTTGAAACCATAGACTTTTTTGGCTGCTGCTTTATGGCCTTGATACAACAGATGTATAGGCAAGGTACAGTAGTTATCGTAAAATAGCTTGGTTAACTATAACTAACATAGGCTTTTTATTCACCAAGAAATGTGCAGTGGTTATTAACTACAAAGTCGAAAGCAAAAATTCCAGTACTCAGCTAATGACAGAGCTGTCCTTCATGCTTATCGGCCAATCAGCTTACTTCATAAAAAAACTAGAATTTCACTTTCTAATCGGTGGTTTAAGTAATCTGCGATGTAAACCTACTGCAACAGAGGCACTGTTACGCCTTGCCATAAAACACAATTTAAAGCTTATGGTGGTAGTTACTAGACCCGCTTTAATCCACAGACCACTTACACCACCGATTGGAGATAAACTGTGAACCAGAAATATTGGTGTTCACTAGAAATGCTGCTTGGTTAGTAACTTCAAGGCCACCGGTCAAAAATTCTAGCGCTCAGCCAAAGACAATGCTCTCCTCCAGGCTGATCGACCAATCCGCTTGCTTAGTAAACAAAACGCCCTAATATATGGATAAAGTTAAGCGCGATGTAAACCTCCGAACGCCTTACTTTAAACCATGATTTAAAGGTTACAGAATACCAAATTTTGACGAATCCATAGTTTAAACCTCTGTTGAGGTTTAAACTGCAAATTATCTCACCAGTGAATGCCAGCATTAGAGAATATCAAATTGTGACTAGTCCATAGTTTATGCCACAGTTGCGGTTTAAACAGAGAACTATCTCGCTAGTGAATACCTGCATAATACTTTACCTAGTATTTACTCTAAAAATTTAACTATAAAAATTGCTACAACTATATTTTCAGCTAGTTTAATTTGTTTTTGTAAGTTGATAAAGGCATAACCTTGGCCTTCTGTTGAATTTGTACCGTATCTAGGCCCTCCATATTGATTGATTATATATTATATTATATATATTATATTATATTATAAAAATTGATTGATATAGTAGATTGCTCAGCTCTAATGACCAACTTGTGTGTGCCCGCTTCCGTTGCTACTGCAAGCAAAAATACCGTTTTCTCCAACCAGTGCTAGGGCTATGGCCTCAGCCCTGTCTGTGAGTTCTTGGGAATCCGATGCTCGTGTCATGGCTCGAATCGGGGATAACTCCCACTTTCGATGTCGATGACGTTGTCGATACTTGGAAGCTAACCATACTTCAGCCGACTCCCCTTTAATCGGGTAACAAGTTATGATGTGACAATTAGTTGATTGAAAATGATTGAATGGCGACCGAGAATAGAGTACTTTGATTGGGAATTAGTAACTAAAGAATTCCTGGCAACAACAACTACCTAATGTGTATTGATAGTCATAGACTTAATGCCGTGGACGCACCGCCAGTATCTGCCCTAGTTCTTCTCGCTATCTCTATCAATCAATCAATAAATCAATAAGAATTTAATGTCCGATTCCTCGCCATAAGCAATGTCAGGAACTTCTCTTGCAGACTCTACACACACAAGCGTCAAAGCACCACAAGAGGACGACTGAGTATACAGAAACCACAAGAGAAAACGAGATCAAAACAGTGCAAGTCCATGATCCCAGGCAAGCTGGTCAAAAAGTTACACCTATGGCGGAATGGGATAGATTTTTAGCTTGCCTAGAAAATTACCAATACCATTACAAAATCGAAGATCTTGCGGCAGCGATTTCAATATTGACGGAGCAAAAAACAAGAAGGAATCTGTTCAAGGCCGATTTAATGCTTGGTACACTGAGAAGGATTTTACTGGAGGATCAAAGACTACAAGAGCGTTGATGGATTGATAAAAAACACTTCTCGTTCTCTAGTCCCGACTCGTTTGATGCTCCGTCCTAATTTACATCTACCCTTGATCTAGTTCACTCTTGATTTTGCGCCAATCGGCTTATTGACAATCCTTCAAAAACTCAATAACTTCTCACTATAAAGCACATACTTCATCGGTCTCTCTCTCTTAGTGCACTGCCTACTGGCAGGTCCATGGTACATAACGCCTCCACTCTTCTCTGTCTTCCGCCTTCCTCTTCATTTCCACATATGAGTGGGTCTTTAAATCATCCAATATACCTAATCTCGGCCTGCCCCTGCCTCTTTTTCCTTCCAATCTACCTTCTATGACCTCTTTCAATAGACCTTCCCCCCTCAGAATGTGTCCTATCCATCTCTTCTTCCTATTTCTTAATACATTTATCAACTGTCTATCTGTGCCAACTCTCTCCAGGACTTCCTCATTTGTAACCTTTTGAGTCCAGCTAATCCTCTCCATTCTTCTCCAAATCCCCATTTCAATGCCTCCAGTTTCCTAATATCTTTCTTCCTTAAGGTCCATGTTTCACATCCATACAATAGCATGGTCCAAACCAAAGTTTTCACTTTATCCTTGTGTCTTTCTTTAGACTTTTTGTTAATAGTTCTTTTCTACTACTAAAGGCCGCTTTTGCTTGTGCAATCCTACTGCATATTTCCGTCTCACATCAGTCTGTCTTTCCTTTTTTCCATACTCGACAATTACATCAAATTCGCAGCCCCCTCCCTTGATATCAATTCTGCCACTGTATCAGCTAATGCACTTGTCCATTCTAAACTCGATTACTGTAACTCCCTGTTGAATGATCTCCCGAAAACCTCTCCAATTCGTCTCAACACGTACAAAAATCTTCTTCTCGAGTCATCTGTAATGTAAAAACATTCAAATCCAACACTCCTTCTCTTCTTAAGAAACTGTGCTGGCTTCCAGTCTCTGAAAGAATAAAATTCAAGATAGCTTCCTTGGCTTTCAAAAGTTTAAATTATGCTAAATTATTCTATCTGTCTGACCTTCTATCAATCTATCAATCCTCTCGTAGTCTTCGCTCCTCTAGTAAAAACCTTTTCACTGTACCAAACATTAAATCTGCCATGGGCAAACGCTCCTTCATGGTTTCCCGATCCGACAATATGAAACTCTCTGCCACAAGATCTTCGATCTTGTAACTGTATGACTACTTTCCCAGGAAAGCTAAAAACCCATCTCTTTCCGTCGCCATACCGCTTGCCTTCTATTTTGAACTTAGGTTATTTCGATCTTGTTTTCTCTTGTGGTCTCTGTATACTCAGTCATCATCGTATGGTGCTTTGAAGCCTGTCTGCATAGATTCTGCAAGAGACGTCCCTGACATTGCCTTAAAGCGAGGAACCGGACATTAAATTCAGATAGATTGATTGAGTGATAGCCCTACTCTACTAGCCTACTAATGAAATTAATCTCATATTTGTATATTTTGCCTATCCCAAGTATTCCTTGTACATCCTACCGTTATTTAAATGCATCGATGTGGGAGGCAAACTCCACCAGCAACTCTTGGAGTACAGGTCCTATGACAGTGAGGCAAAACTTTCCTGTGAGGCAACTATGCAACTCTATCAGTACAACTTAGGGTTCAAGCTGTAATAGCATAGAATCGCAACCCCCCCTAAAATACCTCAGCTCAATGGGTGCACTGGCACCCAAAAATTTCCACAATATTCTCAGGCGAAAGAGCCGTCGTGCTCTCGGCCAACAGAGCTGTCGTGACTTATATTTTGTCTGAAATGATGTTACTAACAAGAAAATAATAGCTAGCAAACTACCGCCCTAAAGTAGGCCACCCCATCTGTGAACGCTTGATTCAATATATTTCAATATATGTTGTATGATATATATGTTTCAAATAAAGTATTTAATAATACTGCAGTATAGGTGAAGATTTGAAATTATTGAGTTTCAAGGAACTGCGAACCTAAGCTAGGGCAAACGACCAATGAGGACATCCCTAGACAGGAAGAAGAAAAGGGTTGGAATTCAAGATGGAAGAGCAACAACAAGAACGTAAAACGTGCCATGTTGAAATAAGATTTAGTAGACTGGGAGAATCTCAGTAGTAGCCTAATTCAAGAGCAATTTGAAGAGTTCATTTAGTAGAACTGATCAGTAGACTGTTCATCTAAAAGTGGCCACACATGATCAAATTTATCTGAACAGATATCTGTTCAGATAAATTTGATTCGATACAGATATCTGTTCAGATAAATTTGACGGAGCCCACACACGGTCAAATTTAACTGACAGATATCTGAACAGATATCTGATCAGATATCTGTTCAGATAAATTTGATTCGTCCACACACGGTCAAATTTATCTGTTCAGATCTGAGATCTGAACAGATATTTCGGCCACACACGGTCAAATTTATCTGCAGATAAAACTGATGATCACCCACACACGGTCAAATTTAACTGTTCAGATATCTGATCAGTTATGCTAATTAGCTGTCAATCATATCCAGACTGCAGCGCACGTGACTGGTGTTGTAATTACTACAATCAATATATTTTTGAGCTATTTAAACTACTAATTTGAGAGCTACCCATCCCCTGATTGATGGTGGCTGTCCAAATGATGGAAGTATTATTTAATGATTTAAAAGGTTCATTTTTATTATTTTATTTTTTAATCTCAATTTAAAATTATAAGCCTGCCTCTTTTGTATGCACAAGTTCAACTATTATCATTAGTCTTATTTAATTTCACCATTCATGTAGATCACATTTAGTCTGTGTTTTTTCAGTGTATTACGCGTTTGAATCCAGGTCAATTGCATGCGAGGCAAACACTCTAACCGTTACCCCATATCCACCCAATATTTCACTATCAATACAACAGTATAATATAATACTAGTTTTAGTCTATACTCCCACATGGTAGGTATTCTGCATCATTAGGGACTAAGTATTCTGCATCATCGTCACTATTTAGTTTATATTTCTGCATCCTCGTATAGGCAGTCTCTTACATGTAGGCCTATATATAACATAACATAAAATAATGGCACACCGAGTCAGGAAGCACAGATGCTTGTTTAATGCCCATTTCCTCCTTCCTCTCCATGGTTATCAATTATCGTTGCCTTTTGATGGCTCATTAATTGCAGCCGGCGCGGATTTAAGAATAACCTTCGATCACCCTGGGATTTTTCCTTCCTAAGCTGTCAACACTCGGTCTTCCAAAGTGGCCACTCACAAAGTACTAACTGAGGTCAATGTAGCTTAACTTTGATAATTGACGCACAACTAAACCAAGTGCGCTAAATCCCGCCAAATGGCCTGTTTATGAAGTGTCATTATCGCGGGAGATTGTGAAACACTATATATTAAGTAAATATTATTTAGTAAGTATAAATTAAGTAATTAATTACTTAATTAATTAATTAATTAAGTATAATTGTAAGTATAAATTGCGCATGGCATTTTTATTCTTGAGAAATACAATAGAGATTAACTATTAAAAAAATTATTATTCTTTGTTTAAAAAATTTTAATTTGTTTAGCAAAGGTGTTTAATATTGAAATTGAAAAAAGCCGTTTAGCATCCCGTATATCCCTACTCGGGGTCGAAACGAAGGGGTCTATATAGGAAATGGAACATTAAGGTCGCGTATATATACACTGTGAGTCTTATAAGTGACACCCCTTTTATATTTGCAATAAAATCGTAACCAGTCGACACATTTCTATAAAATTTACAGGTTGTTGGAATCAACCAATTTTCGCTATTACTGCAAAATTTTGTTACCATATCTTTAAGAACAAAAAAGTTATTGATATATAGGAACGCTAGGGGCAATGATGAATTTACAACTATGGGCCAAGTAACTGACATTCTCTATATTGTTATAATGAAAACAGGGAAAACATCTTATGCATATCATGCTATACTTATCTTAAAAAACAGGCATTTTTGTTCAAAACGTGCCATATTATGTGCAGATTTGTAGAAAATTGCCGAAGTTATTGCCTTTTTAATAGCCCTGGGGTGTCAAAAGAACTATGCAGACTGTTGTTACGCATAAGGCCTGACTGCGCATTTAGCCTGTGCGCTAAAGCTGCAGCTGCTAGGCTAAAAATCAGATCAGCCATATGACATATCAGACTGGCTAGGCCGATGCTCCATTTACCGCCATCACTTGTTCACCGATTTGAAACTCATTCAATACAAATCACAAATCCATCATTTCCATTCTTCAAAGATGGTTTTCAGCAAAGAAGATCGCATTTTGATTTACGAAATGCGAATAGCCAACGGCTATGGCGCCAAGCGTATCCTGAAAGAATTTCCTCGTAAAAACTGGTCGTTGTCTGGGGTTGCCAGATTGCTTAGAACCATTACTGAAAGCGGATCATCTGCTAGAAAGGCAAGGCCCAAGACAGGAAGAACGCCTGAAATTGTCGCAGCTGTTGAGGAGATGATTATGAGTCAGGAATCACAGCCTGGAACTCATCGAAGTACAAGACAGATAGCACATGAGATTGAAGTCTTCGGGCTTGCATATCAGTTGATGGTGGTCATTTTGAACAAAAGTTATAAGCCACACCCAAATCATAATCTAACCATAGGCTCAATCAAACAGCTCTTTTCAGAGCTACCACAAATAATCAATAATTCAAAGCATCTCGCATAACGTGAGATTGCATGCGCATGATGTAGCCTACGTCTGTGGCGTTCTATATTAGGATTTTTGTTTTGACCCCCACCCGCAGTCGAGTTTAGATAACTTTTTTATTTTTATATGTATCTGAAAGAAATTTTGCAATATTGCAGAGAATTGTTAGCTCTCCACTCCCAGTAAATTTCACATGGATCGGTTGACTGATTGCGATTTTATGGCAAATATAAAAGGGGTGTCACTTATAAGACTCACAGTGTATATCGATTTGGCGTATATAACGTTTGCACGACGATGTTTTTATTTTTCACGTCGCAAAGCAGTCCCGAACTCGCGACCTCACGTTCTAGAGGCAAGCTCTTTATCACTGCACCACTAGTCATTCAATTTATATTAAAATCAATATTGAAATTTAATAATGATATTTAATGCAATAACGCTTATCTTTGTATGTCAAAAGCATCTTTGTGATTTATAATACTTTTATTAGAATTACTCAATTAAGAAATTAATTTCTATTTAGAATGCTCAAATTAAAATAAGTTTAGGCTGACAAGTGCACCAAAAGTCTTTGTGGGCGGGACATGTCTTCAGATCTGAAAACTGACACGGCCACACACGATCAAATTTATCTGAACAGATATCTGTTCAGATGAGTTTGATGGTTTTCCCATCAGTTTTGAAATCTGACACTCGTCAGTTTTTCTATCAGTTTTTGCCCACACACGATCAAATTTATCTGTTCAGATATCTGAACAAATATCTGTTCAGATAAGTTTGATCAGTTAAATTTGATCGTGTGTGGCGAAACTAGGTCATCAATTCTCTCGTCAGTTTTCAAATCTGACGCGGCCACACACGATCAAATTTATCTGTTCAGATATCTGAACAGATGAGTTTGATGGCAAAACTGACCGTGTGTGACCACTGTAACAGTCATTGTGAAGAGAGTGATCTGTAGATGATCAAACTGAAAAGAGTGTTCCACCGATATATTCTGACATAGGGAATATATTAAAAGGAATCCAAGTGGGCAAGTAGTCGTGAGGAAAGTAATGTATAGAGTAGGAATTTCTGCTAGAGAGCGCAGTAGCAATTTGAGAATTGATAGTAATTGTGTTTTACGTAAAGTGCTTTATTTTGTTTTATTTAAAGTACACAGCTGGCACTTGCAAAGTATAATTTTAGTTTCTACGACCTTCTCTTACTTACACGTGCTCTTTGAAATCGTTTTAATTTTTGTTAAATTGTGTAACTGTATCATCTTTTATTTCTTTTAATATTAAACTAATTTTTATTTAAAACGGTCGTGGGCTTCATTAGTAGATTAGAAGGTTATCTGGACTCAGTCAAAATCGAGAATAGGTAAAGATTCCAATATAATTATTCAAGACTAATTATTAGGAATTTAAGCCCTGGAACATTTAACCTCAGGATCTTATTTACCACAGATAAACCCAAAATAGGCCATGGTTCCCCTCCCCTTACTTTTAACCGCTTGGGTTGATTCCGAGTCTTTGAGGCTCACGCTTGAGTCTGCCTTAACAGCCTTCAGGGAAGTCAAAATTTAGTGTGGTCATTGCATCCAAACCAAGGACCGATGTGCTTTTCTTCCACGTTACCCCTTGCAGAAGCACACCCTGACTAAACCTGCCAGATTGTCATCTCAGGGTGTCTGGATATGGCAGGGCTTCCTTACACTTTAGGCCATCACCACATGGCATCTAATCCTAACAGGAATCTCTTACCTGTCATACTGTCACCACTGGCCGTCAGGGCCTAAATGGTACCCCTAAAATGCCTATCTTTACTCAAAGATAGGACTTCCCCTAAAGGACCCTCTCTAAACAATACAAATTTTACTTTATTATTTATTTTAATTTTAAATGTTATTACTTTGTGAATAAGTCACAAAGTAATAACTGTACTCGCCACTGCTTCTCGATCACCACAGGGCGTCTGACTGACAATTGCTTCTGATATTCAATCACGACAGGGCATCTGAATGTCGGTGGACTATCAGCGTTCCATCACCATAGGGCCAAGGATGCCACATAAGGTCCCAATTGACTTTTTTATATTGCGATGAGCTCTCTTTTATACTTAAATATATGCCTAATCTCGACCTGCCTCTGCATTTGTGACCAATCTTCTGGATGTTACGCTTTTGACGAGGTGGGCCCCTATGCCGTTCTCAGCTTCGACTAACGTTTACTAGGGAGGGCATCATACCCTAAGAAAAAAATCCTGTTAAATATCCGAGGACAGCCGTTATGTTTCATAATTTATTCCTAACTTAACTTAAGGTATTCAAAAAACGTTTAAGAAGGAGTGAAACGGCAAAATTATGAAAACGATAAATAAAAAATTACGGAGGGGTCTCCAATCCGAAGAAAATAAATGGAGAGCCACTCCCCTGCACTTCCCCTCAACGACAGTGCTGCTTTAAATTCCTTTATAAATAACTGTAACTAAGTTTATTAGTATGTATTAATCTAATAATTTATTTAAATTTAATTAACTCTAATTAACGAAATATAGTTACGAAATTCATTAGATGTTTTATTATTTATATAAAATTACATGATTAAGCACATATTGCTGGCGTATAAGCAAGGAAATAATTAAAATTATCTAATTTACGAATCATTAGCGTACATCAAAAGCTTACTATAATGCTCAACAATAAATAAATGAGTTGTTTTTGTTATTCTTTAATGTCGATATTCTTTAACACAATCAGTCAATTTAAAATGGTTCTAACGTTTTTGCTCGAGGTTTCTCCTTTTTAGCTTCCTACCAAGAGCGGATCCAGGAATTTTTTCAGGGGGGCCTGAAATTTTTTTTGAGAGTACACATTTTTTGCTTCTTCGGGACATGTGACGCAATCAGAAAAAATGCTCTGGGGGGGTGGTGGCTCAAAATGTTTTCACTACTGAGCTCGGCTAGTAGAGTGAGTGTATCCTACCCCCCTACAAATCACTCATGCCCGCACTAAAGTAAGAGAAAACCTAGAATGCCTAAAATCCTACATTTTTTTTAAAAGAGTAGGTTAATTTTTTCACCGCCGAAGAAACTCAGCGGATCTGAACGAATTGCAAAAGTACCCTAATTTTAGCGGTAGGGGGTGGGCCTTAAGCCCTTCTTAGCCAAGGCTGCTTGCACCACTGCTCCGGGACAGAGTTCACATATCTTACTAGCACCCTTTTTTCCTCTTATACAGTGGTTAAAGCGAAAATTTTGAGCTAGTGAAATTGTCAACATTTTTCGGGGCCCCATACATTTACAAGGCTCCTAGTGTACAAAATATGGGCCCCTAGTCCCATATTTTAAAAAATTTGACCTAGTGGAACTAAGTTCCCTCTCCTACCCTACCCCCACTCTAACCACTACCCTTACAAACATACTGACACAAGTAAATTGCCATAGAAACCATGAAAATACTATTTAAAATTTTTTATCGTCAGGCCTAAGGGAAGCCCGGGCCCCCTGGGCCCCCCCCCTGGATCCGCCACAGCTTCCTACAAACGGGGAAGTTTCCATAAGTGTAGTACGAAAGTAGTAATGCATATGAAGGTGAAAGAAAAACGATTTAGGAAAGATCGGAGAATCCCGCATAAAAGTCATGAAGTCACCGTTCACGTGACGACGCTACAGCTGATAGTCGTTTGGTTCGATACAATGCATTGAACACAATGATAAATACAGGAAAAAATTTAAAATGTTCCTTAAATTTGCCAAAAAAGTCATAACTTTACACAACGCTACAGCTGACAGTCGTTTGTTGATAAACAATGCATTGAACGCAATTGATAATTAAATACAGGAAAAATTATAAAATGTTCCTTAAATTCACATATTAGAGATGGGAATTTTATTAATTTCTAGGGTTCGGGTTCGGTTCGGTTAGTTTAAATTTAAAGTTCGGTTCTGTTCGGGTTCGGTTAGCAGTTGACAATTTGAGTGTTCGTTGAAAATAAAGTTCGATTCGGTTCGATTCTAACAAGGGTTCGGTTCGAGTTCGGGTTGCTTTCCAACTCGCAAGAGTTCGATTCGAGTTCGAAATGGTTTGGTTTGGATAATGTTGCAATTGTTTAACTTTAATTATAATAATTTAACTTAACTTAACAATAATTATACTGGTTAAGGAAGTCATAAAGACTTGTAACACCAGTTTTAGACGTAAATTCATACCTTAATACATAGAGACGTAAAGGAAAAGATACAAACCTTGACAAGCTGATAGGCTTCAAAAAGAAGAACACAAGAAAAACCAAGCACTCACCAACACACCCCACACACACAAGCATCTCACACATAAACCCAAACACAAGTACATAACCATGCACAAACACACACACACATACATGCACCCATGCATGTACACACACATGCACACACTCACGCCCACACATGCACATACACATTTACAAACACACACTCAGAGCACTTACAAGTGTACACATATACATACATACACAAATACACACTCTATATACGTATACACACACACATACACACACACACATGCACACAAATACACACATATACATGTACGTACATATATACATACATACACACATACATATATACACAGAAACAAATTATACACACACATATACTCATACATATATACTCATACAAACACATATACACATATACATACATCACATTCACATACACACCCACAACATCACATTCACATACACACCCACACACACGCACAGAATACACCCACCTGTACATACACACATCAATCTACATACAGACAAAAAATATGTATGTATGCATATAACTACATTCTAGGCAAATCAACCATCTGAAAAAAATAGGCCTACATTACAATACATATACTCATACATTCAAAAACATACATAGATATACACACTTATGCACACACATACACACACCTACGCACACATATACATATAAGCCTTACCCACACACATGAATACCTAGAAACAAAATACCCTCATAAGGTATGAGACCAATCAGCCTGCCTATCTATACAACACAAACAAACAATTTATTCATAATCATGGTCATGACAATCATGTTTAAAATGGTTTAGAGAATAAAGTTGAAAAATTTATTAAGTCATAATAGCTGCCACATTTTTTTTGCATGGGTAAAAATATGACAATGAAAAAAGGAGAGAAGTGGTATTTATTCCTGTACATTTCTTAAAATATTGTAAGTTGACCAACAAATGTTCAGAATATAGGTATTTAGCTTTATTATTGTATCTGAAATATTTCCTTGATTGCAACGGGCAAATAGAAGGCTTCATCAATTTCTAAATTTTTTGTCACTATAGGCCTATATATTAGATACGTTTATAATTAAGTGAAAATGTCTTGGCTAAAATTTGATCCAATATTTCAGAGACAAAGTGCAATTTTTAACATAAGTGTAACGAACGGGGTTGCGAGTGCGTGCGCGGCCGGCGAGGCCTCCCGTGTTACAGCGAGGGTAGAG
Source organism: Enchytraeus crypticus (assembly GCA_905160935.1). NCBI lineage: Eukaryota > Metazoa > Annelida > Clitellata > Enchytraeida > Enchytraeidae > Enchytraeus > Enchytraeus crypticus. The sequence continues at coordinate 259,101 of CAJHZI010000813.1, read as the reverse complement.
ATTTTCTTATACGAAATCCCACTTCTGACACCATTTGTAACGAACGGGGTTGCAAGAGCGTGCGTGCGCTGTCCCCGAGTCGGGAGTAGAAGCGTACTCCGCGTCTGCTATATTTTAGGCAATTACGATTGAGTTTCTGCCATGCTTCTTGGTTTTCTGACTGGTTGTAGTTGATAATTATATGATTGGTTGTTTTAACTGCGACGAACTTTATCTTCTTTATCCTATTACAACTTCCCTACATCCCTTTTTAGACTTATTCTTCCCTATCTCTTTTCCTATATTGGTCTTTCCGTAGTTTCAACTCCCGTCTTTGCTCAAGGTAGTATAATTGGCCTTCCGTGTAGTCGATGAGAAATTCGTTGATAGTCAACTGGTAATTGGTAATCCTACTCCCGCCTGCAGAGACGAACTCGACCCGGACGCTTAGCAAATACCTGCAGAGACGAACTCGACCCAGGTAATGCCGCGGACTACCAGCCTCCCGCCTGCAGAGACACACTCGACCCAGGCGCTTAGCAAATACCCGCAGAGACGAACTCGACCCGAGTATTGTCATGAACTACCAGCCTCCCGCCTGCAGAGACACACTCGACCCAGGCGCTTAGCAAATACCCGCAGAGACGGACTCGACCCGAGTATTGCCGTGGACTACCAGGCTCTTACCTGGGCCTACCCAGGGGACACCGAACTCTCTCGCCTCCTATTAGCCTTCGCGGCTTGGAACATTAGCCAACCTGAGGGGCCCCCTTACCTATCCCGTAGGGAGTCAGTAAGAGAAGGGATCATTGAGACTCGATCCTTTATGAGTACTACACGTTGTACACCGTATAGCCCTATCGGAGCCGCCCTCCTGGGAACCTACTCAGACGAACCAAGTAGGCCCCCGGCCCCAACTTGCTTCTACTGTATCTAGCTTCTCCTTATATACAACGCTGTCAATCGATGTCAAACGCTTCTATCGAATCACAGCGCTTCTTCGCTTAGCTAATTTACGACGCAGATGCGTCACTTTGGAAATACCCTTCGTAGTAATCTAGCTATACCCACCTATAACCTCGGCTTATATCATCTATTATCAATCTGTGGAAAAACCCTACGTCACTTATTATTTATAAATAACTGCTCTGTAATATCTGCACTCTATCTAAAATATATTTATTTATTAATATATAAATTATGAACAAGGCGTGTTCATTGCAATAAAATTGTCAAATAAAGATGATTTGGTAAACACGTGTACTTCCATAGAAAAATGATCATAAGTTACACCGTTTGCTATCAACTGGCCAGTAATAAGCTTCATAATTTACCTTAGGGTTTCAGATTTGAAACTCTCAGATCAATTATGAAGTTACGAAAATAGTTATGAAATTATTGCATTGCTATGGTGCAAAATTATTTACTCTAGATAGTCTAACACATAGACTTTTTTCAAATATAATTATTTGTAAATCTGGCTGCAAAAATATTAAAGTAGCACACTATAATTTGAAAAAATTCCTAATTTGAATTTAACAAGAAAAACTCCAAGCATTTTCAGATTTTTATGAAATACTCTCATCACTTTTGTCTCTTTTGATGTTTAATCTTCATTCCATATTTCAATGCCGTATCATTCAGACTATCCATTATTTTCTGTAGGCCCGTCTCGCTTCCCGCTACCATTCCTTTGTACCCCTACCATTTTAAAATTTGTGTCGGAACCAGTGTTAGAGGAGAGTCTCTAAAAGTAAAGTTGTTGTTGTCAACTTAGTTCATGTTGTTGTTATCCACTTTGTTAGTTATGAAGTGATGCGGTTCTCCTTAGAAGGTTAACTTTGTCACTAATTCTCTTTCCTGTTTATTTATTGAAAGCAATAATCGCTTGATTTTTATGTCGTCTAAAGTGTGACGATTATCCTTTTAAATGGGAGCAAAAACTTGTATTTGGTCAGTAAATATTCGCGTATTCGAATAAGGAATATACTACGTACATTTCGATGTATTTATGTGCTTATAATATGCACAATATTTCGATATTTCCTGAAATATATAAAATCGATTAAAAACGATATACAGCAATGTACATGTGTTGTCATGAAAAGTTAATCGTAACAATAATGTATTATTTCCTTAAATTACTAACTTTGTATGTCTAAACATGCCTCTAAAGGTATATTAAATACGTGTAGTCGTATTAGTTGAGAAGAACTGAATTTGGAAACTATAGGAAAGGATTGACTATTAGATTATTGAAGAATGCAATGTCGGTTTGTTTTTAGTTTATATAATTGCTCTGGACAGTTTCTATATTTTTATTTTATAATTGATTAATTAATCGTTTTATTTTGTATTAATGCTTAGTTTATGTTTTGTTTTCAGAAACCGAGTGTTACTATGGATATTCTTTAATGAAGGTGCTATAATAGAAAGAATTGAAATAGTTATAAAATTGCTTCTGTGTTGTAACTATATATAAAGGAAAAATAAAAAACAACTATACGACGTGAATCAAGTTAAAAGATAAATAAACACTGTTCAATAAATGAGAACTGAAGGAAAGAACGATACATGGATGTAGCCGCAACCACCAGCCTTACCTGAAGATATGCTGTTATATACTGTAAGACATGTAAATGCAAAAACTAATATATTTGTATTTTTCTTTAATGTCTATGTATCTTTATTTAATGTCAGCCTGGTGAAGAAGAAAGGAACTGCAAGAGTTTGGTTCAGTCGGTTTAGAGGAAGTCTGGTTCGGGTTCGGCCAGAGTCTCGGTTCGGTTCGGCCAGAGTCTGGGTTCGGTTAGAGTCTGGGTTCGAGTTCGGTTCGGTCAAAATTCTAGCTTTTAGGGTTCGGTTCGGGTTCGGTTCGATTCCCATCTCTAATTTATATTGGCATTTACCCAGTAGAAGCTGCTGATTAAATATGGAATTTCACCATTTCCTGTCTTCTAATAAAGAAACCCATTGAAAACGATTATTTTTGTGCTTTTAAGATCAAACTGCTAGGATCATCAATACTAAAACAGCATTTGTGTGTCAACAAACTGCGTCCGGCCTTCACCTTCTAGTCTCTGTTTCCGTATTTCCTATTGGCTATATCGTTCAACTTTGACAATGAATCGTCACACTTACGATGAATCGACATTGATATTGGTATTTACCCCGTAGAAGCTGATGATATACATACGGCTCCAAAGCATTTTACCATTTCCTATATTCTAATAAGAAAGAATCACATTGAAAACGATTAGTTTGTGCTTTTAAGATCAAACTGCTAGGATCGTCAATACAAAAACAGCATTTGTGTGTCAGCAAACTGCGTCCGGCCTTCACCTTCTAGTGTCTGTTTCCTTATTTCCTACTGGCTATATCGTTCAACCTTGACAATGAATCGGCCCACTCTTACGATGAATCGACATTTATATTGGTATTTATCCCGTAGAATACTGTAGTAAAAGGTATTGTATATTGTCTACTTTAAAAGATATTCTTCAAAACATGTTATGTTCCCAAAATGGGAACGTTGGACTGTGTATAAGCAATTTACTGGTATATCTTTTACTACTTTTTGCAGCTAAGCTGATTGCTAAAGCATGTCTGCGACGGGTGAGTCTATGATTTGAACCACGAAATTCCTGATCCGTCAACGGATAACATACCCATTTACCACTTTCTCCTGTCATGTAATTACTATTATCTATTTATTGTTGGTTTATTGCAATGGTTTATCAAAAACATTACTTATTATAGTGATTATGTATTATAGCTGTACACAAGGACGGATTCTTCAGGGTTGTAAACTGAGCAGATTCTTTGGTGAGTTGACGATTTTAATTGGTTGACGTCTTGAGGGGTTTGAATTGTTTGACAGCTTGTTAACTTAATTAACAACAACGCCTAACTGCCGTGGTTACTAAGCCGTGAATAAAGGAAAGATGAAAGAATCCGTCCCGTGGGATTCTCTAGTGACGAATCAAAAAGACCAATTAAGTTTACTGGGTTTCTCCAGTGAAGCCGTGAACCAGCTGTCTAGCTGGTTCACGGCTTCAAAAACACTAACAGAATTTTGAATTAACTTAAAGGAATTTAGATATAATCCTTTAATCATGTAAAGCCACCTTTAATACGGTGGGGGGGGGGAGGTTGCTTGATGACAGGGGTGTGTCTGCAGGGTATATAAGGCTTGGATTGTTGGAAGTTGTCGACCAGCCAGCTTGCCAGGTAGTCCATTTCGACAATTTCTTCACAAGTCATCAACTTATGTCTGATCTCAGTGACAAAGGTTTTAGGGCCTGTGGCACTGCGAATGATAACAGGTGCAACAATTGGCCTTTGATGACCATACCTCAAATGAATAAGACCAACCGAGGCCACTTTGACTACAGATCTGATAGACAGGTACTCTTCGTACGGTGGAACGACAATTCTGTAGTCACTGTTTCCAGCAACCATCTAGGCGTTACACCAGTACATTCAGCGGAAAGGAGAGTAAAGGGTGTAAAGGAAACTAAAGTAACACAGCCTGATCTCATCAGAAAGTACAACGAAGGAATGGGTGGGGTTGATGTGTTAGATATGATGCTGGCTTCGTATCGGCCAAGGCTCCGTTCTAAGAAGTGGTGGTGGAATCTGTTTAGCAACGGCCTAAACATGGCAGTAATTGTGCTTTCAGGTTCTACCAATATCTGCATCCCGACAGCACACTAACATACGGTTTAGAAGAAAAGTGACGATGGCACTGTTGAGGTCACAGCAGGCACGCATACGACTTGGTGGCCCAACAGCTCCTACACTCAACGACATCCGATATGATGGAGTGAACCACCATTTGGAAAGCGCCAGTCAGGGAAGATGCACTTTTTGTATGACCAATACTCACCTGCAGTGTGTGAAATGCAAGAAACACCAGCATAAACTCTGTTCTGGGCTGTACAACACCAGGCCATAATAATCAGCCAGTTGCGTAGCAGTAGCACTGTTATTGGACATGTAGTACGTTACACAACTGTAAGGTATCATGACTACAGACTGTAATTAGAGAATAAATGATAGTGTTGATATTATTTTATTATTGGGATATTTTGTAAGAATGTTTAGATATAATGTAGCTAGAGAATAAGACATATTAGACTGATATATATTGTAATAAATGTATTGATATAGGTAGGAAATACGACTCATTTGATCGGGATTTTTGTAAGGAATGTTTAGGTTTCATGTTTTCTCTTACTCAACTCTTGAATTAGAGAAATTTGTACAAATATTTCAAGCTATATTAACATTGTATCACTGAACACGTCGTGGCCTATGCACAGTCCAACGTTTCCTTTTTGGGAACATAAAAATTTTCACAGAAAATGTAAAAAATTTGTCAAGATGTTTACAGATGCTGTTATGGGAGCCAAAATTGTATAACATATCCAAAAGTTAGCCATATATGTTAACTCTGTCTATGTCCTGACTCTAAACGGTTAAGATTAAACAGCTAGGATCGACAAAACAAAATCAGCACTTGTGTGTCAACAAACTGCGTCCAGCCTTAACCTTCTAGTGTCGGTTAACTTATTCCCTGTTGGCTATAAAAAGTAAGTAAAAAAACACGCATTATAAATAAAATGATCAACTGTATGTTGATATCAATCATTTTTTAATACTACATGTTTAAACCGTTTGGCATTTTAGACCATTTTCCGTGTAACCAGTCCAGTGAATGTCCAAGATTTTACTCTCAGATCAGCGCGGCTGGGATTCGAATACACGAGGATTCAATTCACCTCTGGATCTGTTTGTGTAGTTTGTGTAGTGTCTGCAAGAGACGTCCCTGACATTGCCTTACGGCGATGAACCGGACGTTAAATTCTTATTGATTGATTTATTGATTGATCTGTCATTTAAAACTTCAAGTCGTTGCCCCCACGCTATTAAGACATTCAACCAAATTAATTATATCGTTCAACCTTGACTATGAATCGTCACACTTTTACGAGGAGTTAGAAGGCGTGGCCTACGCTTATTAGTCTGAAAAGTAGCCTTTCAGTCAGTGACGTTACCATTTTCCAAGTGTCCTGTTCTCTTTTTCTAGTCGCCAATAATGAATTATAATAATACTTCTACTCGTAAAATCATTCCTCCTCTTTTAGCAGTAATGCACTTAATCAAGATAGCTAATGAATACTTTAATATTCGTCAGTGGCGTCGATCTATATTTGGTAGTAGGGGAACACAGTGGTGGATCCCTGATGGGGCGATGGGTAAATCACACCCCCCCCCCCCCTTATGAGTTTGTATAGATTTAGATACTCATGCAAAATAACTGACTGCTAGTTTTGCAAAGGCAACAAAAGGATAAAATGGATGAGTGTCCCAAAATAGAGGTGAAGTCAATATTGTACGTGTACATATATATTAATGGTACGAAATTGGAACAGGTATATTGTAGCGAAATTATGTCCTGTATTCTAGTTTGACATTCACATTCGAAATTAAGGTGTTTTTCTAAAATTCAACTTCAAAACCAAACTTAGAACAAACTAAGAATCCGAAATGCACCATTTAAATTGCACACAAAATGAACACTATCTACCTACAATCTGGTGCATTTGCACAGTAATATCTGCATAAATAGACGAATAATCTCCAATAAAAGTGGGACTGGTAGAGAATTTCTTGCAACTTTCACTGTAAAACACACATTTCGAAGTGCACAGAAAAAATTGCAGATGCAATCTGTGGACCATTTAAATTGCACACAAAATGAACACTATCTACCTATCTACAATCTGGTGTATTTGCACAGAAGTATCTGCACAAATGGCCGAATAATCTCCAATAAAAGTGGGACTTGTAGAGATTTTCTTGTAATTTTCACTGTAAAATAGACATTTCGAAGTGCATAAAAATAAGTGCAGATAAACGATGTGCACCATTTAAATTGCACACAAAATGAACACCATTCAGCTACACACCGGTGCATTTGCACAATAATATCTGCACAAATGGCCGAATAATCTCCTATAAAATTGGGACTGGTAGAGATTTTCTTGCAATTTTCACTGTATAACAGACATTTCTAAGTGCACCAAAATAAGTGCAGCTGCAATCTGTACAAAAATAAATGCAGATAAAAAATGGGCACCAGTTAAGTTGCACATAAATTGTACATTATCCACCTACAATGTGGTGCGTTTATAGGAAACCTGCGTCGCTGATGCTGCCTTCGATCTCACAAGTCGCCGTTGGACCACAGAATAGGATGTTTGTTCGGTCCGTGACTGTAATTTATAGTTCATGGATGGGAGGGAGTGAGCTAAGGAGGGAGGGGGTTAGGAGGACTGATGGCCGGACGGCAGGCAGGCATAGATGCATAAGTAGATACAAATATAAAAACATACATGTAGATAGATAAATTAATTATTGTATTCAATCAATCATTCATTTATTCATTCCTTAACTATCTAGTATTAACCGTTTACAGTCCAACGTTCCCATTTTGGGAACATGGAAGTCATTGCATATTACTCGACTATTCTAACGCATAACTATTGAATCAGGATGGATGGCTATTAAGATTGGATAAAACGTTCTAAAAATATATAATTTGTTAAGGGCTTGTTCAAATTTCTAAGTTTACAGAAACAAAATCTGACCCATTTTTCAATTTCTTAATTTTTATTTTCTAAAAATTAATTTAGTATTAAATAATTTTTGTAAAATTATAACTTTTGCATTATTTTATAGCAAAATATGTGCTCTTTCAAATACTGTAGTAACAGGTATGTATATAGTCTACTTTAAAAGATATTCTTCAAAACTTGTTATGTTCCCAAAATGGGAACGTTGCACGGTGTATAAGCAATTTACTGGTATATCTTTTACTACGTTTTGCAGCTAAGCTGATTGCTAAAGCATGTCTGTGACGGGTGAGTCTATGATTTGAACTCCGAGATTCCTGATCAGTAAACGGATAACATATCTATTTACCACTTTCTCCTGTCATGCTATAAGAAATCCGGTTTATGTACTTTGAAGCTATTCTAGTGCTATTTTTTATTCAGTTTGTGATATACTTATAGTTATTTGAGAAATTAAAATTGTATTCAATATTCATGGTTGGCTCTGTGAGAGCGGGAATATTTATCTTTTGCTGCACTATTACAAGTAGTGGCTTAAATTTATAGCACTTAACAATTTATCTCGAGTTATATTTACTATTAAAAATTACTGTAAATTGCTCTGAACTGTACCATAGACAAGATGTGTATTATTTCAAATCGCTAGTTGTGCATTGAGAGATATTTTAATAAATTGTATATTGTAAACTGATATATAATTTGTAATTTAATCTTAAAGTAAGGTGGGAATAAAAGATGATTTGACGTTTCACTGTAATGTAGCGCAACTAAATGTGTCACATATTTTATTTCTCACCCATATGTTTGGAATAAATTTTATTTGCACTCATGTTTCTATTTAGATGTTTAAATTGACCTTTGTGCATCAAGAATTGTATTTATTTCAGCGTATGTTCATTAAAACTTATTTTGCGTTAGAATTGCAAGGTTATGAAACGAGAATATTAAAATAAGTAATGAGGAAATGCAAATTAACATGTTATTAGAAGTTTAACCTTCATATATTGAGATATGATCTTTGCTTATTGGTGTATTCATGTAAAAACTGATGCTAAATTAAATATGATATGACATTCAGTAAAAACAGTAGATTATGTAAAGCAATAATAAAAATTTTATGCATAAGATACATGCATGCAACGCAACCACTCGTGGGGGTTGGGTGGAGAAATGCTTATGAAGAGCTTGATTCTGATTGGCTGTTGAGCATGGCCTCAATCAATACTATATTACCAGAGAACAGGCTATAGAATTTTAGTTCACTTCTGAACTCTGGCATGTACGGAATTCCTAGCTGAACTTGTCTAAATATAATTCTTAATGAATTATTGCGACAAACACATAAACTAGTAGATTTCATACAAGCTTCGGAATTTCTGACTGTATTCGTAGGAAGTACTGCTACTATACACCTTCTATAGGTCGGTTATAGTTAGCACGATAACTACGAAATCTATATTAGAACGATTGTGCCTCACGGGATTGTTTGGAATTGTCGTCTAACTCTCTATAGGTCGGTTAATCACGACACCATTTCAATATCTCAATTCATTGAAAGTATAAATCCTTGATTGTACAAGAAACGCCGATTACTAGAGTTGGATCTAGATAATGCGTTTCCTTGTCAATTTAGGTAGAAATAGCTGCATTACAACATTTGGTGTAGGCAGTGAAGATAGCAGAAGGAAGTGAAGATAGAAGAAAGTAGTAAAGATAGAAGAAAGAAGTGAAGATAGAAGAAAGAAGTGAAGATTGAAGATTGAAGAGGAAGACAGAATCAGGAAATAGCGAATTTCTACGAAGAACACTAATTTTCTAGTGCCTAATCAAGATAAATGTTTCTTTCATAGAATTCAGCTAAACGACTACAATCCTGAATTCTCCGGGAAGCGCGATTTACTAGTGCCTGAGTCTAGTTAAGCGTCTTTGCCTTAGATTCAGCTAAACGACTGTAAAATAACACTTCACGTGTTAACAGTCATAATATAGAAGAAAAGAGGGAAAGTATCAAATCATATAAGCGAGAAATGCCTTGAAGCCAATAACTCGTTTCCCATTTTCTATCTCTTATTCTATTGCAAATACAGACATTTAGCGAACTGATTATAAGTAGACTGACCTTATATTTATCGCCTATTTCTGGTTTTTATTAATTGTTGCGTAGTGTTCGTTTAATATTCGATTCTATCATTATGTTTAATGTTTTAACTCGTTATATTGCTGTCGGGTTTCTTTGTTAATAATAAATCGTTTAAAATAATAAATCACTAGTTTTTGTGTCAATATTCAATTTAGATAGAATTTAAAGAAATAATCACAAATAATAAACACATACTATAAACTATCATACATTGAACGAATAAGCTTGAGTTCTGTTCATAGCAGCTCCAGTCTCATTGATTTAGCCTCTAACTGGCTATATGAGCAAGAGATCCTTGCATTCTCAAGATTAATACCGCCAAAGCATGAAGAGTTGGAAAAATCGAACCCACGACTCCATTTCCGAACTCCTATAACGGAGAGAAGATTGGAGAACCCAACAATGCAATTGCAATTATTTATTTATTGTTGGTTATTGCAATGGTTTATCAAAAACATTATTATTACTTATTACAGAGTGATTATGTATTATAGCTGTACACAAGGACGGATTCTTCATTGTTGTAAACTGAGCAGACTCTTTGATGGGTTGACGATTTTAATTGGTTGACTTCTTGAGGGGCTTGAATTGTTTGACAGCTTTGATTTCATTTTTTATCGGGGGGCCTAAAGGGGGGGCAGACTCCCGCTCCCCCCCGTGGATACGCCAATGATTGTGTCCCCCCCAGATTTTCGGTCGTGGTTACGCCTATGTCCGTGAACTCAGGCTACATCTTCAGGTTTTTTGGCTCCTGTGTGTCTATAGTCTGCAAGAGACGTCCCTTATGACGAGGAACTAGACGTTAAATTCTTCCTGATTAATTGATTGATGACCTTATGTCACATTAATATTTTTATTAAATTTTTTAAATCTTTAATCATCATCATCATCATCCTCCCCTGAATCTCAGCTTAACTAAGGTCGGGATATGAATAGACTGTATCAACTCCTCTCTGTCCTACAGCATATCATCAGTCAATCCCCTATTTGAGGCTTTTCCATTCGTTAAAATTTTTGTAGCAATTTCTGGAGCCTCTGCGCTCACCAACCGAATGCCCTCTCTGACGTTGGTATGGATCTTAGTGCTTCAGTCGCCTTCTACGACACGTGCAGTCACCGATTGGTCAATTCTACAAACAACCCGGACACAACACGGGGAACATTATTTAATTCTTTAACTATCAAATAAATCAATACGAAGCTATACATTGCATCTGCACTTATTTTTGTGCATTTCGAAATGTCTGTTTTAGAGTGAAAAATACCTGAAAATTTCTACCAGTCCCACTTTCATTGGAGATTATTCGGCCATTTGTGCAGATATTATTGTGCAAATGCACCAGATTGTAGCTGGATAGTGTTCATTTTGTGTGCTGTAATGAACACGCCTTGTTCACAATTTATATATTAAGAAATACATATTATAGATCGAAAGCAAATATTATACAGCTGTTATTTATAAATATTATATGACGTAGGGTTTTTCCAAAGATTTACAATAGATGATATAAGCCGAAGTTGTAAGTGGGCATAGCTAGATTATTACGCTGGGTATTTCCAAAGTGACGCAGCTGGCGCGTAAATCGACTAAACGAGAAGTGCTGTGGTTGGCTGAAGTCGAGAGTTCGGTGTCCCCCTGGGTAGGCCCAGGTACGAGGCTGGTAGTCCACGGCAATACTCGGGTCGAGTCCGTCTCTGCGGGTATTTGCTAAGCGCCTGGGTCGAGTTCGTCTCTGCAGGCGGAAGTAGGATTACCAATTACCAGTTGACTATCAACGAATTTCTCATCGACTACGCGGAAGGCCAATTATACTACCTTCAGCAAAAGGCGATAGTAGAAACTACGGAAAGACCAATATATTTAAAGAGATAGGGAAGAATAAGTCTAAAAAGGATATGGGAGTTTTAATAGTGTAAAGAAGATAAAGTTCGCCGCAGTTAAAACAACCAATCATGTAATTATCTACTATACCAGTTTGCAAAACTAGGAAGCAGGGCAGAAAATCAAACCGTAATCGCCCAAAAATATATATAGCAGACGTGGAGTACTCTTCCACTCCCGGCTCGGGTCACCATATCACTTCGCCCCGAGAACCACGAATGTCACGGGATAGAATCTACCAAAGGAGCATGGCAGAAACTCAACCGTCGTCGCCTAAATACGTAGAAGGCGTGGAGTATGCTTCTACTCCCGACTCGGGCCAGCGCGGACACTGTGCACCGGTTCCCGAGAACCCAATTACGAAGTAGGCAAGGGGGGTTGGACCTTGGCCTACTCAGTCGGAAATGTACAAGAAAGGCCTATCGAGACGGATGATTCCGGGACCGAAGACGCAGCAACTCGGTTCCTCCTGACAAGCAGTACCCTTAGTAAAACATTCGACGAGTCCTGCCGTCTGGAAGCACTGCCGACCGGCGAGCGAGTCCAGAAGTAGACAACCGCTCGAGGACGAACAGGCAGCGAGGCTCTTCACGACATGTGCAATTAAATGGTGCAAAGATTGCATCTGCACTTATTTTTGTCCACTTTGAAATGTCTGCTTTAGAGTGAAAATACATGAAAATCTCTACCAGTCCCACTTTTATTGGAGATTATTCGGCCATTATGCAGATTGTGCAAATGCTCCAGATTGTAGGTAGATAGTGTTCATGTTGTGTGGAATTTAAATGATGCACAGATTGCATCTGCACTATTTTCTGCGCACTTCGAAATGTGTGTTTTACAGTGAAAATTGCAAAGAAAATCTCTACAAGTCCCACTTTTATTGGAGATTATTCGGCCATTTATGCAGATATTGTTGTGCAAATGCACCAGATTGCAGCTGGATAGTGTTCATTTTATGTGCAATTCAAATGGTGGAAAGATTGCCTCTGCACTTATTTTTGTGCACTTTGAAATGTCTGTTTTAGAGTGAAAATACCTGAAAATCTCTACCAGTCCCACTTTTATTGGAGATTATTCGGCCATTTGTGCAGATGTTATTGTGCAAATGCACCAGATTGTAGCTGGATAGTGTTCATTTTATGTGCAATTCAAATGGTGGAAAGATTGCCTCTGCACTTATTTTTGTGCACTTTGAAATGTCTGTTTTAGAGTGAAAATACCTGAAAATCTCTACCAGTCCCACTTTTATTGGAGATTATTCGGCCATTTGTGCAGATGTTATTGTGCAAATGCACCAGATTGTAGCTGGATAGTGTTCATTTTGTGTGCAATTTAAATGGTGCATATCCAATTAGTGCTATGTCTTAAATTTGGTACTGAATTTGAAATTTAAAAAAACACCATTATTTCGAATGTGAATGTGAATACAGGAACTGGAATACAGAACATGCGAAATTGGACTTTCGCTCTGATTACGCTTGTTGCATTAATCTCGAACCAGTATAATTTCATACGCTTCCGTGAACCTGTAGACCTATAGATTAAACATAGCACCAGTCTAGGGATTTCTTCAAAGTATAAAAATAAAGATAGCTTCGCTTTGTAGGTGCTAACGTAGAACACAGAGGTTCTTATGGTAGAATTTCTAAAGTAGTTTTGTGGTCGATATTAGTAGTATACTAAAGTGGGATTCCAGTACCGGCAAAACTATCCTATTTATGGGGGGGAAAAAATCTCAATTATTTTATTCTTCAATATTTTCGCTCAATACTTTCGCTCAAATATTGAATAAAATAATTGAAATTTTTCCTCATAAATAGGATAGTGTTACCAGTACTGGAATCCCACTTTAGTATACTACTAGTATCCATTAAATAAACCTTATTGGAGATACTACATTTCTTTTACATAATCTTACCTCCAATGAAAAGAGCTTGGTATACTAAAAAGGGATTCCAGTACCGACAATATATTTATGAGAGTAATTTTAACATTTTGTAAACATTTTAGAAAATGTACTCTTAATATATATATATATATATATATATATATATATATATATATATATATATATATATATATACATATATATACATATATATATTCTCTTTATTAGTTTTTTCAAAAAGCATCAAAAATTTAGTTTTTACATTGTTGTTGTTGTTGCGACTAATAACGAAAATTGTTTTAAGTTGGTAACATTGTTTGTTCTTGAAGATTACAGAACAAATTCTAGAATAAACATCGAATGAACAACAACAAAACTTTGTATCAAAGTATTAAATCTCATTGTATGAGCGATAGTGAAAGTTTAGGCACTTCGCCTAATAATAATGATGCAGAAAATAATTTAAATTTAAAAGACTTAGAAAATGAAATAAATGATTTGAGTAAAGATAGTGAATTATATAAAAAACAACTAAATGATCTGAAGAAACTTGTTACTCGCATGCTAAAGGATGTACCAGTCAAAAAGAAAAGAGAATATATGGACGAATATGAACAAATTCTAAACCAAGGTAACTTATTTTCCATTCTTACATGTATATTAGTTAGCTTGTAAACTAATTCTTACCGTTTGTTTAGTGAAAATATTCCTAAGTTTAATTATGATCTGTATAATTTAGTAAAGATTTAGGTTACTAGCTCCTATTGGTTGTATAAATAAATAAAACATATGGATTTATATAACTGGCTCCTAATGGGAGCCACTAAGCTCAAAATGTATTACTGAATATCACTCACTCACTATAGTAACACATTATATATTATTTTACTGGCTCCGCTAGGAGCCACTCACTATAGTAACATCTTACTGTATATATACATGTATATTATTTTACTGACTCCGCTGAGAGTCACTCACTATAGTAACACATTATATATTATTTTACTGACTCCTCTCACTCTAATAACACATTATATATATTATTTTACTGGCTCTGCTGAGAGTCACTCACTGATATTGTGTCTGTACTCATTTAACTGAAGTGTTTATGTTTATGTTTTCACAGTAGAATCAACTGAAGAAGAAGATGAAGAAGATACTGAAGAAGATGGTGATGCTCCACCTGCTAAGAAACCTAAGAATTTGGATCACTTTAGAAAATGGTTAGAAAATTTGAAGCTAGTTCCTCTAGCACCGACACGTGAACCTGAAGCTATAGACACAGATACAACAGATGTTCAAGTTCTTCTTCAACGCGTTCCGGAATGGAAAGAGACTATTGCTCGAAACGTCAATCTAAATTTGAATTCGATTCATCTTTTTAGTATAGAACTAACTAAAATTAAAGTGTCGTACATAAATCGCTTGTGTAATAATTGTAAGAAGCTTAAGATAGTAAACAATAACTTTGAAGTTTTGAATTGTAAGAAATGTGGAAGAGACAAAGGTTTAAAGACGTTTAATGATATAATGCATAATACTTATGGTTTAGCTAAATCTACAATTAACAATTATATAGACACTGTAAGAATTTGTATTGATTATCCTAAATTTCTTATGTCTAGTGCTTCATATGATATGCTTAAAAAGTATAAAGCATCTATTAAGAGGAATAACATAATGGTTACTAATACACTTAATAATATAACATATTAATTAATTACATGTATATCTGTATGTAAAATTGCGTTCTTGTTTATTTTTCTTTTATAAACGAGATTACATATGCATACGTAATATAGATTCAACCTTCATACTTAAAATATAATCGGTCTTATATGAACTCCATCATCCATCACAACACCTTTTGTATATACTGGAGATAATCCTACTTTATTCTGTTCATAAGTTTTCATTCTTTTTTTATCATATCTAAATCCTTTATTAACTCCATTAATTATTTCTCTATTAAACAAACATTCTAAATATTTATCCTTATTTATTATATTACTATTATAGGTTTTTGTTTTCTGAATACCTTTGGATGATGCTTTATTTTTATCCTTTCCCCATACATAATAAGTTTTACTGCATAACGCTACCATACCATCACCTTCATATTCTATTTTAAATAATCCAGGAGTTCTATTTGAATATTTGTCCGTTACAAACCATTTATGTTTATTCTTTTCAAATTCATCCTTTAATTCAGGTTTTATCAGATTCTCAAAATTATCACTCAGAGCCATATATGCAGAATCTGTAGCCATTTCTATATACTGGAAATCGGATCTATCTATATATTTATCTATACAATCGTAATAAAACTGTAACATCTTTAATTTCGAATCATCATATATACTACAAGCGATTTGTATAGGTATATTCTGATTAACCTTTTTAGAGTTTTTAGTTACTTCATACACTCCATTATATTCTTTTGCTCCGTAATAAAAGTAATCATTTTTAGCTCTATTAAACTGCACTTCATTACAATATTTTACCTTTTTAAATTTATTCTTATTCATACCCGTTCTTCCAAATCCTGCATTACCTACTAATTTTGCACCTTCAGCAATTATCGCATATTTAGTATCTTTATCACCTTTTCTTCTTTCATCCGATACCCAATCCATAAATCCCTTAAACGGTTTCCCTCTTTCAGCTTCAATAACACCATGTAATTTAGTAATAACACATCCATGCTCTATTAACCATTTCAATCTTGTAGATTTAATTAATATTTTTTCTGCTTTTAATGTACCAATAAGTTTTCTACTTTTTGTAGGTTTTCTACCTAATTTCTGTATTAATTCTTTTGTATATTCTCCACACATATTTTCATCATACTCTTTATTTTGAAATATTGGACACAGTTCTCCGAAGTAATTCCATTTATCTTCAGGCACTTCTATATCAACTTCTAAAAATCCAAAGAATGTATCTAAATCACAATCATTAGTTTCTTTCCAATATAATTTACCACAAGGCATTTCTTCACCTATACAATATAAATATAATGCATTAGCATCATATCCTACTATTTTCTTTACTAATTTTCCTTCTTCTGAATTAATATTCCATTTTTCATCGTAATAATTCACTCTGCTAATTTTTGTTTTATCCTTTTCGTGATATCTGTGAAAAACTATAGATGCTCCACCAACTATATCAACTATATTTTGTTTTAATTTATAAAAAGCATCCTTATTTTCTTCACTAAACAACCAGATCATAGGATGATTCTTTGCCCATCGTAATAATGCTTTATTCCTATAAAACTTCTTATAGGGTTTATCTGATCTAGATTTATTACATTTCTGACAAGATAAAACACAATTATCTTTAACATGAGGTTTTTTACAATCAACTCTATCTAGTGACCAAGTATCTCTACACAAAAAACTCCAACAATAATGACAACGATAATTATCTCTACTGAATATATTTCTAACATCTTCAACTGTTACATTTTGACTTGGATCTCTTTTCTTATCTTCATCTTGTTTTTTATAATTACTTATTCTCTTCTCTAATTCTTTATCCTCGACTCCAATATAGAGACAGTAATAATTACTTCTTTTAGCATTTCGTAAATACTTTTCAAACTCTTGTATTTGATACTGATATAAAATATTTTCAGCTAAACCAGGAAGTGAAAATGCATCTTTATACATATCCAGTTTAAATTTATCATAAAACTCTTTCTGTTTTAAACACGCTTTTAACATAGGTCCTACATCTAAATTATTATACCATTTTAATAAATCTTTAACTAAATTTATATTATTTTCTTTACAAATTGTTATAAGTTTATTAAAATCATCCTCACACATTTCTTCTCCTCTTAATGAAGAATAGAAATCCTCTCTCTTCAAATCTTTTACTAAATAATTAAGCTTATCGTAACTATCAAACCATTCATAAGGAAACCATCCTTTTTGTTCATCAATATCATACGCATTAATAAATTTACTTAAACTTGTTCCTGCTGCGCAATAGTTCATTTGATCTAGGAATATAAAATTATTCGTTTTTATAGCTTTATATCTATTCCCTTCCTTAATAACAAAAGGAGTTTTATCTCTTGTTAATATTTCATTTATGAAACCTTCATTAGTTAATAAACTAATATCGTAAAACCCACTATTAAAACCTACAATTGGTATAGCAGAACAATATGATTCGACTTGTTCTTTATATTTTCCTTCTAAACGATCTAATAATGGTTTCATTTTTCTAAGCATTAGTTCCTTAGCCTCTGCTGCAACTCTATCAAAATATTTAAACATATCTTTTACTAACTTTTTAGGATCCTTAGATAATATGAATTTAATTTTTTCAAATCCCAATACATTACTAGCTATTGATACTGATACTGGTATATGTCTACTAACATAGTTTAATTTATTTTCTTTTTCTTTTGCAAGTGGTATAAATACTCTGTTTTGATCATCATAAGTGTATTTCTTAACCAGACTTTTAAATGTATTACTATTTATTTTAATCATTTTCATAGTTTCTGGATTCCTCACTCTATCGATCATAACTCCTGAGTATATTTTCTCAAGAACTGATTCTAAATCAAAAGTTATCATATAATCATACTTGTAATCTATATCTACATCAAAATAATCAGATAACTCTACAATTATATTTCTTTTCTTTTCCCATAATTGTGGATGTGTATTAAATACATCTTTTTGCTCTAAAGTACAAATATCAATATGTCTTTGCATATCGTAATTATCTCTAAACTTTCCGTTACATCTTCTGCATACAAATTTACTTCCTCCTAGTTTTTGTAAATCTGTGATGTATGAGAAGTGATTTAGATATAGATTTAAATATATTTGCATCCTATTTTCATCACAACAGAATGGTGATTTACGTACATACTCAATACTTTCATCTTCATAGTAACTAACTATATTAATAGCATACTTATTATTTACTTCTTCATATTTATCTAACTCATTAATATAATCAAATCCTTTATAATCGAGTTTATATTTTCCATAAAAATTTATAAATAATTCTTTCATCTTTGATTTATAACGATCTCTTCTACAACCTTCTACTAAAGCCATACATCCCCAAAAACACATATTATTTTCCACTTCCGCTAATCCAACAATACTCATACAATTATTAATGTAGTCTGGTAATATAACATTACCACCTATCGGGAAATCTAATCTAGTTACATCCACAGCCATAGCATACAATCCAATTAACGCTACGTGTGAATCTTGAAGTTTATGTACTAAATGTTCAAAGATTTTATCTCTAGTTACACTTCCTTTTAATTGCTTTAGATCATCCAGATTCTTCACTGTTACTAGCTTATTAAAAAAGAAGTGATTAGTTCCAGGTTTATATAGCTTTATTTCTCCATCCTTACTAGTTATATAACCAAAACTGATATTTAATTTTATAGCATTATTTTCTTTATAATATATTTTATCAAAACTTTCATAAATTTTATTCAAAGAATTTATGTAATTGAAATAGTATAATTTTAAATATTTACTTTCCTTTTCCTCTCCATAAATACTTCTTTCTTTAGCTATC
Organism: Enchytraeus crypticus; assembly: GCA_905160935.1. NCBI lineage: Eukaryota > Metazoa > Annelida > Clitellata > Enchytraeida > Enchytraeidae > Enchytraeus > Enchytraeus crypticus. Next base: position 239,995 of record CAJHZI010000813.1, on the reverse strand, counting down.
ATCTTTTCAATTTTTACATCTGAATCTGATTTATTAAATATCCAATACGATCCATCTAATATTATTTTATCTTCTTCTTTGGAAATAAGTATATTTTTATCTTTATCATATATATAATTTTTTTTCAGTAAAGATTTAAATACTTCACCATCTACATTAATATTTCTTCTACTTTCTGGATTATACACTGTTCCATTCTTTACTTTTTTTATAGATAGAGTTGATTGTACAGATAACTTCGTGGGAATAATAAATACATTCCTTTGTTCGTTATAAATATACCCCATTTTTTCCAAAGTTTTAAATCTCTTACCATCTACTTGAATCTTATTTTTAGTTAAAGGGCTAGTAACTTTTCCATTACGTGTAGGTTTTTCCTCAAATCCAATAAACACATTCTTTTGTGCATCATAAGGATATTTCGTACATAATTTTTTATGTAAGCGGGAAGCTACTTTTATCATTCTTTTCGTATCTGGATTCTGAACCCTTTTTAATGCTTGATCATTTTTCATTACATCTGAAGATGTCGAAGCATCTAACTCTTCTTTTGTCACCTCCATTTATTAGGAGAAAGATTATATAAAAGAAAAATTCTTTCATTAAATAAATTACTAAATAAATGGATCCCTCAATTTTATCTGGTGATTTAATTAGAAGAGTGAAAAAGTATGATACAGAGGAAGAGAGAAAACAAGCAAAGTTAAGAGCTGAAAAAAAATATGCAGCTAAAAAATATTACTGTGAAATTTGTAATAAAACTATGAAGCTAACTAATTATTCTGATCATATTGAAACAAACCTTCACTTTCGTAATTTTCTTTCATCGTGTAACAAATGAATAAAATGTTATACATTAATTACCAATAGCTACCCAATGACATTGATCACCTGGTTTATAATGACCTTCTACTAGATATTGAAAACCATCTTTTGTAATATTACATGGATTAATATGTAGAGCCCAATCATACCCATATTCAAATGATCTCACTAACTGACAAATGACAACTGGAGGGGTTGAGAATTTATGAGGTGTAAAACCAGATCCACCACTAAATCTTGAACTGAGTATATTTTGCTTTCCAAACTCTACTTTCATTTATTAGTCAGAAAGTTTTTTAAATCATTTATTGGCAACCACTCGTTAAATTTATCCGGCCATCCCTTATATTTAACTAATACATACTTTTTACCTTTTACTGTCTTCCGTCCTAATATCTTTTCAATTTTGTATTCCACTTCCTCTCCAGGATTATATACACTAAGTTCCTCTTCATAAAATATTCCATTCAAATCTTCTCCTTTTATATCTTCCAATTTGTACACAATAGGATTTCCCATAATAATTTGTTTTATTTTAAAATATTCTTCTGTAAAGTTTGGTAAATAACCTTTATCGAATATGCTTTTATATTTAGAAATTCTAACCGTTTGTCCAACTCTATAAGTAGGTACTCCTGTTTCTGCAGTTATGTAAGCACCATAAATATTCCACCAAACTGTTTCTGAATTTTCCTCTTTACTAGCTTCTATAGGAGTCATTTTAATAGTAGAGTGATAAGAATTATTATAATCATTGACAAGTTTCTGAATTACATCTATCTACTTTCTAGTTTCATTATAGGTAAAATATTTAAACATTCTACTCTTAAGAGATCGGTTAAATCTCTCTACTATCGCAGCTTTCTTATCTGAAAACGTACTAAAATATTTAATATTTTTAGAATCAAGTAATTGTTTAACGTTTTTATTATAAAACTCTTTACCTTCATCAAATTGTATCTTATCAGGAATTCTACCTTCTGAAAATATTTCTTCAAAAGCTTTACATGTTTCTAATCCAGTTTTAGTTGCTAGAGCTTTAGTCCATACATATCTACTGAAGCAATCTATAATGTTTAACATATAATTATAATTATTATTCATTTCTGAAAACTCTCTCATTTCTACTAAATCAGCTTGCCACTGTTCATCAATTTTATTTACTCTAGTTTTTCTGTAAACGTGAGGTTTAGTATATAATTTATGTAATGTATAAGTACTTTGCTCATCTAACCATTTTCTCAATTCATGCTTAGTTATATTCTTCTTATCAAGTTTAATTTGTTTCCAAAATTGAGATTCACTTGTAAATGCAATATTGCTATCTAAATTGTAATAGAGATTTCTGAGATACTGTTCTGTCATTTACAGTTAATAAATGCTGTCGGATAAACTAAAAGATCATTTGCTTAGGAAATTAAATAAATCTCAACTTAAAATAAAGAAACTAAAAAGGAAGCGTCTTGTGTATAAAATATTATTATTTACAGCTGGAGGTTCTATTATAATTTCTGTTATATTAGCTAGTATTTCATCATTAACATTACCTCCAATTATTATACCAATATTAAGTATTACTACTGGTGTTTTAACTGGATTAAGTGCAAAATTTAGATTTGAAGATAATAAAGAGAAAATTACTAAGGAAATTGCTATATTAGATAAATTACAAAATAAAATACATTATGTTGTTTCTTGTAATGGAAATTTATCTGAGAGTGAATATAATGAAATATTAAGAGAATTCTAATTCACAAATCACATGCTCTATCATATCTTCTAACAGTATCCCATCTTCATCTTTTAGAGTTATTCGTATTGAAGTAAAATCTTTTGAACTTATATATTTTCGGTTGTTAGGAAATTTATGATAAAAATATTGTTTTGTTGGATTAATCAAAAATACTCCCATTATATCAGATTTTTCTCCGTTAAAAATATTTCTATCCTTTTCTAATATGCTACAGTGAACATAGCAAATATAATCAACTTTTTGTCCTAATATACCAACTTGCTCTATTATAATAGAATTTAATTTAATCGTACTGTAGTGTGTTAAAACATCATCTTTAAGATATAATATTATATCAGAATGATTTTTACTACCAAGTTTTAAACTATCTATAATTAAACTCATTTATTTAGCTAATTTTTACTATATCTTCTGGAATTATTTTATGTAAAACTAACCAATCTCTAGATGTTACAGATAATGTAATAACTGCTGTTAATTTTATAAAATCTTCTAGATCTGGTTTAGATGGATCTCCTACATTTAACTTAACTAACTTTTTACCGATCATTGAATATCCTATTGCAAGTCCTGTAATTACAGCTGAATGATATAAAGTATTAATAATATCTTTGGTTTGCGGAGTTCCCATTTAGATAGTTAAAAATTACAAAATGTTCTTTCCTTTACTGTTTCTATTTTATTAGATACAACTCGAGGTTTAGATTTACATTTATAAACACATATACCTGCTACTATTCCAACTATTACCAAACCTCCATAACAATAGTAATTATAATTTGACTCTGGTTTAGTTGTATCTGAAGCTAAAACTTTCTTTTGTTTAGAAAGTTTACGAAGTTTTCTTCCCCATTCTACTCTACCCTGATTTTTTACTTTTTCTGTTGTAACTTTCTCTTCTTCCATTTATACAGAATATTTTTTATTGTTCTTTATAAAGTTCTTTTAAAGTTCTTTTAAAATTCTTTTAAAGTTCTTTACAAAGTTCTTTACTTTCACATATTTCTTGACACTGTATTTTTACATGTTTTAGTGTAATAAAACTTAAAGAGAATAATGACATTAATTTACCACAAGTTCTAGCAACAGGACACATTATATTTTTAAGTTCGGTTGTTAATATATAATCATTGTTAAGATCGCTTTCTAATTTTTGAACATCATCTATAGGTAGTATTTTATTAACAGCTTTAGCATAAACACCTATAATACTATTTACAATACCTTCTCCAATTTTATTTGCGTAATTAAGTTCATAAATTTTATAATAAGCTTCAATTTCATCCTGACTCATTGAATCTAAATCCTTTACATTGATCGATTTACCTAAATATTCTTTTGATTGTCCAGTGGATATAATAACATTTAAAGTTTGATATTGTTTACTATATATAACAGGTTCGTTTAAAATCTCAGATTCCATTTATTGGCAATAAAAGCTAAAAGGTTGAGTTAATTTAAACATTACTTTAGAAGATTTATTTTCTTTTAAATATGTAATTATTTTTTCTTTTTCTTCCTTGCTAAGTCCTATATCATTTTCAGAAAATGAACTTTGTCTAGAATCTTTATCCTTATCGTAAAACAAAACTAACATTGAAATATTTTCTCTAAAATCTTTTACAATTGCATTATACTTTTGGGTACATATCCAAGTACTTATATTTGCGTGTCTGCCGTGAAAAGCTAATTTAGTTAAAGCAGTAGCTTTATGCTTAGCATCATTTAAATTAGCACAATCATCTATTATTATTAATGTTTGTTCTTGTTCATCTTTAAACTTTTGAAATATAGTGTCTAAAACCTCATTTAACTTTTCATTTATAATTATAGGTATTACATCTGGGTCCTTTAATATCCACTCTCTTTTGTAAGTTTTATTGTAATGGAATGTTGGACAAATTATAAAAATATAATCAAACTTGCTTTTATACTCTTTTTCTAGTAGATTAAGTAAAAAATATGTTTTACCAGAATTAGTCATTCCACTTATTAACATATTAAATGGGGGATTCATTTACTGCAAGTGATTTAGCAAAGCTTAAAATATATGTGAATGAAAATGATTACTTTGAGGCGAGAAATATTAATATATTTACTAATTACATTTTAACGTTTTATAGCGCAAACTTGATTGCTAAATGGCAAGCTAAATGTGATATGACATTTTATCAAAATGAATTAAACTTTGCTGTTTGGTGTGCTAGTACTGGATGTGGAGTATCTATTAATGAACATTTAAATTCAAAAGATAAACTAGTCTCTTCTGTATTTAGATTTCATGTTTATTATCAAACAAGAAAAATACTTGAAGAACTTTCTTGCACTATTCCACAAGAAAGCATTTTTAATGCAACCGATAATAGGATAAATATGAAAAACTTTGAGAAAATATATAATGAATTCAACATAAGTACAGGAAAAGATTTTAGAATTAAAGTAGGTGATAATAATGGTTTAGGAACAATGTTTGATTATGTTTCACGTATTGGTTATAGATCACTGAAGGAAGCTACTTATGATCCTAGTAGTTTTGGATTTATTGAAAATAGTACATATGGACTTCATAAAATTGATTACGTGTGGCAAAAAGATGCAACTGATGGATGGAAATATTTTTTATTGGAAAAATCAGATAAATTTACAAGAGCTGGATTAATAAGACTTGATGATTCAATACGTGCATATGTATATTGTATTTTAGGTGCCCAAGCACAAACTAGATCTTCCATTTTAAATTCTCCAGAAACGCAACAAACATTTGTAAATCTATTAGAGAAAAGTATAAGTAGTATGTTTTCAATTCCTGAAACTATTAAACAGTATGAAGATTCTATATCAAATACACGTGCTAAAATTGATTTTGTTATAGGAATTGGTCTTTACATGATTCCTTCTAATTTAATTTTAAATATTGGTTCAATTCAAGGATATAACAATAATGTTATCATTGCTACACAAAATATGAAATTGGGTTATAATAAAAATATAAACGAACCCATTGAAACAACTATACTACATACTGAAAATAAAACTATGCTAAAGTCTGAAAATAAAATAATTGAGGTTTCAAACAATATTTATTTATATGCTGGTGTTAGTGCTTTAGTTTTTGGTATTTGTTTTTATTTTAGAAAAAATATATTCTGAAACAAATAGTATTATGGTTAGTATTAAGAGTATTAAATGTTCAGAGAAAAATAAAACTAATTCACCAGCTTTTTGTAATAGAAAACTTATAATACTTCCAATAACACCAGGTAAAGCTATTAAAACCTTTTTCGCTAAATCTAATAACCAGTTGGATAATTTTACTAATATCTTTTTAACACTATTGTTAGAATTTGGAGCTGAGGGTCCTGGTTTTAGAGCTGAAACAAATACAGCTATAATCATTCCTATAGCGGTTAAAATTGCTCCTATAGTTAATCCATCCCTTCTAAACAACTCTTTTAACCTTTCACCTAGAGATCTAGTTTCGTCGTTTATAATTTCATTTATACGCTTAAATTGATTATTAACAACTTCATTGTATCTTCTCCTAGCTTGCAATTCCAAATATTCATAATACTTTACTAATTCTTGCATTCTATTTCTATCCTCTGTTGTATTAGCTTCTTGTAATTGTTTTTGAGCCTTATTCTTTTCTTTTTTAGCCCATTCCTCAGTTGCTTTAAAACTTTTTATTTTCTCTTTAATAGCAAAAGTTTGTTCTGGAGATACTGTTTGCAAATCTCTATCTTCTTGATGTTGCTCTTGAAGTTGCTGTAACTCTATTTGTTCAGATTCCTCTCGATATCCTAATTTATTTAAAAATTCACGTCCATCGATATGTTTTTTTAAAGTATTAATGGAAAGAATATTTTTGGATCCTTTAGTACTGATTCTTTTATTATTATAACTAATATAACCTTCATTATCTATAGTAAGTTTTCGGTATACTGATTTATCTAACTCCTTAGTAATACTTCTAAGGTGTCTAATGTTTGAAATAAATTCTTCAATTCTCGCATCATTATTTAATTCTTCTGTTGTTCTAGGTACATCGGGAAAATCTATTGTTGTTTCAGCTATAGGTATTTGTTCTCGAGGTTCTTCAATACGAAACTCTGTTTCTTCTATCGGCATTTATTAACTATTAAATGGAAATTGGAAAATATTTAACACCATACAGGAGTCATAAGTCCTCAGTAGATTTTAAAGGGGAAACGTGTTACGAAACTATTACATTTTCACCTTCTACAGCTAAATCAGGAGATATTTTGTATGTAGAATATCCAAAACTTAAAGAACAGCTTATAATTCCTGATACTTTTGCTTTAACATTTGATCTTAAAGTTGAGTTAAATCCTGCAACAGCTGGTAAGGAAGTTAAAAATTATCCAGTAAATAATGTTGCTGCAAATATTATATCTAAAATATGTATTAAATTAGGATCGGAAACAATTTATGATTTAGATTATTCATATCTTTATAACACATATAAAGATCTTTGGTTAAGTACAAATAGTAGAAACAACTTAATCTTTGAAGGAATTCAGGAATTGGAACTGAGAAAAATGAGAACAGATATTAAAGCAAAATTAGAAAAAGCTAAATTAGTTAATACTCGAATGAGAAATACTTTTGAAAAACGATATAGATTACCTATTAATTTTGATATGATTTCTAATCACATGCCTCTATCTGGAGAATTATTGGAATCAAAACTAACATTTGCATTAACAGTTTCTAATGCAAAGTATATCTTAAATTATGAAACAATCCCTACTTTTCAAATGAATAATATATGCTTAGAGTTTGAAACAATAAAATATTCACCTCTTTATAGATCAGTTGAAACTGAATTAATAGCTAGAACTGCATTTCTTTATGATCACATACATCACTATAAACGTGAAGAAATTAGTAAAGAAGCAACTTTAATAAACTTGGAAATTACTGGATTAAATAGAAAATCACTTAAAGGAATTCTTTTAATATTTGTAGAAGATTTTGAAGATGGTAAGAGAGATTCAGAACATTTTATAAATCCTGGTATAAAAGATGTTAAATATACAATAGATGATTTACCGAATAAGTATTATAGTCAGGGTTACAGTGAAAAGTATCAGTGGAGAGAAATAAGTAAACACTTTTTGAGTGAAGATCAGAAACTTAATGATGATAGTTTTATGAATTTAATAAACTATTACTCTGCACATAACTTTGCACTATGGACAGATTTAAGAGCTACAGAAGATAATAATTTACATGGTTCTGGAAAACTACATAAAGATAAAATACATATGGAAATAACTAAAAGCAATCACGGTTCTGGAAAATATACAATGCATGTATTTATTGTTTCTGATGCAAGAATTATTATAAAAAATAAAAAACTGTTAAATTGTGAAAAGTAAATGGCAACTGCAGCAATGATGATAGGAGGAGCAATTGTTAGTGCTGCGGCATTTACCATCGGAAATGCAATATACGATAAATATGGAAGAGATGATGGATCTGAAGAAAGGTATAGACATGATAAAGCTATTGAAGATTTACAACGTGCTAATCAAGAATGGAATCAAAAAAGATTAGATACGTTAGATTTTATTAATAATAAAATGAGAGATAAAAATGATGCAAGAAGCACTTTTGATGATGTAGATAGAGCATTAGAATTTTATAATAAGACACATCCTGATGGTGCAATTAAATTATCTAGAAAACCTGTATTAAGTGATTTTTATAAACCTAATAATGAGCAAAAATATAATGAAATATTTGTTACTACAGTTATAGGAAGTATATCTGGTTATGTTGCTTATAAATTTTTTTAATGAAAAACATTAAAAAATGATTAGGTTATATATATATAGGAGCTATTTGAAAATGTATTCTTAATAAATATTTTACTTCAGAGTATGAATTATTTTACATTCAATCTTATAAATGATGAAGTTGGATTATATCCAGGAACCAATGCGTAGTATACTAATGTGGGATTCCAGTACCACTCTATATCTACTAGGGAGAATATCTCAAAAATTGATTCTTCAATATTTTCACTCAAATAAAATAATTGAGATATAGCACAAATCTCTCTTTTAGTATACTATTGGTATCCATTAAATAAACCCTATTTGAGATACTACATTTCTTTTATATAATCTTACCTCTAATAAATGGAGTCACAACTACTGAAGCTTGCAGATTTAATAATAGATCATTCATATTATGTAGTTGGTTACAAACCGATAAATACTAAATTTGGTGATACTTATATTGTTAAGTGTACACACACTGATAAGAGTGAAGAATTTGAAATGTTTGCATCTAAATTAATAGCTTCATATATTTCTCAATATTCTCCCAAAGATAGGTTTATATTCACTGTTAGAAAAAATTCAAAATACACTTACGCACAGATTCCTGGATATAATCCAAGTTCATCATTTATTAGATTGAACGTAAAATAATTCATACTCTGAGAAAAAATATTTATTAAGAGTACATTTTCTAAAATGTTTATAAAATGTTAAAATTCCCGTATTAGAATACTCTGAGAGAGAATATATATATATATATTAAGAGTATATTTTCTTAATTCTTTATACAATGTTAAAATTCTCGTATTAGTATACTCTGAGAGAGAATATATATATATATATATTAAGAGTATATTTTCTAAAATGTTTATAAAATGTTAAAATTCCACTCATAAATATATTGCCGCTACTGGAATCTCTCTTTAGTATACTCTGAGAGAATATATATATATATATATATATATATATATATATATATATATATATATATTAAGAGTACATTTTCTAAAATTACCCTCATAAATATATTGTCGGTACTGGAATCCCTTTTTAATATACTAAGCTCTTTTCATTGGAGGTAAGATTATGTAAAAGAAATGTAGTATCTCCAAAAAGGTTTATTTAATGGATACTAGTAGTATACTAAAGTGGGATTCCAGTACTGGTAACACTATCCTATTTATGAAGAAAAATTTCAATTATTTTATTCAATATTTGAGCGAAAGTATTGAGCGAAAATATTGAAGAATAAAATAATTGAGATTTTTTCCCCCCCCCCCATAAATAGGATAGTTTTGCCGGTACTGGAATCCCACTTTAGTATACTACTGATATTCAAATTTGAACGTTGGATTACTAATATATAAATTTGTGCATATAGTCGTAGGCCTATGTGTCAAAAATTTGCGATCGAATATTTTACTTTGGATTGTGTCTCTAGTTACTATATTTTGCGCGATAGAACTATTGGATATTTTCGTTTCTTTGTACACTGTCTGTAAGTGTACGGCGGGATTAGCGCACTTGGTTTAGTTGCGCGTCTATTATCGAAGTTAAGCTGCATCGACCTCGGTTAGTACTTTGTGGGCGACCACCTTGCAAGACCGAATGTTGGTAAAAGCTTAGGAAGGAAAAATCCCAGAGTGATGAAAGATTATTCTTAAATCCGCGCCGGCTGCAATTGATGCGCCATGAAAAGGCAACGATTACTAATAACCATGGAGAGCAAGAGGAAATGGGTGTTAAACAAGCATCTGTGCTTCCTGACCCAGTGTGCCGTTATAAAAAGTACTATTTAATTCGTGTTTTATTTAATCAATTTCATTTCATTTTTTGTAAACACGCCTTCGTGATTAAAACCTTTCGATTAAATTCAGCGAGCTCTCGAGGCTGAGGTCAATGTTCTAGGATTAAAATAATTTAATGAACATTAGAGACCTTGACACTGGTGCCCAGACCCGGGATTTGACCAAATATAGTTAGAATATTTAATGGAATGTTTTTGGTGCCCGTAAGATTGAACTGTAGCTATTAATTAGTAAGGAAAAATTAAGTTTTCTATTAGTCAAAGCGATAGAAAAATAGGACGATATTTAATCATAGGTAGGAATCTACAAATAAATAGATTTTTATTAAATTAGATTATTATAGAACTTTATTGACCAATTTCCAGTCAATAAAAAGGATTTCAGATTAAATCGTTGGGTAAGAAGTTTATTTTTCTATAAATGCAATATACTATTTAAATTTGAAAGAAATCAAAAGCGAAAAATAAAGCTATTTTCCGCTGGTTGCTCTGGTTGGGCTGGTGACGTTGGACTGAATTTCCGGATTTTGGAATTGCACCGTTTTTGGACCTTCTTTTTGCTCGCCGGGTTGATTTTTGTCTCAATAGTGCTGGATGTTGTCATTGATGACTGTAGCACTCTAATTGTTGTTGTTGTTGGTAGCATTTTGATTCGCCATTTTGAAAGATATGCAACCATTCGGTAGATGGAGGAATATAAATAGAGATAGTGTAGAAATTAAATAAAAATATTTTGAAAAGTAACTTAATTGGTTATAATCGAGCATTATAACAGAAAGATCGTCGTAAAATATAAATTAAATAAATTATAGAATAGCATCGCTACGTTAGAATATTAGTTACTATTAATATTTCCGAAGTTATGAAAAAAATTCAGTGATAAATTTAAACATCAGCATTCCCGAAAATCACATAGGGCCTAGTTATGAAGAAATTTCACCTACCATATACAAATATGCGTGTATAGCGTATATAATGCGAGTATTAAGTCTTAAGGAAAATATAGATTAGAATTAAAGTAGAGGAATTAAACAAGTCCAATATAAAATTCCACGCACAAACTCCAGTTTATTTTTAGACAGACATTTTTTAAATGTTCTTTTGAAAGTCTTCATTTTGTTTGGTTCAAATAATAGTGCCTATAAGAAACTGCGTTACAGGTTGGTTATGTGATCAAACAAGATTATTGAATCAAACAGAACTAGGATCTAGGACTTAATTATTTAAACTGGAAAGTTCTGTAAAATGTAAAGACTTTGCGTTGATATCTTGATTCCGCTGTGAATACATTGTCACTACATTGTTTGATTATATTGTCACTGCATTGTTTGATTACATTGTCTATGCAAGTGTTAGAGAAATTACATTGAAGTTGAATTTATTACAATGAAGTTGTAAAAATGATTGAATTGTTAAACATGATATTGTAAATCTGTGAAAGATTACATTGAGAACAACAATTGCTTATTAGAAGAAAGCTAAATAGAGGTGTCTAACCAATAAAATGTGTATTATTGAATTTGTAGCTTTATAGTGGCATTTTATCGTAGTGCACTACGTTAGTGTACTGAATTACGTTATATGTGGATCGATTGGTAACGTACGTAATTTTGCGGACATTACATGTGCTTCTATTATTAACTGAGAATCAGTGTATATCAGCAAATTAATCGCTAAAGAAATATTTTGAATATATTTCCAAACTGAAAATGGCTGATAAATCAAGGCTACTCGTGCCTAAGACAACAGCTACAGTATCGGCAGTTTCGACAGCAACAGTTGCTACGACAACGCAGTCAACAGCTGTATCATATAAAGTTTCCCCAGGAGCAACTATAAGATCTAATGACAGTGGACTATCTCATGCAGCGGCAAAGGATTTTGTAGACGCAGATAGAGAACTAGAAGTAGAGCACCAACTATATAAAGTAGTGGTAAAGTCAGGCACTGAGAGACTAATCAGAGAATTATCTGCCTACGATACAAAGTTCAGCGAGAATGAAATAAAGAGAATGTCTAGACCAGAAGTAGTGCATTATGTCATGCAGCTACGGAAACAAGCTGGTGTCATTAGGTCAGTTAAAACACTACTAGATTTTGAACCGACCACATTTGAAGCAAATAGATACCTACAATTGCAGGAATTATCTACTTCAAAGAAATCAGGAGACGTGTCACCGAATCCAGAAAGCCTACCTGAACAAAAATCTCAAACTAGTCAACAAGCTATATCCTTGGATATCAACGCATTAATTGCACATCTAGTAGCATAGCGTGAAGAGGAGAAATGAGACGCAAAATTAAAAGAGGAGAAAGCAGAGAGACTGCGAGAAGCCGAAAAAAGAGAAGCCAATAGACTGCGAGAAGACGAGAAAAGAGAAGCCAATAGACTGCGAGCAGAGGAGAAAAGAGAAGCAAAAGAAAATGATGAAAGAACAGAACTAAGAAGAGAAACAGAGAGAAAAGAAATGGAAAGAGTGAGATACGAGGAAAGATTGGAGTTTCAGAAACATATCAGTAAATTAGAAGAACAAAGAATACAGGAGCTTGAGGAAGAAAGAGTATATAAAGATAAGGAGTATTGTGAGAGAAAAGAAAAAGAAGAATTGGAAAGAATTCACCGAGAAAAATTAGAAAATCAAAGAGGTTACAGATTAAAAGTTGCTTTAGACAACATAAAAGGAACGCTGTACAACATGCCATCGGAACCATTTGCAATACCAGGATATCTTGTACAAATGGAACACGTATTTGAATCTTTTGGAGTGGACAAAGACTTACGAGTAGCCCTACTGACTCCATACTTAAACAGCAAAGCTAGACAGCCAATACTAGCTTTAATGACGGAACAGACAAACGACTACGACATGTGGAAGTCATTAATTCTGAAGGAATTCCAACTGACACCTACATCATATCGTCAGAATTTTTGGAGTATGACGAGAAAAGACAACGAAAGTTGTACACAATTCAACAATGGACTAACGACAGTGTTGAAATATTATATAGAGTCAAGAGGAGTAACAACTTTTGAGGAACTTAATGATCTCATCGTAAGGGGCAGATTGAGAGATTCTCTGAAAACTTATTGAAGAAACCATAACAACGATAAGGAACAAGACCTAACACGAAGTAAAATGGCAGAAATTGTCAACATCATCGAGACGTCTAGAAGTTAAAATTACGTATATAACCATTAGCCTTCATGACATACAATTTTTTTAAGGATACAATGCCTGCAACAAAGAGAACCAAGAACAGATTCCTAGAGTAGGAAATGAGAATAAACGGAGATCAAGATCAAAGGACATCGTTAACTGGAGAGATAAAATTTAAAAGTCTCAGAGAAATTCACTTGATCAACTAAGAAAACCAACAAACGGAATGAAATGCTATTTTATGCAATAGATAGACACAAAGCGAACAAATGCTGAGGAAGAGCAAAAGGAACACATCCAGACGCCTGTTGCAACTGTGGTAGACTTGGTCACAAAATTTTGAATTGTCCCAGCGAATCTGAAAAGGAAACAAAGTTAAAATCAGTTTATAGAATAAACGTACAAGAGAATGAGGTGAATATATCAGAGACAGAAAGGACATATCCACGTAAAGAGGTTTCCTAAATCCAGTTTGATTCATTTACAAATAACAAATTTTGCGAGTTTTGATGGGAAAATTGTTGAATTTCTCAGAGATAGTGGAGCAGAAATATCAGTACTTCATTCAAGTATGGTTCCAAAAGGAGTAATAGAAAGTCAAACAAATAGAAGTAAGTTTAAGCTACAGTCAGCATTTGGTAAGCTAGTAACTGCCAGGGAAGTAATAAAACCAGTAAGGCTTATTAGAAAAGAAAATGGGAAAAACATGGACATCCCAGAAACCATGCTAGGTTGTGCAGTCACACCCAGTATAGTAAGCAAAACAGCACTACTAATTGAGGCAGATGTAAGACTATTATTTGAAGCAGCAGAGGCAGCGGAGTCAGCAGAAACAACAAGCAAGAATGGAAAAGAAGAACACAGTCAAGCAGATGAGATTCCAGAAAATGAAACTCACAAAGAAACGATTGGTCAGATTACCGATCATTATGTTAGGAAAATTGATATGGAAAAAGGAGTAAAAGGACAAAATAGTGTATCAGAAATGAGGGTGCTAAACGACATGGACAAAGAGCAAACTGAACAGTTTAGAGAAGATCAGAAAACTGATAAATCTTTGTCAGAATGCTGGAAGCGATCAGAAGTAAACGGGGATAAATTTTTTTGTAGATGGCAATAACATTTTGCTATACAGAAAAACAATGATTAGAGGTCAGGAAGTAAAGCAACTCATAGTTCCAGTGGTATATAGAGAACGCATAATTTATAATGCTCATGATTCATTGTGGAGTGTACATATGGGACACATTATGAATAACGAGAAATATAGAAAGGACTGGGATAAACTATTTCAAAATTTATTGTGGTCGTACAGAGATACACCACACTCTACCAATAAAGTATCACCACATCAATTAGCTTTTGGACATGAGATGAATGGTCCACTCTCAATATTAGAAAATCACTGGACTGGAAACAAGATGACAGAAAAGCCATTGCCAGAAGATATTAAGAAATACTTGGAAAAAGTTAAGGAGAAAATAGATTTAGCTCTGGAATTGGCTAAAGAAAATGCTGAAAAAGAATAGAAGAAGTACAGAAAACATTACAACGTGAGAGCTTATGAAAAAAAAATTTGAAAAAGGAGAACAAGTACTAATACTAAAGCTAAGCAGTACTGAGAAGCTGTTATCCACCTGGATAGGACCTGCAACCGTTCATAAAGTGTTAGGAAATAATTCATATCTTGTGAAATTAGAAACAGGTGCAATTGGGCAGTTACATGCAAATGATTTAAGGAAATTTGCACATCGAGTGAACACATTAGGGATCATATTTGAGGAAGATGAAGACTTTGGAAAGATTGAGAGGTATCCAGAGACAAAAGAAGAAGAAAAAACTTTCAAGAATTTCAAATTCAATTAAGTGAATTGAAATTAGATCACCTATCGAAGGAAGAAGAAGAAATTAAAAATTTGTTAGGAGAACATCCAAAAGCATTCAGTTCAAAACCCGGACATTGCAAAATTATGGAACATGAAATAATTCTGGAAGAAGGATTTAAACCATCGAAAGAACGTCAATACAGATTACCGGAGAAGTTACAAGAAAAAGTAGATAATCAAAGTGAAAAGTTGTTAAATGATGGAAAAGTTAGATATTCAAAAATTAGTGAATATGCACATCCAATAGTAGCTGTCAAGAAATCAGATGGAAGTATACGTTTACGCACTGACATGAGAATGGTAAACAAAGGAACTAGAAATGATGCTTATTCATCAGTTATCTCCGAATAAATTTTGAATAAAGTCAGTGGCTCAAATTTTATCACAACGTTAGATTGTACATCTGGATATTGGCAGATCCCAATCAAGAAAACCGATATTCATAAGACAGCATTTCAAACAAGTCGAGGATTGTTGGAATGGGTTTACATGCCATTCGGCTGAAACAGCGAACGCCATATTCCAAAAGGCAATGGACAAGATTCTAAATCCGCACACTAAGTATGCAGTTTCATACATTGATGATGCAATCATCTACTCTAAAAGCTGGAAAGAACACTTGAAGCACGTCGATACGGTGCTAACAGCCATTGAAGATTCAGGCGTGACGCTTAAGTTCGTAAAGTGCAACTTTGTAAAACCAAAGGTGAAATTTATAGGACATCTAGTAGGATCTGGAGAGAAGTCAGTTCTAGAGTCAAAAGTGAAGGCAATAAGTAACATACCAAACCGAGAAATGTCAAATCATTACGTTCATTTCTGGGTATGTGTTCATTCTATCGTTCCTACATTCCTGAATTTGCGGAAATAGCATATAGCCTAATGGAAATGACTAAGAAAAATAAACCAAAGAATTTTACATTCAACGATGAACAGAGAAGAACATTCTCAAAGTTAAAAGATAAACTGATAAACGCGACGACTCTAAAATCACCAGACCCAAACAGAGAGTTCATCATTCATGCTGATGCATCACAAATCATTACTGGGACAATGCTCAGTCAGATTGATGACAAAGGAGTAGAATATCCGATCTCATTTACATCAAAGAAGTTATCTGAAACACAATAAAGATGGTCAACTATAGAGAAGGAGTCGTATGCCATTATTCAAGCACTCAAGAAGTTTGATTATCTCATTTACGGCAGGAAGTTAGTCATATATTCGGATCACAACCCCATTAAGTACCTGCAAGAGAATATACCCAAAAATCAGAAATTATCAAGATGGAATTTAAGGATGTCAAGATACGACGCAGATATACATAATACCGTCGGTATTGATAATAAAGCAACCGATTGCTTGAGCAGAAATGTTGAATGATTGAATAGATGATGACTATTAACTGTCTACATACATTGTAACAGAGACATTAAAGAATTATGAACACTTATATAACTATGAAATGGAAGAGACATTGATTTATGTTAATAAATCCGTTAATAGTGAACTGATTAACGTATATGGTAACAGAGATATTATAGAATTATGAGCATTTATATAACTATGAAATGAAAAAGACATTTTAACTTTTTATTTGATGTTGACATGTAATACATCTTCATATGTGTCCTATTTGTTATCAATCCTGAATGGTAAATTATTATTCCGTATATTAACACTTTCTTTCAACATTCATGATCTAGGTGGGAGGTGTCGGGATCACATATTTGATGTATTAATTAGTGTATATATGTTTTGTAACTGAGGATGTAAAGTGCTACTTTGTGGCCTAATACTTTATATGTAAAGATAATATTATACGAGTCAGCTGTTCCGATCTCTGTCGTGGGCGGGGCTTAAATAGTTTCAGAGCCTCTGATTGGTGGGGCCATCCTGGTCAGAGGAAAATTGGAGAGGTGAAGGTTTGTTTACAAGGACACGTGAAAAAGGTTGATAGGAGATAACACGTGTTTGGAAAGCTATTAGGAAAGATACAGATCTTTCGCGTCTAGACGTTATAGACGATAGTGGCTTATCTGTGTGCAGATAAGACCGTGGGGGAGACCTTAAGTGTGGTAAAAGGAAACGCAAGAGAACAGCTTCGTTTTGTAGGTGCTAACGTAGAGCACAGAGGTTCTTACGGTAGAATTTCTAAAGTAGTTTTGTGGTCGATATTCAAATTTGAACGTTGGATTAGTACTATATAAATTTGTGCATATAGTCGTAGGCCTATGTGTTAAATTCGCGATCGAATATTTTATTTTGGATTGTGTCTCTAGTTACTATATTTTGCGCGATAGAACTATTGGATATTTTCGTTTCTTTGTACACTGTCTGTAAGTACTATTTAATTCGTGCTTTCTTTAATAAATTTTAATTTCTTTTTTTTAAAACACGCCTTCGTGATTAAAACCTTTAGATTAAATTCAGCGAGCTCTCGAGGTCGAGGTCAATGTTTTAGGATTAAAATAATTGTAGCGAAATTGGACTTTCGCTTTGATTACGCTGGTTGCATTAAACCAGTATAAATTCGTACGCTTCCGCAAACCAGTATAGATTAAACGTAGCGCCAGTCTAAGGATTTTTCCAAAATATAAAAATAAACATAGATATTAATATTAGAGATTAGGTTAGGTTAGTAATTAAAGGAAAACCCTAATTCGTTGGCGATTCTTGTAAAATTAGATATCATTGGTTGTAAATGCTATAATGTACGTAGTTGGCTTACATTATATAGTAGAAACGCGTTATATTAAATGTGAGGAAATGTCAGTTAAGCGCTATAGGAGGTTATAGACGGTTTTATCTAGATTTGTGTTTATTTCGATGAGGTTTTCAGAATCGATAGGAAATAAAGATGATTGGTCGCTAGAATTTAAGCGAGAGAACGACGTTATCACTGGGGTATATTTTCGCGCTAGATCGTACAATAGGTTTAATTAGAAAAGAGCACAAATTAGGTGATGGAATAAGAAAATACCCAGCATGGTAACACAGATTAAATATAACGTAATTTAGGCCATACCTTCAACCAATGGAAGGGGGGGATACAAATTGAGGGTTTAGTAAGGCGTTACGTGATTGGCCTCGTAGTCATCCCATGTTAAAATTTAGTATAAAAGGCCGTGTTTCTCCATGCAAAATCGCTTGGGTTACTTCGCGGTAACCGTGGTCCAGATGCAGTTGATTGTGATTGGAGCCCCTTATCACGAAGAAATAATGTTCAGACGCAGTTGATGTGATTGAATATCATTAACTGACCACTTTAAAGCACAATTCGTTGTGTGGAGAAGTAGAGTAGCTACTATAAAGCTTTAAAGCACAATTCGTTGTGTGGAGAAGTAGAGTAGTTGTTATAAAGCTTTAAAACACGATTAAGAGTGTAGAGAAGTGTTCGGCAGCCTTACGACTTTAAAACACAGTCGCATTGATTGTGCCGAGAAGTTGTAAAACGGGAAGGGTCCCATTGTGCAAAGACCTGTGTTTTAAAACAGGCAGTGTTACAGATGGGGGGTTGTGCTGGGGAACCCAGTGGATAGGGCGCCCCAGCACTAATAGTAGGGGTGTCGTATTTTCGTGACGAGCGGCCAACTTCTGGACGGTAACTTGCTAGCAGTTGCCGATAGGAAGATTGCGCCAATCTGAGCACTATACAGGCACAACAGCATTTAGCTGTGGAATTTGGCTGGGTGGGACATCAAAAAGCAACCCTCATAGAGTTATATATATATGTAGTTATAGCGGGCGTATAATTTAGTGCTAGCGGTACATTTCTCAAATTAAGAGTTAGAATAGGGAGATAAAAGTACATAATTGCCCAATAGGCGGGTTTTGGTCCCGATATTGGATGACCTAGGATCCCAACAGAGGCAGGTGAGTCTTGTCTCGCAATTGTTTGAATTAGGATTCAAAGAGTTGCTGGCGGGTTTTGTCTCGCTATTAAGGTGAACAGAAACACATTAAATACAAAAGAGATTTAGATAGGAAACAAATAGGGAGGACTGCTATTTACTTATTATTAGCCTTTACAAGTGTGGTCTCAGACCACGCTCCACACTCATTAACAGTAGGGTTAGGTTAGACGTGTATTTTTCGTTTGACAAATTCCAATCACCATATTCAATTCCCAATCAGTACTAATCAAACCAATCAAATAAATTCTACGTTTTTACACTTTACAACAGATTAAGGGGAGATGGCCGACCAGAACATGGATAGTAGGCCAGTGTCCCGAACCTCCTCGATGTCGAACGCGGGACTTATCCCCGATTCGGGCCGTGACGACCTGGCACGAGACCTGAATACCCACGAACCCACAATTAGGGCAGAGGCCATAGCCCTAGCACAGGCGGGAGACAGAAGCATTCCCACCTTTAATCGTGACGATCTCGGCGCAGTAGTAGAAAGCGGACATTCACAATTGGCCGAGTTCCTAGGCCTTTAAATAACAGGGAACCCACAAGCCACTGACCCAAATATCCGAAGGCCATACTACCACAGCACGCCGGAGGTCCCCATTAGCTCAATGGGTGGATGGGGAGGCCTTAACCAACAAAAACATTTAATGTTGGAGGGAGCTGAGCAATACCGGCGTCAAAGACCAAGCTATGACCCCAAAGATATGGGAAGTGGGCACGTACAAGCCGAGCGTTTCGCGACAATAATTTAATGAATATTAGAGACCTTGACAGTCACGTTTGGGTAATAATCAATAATCCCAGGTAAGAGGAAATAATTTTTTGCTTAATGATAACGCGGTCAGCGGTAGTCAGAGCATAAATTCTTTTGGTACATTAGACACTTCGGTCTATCCATTTTCAATTATGGCTGCACTACCAATCAAACCTTTTCGTGGTTTAGCATGCGAATGCCCATCTGAATGGCTTGATAACATTGGATGGCATATACAATCGTAAAATTTTACGAATGAGAGGCCAAAAATTAGTATGGTCGTAACCCATTTAATGGATGGTGCTCGCATTTGGATTAAGGATTTGAACTTCGACTCAGCAGACGCTGATAATCACATCCAAACATTCGACCAATTTAAGGAAGCATTCTTGCTACGCTTCAAGATGTCCGAGGAAGCCAAATGGCAAAGCCTAGCTGATTTATACAAATGTGTACAGTCTCAGGACGGGACAACGGAGCTATTTGTTAACTCCATGAGATCTATAGGAGCCAGTGTTGGTGCAAGTAACGAGCACATCCGTTTAGCAGTATTAGGCGGTCTTAGACCGGAAGTTAGAAAATCAATCTTACACCACAATGGCGATACTCGAGAAGCTATAGCCAAATAGGGGTCGATAGCTGACGAAGCTAAGCCTTCCTCTTCCGAATCTCTCTTAAGAGACGAACTTTCTCGGCTACGACTTAGTTTAGACGAACTTCTAGAAAGAATAGAACGATCTAACGCAGATAGGTTGCTGTCGTTAAATAACTACCAACAATTCCATTTAAGCTCTCAGTCACGGCACGATAATTGGACTGGTTATGCAAATAACGGCACTAATTGCGAAATCAGGCGTTTTCCTCCAGTGAGAGCTTATTACGATCAATTTCCTCAATCCACGGCACAGCAATGCACAAGATGCGGTCTTTTCCATAGCAGAGGTCAAAGATGTAGCGCAATAAACGCTACATGTCATTATTGTAAGCGAGTCGGTCATTTCGTACGCCAGTGTCGTGCACGTTCAACGATAGGTTGATCGATAAGATCGATCAACACCGCATAAGCGTAACTATTTTGTGAGAGATAGGATAGCGAGAATGTATGATAATGCGGTGAAAACGGATGAAAATAATAGTAATGACCGACAATGATAATAATTCCGACATTAATGCGAGTAACAACAAAAGAACTGTAGCGACTAGTATAATTAGATCAGTGTAAACAATGTATACGTAAATGTGCTACTAGACACAGGTTCAACCTTAAATGTGGTTAACGTCAATTTCCTAAATGGATTAAACCAGAAATGATTACCACTGGACAATTCGGATCCAAAGCACTTGATTGAAGCCAACAGAACTGAAAAACTGAAAACAGACCGAAATAAATATCATTGGAAAGGTGTATTTAACTCTTAACGTTAACGGTACAGAAGTACAACAATTGTTTTAAGTTATGATAAATTTGTCTGTTGCATGTCTAAATGGTGTAAATTGCTTTCCTAATTTGGATATTCGAATTAATTATCGCACTGGAATTATTGAAGTTTTTGGCGGAAACGTTAACATGAAATTTATAAGAACATCTAATTTAGTAGGAATGTTAAGAGTCGCCAAAGGCATATATCTTAGGCCTAAGTCAGTATCAACTATTGCAGTCTATTGTCGTAATAGAAATAATTCTAATGGCTTAGTTGTTCCGTTGAACTGTCCAACGAATGGTATTTCTTTGTGCAGTGATAGAGTCAACTTGGAAAATAGAATATTTCACATAAAAGTGAGAAATAATGACAATAAATTCTTCAATGTACGCTGTAATGCACCTGTTGCTAATGTTGTTAAGTGTGAGAATAATGTACGGAGATTTAGATATGGAAATCGCAATAATACTTTAACTTTTGTTTCTCACAGGAGAAAACTTGTTCATCGCGTGCCATTTAGTCGTGATTTATAATAACAGTAATAGGGTTATGAGTAGTGGAGCTCAAATCTCTAATGTTGTGCACCAGAAGGTCTGTTCATGGACTCCGGCGAATGCGGCAGGTGCGGCGGGTGCGGCGGTCTGCACCAGAAGGTCTGTTCCTGAACTCCGGCGGCTGCGGATGTCATTGCGTTTCTGAGATACGGACAATAACGTGATAGAGCAAAATAAGGAAATAACTCGCGGGATTGGAGTCGCTAAACAGTTGTTTAGTTATACGCATAGGAGTCAGTAATTAACACTGCTTTACTTATATAACACTGAAAAACAATTTAAAAAACTGTATGAATTTGATTGCTTATGCTTGTGTTCATCATAATTACTTTGTTCTATAGATAAACATGAATAATACTATCGATCTAGCAATTGAATATCATGGAAGACGTTAACGCTGTATGGCAGAAGGACTCTGCACCAATCCCTGACAGTGCAGAGTCGCTCAATCAACTGGTCGATGATCCGCCAAGTCGTGGTGAAGCGCGGCATTCCTTACCGATCTCCGTAACAGTATGAGGAGCCACTAGGGCACCTGATTCTCCCTCGATGTATCAAGGGAGCGATACTCCGACAGAGCGAGAAACTTTTCTCGCGCCCGAGGCGGACGCCCCCCCCCCCCCCCCCCCTACTTACGTCGGCCGCCGGCCCTCCCGACAGAGCGGCGCCGTTGCGACTGACGGCGGTGACGACGCAGCGGCCGCCGACCGGCGTCGGCGGCGTCGCGCACCACATTATAATCAGTTTAAGTCGTAGTGTTAGTAGATATTGAGTTGTAGTGCTGTTATAATTGACTATTAAATTGTGAAGCAATACTAGAAATCTCTGTTTTGACTTCGATACTTCTATCGGTTAGGGATTAATCACAGAGATCCTACATCTACTGCAGATCGAAATGCTACACACCTCTGAGGATTACAATCCCTGGTGTACCCCCCCCCCCCCCCCCCCCTACTTACGTCGGCCGCCGGCCCTCTCGACAGATCTAGAGTGGCGCCGTAGCAACAGACGGCGGTGACGACGCAGCGGCCGCCGACCGACGTCGGCGGCGTCGCGCACCACATTATAATCAGTTTAAGTCGTAGTGTTAGTAGATATTGAGTTGTAGTGCTGTTATAATTGACTATTAAATTGTGAAGCAATACTAGAAATCTCTGTTTTGACTTCGATACTTCTATCGGTTAGGGATTAATCACAGAGATCCTACATCTACTGCAGATCGAAATGCTACACACCTCTGAGGATTACAATCCCTGGTGTACTAGAGCATGCCAAGGCGTTAAATTACAGTCACGAACTGAACAAACATCCCCTGCTGTGCTCCAATGGCGAGTTGCGAGACTGAAGGCAGCCTCAGCGACCACAGTATTTTTGGTAGACTAAAACTCAATCGCAAATTTTAAAACTGTAGGCACATTGGGCCTAGGACGACGTCACTAATTCTAGAAAACATAGTAGCCTATTACTAGCTAATGCTTGATCTATTATATTATTATTATATATACGATATATATATATATATATATATATATATATATATATATATACACACACAGTATATATATATATATACATATATATATATATATATATTATATATATATATATATATTATATATATATATATATATATATATATATAGATAATATACACTGTGAGTCTTATAAGTGACACCCCTTTTATATTTGCAATAAAATCGTAACCAGTCGACACATTTCTATAAAATTTACAGGTTGTTGGAATCAACCAATTTTCGCTATTGCAAAATTTTGTTACCATATCTTTAAGAACAAAAAAGTTATTGATATATAGGAACGCTAGGGGCAATGATGAATTTACAACTATGGGCCAAGTAACTGACATTCTCTATATTGTTATAATGAAAACAGGGAAAACATCTTATGCATATCATGCTATACTTATCTTAAAAAACAGGCATTTTTGTTCAAAACGTGCCATATTATGTGCAGATTTGTAGAAAATTGCCGAAGTTATTGCCTTTTTAATAGCCCTGGGGTGTCAAAAGAACTATGCAGACTGTTGTTACGCATAAGGCCTGACTGCGCATTTAGCCTGTGCGCTAAAGCTGCAGCTGCTAGGCTAAAAATCAGATCAGCCATATGACATATCAGACTGGCTAGGCCGATGCTCCATTTACCGCCATCACTTGTTCACCGATTTGAAACTCATTCAATACAAATCACAAATCCATCATTTCCATTCTTCAAAGATGGTTTTCAGCAAAGAAGATCGCATTTTGATTTACGAGAAATCTACGTCTGTGGCGTTCTATATTAGGATTTTTGTTTTGACCCCCACCCGCAGTCGAGTTTAGATAACTTTTTTATTTTTATATGTATCTGAAAGAAATTTTGCAATATTGCAGAGAATTGTTAGCTCTCCACTCCCAGTAAATTTCACATGGATCGGTTGACTGATTGCGATTTTATTGCAAATATAAAAGGGGTGTCACTTATAAGACTCACAGTGTATATATATATATAATATATATATATATATATATATATATATAGTACTAAATCTATTATATTATTAAACTGAAACTGCTAGCATTTAGTAACTCCATAGCTAAATGTCAGAATTCCGGATCATCCTATAGGCCTACTCTTCAAATCTACAAGTGAGTATCTTGACTGTACAAATTGTTTAGGAAAAAATTCCAAGTAGGTCTTTAATTTGCAGATTAATATTATATGTAGTTTTTTTTACCAAAGACTATAATATTTGTGAACCAATTTTGGTAAAGAAAGGCTTCAAATTTTAAAAATTTGAAGTTCATTACGTCAGGGGAGTACTACTACTACTAAGACTGCGCTACGTCCTACTTGGACCCTGCAGTAGGTTTCAAGGTTAATTGACTCCACTTCGCTCTATCCTCAGCCAGATCACAGATGCGCTCATCTAATATGTTCAAATTCTGATTTATATCTTTGAGATCTTTATTTCTAATTTGATCCATGTTTCTTTATTTTGACAACCTCTTTGTTTTGTCTGAGATTTTTTATTCTCATTCAAAGCAGGTTTTACGGGTGCATTGTTCGGTAACCTAAGTAAATGACCTATCCACTTTAGTCTTCGTGTTTTAATTTCAAGACTCCATTTTTTCATTTGTTATGTATAAGTTATCGTTACTTATAATGTGAGGGTAATATATTTTAAGTATTTTTCTTAATGGACTTCTATGAAATGCCAATTTCATGTTTTTTAAAGCTAATGTCCATAGCTCACTATTATATAAGTAAACTGGTGTAACATAAGCATTGAATATATTTATTCTTGTTTTCATTGCTATTTTGCTATTTGTTAGTTTCATCTTGTATTTATTAAAAATAGCCATACAAAATTGCTTTCTATGGATCATATCTCATTCAGTATCTAAGTAAGAAACTAAATATTTGCATTTCTTTCATTCCTGATCATTTTTGTTTCCAATGGTATATTTTTCTGTTTTATCAGTGTTTAGTTTTAAATAAATAAATGGTACGAAATTGGAACAGGTAAGGAGTTTCAAATATTTGGGTCATACTATAACCGATGATGGGAAATGTGAGACAGAAACATGCAGTAGGATTGCACAAGCAAATGTGGCCTTTGGTAGTAGAAAAGAACTATTAACAAAAAGTCTAAAGAAAGACACAAAGATAAAGATGGTGAAAACTTTGGTTTGGACCACGCTATTGTATGGATGTGAAACATGGACCTTAAGGAAGGATGATATTAGGAAACTGGAGGCATTGGAAATGTGGATTTGGAGAAGAATGGAGAGGATTAGCTGGACTCAAAAGGGTTACAAATGAGGAAGTCCTGGAGAGAGTTGGCACAGATAGACAGTTGATAAATGTATTAAGAAATAGGAAGAAGAGATGGATAGGACACATTCTAAGGAGCGGAAGGTCTATTACAAGAGGTTATAGAAAGTAGAATGGAAGGAAAAAGAGGCAGGGGCAGGCCGAGATTGGGTATGTTAGATGACCTAAAGACCCACTCGTATGTGGAAATGAAGAGGAAGGCGGAAGACAGGGACGAGTGGAGGCGTTATATACCATGGACCTGCCAGTAGGCAGTGCACTAAGAGAAAGAGAGAGAGGGAGAGAAAGTTTTAAATCTCTCTTATTCAGTTTATCATTGACTTCCTTTTGAATTTTGTCTGTTATATTTTTCCATGTGCTTACATATGCAATATCATCTGCAAACTGCTGATCAATATTTATACCCATTTCTCGTTTTATGCTATACATGTAGTTATGTTCTATAATATGATTTGGAATTAATTCTTCATATGGTATATTTTCTTTGGAGTATGAGTGTTCTTCAATTTGGTTTGCTATTTTAATTTGGTTCTCATGTTTGTTTAAACTATTTGCAAGGTAAAATGTGAAAAGTACCGGGCTTAAGCAATCGCTTTGTGGTATTCCAATATTAGTTTCAAACTCATTTCCAGTTACATCTCCATTTTTTGCTCTTAAAATTACATCATCAATAATAAGTTTTATTACATGCAGTTCGTCCTGATCAATTATTTTACTTAAATCCTCTAATAATTTATTTCTATTGACAGTATCAAACGTCAGGGGAGTGGTAACTTTAAAATATAACTTCCATCAGCAGGAAACAATAATTGTGTTCTTGTTCCAATTCGTTGTTTACATTTAGAAGGGTGTCTATGATATTAGTCTATTATATAATAATATACTTTTCAGTCTATTATATAATAATATACTTTTCACATTTTACCTTACAAATAGCTTAAACAAACATGAGAACCAAATTCAAATAGCAAACCAAATTGAAGAGCACTTATACTCCAAAGAAAATAAACCGTATGAAGAATTAATTCCTAATCATATTATAGAATATAACCATAGCATAAAACGAAAAAAGGGTATAAATATTGATCAGCAGTTTGCTGATGAAATTGTATATGTAAGCACATGCAAAAATATAACAGACAAATTCAAAAGGAAGTCAATGATAAACTGAATAAGAGAGATTTAAAACTAAACACAGATAAAACTGAAAAATATACCATTGGAAACAAAAATGATCAGGAATGGAAGAAATGCAAATATTTAGGTTCTTACTAGGATACTGAAAGAGACATGATCAATAGAAAGCAATTGTGTATGGCTATTTTTAATAAATACAAGATGAAACTAACAAATAGCAAAATAACAATGAAAACAAAAATAAATATATTCAATGCTTATGTTACACCAGTTTACTTATATAATAGTGAGCTATGGACATTAGCTTTAAAAAAACATGAAATTGGCATTTCATAGAAGTCTATTAAGAAAAATACTTAAAATATATTACCCTCACATTATAAGTAACGATAACTTATACATAACAAATGAAAAAATGGAGTCTTGCAATTAAAACACGAAGACTAAAGTGGATAGGTCATTTACTTAGGTTACCGAACAATGCACCCGTAAAACCTGCTTTGAATGAGAATAAAAAATCTCAGATAAAACAAAGAGGTTGTCAAAATAAAGAAACATGGATCAAATTAGTAAATAAGATCTCAAAGATATAAATCAGAATTTGAACATATTAGATGAGAGCATATGTGATCTGGCTGAGGATAGAGCGAGGTGGAATCAATTAACCTTGAAACCTACTGCAGGGTCCAAATAGGACGTAGTGCAGTCTTAGTAGTAGTATATAATAATATATATAATATTTCGAATAGGCAGTCTAAATGTTAGAGGTTTCAACTATGATCTAAAATGTAAGATGCTAGCAAATGATTTTAAACAGTAGAGATTAGATATTATGAAAATACAATAAACACATGCTAAAACAGAAGATATAACAAGTAGGCACGATACAAAATGATCAATTCAACAAAATATAACTCAGGAACAAAATCAACTAGTGTCGTAGTAATAATAACGAAAAAAGATTTACATGGAAACTTCACAATAGTAGACGATAGAATTTGTTACTTTAGCTGTGAATTAAACAATGAAAAATACGTCATCATAAGCGCCTATGCTCCCACTTTACCTGTAAGTGAAAAACAACGGGAAATTAGAGATAAATTCTATGAAAAACTTGAAGGTATAATGAATAAATTTAGTAATAGAACAAACATCATAATAGGTGGAAATTTCAATGTGAAAACGGGCTCGGGGATTTAAAACATACTCAGGAAATATGGGAAAATTGGGTAAGGGAAAATTTTTAACTGACAACAATAACCTAATACAAAAGAAAATGTATTAAATACAGAAATAACTGAACACTTCAAAGATATATTTTACAACCAAAGTACAGAATTATTAACTGGAATTAAACCTGAAAAAATGAAATTACCTTTCTCTACAGATGAGATAAAAAATGCTGTTAGGAAATAAAAATACTTTCAATTGTAATGATAAATAGAATATACAATAAAATAGACAAAGTAGTACCAGTAACACTAGCTGCCGCTTACAGATCAGGAAGAAGTACCACTGAACATGTCTTACATTAAAAGTTCTTATAGAAAAAGCAATTACAAACAAAAACTCAGAAATAGAAATCATGCTTCTAGACATGAGTAAGGCATTTGACACTGTCAATAGAAATAAATTATTAGAGGGTTTTAGTAAAATAATTGATCAGAATGAATTGCATATAACAAAACTTACTATTGATGATGTAATTTTAAGAGTAAAAAATGGAGATGTAACTGGAAAGGAGTTTGAAACTAATATTGGAATACCACAGGGTGATTGTTTAAGCCCGGTACATTTCACATTTATCTTGCAAAGAGCTGAAACAAACATACGAACCAAATTCAAATAGCAAAACAAATCGAAGAACACTCCTACTCCAAAGAAAATATACTATATGAAGAATAATATAATCATACTATAGAACATTACTATAGCATACAAAAAGAAATGCGTATAAATATAGATCAGCAGTTTGCAGATGGTATTGCATATGTAAGCCCATGCAAAAATATAACAGACAAAACTCAGAAGGAAGTCAATGAAAAACTATATAAGAGAGATTTAAAACTAAACACAGATAAAACAGAAAAATTTACCATTGGAAACAAAAATGATCAGGAATGGAAAAATGCAAATATTTAGGTTCTTATCTGGATACAGAAAGAGACATGATCCATACAAAATAATTGTGTATGGCAATGTTTAATAAATACAAGAAGAAACTGACAAATAGCAAAATAACAATGAAAACAATAATAGATATATTCAATGCTTATATTATGCCAGTATACTTATATAATAGTGAGCTATGGACATTAGCTTTAAAAAACATGAAATTGGCATTTCATAGAAGTCCATTAAGAAAAATACTTAAAATATATTACCCTCACATTATAAGTAACGATAACTTATACATCAGAACAAATGAGAAAAAATGGTGTCTTGCAATCAAAATACGAAGACTAAAGTGAATAGGAAATTTACTTAAATTTTGAACAATGCACCTGTAAAACTTGCTTTGAATGAAAATAAAATATCCCAGACAAAACAAAGAGGTTGTCAAAACAAACAAACATGGATCAGATTTGTAAATAAAGATCTCAAAGATATAAATCAGAATTTGAACATATTAGATGAGCGCATCTGTGATCTGGCTGAGGATAGAGCGAAGTGGAGTCAATTAACCTTGAAACCTACTGCAGGGTCCAAGTAGGACGTAACGCAGTCTTAGTAGTAGTAGTAACTGTAGTATGATATAAGTGATGCTCTATTATTGTTGTATTTTGTTTTGTTTATACTGTATTATATTGTTTTACTCTATTTGTTTTAAAGTTTATTTAGAGTTATCTGAGATATTAATTACATTTCACCGCAATGTGGAAGTATTCTCTTCCTTCACCTCCTGTTGAATGACTTCCCAAAACAATTTGCTTTGTACCTCTGAAGCAAAATATTGACAAGTCATCTATTAATTTCATTATTTAATATCTAATCTAATAATTTAATTTTCTTCTATTAATTGCACACACTTCTATAAGTGTGTTTATGTGTAGCTATGAGTCTGTGATAATGTATGCAAGTGTAAAACAAAACATAAAATGCAATTACAAAAACAAAACTGTCCAAAAGCAAACCGGAAGTGCATTCAGATTGGAGAAAACTGACGCTAGCCACAAATTTTCTGGCCGGCTTGTTAATTTTTCTGGCTCACTGCAGCCTTAGGCCCCTACAGTTTTTCTCGATATGTTTGTCACTTTTTCTGGCAGCTTTAGGGGTCTAATTGGCACTGACAGATGAAGATTAAGAAGTGAGTTGGTGGTTAAATGTTCTTTCGACTCTCTCAGTGCTGCTTTCTGAAGTGAGCTTTTCTCACTAACAGCTCAGTGGTATTGAATGGCAGCTCTCAGCGTGCAGTTGAGGGTAGATTGAATTGAACCACCCATGCTGTAGTTGGTCTATTTAGGCCTCCATGTCAAACGATCTGAGACAGGATGACTCTGAGCCTCTCAGCTGTAGTACATTCACAGGTTGTCACTGCAGTGTTTCCAGATGGGCAGGTTTTACATACAATTAACATTTACACTGTATTGGGATTTAATGACTAGATATTAGTATTTAACATGAGACGCAGTCGAAAGATCATTTAATATCATGTTAAACACACAAAATTAGCATTAAATAGGTATTTTTAAACTGAGATTCTTATGCAAAATTCATTGGGATTTTTTTGGCAGTTTTGTTGAGGCATTAGGTTATGCTATTTTTGGACTTCTGGCAACCATAGTTGTCAGTTTACTGCACTATAGGCCTACATATCGAATGAATTTAAAACTGGCGACCTCTCCGCTTCTCAGGCTCACAGATACGGCTTCAGCGTGCTGCATAGTTATTGTAAATAAACATTCCCGCTGCATGTAAAGCAGCTTCAGAAGGAGATTGTTCATCTTTAGACTAGAACCTTTGCTGATGGTATCTTTGGAAATCGAAAGCGCTATAATGTAATTGATTTGTGTTATTTTTCTATGCATTTAATTAATGGTGATTGAGGTACAAATTTAAGACTGATGAGCATGGAGTAGTGAGACAGTGACGCTGTTGTTTTTTTATAGACTATCGCTTTTTCGTTTATATTTGTATTGAGATATGGCATTTAAAAAATTTTTATTTTTAATTTTTTATTCCGTATATTTACACTCATAACATACCGCATGTGTTTACAATGTTTCCTTTCTTAAGTTTCTGTTTTTGTAGTTTTCGTTATTTCCTCCATTCCTTTCCATGGTTATTAGTAATCGTTGCCTTTTGAAGATTAATATCAAAAAGACCAAGGTTATGAGAGTGTCCAATAATAAAGGTGAAGTTAATATCACAGTAAATGGTACGAAATTGGAACAGGTAAAAGAGAAACTAGAAAAGGAGAGAGAAATTGGAGAGAGTGAGACTATAACCGATGACGGGAAATGTGAGACGGAAATATGCAGTAGAATTGCACAAGCAAAAGAGACCTTTGGTAATAGAAAAGAACTATTAACAAAAAGTCTAAAGAAGACACAAAGATAAAGATAGTGAAAACTTTGGTTTGGACCACGCTATTGTATTGATGTGAAACATGGACCTTAAGAAAGGAAGATGTTAGGAAACTGGAGGCATTGGAAATGTGGATTTGGAGAAGAATGGAGAGGATTAGCTGGACTCAAAAGGTTACAAATGAGGAAGTTCTGGAGAGAGTTGGCACAGATAGACAGCTGATAAATGTATTAAGAAATAGGAAGAATAGTTGGATAGGACACATTCTAAGGGGTAGGTCTATTAAAAGAGGTCATAGAAGGTAGAATGGAAGGAAAAAGAGGCAGGGGCAGGTCGAGATTAGGTATATTAGAAGTTTGAAAGACCAACTCATACGTGGAATTGAAAAGGAAGGCGGAGGACAGAAGAGTGGAGGCGTTATATACCATGGACCTGCCAGTAGGCAGTGCACTAAGAGATTTGTATAATGTACATTTATCAATGTTGTCAGTTTCTAACACTCGTGTGCAGGGTTACCAGACGTCTGAAGTGTCTAAAAAATTTAGCCAAATGCTTTAATGAAACTAGCCCACATATTGCCCAATCGTTGGAATTCGAGTTTGGCCACAAGCTAAACTTACTTTTGTCTGTTTATCTATAATTCAAAGCTTATTGTTTTACATGATTATCGATCTTGCAACTGTATTACTACTTTCCTGGTCAAGCTAAAATCCCATCTCTTTCTGCCATAGGTCTAAATTTTGACCCAGCTTGCCTTGGATTTAGGACTTGTGAAGTTTCGATCTCGCTTTCTCTTGTGGTCTCTGTATACTCAGTCTTTATCGTGTGGTGCTTTGGCACCTGTTTGTGTAGATTCTACAAGAGACGTCCCTGATATTGCCGTATGGCGAGGGACCGGACGTTAAATTCTTATGGATTGATTGTTTAATTTGCTATTATTTAGGTGTAAATTTGATACTGTATGACTACCTTACCGGCACATTTGGTACATAGAGTCATGATAATCTGCTGAAATTGAAAGTTTAGTGTTAAATTAGTTCAATTCAGCACTGGAATTTGATTAATTGAAGGGGTATTTATGTCAGGACAGGAGTTAACATTACGCAGTCCGGCTGGATCGGAGCCTGCTCTATACAAGTGGCCACTCGTGCAAACGGTAAGTTTGGTTAAGTAATTCTATGAAATAGCATTTTGTGACATATCTATTCTAACAGATCTCTTTATCATCTATTGCGAACATGGGGGCTGGCCGTCTAGGCCACTCTTTCCTACTTTTTGTTATAGCCTTCTGCCTCACTAGAATCGTCTTCCATTCAAGCAGAAATTCCTTTTGATCCTTTGATTTCATCTGGATACGTGGATTTATGCTAACTAGAGAGAGAGGGTGAATTAGCTCTGTACAGTTGGGAGCGAAGATTTTGTCCGCATTCGAGACGTTCACACTGTAGTATGCTTCTTCCTCTTGGATGCTTTCTTGGATGTTGAAATTCTCAAGCATAAGAAATGCTTGAGAATTTCAAACTTTGGTTGTTATTCTGGATCAACTATTGAAAATTCAGCTCAGGAGCCTTCCTTAGACTTCACAGTGCTTATTAACTGGTTTGAGCTAGGTTACTAGGCCACTGGTTTGACGTTATTAGTCTGACGTCATTTGTGTGTTTACTCTGTCGTGCTGAAGCTAATTTGGATGTGACTAAATATCTAACTTCAATTTTAATGTCCTGTCACTTAAAGAAGTAAATTTTTGGCCTAAAACTTCTATAACTCGGTTCTTTCAATCTTTCAAGATATTTCTGTGAAATTTGGCCAGCTTGTGAAAAATTCCTCCTCCACCGACAACTAGAATTTCAAAGCGAAATAGCAAGCATTGACTGAGTTACCTCAATTGAGCTAGGGTATTATTATTATTATTTTTTTAATGCGCACCCTGTATATATATATATATATATATATATATATATATATATATATATATATATATATATAATACTATATATAATACTATATATATCTGTATCTGTCTTATTGACGTAAATTATCTTACCGATGTCGGTATGATAATCGACCGCGGACAGTATGCGCTGGGTTCGTCCGTCACTGACTGGGCTCGTCCGTCACTGACATCGCATTTGAGTGAGGAAACTGGCGTTAGCATTGGTTTGTTTAGCTTTTTTTACCAGCTTCTATACTATATATAATACTATATATAATACTATATGTACTATAATACTATACTATACTATAATACTATATATACTATAATACTATATATAATACTATATATACTATAATACTATAATACTATATACAATACTATATATATCTGTATCTGTCTTATTGACGTAAATTATCTTACCGATGTCGGTATGATAATCGACCGCGGACAGTATGCGCTGGGTTCGTCCGTCACTGACTGGGCTCGTCCGTCACTGACATCGCATTTGAGTGAGGAAACTGGCGTTAGCATTGGTTTGTTTAGCTTTTTTTACCAGCTTCTATTTTACCAGCTATCTATTTATTATAGATATATATATATATATAATATATACTGACTGGGCTCGTCCGTCACTGACATCGCATTTGAGTGAGGAAACTGGCGTTAGCATTGGTTTGTTTAGCTTTTTTTACCAGCTTCTATTTATTATAGATATATATATATATATATATATATATATATATTAGGGTGACAATAAAAACGAAAGTTATTATTTTTAATGCTCACACCCTCTAAACATGGTCATTTCTATGCAAAAGTTAAATTTAGAAAATTTTATGAGAATCCATTCATATTTAGAGGTTGCACAACGGGCTCGAATATTATATATATGTGACCTACTTATTGAAAACACTGTCAATGATTAAAAGTTTCCTTGACGACCGTTGACTTGTTTGAGTTAGGATAATGCAATATATGATTCTCCACAATCTGTAAAAGGAACTGTTTCTGTTCTTCTTGGTTAGTAAGCACTCCGTTGAACGAATGACAAAGCGCAACGCCGCGCTCAGCAGCGTCATTCACGACCTTTAATTGACCTGCCTTTCTCTGAGCTTTAATGTATACGTCATTATTGTCCCATCATCCCATGTACTTGGATCTTCTTCTAGAAAATCATGATCCACATCTAGAGCTATGAACATCTTCCAAGTGTTCCTTGTTACGAAATAAGATAGTATTTTCTAGGTAGTTTTATCGTCAACAATAAGTCTGCGTGGTGGATAGTCACATGAACCTTCGCTTTCAAGCGCTCTTGTCGTGTCAACTTTTTCATCAATAGTAATGTCAGGGAAAGTACCAATGAAGATACCATCAGCCTAGACATATCAGGAAAATGAAAATATGTGAGAATATTTACAAAGTCCTGGACCAGGTTCAAATCTCCGAGAAGTCAAACAAATGACGGGAGAGCTAACGAAACGTTCAGTGTCTCATCTATTTAAATACCTACGCTAAGAAGTATTCAGACAAACTACAGGAGTTATTAATTAATTAACGGAATATCAATTCCTTAATTAATATTATATTACGACTAAAACAAAATATAATGTGCGAGAAACTATAACAAGTCAAATGACGTGAATGAATAATTAAATTACAGTCCAATTAATAATAATTATAATAATAATAATTTAAATAAATAAATAAACAATAGTTGTTCTTAAATTACTATACCGCCTTTTAAATAGCACGGGGCGAAATATAGCCAAAGAAAAATACGAAAGGGGCGTTAAACAATACTTCCACACCAGGACATACGTTGTCTGTGCTTAATACATGTGATATGCTATGCACCAGTGTATCATAATATAGAAAACTTCACCACAGTGGAATTCCCCTAGTAACCGGTCTCTAATCTATTCCTCCACACAATGAGTCGTCACCCATAAACTTAACTAAAGGATTTGCCGCCTGTTTCTAAATCCCAAGGATTTATTAATGAATCACACTAGCTTTGTTTAACCTTACCCAGGCTAGAGTCTCTGAGTCTTGAAACGGTTTAGCCGTTTTTTATACCTTGTAAACAAGAACCCCTAGAAACTATGTTAGCCACACCCGGTAATTTCACTAAGGCCTCACGTACCCTCTCTTTTTAATTCCTGGTACTGAGCCGCACTTAAATTTACAATAGAGTCTACCCCAGTCAAGGGTGTTAGCTCTAACCCTCTCTCAATAGGGTTCAAAAATATCACTTGAGCTTCTCCACAACACAAACAGACTTCACCACTGGCAAATAAATTGTCACCAACACTAATGAGAATAAAAGGAAGAAATTGCCCCTGGGTGCTTTTCTCTGATACACAATTAGGCGTACATTTCACACATACTTACATATTCGAAAATATGGCTCAACACAGACAAAAGATTCCTAGCGCCTTCCTACGCTCGGTCATTATTAAATAAAATTCAGTTACTTCTTTAAATAAAGTTAACGCTTAATGAATGTCAAAATAATAGAAATATAAAAGTTTTAAAACTTAAAACATTTCTAAGTTACATGTTATCTTTCTAAACCTGAGCGAGGAAGTGATTTAAAATCCAAACACGGCGTATCACCGCTAATAACAAATACAAGTAGCGACACCGAAGAATACTACTAAAGGTATCCAGTAATACCGGTAAACAAACACGCGCAATAATACAGTCTAAATTACACTGCTAGCAAAATATAATCACAGTGCTACCAAGAGACATATAAATGCCCTGTAGCTTTGAATATAACCAAACATTCATAACAATATCAAGCAGCTATCAAAATATCCGCACCTGACAAGTAACATCTGCATCAAAAAATCCAATCCAATCAGAGTTTCATTTAGATACCACAGATGGTTGGAGAAACTCTTCATTGCTGCCGATGCAACAGATTCATCCAAGTTCCTGTATGCCTCTATGTCCCTGAGCAGAGACAGGTCGTTGCGTGGAGCTGATGTTGGACATTGGCAGGTAAACCATGCTTTCAAATACACCTTGATCACAAAAACGTTGAATAGACGTCCTATGAGTTCTCTCTCTGTCAGCTTAAACTGAGATCGGAAGAGAAAAGTCTTCAGAGAGTACATCAGCTTAGACTTCCACCTTGCCCAATGTACAGCACCAGGTTGATGAATAGTAACATCTCACAAACTTTCAGCTCCAAGAAGGAGTTGAGACAGCTGAAGAAGCTCTCTATTAACTCCATCACATGATGACTACATTGAAAGCTGACAAGATTGCAGCCAAGCTTCTGTTTGAGTAGCATACAAGCTCCACTTTTCAGTCCCGTGTTGCTCGCAGTCGTGTCGATTGACATGAAACGTATGCTATCATTCGAATTCCATTCTTGAATTAAACTGAAGACCGCCGTCGCTTGGGCTTCACCAGTACTACTGTTTATCTTTGTTAGAAGCTTCATCGTACCTTCACCTGACACGAGAATTGCCAATCGATCAACAGAATCTTTTGATTGTAGAGCTGGCAACAGTTTACCATCCCAGTGAACCGTTAACG
Organism: Enchytraeus crypticus; assembly: GCA_905160935.1. NCBI lineage: Eukaryota > Metazoa > Annelida > Clitellata > Enchytraeida > Enchytraeidae > Enchytraeus > Enchytraeus crypticus. Next base: position 203,127 of record CAJHZI010000813.1, on the reverse strand, counting down.
AGGAATAACAGGTAAAGGAATCTTTGATTTCTTTAGCTATTATCGCTCAATTCTTTCCTCGAACTTGCCTCAATAATTCCCGATTACTGGTCAGTTTATTAGGATCTATTCTCAAAGAATGTGCAGCAGCTGCCAAAACATATACTGCTTTGATTGATCTAAAGCAGCAGAAACTTCAGAACTTACGATCGCGGTAGTCTTCCTTCTCTTCGAAGATACACTAGCTTTCACCTATAAGCCCACACATTTACATCAGAGCTGCTACCTTGATTCATTTTCTAGATGTTGCTGCTGCTCTACTACGCTGTTGAACAGGTTGTGACTCAATTCTGGAACTGTTTTCTTCTTTTCTCTGTCTCGCTTGAAGTAAGTTAGTTGACCTTTGATTTAGACTACTTAAGTAAACAATGAACCATGTGCTTTGTGAGTTAAAATACAAGAAATTAACTCCATAGATAGTTGCTATTTTTCTTAAACTGAATCTCTATGTATCTTAATTGAATTTTAATTTATTCAATAAATAGCGAATAAATTTTGAATACAATGTAAAAGGCCAATAGCTTGATAATAGATAAAAACTTCAGCGGTCTTGTGCAACCTCTAAATGTCAACCAAATCCATCCAAATTTTTTTTATTAATCATTTGTACCAAAATGAAGAATTTAAGACGGTGTGAGTGATAAAAATACGAAAAAAAATTTTTCCTATGTATTTCATTGTCACCCTAATATATATATATATATATATATATATATATATATATATAGATTTGAGTAACTGCTATAATTGGAGAGGTATAACATTGTTATCCGTACCTGGCAAGTCTTTTATTCTGTAATGCTTGAGAGAATAAAAATTGAAATAGATAAAAAAATTAAGGTAACATCAAGCAGGCTTCAGGAGTAGTTGATCGTGTAATGAACAAATTGTTAATTTACGGCACATTCTACAACAGAGCATTGAGTTTCAGCAAGATATCTATATAAATTTCATTGATTTCAAGAAAGCTTTTGACAGCATCCATTGAGATACTTTATGGAAAATAATAGAAAGATATGGAGTTCCTGGGAAATTTGCAGATTTATTTAAATTATTGTATAAAATCTCGTCTTGCAACATAAGAACACAATCGGAGGTCACTGACTCTTTCAACATTGTGACAGGAGTTAGACAGGGATGTATTTTATCACCTATTCTTTTTCTTCTAGTGATTGATTTTGTAATGAGAAAGGCTTTTGAAGAAAGAGAATGGGGAATAAAGTTGGGTCATAGGAAATTAACTGACCTTGATTTTGCAGACGATATAGCTTTACTAGCAAACAACAGTCATCAACTGCAAGAAATGACATCAGCATTAGAAGAAAATTCTGCAAAAGTTAGATTAATAAGCAGCTCTGAAAAGACAAAAATCCTCACAACTACAGAGACAGACATATTCACCATAAGAGTTAATCAAACCGAGGTTGAAAGGGTAAAAAAGTTCACGTATCTAGGCAGTACAATATCGCAAAATGGCTTAATTGAAAGAGATGTGGAGTGTAGAATCGGTAAAGCATATGACGTATTCCAAAAGCTCCAATATATTTGGAGGAGTAATAAAATTGAGGAGCAATTAAAGATAAAAATATATTCAACAATTATTCAACCAGTTTTAATGTATACTTGTGAAATTAGGAAAGTACTAATAAAATACAACACAAATTAAACTGTTTTTTGAACAAAGATGCCTCCGAAGAATTTTAAATATACACTATTGGGACCACGTAAAAATGACACAGTACTGGAAAGGAGTGGACAAAGAAAATTAGATGAAATAGTTCCTGAGAGAAGGTTGAGGTTTTTAGGTCATTTACGGAGAATGTCTGAAGATAGATACGCAAAGACTGCAGTTAACTGGAAGCCAACTTAAGGAAAATGAAAACGAGGAAGACCTAGAAGTACTTGGCTAAATACGATCAATATGGATTTGAGAGCATTAAACATTTCATGGGAAGACGCTGTGAAGATTGCTGATGATGAATGAGGAATGTTGCCACCCTATGTTCTGTACAGAACTCAAGGAACTGCTGCTGATGATGATGATGATGATTTATGATCTATATATATATATATACACATGTATACACATGTATATATATATATATATATATATATATATAAATAAAATTATATTTATAATTATATATATAATACATATTATATATATTTATATTATATATATTTATATTGTATATTATTTTCATATTATAATTATATATATATATATATATATATAATTATATATATAATTATATAGATAATACATATTATATATATATTTATATTATATATATTTATATTATATATTGTTATCGTATTATATATATTTATATATAATTGTATATATAATACTTATAATACTTATGATACTTATATATACATCATGATACATATATACATGTATATGTCAGGAACCTGATTCTACAAATTTGTCTAAGGTAAAATGAGGTCCTGAGATTAAATGTTACAGGGCTTAAATTCCTAATAATATGCCTCTTATACTTATTTGTCCTGGATTTTGACTGAATCTGGATATCCTACTAGTCGAAAAATAACTTCAACAACTGTATTAAGTTAAATATTTATTGAATGCGAAAAGAAATAAAATAATATACAGAAGAACGAAAATTAAAAGGATTTAAAATAGCACTTGTAAGCGAAATTCGTATAACTAAAAATTATACTTTTCTATCGAGTTACGGTTCACTTTAATTAATGCAAAAAAATGTACTTTAAATAAAATACAATTATTTTCAACGCACAAATTACTACAATGCTCTCTAGCACAAATTTCTACACTTTACTTTCCTCTTGACTATCCGCCTACTAGGATTCCTTCTAGTATAATCCATAGGTTAGAAATTAGAATATTTCAGTGGAACTCGCTTCCCAGTTTGATCATCTACAGTTCACTCCCTTCACATCGGCTGTTCGATGTACTACAAATTGTTCGAATAACCGAACCCTTCGAATTACTCTTGTGTTCGTCTACTACTGAGATTCTTCAACTCTCCTAAATTTTTTTTTAACGTGGGACGTTTTACGTCCTTGTCACTCTTCCATCTTGGATCTCTCCCACTTCCTGTCTAGGCATGGCTTCATTGGTCACTTGCCCTAGCTTAGGTATTTTCTAGGATCACACTTTCATGAAACACAATACTTTCAAATCTTTACTTTACATATGCAGCTGTATTATTAAATACTTTACTTGAAATGCAATTACAATACAAATACATACTAAATGTACCGAATCAGGTTCACACACGCCCCTCCGGAAATATTACATGTTAGCTTAATATTTCGACTAAAAATTCAAGCTAGATTCGTTATAATTGCACAATATCAAGTTGCAAAATAATCAAAATATACAACGATATTTATACATGTTCATAAAACAGTTCAAGCAATCAACTCATGTATATTACGGAAAAACATGTATGTTTTTCCAAAATGAAACAAGTAATAATTACTTGAACTGTCTTTCATGTGATATGGCTCACATTTTAAAAATAATCAAATGTAGCTTTTTCTTACAAAACGATTTATGTATAAACAATGATGCAATTATACATATACATTTCAGTCTATCTACACTGTTTTTTATAACTGATACCCCATATTATTTTTACAATAAAGTCGTATGGAATTGACTCATGTTCTCATAATTTACAGTACTTGACCAGCATCCAATTCTACAAAACACGGAGAAATTTCGTTTGAATAACTTTAGTAATGTGAAAGTTATAGTTTTGCGAAAGGTAGTGGGATCAGATATGAAATTTCCAATACAGGATTACAGGCAGCGTAAAATTATACCTTTAAAATAATAGCTAAACGTAACATAAAATCTATGCTAATGCTATTTTGAAGAGCAATCATTTATTTTCAAAACGACGTAAAATACTTGCTGATATGTTATTAATTGCCAAAGTTATTGAACTTCTAATGCATGCATTAGATCGTTAGGCCTACATGTGCTAGGTGAGAGCACAGCTTCTGCAGCCGCGTCCTCCTACGCCGCAGTTAAAATTCATTAATTCTCTTCATGCAATGCATGCATTAAAAGTTCAATAACCTTGTCATTTAAGAATGTATTAGAACGTAAGTCGTTTTGAAAAGAAATGATTGCTCTTCAAAATAACATTATCAAAAATTTTATGTTACGTGTTAGCTATTATTTTTACAGAGATAATTTTACGCTGCATGTAACACTCCCGTAATCCTGTATTGGAAATTTCTTATCTGACCCCACTCCTATTCTCAGAACTATAACATTCGCGTTTTTAAAGATACTCGAACGAAATTTCTCCATGTTTTGTAGAATTGGCTGCTGGTCAAGTACTGTAAGTTTTGAGAACATCGGTTAACTCCTTACGACTTTATTGTAAAAGTATTTTGGGGTATCCGTTATAAAAAACACAGTGTATATATATATATATATATATATATATATATATATATATATATATATATATATATATATATATCAATCCATATAATGACTTAGGCAATCAGCTGTTTTATTATTTATTCTGCTGATATGATTGATCACTGCATCGTAGCGAAATAGACTCAGGCACCATCTTGTTAGTCTTGCACTTTTTGGAGCTGTCTCTAGAAAATATTTTAAAGGATTATGATCAGACTAAATAGTAATCCGCCATTCCTAAATAAGATAGTCAAATTTCTGTAACGCATATATTATAGCAGAGGCCTCTCGTTCAATAGTAGACCAATGCATTTGAGATTGAGATAATTTCTTTGATGTGAATGAAATTGGTTGTTCATGACCCTCAATCTGACTTAATACAGAAGCGATTCGTATCTCCGAAGCGTCAGAGTGGCTGATGTATTCCATGGTAATGTCAGGTGATTTTAACGTAGTCATCTTTGCTAGTTCCTCTTTTAATTGGTTCTCTGATTTTCTGATCTGGATTTAACGTTATTGTCAGTCACGGATTGATAGATCCTTCATGTGCTGGATGTTGTTATGGATGTTTTGTTTATATTCAAAGCTACATGACATTTAAATGACCCATGGTAGCGCTATGACTATATATCGCTAGTGTGTTCATGCACTCTGTATTCTTGCACATGTTTGTTTACCTCTATTACTGGATATCTCTAGTGGTATCCTTCCCTGTTGCTAATTGTGTCTGTTATTGAATGCGATTCTCATTGTTGTGAAATTTAGAACTATTGCCGGCTTGGTCTTCAAAGCATTAAGATGTAAACTTGGAAAGTTTTAAGTTTTAAAACTTTAATTTTATTATTTAGGAATTTAATAAGCTTTAACTTTATTTATAAGAGTAACGGAATTTTATTAGTAATGACCGAGCTTGGGAAGGCATTGGAAGTGTGTTGTCTTTGCTGAGCCATATTTTCCGAATATGTAAGTACATGTGTTACGTTAGCTTATTTGTGTATCAGGGGGAGCTGCACCCAGTAGAAATTTCCTCCTTTTAGTCTCTTTAGTTTGGTGACAGTTATGTGCCTAGTGTTGAAGCCTGTTTGAGTAGGGGAGAGGCTCAGGTGGTGTTTTGAAACAGTAGTGTGAGTGGAAGAGCGAGCATCGTTGATTCGAGCAGATTCTATAATATATATTAATTTAGCGGTCAGTACCAGGAATTAAAAAGGAGAGGGTACGTCTGACCTTAGTAGAAATTGCCAGGTGTGGCTATGAGAGAGTTTTTTTAGTGGTTCTTGTTTAAAACCTATAAAAAACGGCTAAACCGTTTCAAGGCCCAGAAACTCTAGCCTGGGTAGTATTTAACAGAGCCAGTGTGATTATTTAATTAAATCCTTGGGATTTAGAAACGGGCGGCAAATTCATTTGTTAAGTTTATGGGTGACGACTCATTTGTTTGAGGGATAGTTTAGAGACCAGTTTTTCTGGGGTATTCTACTTAGGAGAAGTTTCCATATACTGATACATTAGTGCTTAGCATAACACATGTATTAAACACAGATAACGCACATCCCAGTGTGGAAATTCTAGTTAGCGCCCTTTTGTATTTTTTTGACTATATTTCACCCTGTATTATTTAAAAGATGATATAGTAACTTTTGAACAACTTCTTTATGTTTTAATTTATTTATTTAAATTATTACTATTATAATTATTATTATTAACTTGAGTTTAATTTAGTTATTCATGCACGTTTAACTTGTTCTAGTTTCCGACACATTATATTTTGTTTTATTCGTAATAAAACATTAATTAAGGAATTCATATTCCTTTAATTAAGTAGTAAACTTCTGTAGTTTGTCAGAATGTTTCTTAGTATAGATATTTAAATATGTAAGACTCTGAATGTTACAGTAGCTCTCCCGCTTTTTGTCTGATATATCTGAGATTTGAGCCTGGTCCAGGACTTTGAAAATATCTTAGCATATTTCATTTTCCTGATATGTCTAGGCTGATAGTATCTTCATTGGTACTTTCCCTGACAGTTATGTTCTTCGCATGATCTTTCTTAGTTAATTCAGTCAACGGGTAGGCAATTTCTGCAAATTTCGGTACATAAGATCTGTAGAATGAACACATCCCTATGAAAGATCTTATCGCTTTAACAGTTCTAGGTTCAGGAACACTATTTAATGCTTTGACTTTAGATTCAAGCGTAGATTTTTCACTAGATCCTATATCAAATGACCTAGGAATTTCACCTGGGGTTTTTCAAAGTGGCATTTACTAAACTTCAATGTCATACCTGCTTCATGAATAGCAGATAATACTTTATCGATGTTTTAAATGTTCATTCCAGCTATTTGAATATACCACGGTATCATCCATATATGCTTTAGCTTAGTTACTGTACGGTTATAGTATAATATCCATAGCCTTCTGGAACGTTCGCTGGCTGTCTTGAGTCCGAACGGTAAATAAGTCCATTCTAATAATCCACGAAAAATTTTAAAAGCAGTCTTATGAATATCTTCTTCACGGAAAAGAATTTGCCAATAACCACTTGCGCAGTCCAACGTGGTTGTAAATTTTGTTTTGCTGACTTTTTTTAAGACTTACTCTGATATCACCGTTGGATATGCATTATTAATAGTTCCACGATTAACCATCCGCATATCTGTACATAATTTAATAGATCCGTCCGATTTCTGTGCTTCCACGATTATATTCGCTATATTTACAATGTCTTACTTTGCCATCTTGTAGTAAATCATCGAGTTGTTTTTCCACTCCCGCTTGTAGTTTATCCGGAAGTCTATATTGTCTCTGTTTTATAGGTTTGAAGTCTTTCTTTAGATTGATTTCGTGGTGAACCACTTCACAATGACTTGACTTGCAGCAAAAGACTCGCTGATGCTTTCTCTGTGCTTCTTTTTTCTACTTTTGCTGATTTTTATTTAAGTGATCCAGATTTAACTCATCGAGTTGATTATGAGATAACTTACTGTTTTTGACTTCCTCTGTGAGTTCTGGATAAACTTCTGTATGTCCAAAATCTTCATCTTCCTCGAATATGATTCCAAGGGAATTCACTCGCTGAGTAAATTTCGTCAAGTCATTTGCATGTAGAAAATTCCTTATTACTCCAGATTGCAATTTTACTAAATAAGAATTTCTCTCAAAAACGTTATGGATAGTTGCAGGACTAATCCAAGTAGATGGAAGTTTATGAGAACTTGTAGGTCTAATATTAAAACTTGCTCACTTTCTTCAAATTTCTTATCAAATGCTTTCAGATTATATTGTTTTCTGTATTTCTCTTCTTCTTTTCCGATGCTAATTCTTGAGCTTGTTCAATTTCTTTCTTGATCATCTCCATATATTTATTATCTGGGATCTTTAATGGTTCATCAGATGCACCATTCTTACTCCAGTGGTTTCTCAAAACTGACAGAGGTTCATTGTATGACCGTACACAAGCTGATGTGGTGAAATATTTGTCGTTGAATTGGGTAATTCTATGTAGGCCCATAGGATATATTGATTGAATTGATTTATCCCAATTTTGTGTCTGCTTTTCTTCACTTGCGATGTGATGTTATCTTTTCTTGATATCATGATTATATCTTTCTATCATCGCATTTCTTTCTGGATGAAATGATGTGGAAGTCCTATGTTCAATTCCTAACTTACTGAAGAATGTCCTTGTTAACGATGACGTCATATTAGTCCCGTTGTCAGACACGATATTCCTTGGAATTCCATATGTAGTAAACGATGTCATCATAGCGTTACACAATTCCTTAGCTAATAAGGTTTTTAAGGGCATTGCCATCGGATATCTTGTCAGGCTACAAATTGCTGTTAGTATGTACTGGTGTCCTCTTGATTTATTTGAGAATGGTCAAATCAAATCAATATTTAGAATGTCGAATGCTTTAAGTCCACATTTTTCTACGGGTGAAATGGGTATTCTGTCACGGATAGTTTTTCTGTCAATGCTTTGGCATGATTCACAGGATTTCACAAATCGCTTGATGTGTTTCGACATTCCTGGCCAGTATAAATATATTTCGATCCTACTCAGTGTTTTCTTATGACTTCTATGGATACTCCAAATAGAATTTAGGAGCTTGGAAAATAAGTTTATCACGCTATTTAGTTGGCACTATTAATTTTAACAAAACTTTAATGTTGTGACTAGTTCCGAGAAAAACGGCTTTGGCAGGGTAGTTTCCCATTTTCTTTCACACTTTAAACATTTACACACTCAGCTATTTATAAACTTCTCCCTAATAATATATTTAACTCTTTCAAACAGGGTGTTTGTGTGGATATATTTTCAGTTTACGCAGTCTGACACAAAAGCAATATTAAATAACAGTTATTACAATTATCCCAAATATTATCTATGGACAATAAATGGCATATACAGTTATGCACACGTATATTTATTTACTTTATATTCTAATGCAGGTCTTGTAATTAAGATTTTACAGCAGCGGCATCGCAGAATAGGTGACACCCATGAATAAGTTGGAAATCATTTCTTTGAATTCTAGTTGCTGACTGTTTCTGACAAATAAATTGTCAACTGATGTAGCCTACAGAATTTTACAACAGATGCAGCATTATGGATTTAATGTCCAAAATAGAATGTAGATACAAAAGAATACCATTTCTATTTTTCAACTGAACCAAAATATTAAATTCATTTACTAGGGGTGTATCGGATTTGATTTTTTCAAATCCGGCGGAACCGTATTTCAAGCACAAATCAGGCCGGAACTGGAACCAGATTCGAATTTGACCTAGATATAATTGTAATATTAAAAAATTATACGAAGTCAATGTTAACATCAGTTTCATATCTCGAAAGCGATATCAGTGACATGCGAGTCCAGAATTTGAACCCTGCACATACTTATCCGTGGGCCGAATTCATCACCATTATTAAGTTATTAACTAGATTTTCTGCGTTTGCTCAATCAATCATCATCGTTGAACCAGTCGCTATGTTATAAGCGAATGTTCAAACAAGTTGTTCAAACATCTTGTAGTCATTAACAGGCTCAATAAAATCATCATTATTGAATAATTAACTAGGTTATCAATATATGCCCAATCTATTCATAATTAGTAATTAATAACTAGGTTATCAATTTAGGCTCAATCAGTATTCAATATTAAGTCATTTAATTAATTAGGATATCAGTATACGCTCTTTATGAGTCATAATCATGAAGTCATCAACTGCCTCAATCAAATATTCATTGAATTATTAACTAAGTTATCAATATATACTCAATCAAAGCATCACAACATTGTTGTTAGTTTATGCTTAATCAAACAATCATCATTAAATTTTATGTTCTTCTTTGAGGTAAATTTTCAGCAAGTTTTGAAATACAATTTATTAATTTTTATATTAAAAGTGATTAACAAATACGGTTACAAATCCGGCCGGATTTGGCATAATGTTTTGGAACCGGATTTGCAAAAAGTGCCGAACCAGAATCTGGTACACTCCAGTCATTTACAAAGGTTCTAAAGTTTAAATTCTGTATTTAAATGTAATACATACATTTATATTAAAATAATCTGCCACAGCTGAATTCAAAAGCTGAGAAGTCGCAACGTCATGGCAACATAATGAATCGCATTTCAGGTACAAAAGTTAGACACCTGAGACTAAAGATTTCAATATAGGATGAGCCGGTGGCTTGATGACAAGTTAAAAGCCTACCAGCAGGTTCAGGATTCAAATCCAGTCGCTCCCACCCTTCACTGATATGCTATAACTTTTGCATGCTATCTGGGTAGTGAATGCATCATGTGCAGTGTGCAGCGGTGATAAAAGTAATATATAGTAACAAGTATGTGAGAGAAAAAACATGCTGTATGGTATATTGATATCTAGTTACATAAGAATTAGATTAATTTTTACTTACTTCAAAACATTGCTGTAAAGGATATTCCTGTGAAACCAGCATGTTTCACAGGAATATCGTAAACAAGCATATCCTGAACGTAGAAGCACTGAAAGTGTATGTCAGGGAATTATGCCCTGATATTTTGTATAGTAAGATTACTTATATTATTTATATAAATGAAAGTTATCTAATATTATTTTGATTGATTTTAGTATTTTTATTATTAGGGAGTTCAGAAGTTAGTTAAGCTTATGACGTCACGAGAGAGCTAGAGGGTTTTTTGTTTTGTTTTAGGGAGGAGGAAGGTGAAGGTCACGAGAGGAAGTGGTAGATGAGATTCCACGTGTTAGTTTGGATAGAGGATTAGAAGGATCGAAAGAATTAGACTGTTATAGAACAGTGTTGGATAATCCTTAGGTGATATCCAAGAGTTGATCAATAGTTGATCAAAGGAAAGAGTTCCCGAAATACGATTAAAGTAAACGCAGTTATTGAGGAATAATCAGTTAGCATTTCAGTTAACATTTTAGTGGAATTTATGTTTTGACGTGTTAATTAGATAGAGATAGGTATTGTATTTTCGTTGATCTTATATCAAGTAAAGTCGTTTTAGTGTTTCGAGTTAAACGTGTATATGAATATTTAAGATTCCTCATAAGGACTGTCAATTTAAACTTAGGCCTACTTGACTTTTTTTGTTGATGTTATACATTCGGATATTTCTTTATTTTCTTGATCTGTATTAAATTCGCGTTTTAGTTTACATTAAAATAATTAAATATTAAATATTGTAGTCGTCAGTTAATCCGTAGAAGGTCGGGGTCTTTAGATTAGTGTAGTTTAATTACGAGGTCAGATGCAAAATCCATTTAAGTAGGACATTAAAGGATTTAGCGTCTGTTTCAGGTGAGGTTAGCCTTGTTGAGGTAGAACACCACCTGACAGTGTATATATGAAGAATGACAGAAAAGATTAGCTAGATTCGAAAAATTTCTATAAATGAAAAGGTTACTGAGTTCACAGATAGATTTTTAATTTCATAGATTGATTTCATAGATAATACGTTGTTAAATTTTTCACAGATAGATTGTTAATAGATTGTTACTCCCACCCTGCACTGACATGTCGTAACGTTTGCCTGCTATTTGGGTAGTGAATGCATCGCGTGCAGTGCACAGCCGTGTTAAAAGTAACATTTATAAACAAATTTGGGAGAGGCAAAGAAAAACATGCAGTATAGTATAATATAATTATTAATATCCAGTTACATATGAATTAGAGTAAAGTGTTTTACTTTTGCTTGAAAACATTGCTGTGAATGATATTCCTGTGAAACATGCACGTTAAGCGTAATATTATCCAGAAAGTAGATGCAAAGAAAGTGTATATATGAAAAACGATAGAAAAGATTAGGTAGATTCAAAATATTTTTAAAGGAAAAGGTTACTGAGAGAGTCTTCACAGATTGATAGTTAATAGAAGACATAATTATTATACATATTATACAGGCAGTTAAAATATGTATTAAAAAGATACAGATCGCGGCTTGGGATGAGACAAATTTGTAATTCATACATGGATTTGATAAGAAAGTATAGTGTTTTACAGCACCAAGTAAATGTAACTCAGAGTGATACTATGTATAAAAATTGACCTAAAAAGAAGTGCACTAGAAAATATTTAGAATCATTTAGATATGTTTACAATATGAATTTTAAATTTTAAATCTGTGTGCTTGTTTAGGACGGCAGAGATGAGGCTCAAGAAATCATTGATACTATAAGGTAATTTATGTTTGCTTCAATTTGTCGTCCTGTAAAGATATTTTATTTGGTATAAAAATGAAGTCAATTTTTGGGAGGGAAAAAATGAAAGTTCTGTTTATTTCAGTAGTACAAGCACTTGCAGCAATACAAACTCATGCTCAATGAGGTTCTACAATGCCCAATCTAGTTTTACCATCCAGATGTCGTACAAAGAAATTTAATATTATGCAAAAATTGACAGAGCAAAAAGAAAAAAGAAACAAAGACAAAGGACTTGAGATGAAATACAATCTATAAGGAAACAATATATATGTATATAAATTCGGAACAATTATGTAATTGAACCTCATTAGGTTCCCTGTATAGAAAAATGCAATGAAAACTCTCGTAGTGGTCTCTCAAGTGGCAGGTCAAGGTACTTATTCCCTATAGTTCTTCTTTCTCGTTTCAATAGGAGCACTCCGTCTTCAGTTCGGGGTCTCCACGTTTTAGGGAACTATGCTGTAATATTTTGAGTTGTAGTGGTATGTATATTATTTCATATATTAGAATTTAGTATAATATTATTTTAACTTATTATAGTATTTTTATTAGTATTAGAATTGAAAACTGGTAAATTCTGATAAATTACTAAGAAAAGGATTGAAGAAGGCCATGATGATAAAGATTGTTAGGACTTTAGTATGGACCACGCTGCTGTATGGTTGTGAACCATGGGCTTTAAGAAAGTGGGATATTAGAAGACTAGAAGCTATCGATATGTGGCGCTGGAGGAGAATGGATAAGTTCGAATAGAATGCAAAATTAAGAACAAGGAAGTGCTTAATAGGGTTGGCAAAGAGACACAATTGATTAATAGCATAAAAATAGAAAGAAGAACTGGATGGGTCGTGTACTGAGAGGGAATGCTGTGCTGAAAAGGTAATTGAGGGAAGCATCGAATGAAAAAGGTTAGAGGATGACCAAGGCTTGAGATGTTGAATGATTTGATAAATAGTTAATATGTTGATATGAGGAAGGCAGAGGATACAAATATGTGGAGGAGTTATAGGCCTATGTCATGGACCTGCAGTGCACTAAGAGAGAAGGTTAGAAAAGGAATATGAAGGTCACGGAGGGATTATGAGATTGCCATTCCAAAATGGCAAAGGAGTAGAAGGCGTAAAGAAATAGAGTGGACTGTTAGAAAACAGTTGTGGATAATCATTTGTAGATATCCAATTTGAGCTTGATCAGTGGTTGAACAGAGGAAATATTTCCAAATTAGAATTTAATGTATTCTAAAGCAGTAAAAGACTTTCATGTCCAAGGCTTTGCTTCCAAGGCTTTAATCTGCTAGTGTTCCTTTAGTGGCATTTGAGCTTTGGCACATTAATTGATTAGAGCAACTTATTGTACATTCGTTGGTTTGTAAAAATTAATATTTTATGTGATTATATTAGGGGTGCCTACGCCAGCCTCAGAGGATGAGGATATTGAAGCAATATATGAAAAAAGAGAAGGAATGATTGAAGGAGAAAAAGCCACAGATCAAGTGTTATGGGGGATTGGAACGCAGTGGTGGGTGGAGGAAGAGAAGGAAACATGAGAGTATTGTCTTGGAAAATGCAATGAGAGAGGACAGAAATTGGTTGATTTCTGCAGTAGAATGAGATTAGTGGTGACAAACACTTGATTCAAACATGACAAGGCGCTACATGTGTAAGAAACCAGGAAGCACCAGAAGCGAGCGAAGATACCAGATAGACTCTATTCTGATCAAGCAACGGTACAGGAATTGAAGAATTCAAGGGCTTATCCAGGAGCCAATGTTAATTCAGACCACAATCTAGTAATGGCAAAAGTGGGGCTTCAGCTTAAGAACATACTTAAGAAGGAAAGTAGCAAGATTATTATTGATTATTGCTCATTGATTCATGTACAAGTTTAAAATTAGCCTTCTATCTCTCCAGCCAACTCCTATTCTTTTAAAGATATTCATAATCGGTACCCAATCAATCCTGTCAAAGGCCTTCTCAAAGTCCACAAAACATACAAAAACGTCATTTCCATATTCTAAGCTTCTTTCACAAAAAGGACCCGCATTACCCTTATTGCATCTCTTTTGCCGCATCCTTTCCTAAAACCAAATTGACAAATTGTGTCTTGTTCTGTATCATATCCGCTTTCGACTGAATGTGATTATTTATTATCTTTAAATTTCCTCCTTCATTATATCGGGGCCCCTTTTATCATTTTCTATTATATTTTCTTCTTCAAATTTAAAATCCTCTTAAACTGGCTTTCTAGCCTTATCATACAATTCGTCTGCATGTTCTTTCCATCCTTCTTTTACTTCTTCCAGCTCTCTCTTCAATTGCCCATGTTTGCCCATTACACTAAATTAAATGTTCTTTGAAACTCCTTTCATTTTCTTATCTGTTCGTGTTAATATTCTAACTTGCTTTTACAATAGATCTGAACTCCCACTTATATCATATTCTGCTAAATTTTATTTTATTTTATATTTTTTGTCGTATTGTTACACATGTAGTACATATGTAGCACATGCGGTATGTCACATGACATACCGTATGTGCTACATAGTTTCCTTTCTTGGTTTCTATTTTTGTAGTTTTCTTTATTTCCTCCATTCCCCTCCATGGTTATTAGTAATCGTTGCCTTTTGTTGGCGCATCAATTGCAGCCGGCGCGGATTTAAGAATAACCTTCCAACACCCTCGGGATTTTTCCTTCAAAGCTGTCAACACTCCGGTCTTCCACAGTGGTCGCCCACACAGTACTAACCGGCGCGATGGAGCTTAGCTTCGTTCAGCTGACGCGCAGCTTATCCGAGTGTGCTAAATCCAGCCCCACAAATCTTCACACTTTTCCCTCCACCGACGATCTTTTGCTTGGTGGAGGGAAAAGGGTTGCTTGGCCTTGTTATAATTGTAATAATTATAAGTAACAATCAAAACCGCACAATCAGGGCTAACTACGTTAAACAATGTAAGTTAGTTGATAATATGATCTACTCCGCCAAGAGTTCTTACTTCTTCTTCTACTTTTGAAACTGCTGTTTAACCTCTGCTTAAACCCTCTGCCTTAACCTCTACCTAAACCTCTGCTTTAACCTCTGCTTAAACCCTCTGCTTAAGAAACAGTCATTTCCTAAAGACGATCTTTCTAGCTATCATCCTATTACCAACTTAAATTTCATTTCCAAAATCTAGGAAAAAATAATCTACACTCTTATGCAGCCATCATGAATCTTTTCTTTTTTACATTTAATTTTTTCAACTTATCTTGTTTCCAATCTGCATTAATGCTTCACTCCACTGAAACTGCCTTACTCAGCATTCATAATGACCTTTGCATAGCCTTAAACTCTCTAAAGGTATCCGCCATTGGGCTACTTGATGTTTCGGCTGGCATTGACAACATTGATCGTAACATTCTCATCAGTAGACTTAAACTGCGCTTTGATATCTCTGACTGCTTTCTCTCTGATCTCTTTCTATTTTTCTGGTCGCACTCAATCTGTTATTAGAGATAATAAACACTCCCCTGAACTACCTCTTCTTCGTGGTGTGCCCCAAAGTTCTGTACTTAGATCTTTACTTTTTTTCCTCTTCACTACCCCACTCAGTTATGTTTTAGACACTGCTTCGATAAAAGTTCACTTCTATACTTGATGATACTCAGCTGTACATCTCATTTTCTAGCTCAGATTCTGATTTGAAATTGCAACACCTTTCATCTGTTGTTGACAAAGCTTATTCATGGTTTTGCTGCAATTGTCTCTCTGTCAATCCTTCTAAAACCGAATATCTCTTAATCGGCACCCCCAGCAAAGAACCAAAGTAGCCAATTATTTCATCTATTTTCAAATTCTTGCTCTCATTCCTACTCTCAAGGCTAAAAACCTTGGTGTCATATTTGATGAGAATCTTGACTTCAAATCTCATATCTCATCTGTCTATCATTCATCTTTCTTCCAGATTCGTCAAATCAGATAGATACGGTCATCTCTTGGATAAAAATTCGTCCATAATTCTTCCTAACTCAATAGTTCATTCTAAACTTGACTACTGCAATTCATTGCTATTCTTCGTCATTAATCATTAACTAGGTTATCAATTTATGGTCAATCAGTCATCAATACTATCCTCGTTATTGAGCCTGTTTATGACTACGCGATGTTTGAACAACTTGATTGAACATACGCTTATAACATAGTGATTGGTTCAATGATTATGATTGAGTGAGCTAATGCTGAAAACCTAATTTTTCCCGTGTTTTGTCCGGGTTCCCCATGTTGTGTCCGGGTTGTTTGAAGGAGAGACCTACCATGTAGATATGCACGTGTCGTAGAAGGCGACATTAAAACTAGATCCAAATCAACGTCAGAAAGGACCTTCAGTTGGTGAGGGCCTAGGCTCCAGAAATTGCTACAAAAACGTAAATGATCAAGTCTATTCGTATTCCGACCCTGGTTAAACTGGGATGTAAGGGAAGATGATGATGATGATTGCTCAGTAAAATGAAGATTAGTCATTAAAATTAGCAATCAAAGTAAACGTCTCAGCTGCTTTTTTGGAAAAGCAAATTAGTAAAAAGTAGCGCTGTCTTATTTACGCAAGCATTACAATAGTAGCGCTTGTTTTCAGCCTTTATCACTGACAACTGTCAGCATTGAGGATTTTGATGACAACGTGTGGACGCAGAGGTTTTTGGAGTGCGCACTTTGCCGAAACATCTCGGCGTCTTTTTGCAGGTTGTCGTCATTTATGTCATCGGCGGTACACGTCTTCTCTTGCACCCAGCTTTCTAATTTCCTCAATCCACCAGCAAGGTACTCAAATGTGCTATTCATAAAATTTGGAAGCTAAATGTCTCTTTCTGTTACACATAAAGAGAGCAATGAGTACTGCCCGCTGCAAGAAGAGAAAGCCTGGCTTCTTGAATCAACTATACGATTTGTGACAGCAAACATGAAAGCAAAAGCTAGTTTGTCTTGTCTACTCCGCATGGATGGTATGGGATTAAGGTTTGCTAACGGATGTAATAGAATTATGAATGCTTCGGGAAAGAGTTAGAGGAAGACTGAGACATGGGATGCTGAATGATCTGATAACATATTCATGTATAGAGATGAAAAGGAAGGCTGAGGATTGAATTGGTTTGAAGAATTATATGCTATGGACCTGCTGTTAGGCAGTGCACTAGAAGAAGACTCCCCATACTCATGGTATATTCATGGATATGCATCGGCTTCATGAAATGCTGCCAAAGATCTCGTCCGACATTTAGTTTACTCTTCTGAAGTTTGGCTATATACTGGGATGTCAAAACATATATATCACTTGAAGCACAAAAATTCACAGCCAAAACTTCTTCTTTTGTTGTATATGCAGACAGGAACCTAGCCAGAGCTTTATACCAGAATAAAGTTCGAAACTGTACATATAACTGTCCGAGGCAAAAACGTAGACTACTTCTTGAAGTAGGCTACAGGCGTCCTTTGTGGAGAAGTGAGGATTCGTGATCCAAACGTTGTGGTGTAGCATATTTGCTTCGAAAATATTCTGCACAGCAATTAGGAAGGGTCTAATTACCCATGCAAACGCACATAAAATGTGTATTTCGTAAGACTATAATGCATAATACATGATTTTATATTATGTCATGTTGTTTTACTTCATGTTATACACTGCATAAATTTATCCTATGCAGATTCAGAAATTGTAAATAATCTATACTTATAAAACAAAGTTGTGTTCGTAATGGCACTTACAACTCAAGAACGGCTGGACTGTTTTTAACGATCGCGGACATTTTGGATTCGTCTCCAGCAGCCCCTGCATAGTAGCCAATAAAATATTTAAAAAATAATGGGCTAATGGCCAAAAAATGGTATAAATCAAAACACGTCAAAATTATAACATGCAACCATCTGTCAAGTGACTTACATCTTTATAGATTACGGTTTTCTAATACTATATGTTGACATCATCTATTTAACATACTTCAAACGGAAGCATTGATTGCTCAGTGGTATAGGTGCTAGACTTTAGATCATGTGGTCCTGGGTTCGATTCTGGCTCGGGTCACTTTTATATATATATATATATATATATATATATATATACATACATACATGTATATGTATATATATATATAATAGAATTTTATATCTATATCTATATATATATATATATATATATATATATATATATATATATATATATATATATTCACAACTTCATCTCTAAACTTCTTGAAAAGGTAATTTATACCCGTGTATGCTCTATCTTGATTATTTCTCTTCTCTCTCTCATTATATTTATCAATCTGCCTATAGAAAACTCCATTCTACTGAAACCATTCTTCTTCGTATACATAATGCTCTTAGTTTGGCCATGGGTAGTAAACAGGTTTCTGCCTTGGTTCTTCTAGATCTCTCTGCTATCTTCGATACAATTGACCATGGCTTTCTAATAAATGGGCTTAAATCTTGTTTTGACATTTCTGATTCTGCTTTTTCCCTACTCACATCATATCTCTCATGTTGCACACAATCGGTTGTTATTGGTCAAAATCGCTCGTCTGATCTACCACTCCTACGCTGTGTTCCTCAAGGTTCAGTGTTAGGTCCATTGCTCTTCTCTTTATATATCGCTCCTCTTAGTTACCTGCTTACATAGTCCTCCGTAAATTTTCAGTTCTATGGAGACTACACACAAATATATATTTCCTCTTCTAATCATGATTCCGGTCAGAAACTAACTCATCTCTCATCCATTCTACACCAGGTTTATTTCTGGTTTTGTGCTAATCGTCTTGCTGTTAATCCTTCCAAAACTGAATACCTTTTAATTGGCGCTCCTTTGCAAAGAAGTAAAATTATTAATAACTCTGTTCAGGGGCGGATTCAGAAATTTTTTAAGGGGGGGCCCGAAATTTGTTTTGAGAGTGTACAAATTTTTTGCTTACTCCCGCTTTCTTCGGGACGTGTGACGCAACCAGAAAAATACTGTGGAAGGGGGGGGGTAGGGCTCTCATTTTTTCACTATTGCGCTCGACTCAACGAGTGAGTGTATCCTCGTATCTTACCCCCTCACTCATTCCATTAGTAAAGTGAGAGAAAACCTAAAATAACTAAAATCCTGCATTTGTTTTGGAAAAGAGTAGGTTAATTTTTTCACCTGTGAAGAAACTCAGCGGATCTGATCCTTAGCGGTCACTTTTGAAATTCGTCCAAGAGTTGCAAAAGTGACCTAATTTTGGCGGTAGGGGGGGGCTTAAGTCCCTCCCAGCCATGGCTGCTTGCACCACTGCTCCGAGACAGAGCTCAAATTTTTTAATTACGATCTTTTTAAAAAATTGAAAATTTAGAGCTTGTGAAACGATCAACATTTTTCGGGTCCCCTTCCATTGTGCAGGGCTTCTAGGATACCAAATATGGGCCCCTAATCCCATATTTGAAAAAAAATTGAGCTGGTGGAACTGAATTCCCTCTCACCCCCCCCCCCCCCCCAACACTGCCCTGACCAACATATTGACACCTAGAAATTGACATAGTACCACTGAAAATATAGTTTACAAATTTTTATTGCCGGGCCTAAGTGAGGGGGCCCCTTACGCCCGGCAAAAAAATATTAATAAGGGGCCCGGCAATAAAAATAAAATTTTTATTGCCCGAGCCCCCTGGGCCCCCCCGGATCCCCCATTGACTCTGTTAATTTTCAAAATCTTCGTTAATTTTCAGAATCTTGCTCTTACACCTTCTCGATCTGCCAAACACCTTGGAGTCATATTTGATGAAAACCTTGACTTTAAATCCCATATCTCTTCTGTTTGTCGCCCTTCTTTCTTGCAGATTCGTCTGATTAGGCATTTACGTCAAACCCTTACTAGAAATTCAGCCACTATCCTTGCTAATTCTCTAGTTCATTCAAAGCTCGACTACTGGAATTCATTATTACATGGGTTGCCTACTTCTTCTCTCTCAACAGTTTACAGCACATCCAAAATTCTCTTGCACCTGTTGTTTGCTAGTCCTCTCAACTTCAATTTCGCTCTCTTTCTCTACTTCGCAGTCTTCTCTGGCTCCCTGTTAATCAACGCATAAAATAGCTGTATTAACTTTCAAAACTCTGCGATTTGGTAAGCCTTCTTACTTATCTGAAAGTCTTCTTCCCTATCGTCTCTCACGTGCACATTCTTCGACCGATGCCAATCTTCTCTCTATTCTAAACAATCTCACATCATTGGGCACACGTTCATTTTCTTACGCAGCACCCACAATCTGGAACTCTTTACCTGCTAATCTTCGCTTTTGTTTTTCTCTTTCAACTTTCTCTAGCAGGCTTAAGACTTACCTTTTCCCACCATAGACATAATCAATCTACCTTGACCATTTTTGATCACCGGCCTGGCTTTCGGTTAGGACTTTACTTCTCCTTGGCATATTTCTTTTGCAGATTGGTCTGGGTGAATAGATCTGTAGTGGTTTGTTTGTTGGGGACGTCCTCTGACATCAAACCTGGATGAGCAAACGGACGTTACACCTGTATTATTTTTATTATTATTACTATGATTATACAGTATATACATGTATATGTATACAAATATACAGGGTGTGTAAAAAAGATTACTCCTGCAAAAAGTTTGAATATCTCAGGCTTTTGTTAATATTTTCCAATAAAAATTTTATCAATTACTAAAGGACTAATTTCTGGTGGGGTGGCCAATTTTCATCCGTTTTGGTACATTTATTGGCCAGTTATGCAAGTTTCAGCAGAGCAACCCCCCATTTTTTAATGTACTGTAAATATAAATTCTATTTAATTTTATTCTTATTTTGGCCCTGAAAGGGCCGTTGTAGTGGTTCAAAAGGAACAAGTTGTATCTGCTAGCCTTGCTGACTATTCGATATGTCTTCCTCCCACTGCTACGCAGGACTGCAGTCGCTTTCGGAGCGCTAGGACAGCCTTGTTGATTCCAGCGTGGGGCACTCTCTCCCAGATTGATTGTAGCACTTCTTGCAGTTATGTCTTGTTTTTAGGCTTCAGATGGCGTTTCTGATAGAGATGCAGCATGGTTTCCTAGACATAGTAATCCAGAGGGTTTAGATCGTGAGAGTTTGGAAGCCATTCATTCTTCTTGATGAAATCTGGATTTCTCTTGCTGATCCATGTCTTCTGTGCATGACGAGATGCATGAGCCGGAGCACCATTCTGCTGAAAGATGAAACCATTTGGTAGAAGCGCATAGCAATCAGCAAACAACTCCGGAAGCAAAGTATTGACGTAATACTGAGAGTTCACCTTTACCTTCTCATCAATGAAATGCAATCTGCCCTTACCGTTGTAGCAAACGCCATTTTTAGGTAAAAGTGGGGGGTTGCTTTGCTGAAACTTGCATAACTGGCCAATCTATGTACCAAAATGGATGAAAATTGGCTACCCCATCAAAAATTAGTCCTTTATTAATTGGTACAAGTTTGATTTTAAAATATCCCCAATTGCCTGAGATATCCAAACTTTTTGCAGGTGTAATCTTTTTTTTTACACACCCTGTTTATATAAAATATAATACAATATTTTATATATATATATATATATATATATATATATATAGGTATATATATACCGTATATATATATATATATATATATATATATATATAGGTATATATATATATACAGGTATATATATATATACCTGCAAAAGAATTATATATATATATATATATATATATATATATATATATATATATATATATATATATATATATATATACCTGCAAAAAATTTCAATATCTCAGGCTATTGTTAATATTTTCAAATCAACCTTTTACCAATTACTAAGGACTAATTTTTTTGACGGGATGGCTAATTTTCATCCATTTTAATGTATAGATTGGCCAGTTACACAAGTTATACAATTTTAATCTATAGATTAAAATGGATGAAAATTAGCCACCCCGTCAAAAAAATTAGTCCTTTAGTAATTGGTAAAAGGTTGATTTGAAAATATTAACAATAGCCTGAGATATTAAAATTTTTTGCAGGTATATATATATATATATATATATATATATATATATATGCACAACACGGGTATATATATATATATATATATATGTATGTGCGTATATATATATATATATATATATATATATATATGTATGTGTATACAGTATATATATATATATATATATATATATGTATGTGTATACAGTATATATATATATATATATATATATATATATATATATATATATGTATATATATATATATATATATATATATATATATATATATATATACTGTATACACATACATATATATATATATATATGTATACGCACATACATATATATATATATATATATATATATACCCGTGTTGTGTCGGGGTTATTTGAAGAAATGACCAAACGGTGACTGCACGTGTCGTAGAAGGTGACTAAAGCACTAAGATCCATACCAATGTCGGAAAGGGCATTCGGTCGGTGAGCGCCAAGGCTCCAGAAATTGCTACAAAAATTTAAACGATTGGAAAAATCTCAAATAGGGGATTGGCTGGTGGTGTGGTGTAGGACAGAGAGGATTTGAGACAGTCTATTTGTATCCCGACCCTGGTTATACTGGGATTCAAGGGAGGATGATTATGATGATGATGTTGTTATATATATAATATATATATATATATATATATATATATATATATATATATATGTATATACACGTATATATATATATATATATACACTGTGAGTCAAAAAAAAGCATGTGCGCAGTCTTTCGCCCATAACTTTGGTATTAGTGAACCGATTTTTTAATTTTTTGCATAGGTATAATCAGGAACACATTTGCTATAAAATAACGTTAAGTGACTCTGTTAATAATTATTTTTGCGTTGAAGCAGTGCTTGAAAATATGCGCAACTGAAAATATTCAGTTTAAGTAAATCAATCGCTACAGAATGTTTACAAATCCGTGGCTTAACAAAAAACGAAACAAGCAGTATTATACTGCTACTGTCAACTGTCAAAGCTTAATTATGCTCAAAGTGCCCTCCTTTAGCTGGAATACAAGCTCGGAGACGCTTGCGCCACTCATCTATTGCTTTATCAATGACAGATTGCTTCATGTCTTGCCAAACGTCCACCAGGCGTTGCTTCAACTCGTCCACGTTATTTATTTTCTTCTTTTCGGTGTAATTTCTTTAATAAGCAATCTGGCCCTCCCAGAATCCAGTTTTTTGTTGGAAATTCGTCAATCAACCAATGTGAGCCACAACTCTTTAAGAGGTACAAGTTTTTGTGAACTCTTAATCTGCTTTAGTAAACAGCATTTTAAAATTTAAACAAAGACAGACTATGTTTGTAAAATAGTCTGTTATTTTTTAAAATATACCGGAATTGTCACAAAAACTAGATTTAAGATTGATACTTTTCTTCTACTTTATAATTCTGAAACAATTTTCAAAATCGGTTCACAAATGTCAAAGTTGTGGATGAAATACTGCGCACATGTTTTTTTATGACTCGCAGTGTGTGTATATATATATATATATATATATATATATATATATATATATATATATATATATATATATATATATATATACAGAATCAGTAAAAACACCTGCAAAATATTTCAATATCTCAGGCTATTGTTAATATTTTCAAATCAACCTTTTACCAATTACTAAAGGACTAATTTTTTTGGCGGGGTGGCTAATTCTCATCCATTTTAATCTATAGATGGGCCAGTTATACAAGTTTCAGCAGAGCAACCCTCATGTTTTACCTAAAAATGGCATTTTCTACAATGGTAAAGGCAAATTGCATTTCACTGGCGAGAAGGAAAAGGTGAACGCTCAGTATTACGTCAATACTTTAATTCCCAAGCTGTTTGATGATCGTAATGGTCTTCTGCCAAATAGTTTCATCTTTCAGCAGGATTATGCTCCTACTCATGCATCTCGTCATGCTCAGGAATGGATCAGCGAGAGAAGTCCGCATTTCATCAAGACGGGTGAATGGCCTCCAAACTCTCCCGATCAAAATCCTCTGGATTACCATGTCTGGGGAACCATGCTGCATCTCTATCAGAAACACCAGTCGAAGCCTAAAAACAAGACAGAACTGCAGCAAAATTGCTACAATAAATTTTGGAGAGACTCCCCAAGCTGGAATCAACAAGGCTCTCCTAGCTTTCCGAAAGCTACTGCAGTCCTGTGTATCAGCTGGAGAAAAGCATATCGAATAGTCAGTAATGCAAGCAGATACAACTGGTTCTTTGTGAACCACCACAACGACCCTTTTCAGGATCAAAATATAAAATAAAATAATTTTTTTTTACAGTACATTCTAAATAAAGGAGGGGGGTTGCTCTGCTGAAACTTTCATTACTGGCTAATCTATGTATTGAAATGGATAAAAATTGGCAATTGGTGAATGTTTGATTTGAAAATCTTAACAATAGCCAGAGATATTCAAATTTTTTGTAGGTGTTATCACTTTTTTTTACTCACCCTGTTTATATATATATATATATTATATATATATTTTATACATATATATATATATATATATATATATATACATACATATGTATATGCATGTATATATATATATATATATATATATATATATATATATATATATATATATATATATATATATATATAGATATAGATATATATATAAATGTATATGTTGTCTGTAACAGTTAGATTAACCGGATTTATTAAGAGAGCCATATGTCTTTCATTATACTGCATTATAATTTTGTTCTAAGCAAAGTATCTGTAAGAGTTCACTCAAATATAAGTGTGAGTTGTTGTTATGTGATATTTTATAGATGGGTGTGTGAAGAAGTTCCGGAGCTTAAGTTGCCCATGGAAAATTTTGTGCTGCGTGGATACGATACTAGAAGGTTTTACTGAATTATGTTATTGAAATTTCTAATTATTCGTGTATAACGAGAAAATGTTGCCACTTATTGCAAAATAAATTTCTTCCTTCATTATATCAGGCTTGTTTCGTCATTTTCAATCGCATTTTCAAAGTCGAGTTTAAATACCACCTGATTTGGTTTCCCAACCATATCATACAATTCTTCTAAGCATTCTCTTCATCTTTCCTTTACTTCATCAATCTCTGTATTCAAACTTAGTGATGATGTTTATTTAACGTCAAGGTCAGAAGCCCGAAGGGCTTCTCTTCCAGAAGTCGTGGATGTGCAGTATATGGTGCATCGTTATCCAAGAATGTTGGACTTACAAGCCGATATTAATACATCATGACTTGATACTTGGACTACACAAAAGATGTTTTTTTCAAGCATCTTTTTTGGCTTTTCTGTTTCTTCTTACCTTTTTAGTAACCCACTTGCATCTATCTCTATTTTTGGCTTCAATTTAATAAACTCATCTCGAATCATCCTGAGACCTGTGTTAATGTTATTCCATAAGCCCTCTGCGTCGTCGTTATTATCATTATCACTTAAAACTATAAATAAATTTCTATGCTGTATATTTCTTTTAATTTCTTTATAATTTACTTTAAAATAATCACATTTTTGGACTTTCTGACAGATCCAACTGCACTGAATTACAAAGTTAATGTTTAGATGATCACTTGTCTCAAAAGGTTCACAAATAAGTACATCCTTAATTATTTCTTCAGAGCACAAAACAAGATCAAGGAAATTTTTGCCTCTAGTAGGCTTATTACAATACTGTTCTAAAAAGTTATTAATTATACATTCTATAAATAAGTGAGATTCATCTATGTTTTCTCTATTTCCCCAGTCCAATTCAGGATAGTTAAAATCACCCATTACTACAACCTTCTTATCATACAATTTATCACACACATTAAACATAGCCTCGTCATTAGTTTTTGAACTATCTGGGGCTCTATACATAACACCAATAATAAGATTAATGTTCTTACACTTGATATTACACCCAACACTTTCTTTAAAGTTAGAAACATATAAATCATTAACTTGACTTGGGTTCAAATCATTTTTTATTTACAGCAAAACGCCCCCACCTTCTATGACATCTAAATACACTGTATCCACTAAAACTAATTTCACTATCACTAATGTCATCAGACAACCATGACTCACTGATTCCCGAATTAATTCCCTCTCTGTAAAATTTTAGGCATAAATAGGCACGAATTGAAGTAAAATCCATCTGGCCTAATCCAGCAATGAATACTCTAACAGAGTCCCACCGATTACTAGGCTTTCTAATACTAATTATTTACATGCAAGAACAACTCATCCTTTGTTAAATCTTATGCTTTTAATTGCTTTGGAACCAAATACCTTCTGAAATTCGTTATGTAAAGTCAATAACTCAGTTTTCTAAGCTCTATTAAATCTCTTTTTTTGATGAATGGTAATGTTAAATAATCTTATTTATTTCTTATTTGTTATGATTCTTTATCTAATGTTAGTGTATCCTGTACGTCGAGATGAAGTAAGTTCTGCTGAGTAATGCTTATAATTAAGGTAATTATATAATTGCTTGGTTAATTAATCATGTTTAAGTTAATGTTCTATATTGTGTGTTTTATGATTACTATTTTTGTCAACCAGAAAAGATAAATATTTTGATTCTTCCCTGATGGCCGATTTCTTCGTTATCTATTTCGGTGTTTTTCTGTTAGCCTTGATCTAGTGTTGTTTGTCTGTCTATTTTTGTGCTGTTGTTCATCTTTCACTCTTCTCTAGAAGAAAGAAAAGATGAGAAAAGAGGAGTGGTGAAGGGCCATTTGTATCCCGACCTTAGTTAAACTAGGATTAAAGGGAAGATGATGATGATGATGATGTTCATCTTTCGTTCTTCTATACATCCATTTTAGTCTTCTATACATCGTCGAAATAAACATAATTCGCACTAATCCCTAGAATCCTTCACAATATTCTTGTACCATTGTTTAATCAGAATACTGTATGACTGGTTCCTTCCATCTCTTCCAGTGCTTCTTGACTTCTTCCACGTATAACTCTCGTGTTTCTTGTTGGAACCGAGTGTTTGTTACAGGTATATGTTGATTTATTCGCTTAAGGAAATTCTCTAGTTTTTGTCACTCTCATTTCTCTTTCTTGGACTAAATTTCACAATTTCGTTTACATATTTTCCTTCTCCAACCACCGCGTTCTAGTCTTCTATAACTATTACTTGATCATTGGCTTTCTCTCCCTTCATCATATCTTCTACTTTCTCGACTTAGGGCATGGCTGCATACCAGAGTTTTGTGGTCTGAGAAATTAGACTGAAGATTAACATTCAGACTTTATAGGTATGAACTCTAATTGCCATTTAAAGGAGGTGGCAGAACACTGGATGTAGTTTTTGAGCTTGGTGGATAATTGAGAATTTCGGAATATTTCTCATTTCATCTATAAAATATACTAATTTACTTTGAGAGTTGATGAAGTATGCGTCATGCCCTATTGAGTTTGCTATAAGGAATAGTTTTATTGCTGCTGAGATATAAGTTTAATTATATTTTGACTTGCAGCGAACCGTATAAGCTCATTATTGTGCTATATAGATTTGCTTTACTTTATCATTTTGTTAGGTGCACATTTTTATTTGGAATGCTCACAGAATACTCAAGGAACTAATAAGCTATTTTATTTATTCTAAACAATTTTAAAAATAATTTTACTGGTGCTGTCGCACAGAGTTAAGCAACTCTTTGTTAGTGTCTATGCTCAATGCTGTATGTTCTGTTTTTGTTGATATTCAACAAGAACAGAACATATATTATCATAATATGTTATTATTATTATTATTATTATTATTATATTATTATTATTACTATTTATTAGTTTATTTGTGTGAATATTTGAGATATAAAAAAATGTACAAGGTGTTTTAGCAATCTCTTCAATAGAAAATCTACTGCCTTAGGTTCGGATACTAAATCCGAACCTAACTTATTACCAAACCAATTAGCATTACCAATTTTTGTTTGTTTACAGTTACGAAAGTATGAAGAATGTGTGTGATCGATACAACCGTGCCATGGATAGCATTTTGCAGCTGGTATTGTTCATTTATTATTTCTTCCTTGATATTTTAGTTTTTATTTATTTATTTAGCGTATGCGTTAATCTAGATAGTTGCTTCACCAACTAAGGCAACGTAAGGCAACTTCGCGTAGACAGTTCACCCGGTAGGCAGGTCAGAGGGCACTCCTCAACGATATGTTTCATGTTTTGAGATTGGCCGCAGTCACAAAGCGGCGAATCACAAATACCCCAGCGAAATTCACTTTCTCTGCATCTACCATGACCCATACGGAAACGATTCAAATGGCACTAACTTCCTCTGCAGAGATTCATTCCTGGTAGCGCCTGAGACGGATCCTGAACCAGGTGGTGGTTTCTAATATCAGCCACTGACCACTATAATCTCCACTGGAACAAAGACGTCAAGGGATCACATTTTTACAGAAATAGCTACAAGTTTTTAGCTATTTCTGGAGCCTAGTCGCTCACCAACTGAATGCCCTTGCCTTCGTTGGTTTGGATCTTGTGTTTACGTCGCCTTCTGAACTACGTGCATATTTACACGGTTGGTCTATTCTTCAAGCAACGCGGACACAACATATATCTTTGTCATACAAATTCTCAATAAATTCTTTTTACCTCTTCCTTTTTCCCTTTCAGAATTCTCTAGCTCGTGTTGTCTGTCGATTCTCAAGGATTCAGGCCATCTCTAGTTTCTTGCTTAATAATCTTCATTGGCTTCCTGTGGTTCAAAGAATTATGTATAAAATTGCTCTGTTAATTTTCAAAACACTTCTCTTTGGTAAACCTTCTTACCTTTCTGATCTCCTATTCTAATATCAACCTTCCGTAAGCTTCGTTCTTCTGATGCCAAACTGCTCAAAATGCCTAATATTCTCACTTCGTTAGGTAGACGTTCATTTTCTTTCTCCGCTCCTACTGTTTGGAACTCTCTGTTTCCTGATATTCGCTCAAGTTCTATTTCTTTGACTTTCCGTTGTAGGTTGAAAATACATCTCTTCCCTCCATAGATTTTTTCATCTTGCCTGACTGGTTTTTTGATCACCGTACCGGCGCCGTTTAGGATCTTTTTCTTTCTTTCCAGCACATGTTTTTCAGATCGTTTTATGGTGAATCGATTTGTGGTGACATGTGATGGGGAGACGTCCCTGAAATCATCATTGTATGAGGAAAGGGGCGTTAAACCTTTATTTTTATAATATATAGCTATATATATATATATATATATATATATATATATATATATATATACAGTATATATATATTATATATTATATATATATATAATATATATATATATATATTTTTAATATTATTTTTTATATTTATTTATTTATATTCTTAATTATAACTATCAATTTGGCAGAACACCAGAGAAGAGAGAGAGAGAGAGAGAGAGAGAGACGACTAAATTAAAGAAACTCATTGGAGTGAATTAATATAACAAAAAAGACATAGCTGGATATGCTAAGATTGATGAAAATACTATTGTAAGCTTAGATGAAAAAAACGTTCTTACCAAAAATAAAAAACGTTAAAAAACGCGTTTTTTCTCAAAAACATAAAAAACGTAAAAAACGTTGAAAAAAGGTTAGTAGCGTACACGTATTCTTGCATATATATTGCCATGTCTTCATTCCATAACACTAAACAATTTTATTACAACTAGACTTGATCTAAAGTTCTAAAGTATGTCCATAGACTCCATACAAATATAAACAAATACTTTCAGGTCACATGCAGTCACATAAAATGTTCTTACAATTTCCTGTTTTGGCTCACAGTTGAAATAATTAGAGGTGAGCTCACAGTGTTTATCTTAATTTTTACGTTTGACGTTTACGGTTAACGTTTTTAATTTGATAAAAAATAGATAACGTAAAAAACGCGGTTTTTTAACAGATATAAAAAACGTAAAAAAACGTTTTTTTCATCTATGATTGTAAGAATAGCTAAAGATTACGGGATAACAAATAAAATAACGAAGTCAAGATAAAAACAGATGATGATGATGATCTTCTTTTGGGATATAGATACACTTTAATTAAGCAATTCACTAAAGGGCATAGAAAAATAGACATTAATTTTTTTTTACCTCGTATTGAGCCCGGGTGTGTTTGGGACCACTGAAGAATAGGCAACCGCAAACAAGCTGCCGCGTGTGAGAGTCGACCAAGGCAGGAGCTGAGGAAGGCAGATGGGACCTGCCTCACTATGATTTGTTTTTGCCCGTGATTAATTGGCAGTTATCCCATTAGAGAACTAAGGAAAGCAACGGGAAACCACCTCAGAAGCCTTATTATTTCCAAGTTATAGGCTACATTAATATGTTGTTAATATAATGTTAATATAATACGGCGGGAGTAGCGCACTTGGTTTAGTTGCGCGTCAATTATCGAAGTTAAGCTGCATCGACCTCGGTTAGTACTTTGTGGGTGACCATCTTGGAAGACCGAGTGTTGGTAAAAGCTTAGGAAGGAAAAAATCCCAGGATGATGGAAGGTTATTCTAAAATCCGCGCCGGCTGCAATTGATGCGCCATCAAAAGGCAACGATTACTAATAACCATGGAGAGGAAGGAGGAAATGAGTCTTAAACAAGCATCTGTGCTTCCTGACCCAGTGTACCGTTATGTTATGTTAATTTATCCTACTGTGGAACTTCATGTTTGCAAAGTTGTTGTAAGCTTGAATATCGATTTCATCTATGAAGGACGCTATTGTTAATAAGTTTGCAAGAATAGTGAGTATCGCAGATCTACAGTATCGTAGCTTAATAATTGACGGTTTGTTAGCTAATTATTTTTATTTCTGCATCTAGATGTCTGCTTGTTGTGTTCACATGTTTCTTTTCTATTTTTTTCTTTTATATGTGGATTGTTTTCGCGAAATAAATACTTAACGTGTGGATGAGGCATAGCCATTTGTGAAGGGATTAACTGGTTAAACGATGGTATACTCACTATGGAGCGTGAAAAGCAGCATATTAGTAGGAATACGTACCTTGGACCTTCCGCTTGGCAGAAGACTAGAAAAAGTGAGAGAATATGATTTGACACAGAGTAATGTCTAGGATCTCGGTCAGGACCGTGATCAGTGGCGGTAAAGTTAATGGAAATTTTTTTTGTGTTCACAAAGCAACGTCTGCAGATAAATGATGATAAATTTAAAATATGCAATAGGTCCATGATCTACTTGGACTTTCAACCTTCGGTTTTTCTACCTTCGTGTTATATGTATGTGCAGTGGCGTGGCACAGCTAAGCCTGAACAATTAAGGACGAGACCATCAAAAGGTCTGCTCAAACATATACTACAGCAATCCTACAGTAGAGCTGTGCTTAATCCGGAGCTACTCAATGATTATCAACCGTTCAGTGCTGAGGTTTTTTTATCACTATTTATTCTCGTTGGCTATTTCAAATCTAAGAAAATTTTTGTTAGGTCTATTTCAAGAAAATTTGATTTATACTGTATAAAAATCTTGCATAAGAAACAACCACCTGAAAAAGGTCTTAAAAACCCAATGGCGTTGACATATATATCCTTTAATAGACAATTAAAATTCATTAAGACATTAGTTCAATAATTTTAAAATATAAATATTTCCGAATCTTCTATGGTCGCATGTGCATACAGTGCATAAAAAGCTTGTTGAATCTTTCAACCTGCTCTCCGTTTCTCTCATACCTTCATTGTATGACGTAACAACTTAATACCTCTATAATTCTTACACGCTTGAATGTCCCCTGTCCCCTGCCCGCTTAAATACTGACACTAAACAACTCAACCTCCATTCTTCTAGCATCCCGTCCTCCTTGACGACTTGGCAAACAAGCACCTCAACCACTCCACCACTCTCGCATCTACTATCTTCCTTACTTTCACTTGGTTACCATCCATCCCCACCGCTTTACCCTTATGCATTTTATTTAATGCCATCTTAAACTCTTCAGTTGTTACTGTCAAGGTCTCTAATATTCATTAAATTATTATAATCTTAAAAACATTCGACCCCGGCCTCGAATAGCTCTCAGAATTTATCATAGAGGTTTCAATCACGAAAACATGTTTAAAATCGAAATTTAATTTATTAAATAAAATACGAATTAAATAATACTTACAGACAATGTACATTGAAACGAAAATAGGCTCTATTTATAACGCGCAAAATACAGTAACTCGTGATATAATCCAAAATTAAATATTCCCATCGCAAACTTAACGTATATGACTATACGCACAAATTCATATATTAGAAATCCCATGTTATAATTAGAATAATGACTACAGAACTACTCTAGAAATTCCACCATTAGAATATTATTATTCTAGGATACTTAGCATCTGCGTTAGTACCTCCTGCAACGTTATCTCGGTTCTCTCAAGTCTTCCTTTGACCACACTTAGGGTTTACTCACCGGTCTTATATACTCACAGATAAGCCACTATCGTCTAGACGTGAAAGATCTCTATATTTCCTAATATCTTTTTAAACACGTGTTATCTTCTCTAATCATTTTTCACGTGTCCCCTATCTACTCCTCTAGGCGTCTCGAATTCACCTCTGTCCAGGCTGACCCACCAATCAGGAACTCAAAATCTAATTAAGTCACGCCCACGACGGAGATCTAGACAACTGACTCGTATAATATTTGCCTTCAAATATAATGTATCAAGTTAGGTAAAATAATACTTCAAATACTCAATTATTAAACATACATAAACTATTTAATATATTTAATATAGCAAATATGTGTTCCTGGTAGTTACACTCTCTACTTCCAAATCCTCAAATCCTTTGCTAACTACTTTATCTTCCTAACCTTCAATATCCCCCTCAGAGTGCTAACGTTCCACAATCTTCCATCTTCTTTTAACACTTTCCCATTATTTCTCTTTATTTATTTATTTATTTATTTAAATTTTATTTTATTTATTTGATTTATTTTATTTATTTACTTATTTATTTATTTATTCCCCTCCCCACTTCCATTTTTGCTTTTTTTGATTTTGAAAATCTCTAGTTCCCAACCAACTCACTTCACTGATCCCTAGGACATTTATTTTCCCTCTTTTCATTTCCCTCTTCACATTTCATAACTTTACCCTTTCACTCATAATTCTCACATTCCATGTGCCCACACTTATCCTTTTGGGGCGCATGGAATATCTGTCCTGGTATATCTGTGGGGCACCCAAGGTGCCGACTGGCCGTGGGATTCTTACCACCCCCTCCCCATTTAAGGGGTGCGCGGGACTGGGGGCGTTCATATTTGTCGTGATATACCATTATTTCTTGGGGGATATGCTTTTTGACGAGGTGGGCCCTCTATGCCATCCTCAGCTTTGACTGACATTTACAGGGCAGGGGTGTCATTCCCTGAGAAAACTATCCTATTTACCCGCTATGGAAATATAAGTTACTCTCTGTTACTCTCAACAAACCCAAATCCATCATTTGCTACCTTATATCCCAGTCCGTATTTCCATATATGCTCATCTGAGTCCCCTCCCACTACCAATCTTTCCCCCACACCACACTCACCAACAATTCATCAAACTCATCCCAAAATTTTTGCTTCTCTTCCCCTTCACACCCAACTTGATGAGCGTAAACATTTACCTAAGTTAGTCTCTCACCTTCATACGCCAGTTTTACTAGCAATCAACCTACTACTTTTCCTTGTTATCTCAACCCCCCCCATCAACATCGTCTCATTTAGCATTACTCTTACTCCATTGCTACCATTACACTGTCCTACATACCACAGCTTATATTTCCATAACCCTTAAGCCTCAAATTAGCCATTTTCCATCCGGTCTCCTCTATACAGCACACATCCACCCTTCTCTCCTTCAGTGTGGCCGCATCTTCTCTACCTTTCTCGTCATTGATCCTACATTTAGAGTCGCGAACCGTGTATTTTGCCTGACTAGGGATTAAGTATGAAGTCGATCTGGATGGCCCTTCAGATCTTCCCCCCTGCCGGGCTTGAACCCCTAACCATGTGGTCAAGGCGTCGTATGCCTTACCCGTTTTCTGTATTTGAGACTTCCATTAGTTTACATTTTTGTAGCTCAATTCCTGGAGCCAAGGCGCTCACCAACCGAATGCCCTTTCTGAAGTTGGTTTGGACCTTATTGCTTTAGTCGCCTTGTACGACACGCGGAGTCACCGGTTGGTCTATTCCGGACAAAGCACAGTGATATGCATGCAATTATCATAAAAATTAATAGAAATGCATGGAGCACTTAATTCGCATCAATCATTTAAATCTAAATACAATAAATACAGGTAACAAAAGCATACAATTAATTAAATCCTGTGGGCATCAGAGGGGGCATAAGATGCTCCATCTAGCTCACCAACATAGGAATGAAGTATTAGTAATTATGTTAGTATTTAATAAACTATCGCAGGTATACGGACTAGCATAAATATTAAAGAGTTGGCTTTTAAGATAAACGCAAACTATTCTTTCAATAAAGGATTAACGACACTGTTACGATTCCATGAGAATAAATTTATCTCTCTTAGTGCATTGCCTACTGGCAAGTTCATGGTATACAACGCCTGCACTGATCTATATCTTCTTTTTCCCCTTCATGTCCACATATGGGTGGAACTTTAAATCATCTCCAATATTTCATTGAAATACCTTTATAATTGGGATTGTGCTTTTGACGAGGTGGGCCCCCTATGCCTTCCTCGGCTTCGTCTAATATTTACAGGGGCGCCTTTAAATGTTGCCCGAGGCCTCGTACGCCGTGCACTGAGGCTTTCGAAGCTTTTTCATACGTTAAATTGTTTGTAGCCAATTCTGGAGCTTAGGCTCTCACCAACCGAATGCCCTTTCTGACGTTGGTTTGAATTTTGTTTTTATGTCGCTTTTTGCGACTCGTGCATATTTACACTGTTGGGATATTCTTCAAGCAATCCAGACACAACACGGGGAAAAAGATGACAATATAAATAACGAAGTAAAAAAAATAGAAAAAATAAATTAGATTAGTTGATAGCAGTGATGGATCTCTCTAATGGCCTAATTTGCGTACAATAAGCTCTGTATAAATTCGATTCCATAATTTCCGTACTTGAAGTCTATTCTTCATGTAAATTTCAAGGCTAAGTCCTGATTCAGTTTTACACTTGTGTCCCAAATTCACTATAATCACGACGACGACGATTATGATGAGGATGACAATGATCATGATGATAATAAAAAGCTGTTATATTGTTCCAGAGATCATTATGAAGACCATGGTTCCAAGGAACTCTTTTAAGACTTATTTATCTGTCCCTTTGCCAAAAAGTTCATTACTGTCTGCTGAAGCGGTTTTTTAAAGCTCTTAAACCTTGTTAGGACTTTAGTATGGATCACGCTCCTGTAAGGTTGTGAAACATGAACGTTACGAAATTATTAGGAAACTGAAATATATTAGGAAACTGAAAGCATTCAAAATGTGGCTATGGAGAAGAACCCTGAAGATCAAACGGACTGACAAAATTACGAACGAAGAAGTGCTAAATATGGTTGGTATACATAGACAGTTGATAGATATAATAGGGAATTGAAAGAAGAACTAGATGGTCCTGTACTGAAAGGGAAAGGTTTGCTGAAAGAGGCCATTGAGGGAAAAATGGAAAGAAAAAAGGTTAGAGGAAAACCGAGGCATGGGATGTTGGATGAATTGATAACTAATTCAAATGCTGATATGAAGAGAATTGCAGAGGAAAAAAGGAGGAGAGGAGTTAAATGCTATGGATCTGTCAATGGTCAGGTGGACCTTTTGTTCTGTCCACGAAGGGAAGAGTGAGAGAAAGAGAGAGAAAGAGAGAGAGAGAAAACGTGAATAGCAGATTGCGATTCAGCACATTTGTTTTGAATTGTTTTTATCAATCACTAAGTTTTCACACTTGGTGTAAGAAGGAAATATAGATTAATGGTGAATTGAACATGACTATAATAATAAATACTAATTATGGTAATAAACAGGACAATATTAACAACACTAAAATTTTCTATTTAGAAATTCTGCTGCCTAAGAATCGTGAAATTTCGCGAGGCTATAACTTTTCATTTTAGCCTGCGAATTGCAGTACTGAGCATTTGCACAAGGACATTTATAGAAACTGATTCGTTTAGTTTTGTTTAGCAGAGGTGTAAGTTTATAAACATAGTTATGTTTGAGTTTTGTGTAAGTTTATAAACATAGTAAGTTTATAAACATAGTTATGTTTATAAACTTACACCTTTTATAGTTTCAATTGCATTAAGACGAACTTCTTAAATTCATTCTTTTTGCATGGCATATCACGAAAGCAATATTTATCCCAGATGTTTAATCCCTCTCTAGTTTGGTGAGATAGTAATTTTCTATAAGACTTCATCAATGAGTCAATCTCAAAAGATTGCGTCAAATTCGCTGTTGTTGCACAAGTGGAAAATGTGCAATTTTTTGAACGGATATTTAAAAAAAATTCTATTTCGGCGTGTTCACTATTTCTTCTGCCTTGTTGTTAGCATTTCTTATGTTCTCTTAAATTTTGTAATGTAGGTGTATGGTGAGACGAGTTTTGAGCTGATAGAACAGATGCTTAAGTCTGTGCAGTTTACTGCAGAAGATATCTTCATGGACCTTGGCAGTGGTTAGTACAGATTCCCTGTGAGTCAAATTCATATAATTGTATATATATATATATATATATATATATATATATACTATATATATATATATAGATATATATATATATATATATATTATATATATTATATATAGTTATAAAAATATATTAATACATATATATATATTAATATTTTATATATATTTTATTATTTTATTTTTATTTATATATATATATTTTTTATTTTGTATATATATATATATATATATATATATATATATACACATATACAGTATATGTTACAGTGAATGTGTCAAATCAGGGAATTTGTAAATTCCCTGAAAATTTCAGGTGATTTGTAAATTACCTAATTCACTCAGTGAATTTATAAAGTCACTAAGAAAGCCAGGGAATTTACATATTCCCTAAATTTTTCAATGCTTTTTTGAAGAATTAAAAGCCTGTCCAGCTATCTCATTTACTCTATTTTCTGACGACTCAAATGCCTTCATAAAAGGTAAAAATTTGAATGGCCTATTTTCAAATGCCGACAGTGCTTGTGAAATGATAGGGAAGTGGGTTTCTAATAATCACTTAATGATTAACCTAGCCAAAACAGCCTACATTATCTTTATTCCGAATTTGAAGGATGATTAATGTTAATTTACAAAGTGAGCAAACATCACTGACTTGGGTAAAATGCGTAATATTTCTAGGTATGGAGATTGGCAGAGACTTATCTTTCAAATATCATGTTGAGCCAATTATTAAAAAAATTGAAAGCACAAACGGCCTATTATTTCATCGAAGAGATCTAATCCCGATGTCATGTCGTCGTAACCTCTATTTCTCACTTATACATTCTCGTATCAGATCACCTACTGTATTGAAGTTTATGGACATGCCTCTTGGAATATATTAAAGCCACTTCATATTATCTGCAATAGATCTTTTAGACTATTGCAAGGTCAAAATCGCTTTAGCCGTGTTAAAGACCTATGTGCGTCCTTCAATACTTTACCTATTAGTTTCCAACACAAACTTTGTTCTGCCAAACTAATTCACGAATGTCTCTACCATATAGCCCCAGCGTCCAGTGTCTTAGTTAAAATGTTCGACCTCAATTACTCTAATTACCCTACTAGACTTAGTGGATCTAGTTATTGATATAAAAAATCAGATATTTCCTTTGTCAAAACTTATGGTAATACTTCTTCTCTAAGTGCCGTGCCTGTTCCAAGCTTGGGCGGTCATGGTCATATTCCTCCATATGTCTGTTCATTGTTGCTCGGATCATCTCGGTTTCAGTTACCTTCATCCATTTGCTGAGACTCTTAATAAATGTTATCCGCCGTCGACTCTTGCATCTTTTGCCATCTATTATTCCTGTCACTACGGTATTTTCACCTTTTTGTTCCTTATAATGTGTCCAAAAGACTTCATCTGTTGTCGTCGTATTCGGTTCAAAAGGTCACGACAAATTGACATTCTTTATAAAACATCTTCATTTTTAACGTGATCTATATAAGATATACATAGCATTCTTCTATTGAACCACGTCTCTGTTGTCTCAAGTTTCGATTTCATTACAGAAGAGATTGTCCAAACTACTCCATATAACAATATTGGTTGAATATAGCATTGAAGAAGTCTTCTTTGCTATCTATTGATAATTTATGGCTTCTGAAAATCTTTGACATTCTGTTATATGCCTCCTTAGCCATGGCTATTCTTCTGTTTATTTCCTTGTCACAGTTCCCATTTTGATGGATAAGTGACCCTAAATATATGACTGATTCTACTTGTTTGACATTTTGACCTCTTACTTTGATTAGGCGTGGCTGTGGCAATTTTAGTTTGCTAACTGTCACGCATTCTGTTTTCTTTATATTTGTAGATAATCCACTAGCCTCACTATGATATATTACAATATCCAACATTTCTTGAAGTTTGTCTCGCGAGTCAGCAGTAAGAACTAAGTCCTCAGCATAACGGATATTATTAAGATTGTATCCTCCAATTACTAGGCCTTTTATTTCATTGATATTCTTTATTATATTTTCGCTGTATAAGTTAAAAGATCTGGCGACATTACACAGCCTTGCCTTACTCCTCTCTTAATTTTGCAAAAGTTATTGTACTCTTTCTCATATCTCATCGCAGCTTCTTGATTCCAGTATAAATTCCTAACAATCCTTATGTCTTTGCCATCTATAACCAATTCATGTAGAAGATCTATCAATTTGCTGTGTCTAACTTTGTCAAAAGCTTTGGTATAATCAATGAGGTATCGATCCTTATTCAATTCAATAGCTCTTTCACACAGAATTCTGAGAACGAAAGTAGCATTCCCTGTACCAGAATCAACCATAAAACCATATTGCACAGGATTTATTTCAGGTCTAATTTTATTTCTCATTCTCATTAGCAGAATTCTTAAACAGATATTAATGACTACACTCATTAGACTTATAGTTCTGTGTAGTTCACATTCTACCGCACCAGGTTTCTTCGGTAATGTTAATGCTGCTTGTACTAATTGTAATGAAATTCCACCTTCAAATAGAAATATATGTATTCTGTCATCATTTATTACTAAGTATAAAAGCCATATAATAAATAGTTGGTAAGAATATTCATTACACACTACTTGTGCTGTTCATTCAATCTATTTAGTTTAAATTTATTTAAATGGCAAAAGTGTACGTATAGTAAATTATTATTCTGGTGTATGATTCTGTTCGTCTGTTAATTCTGCATAAATTGGTGTTCAACTAGATAGAACGCTTCTCGTTCTCTTTAATGGCCTATTGTTCTGTATCTGCTTATTTTTGTTTGATTGATGTTGTATTTCGCTTTTTCAAATTTTATTTTAGATTATTTTGTTTTCTATCCCATTTGATTATTTCCTTTGCTTGTTTTCATTTTGTGTGGTATATGCTGTTTTTGGAACTTTGGATCTAATAAGCATATTTCTATTTTCTCATTACAAAATCAATTACTAATAATAATAAAGGTTTAACGTCCGTTTCCTCATCCAGGCATGATGTCAGGGACGTCCCCAACAGCACACATCACTACAGATGAATTCACCCAGACCAATCTGCGAAGGAAACGTGCAGAAGAGAAGGCCCTTCCTTTTTCTACTAGTCAGTAGAAAAAGGAAGGGCGACAAGGTACATCATTGTCTGACTCTTGTTACAATATTGAAAGAGTCAGTAATTCCTGTTAGTGTTTTTATATTGCAGGACGAATTCTCGTGTAACAGTTTTTTTTAAGAAACAGTTAACAGTTTAACTTTTGTTTCTAAATTAGCTAATTTTTTGCCTAAGTTACCTATAAATCTAACTTTCAACTTTTTAAAACAAAATTTCTTGCTTTAATAACAGAATACGTAAGTGCTCAGTATATATCCTGTATTTGGCGTTTCACGTACATCTTTTTTAATGTTTCTTGTACTTATTTACTTATTAAGTGCTTATGTGATCTTTTAATGGTATCTGGTGATATTGTAAATAATTAACAAAATAAATTACTCAATGAAGCGGGACGAGGGGAATAGCTTTGTTTCAGGGAGCCAAATCAAAAAGTTTCTGGAGAAAAATTCTTCATCACTGAGCCCTGTCTTCTGCTCAGAAGAAGGATTGAACGTGCACATGAGATAATTTCTATGGTGAACATATTTAGCAGCAAGGTTTTTGTGTGCTAATGTAGGTGTGGGACAGGTAGTGCTACATGTTGCAGCCAGTACTCCTGTAAAATGCTGCTACGGAATAGAAAAGGCTGACATACCAGCTGATTATTCTCAGGTACTGTTTAGATTTGTTCGTATGATAGCACATTTTACGCTGTTAGCAAACTTTGTTCTTAATTTTTTATATATTTAAATTTCGTGAGATATCAAATGACAATTCAGAACATTAATGTTAAGCTATTAATGTTATGCCAGTTAATGTTACCGATAGCAGCACGTTGCCGATAGTACCCCGTTTCTTATAAGACAGTTTGACATGGTTTTAGCATAATATATTTAACCATAATAAAATTATACTTTTTATTTCCACTAATTAGTTTCACGGTTCCGGAATAAGTGTTGTTTCCATTAAAAAATCTAAATATACTGTATTTTATGAATGGATATACAACAATGTGAAGATTTCTATCTTAACATTGTTAACATTATGCTTGACTTCGGCAAAGTATACTATGAATAGGTCTATATACTCTTTGTCTTCTGCATTAATTTTAAAAAAGTTATTTGGGGGTTTCATTGTACATTCCAATTCCGTGGATAGAAAATGGAGCTGGACCAGGTAGTCCGTGGGCAACCTGGTCCAGTCCTGGATTCTTCCACGTGTAGCGCCTTCTCTTCTCACGTTTGAACCAAGTGTTTGTCATCACTATCTAAGTATTTTCTTCACCAGAAGCCACACTTTTGCCATCACTAGATTGTGATCTGAATTAACATCCGCTCCTAGATAAGCACTTGAATTCTTCACACTATTCCTGTACCGTTGTTTGATCAGAATATAGTCTATCTGGTATCTTCCCTCGTTTCCGGTGCTTCCTGGATTCTTCCACGGGTAGCGCCTTCTCTTCTCATGTTTGAACCAAGTGTTTGTCATCACTATCTTTCATTTACCCCTCTTTTTTCGCAGTCCTTCATTTTCTTAACCTCTCTTTCCACTGCTTCCTGAAATTGACTTCTTTTCTCGTCTAATCCTTTCAAATTCCATCTCTTACTACTATTCTTCTTAAGTATTTTCTTCACCAGAAGCCCAACTTTTGCAATGACTAGATTGTGATCTGAATTAACATCCGCTCCTAGATAAGCGCTTGAATTCTTCACACTATGCCTGTACCGTTGTTTGATCAGAATATAGTCTATCTGGTATCTTCCATCGTTTCCGGTGCTTCCTGGATTCTTCCACGTGTAGCACCTTCTCTTCTCATTTTTGAACCAAGTGTTTGTCATCACTAATCTCGTTCTATTGCAGAAATCAACCAATTTCTGTCCTCTTTCATTTCTTTTCTCTAGGCCTTATTCCCCAATTTCATTTCCTTCTCTTCGTACACCCACCATCACTTTCCAATTCCCCTTAACTATCGCTTGATCTGTGGCTTTTTGTCCTTTAATCATTGCTTCTACTTTTTCATACATTGCTTCAATTCCTCATCTTCTGAGGCTGACGTAGGCAAGTATACTTGGATAAGCACTAAGTCTACTGGATCCGCTTTGATTCGAACTAGCATCAGTCTGTCACTGCACTGAAGAACTTTTGCTACTCTTTCACTTAAACTCCTATCCAATATTATAGCCACACCCTTTTCCCTTTTTTCTCCTCCAGATTATATGATCCTGTATCCTCCACTTAAAAATCTCCAGTGCCCAACCACCTCACTTCACTCATTCCCAGAACATTTATATTAGAGATGGGAATTTTGGGAATTTCCAAAGTTCGGTTCGGTTCACTGAAAATGAAAGTTTGGTTCGGGTTCGGTTAGCATTCGACAATTTGATAGTTTGGTTCGACTAACTTCAAATCAGGGTTCTGGTTCGGCTC
The DNA here is from genome assembly GCA_905160935.1 of Enchytraeus crypticus. Lineage (NCBI taxonomy): Eukaryota > Metazoa > Annelida > Clitellata > Enchytraeida > Enchytraeidae > Enchytraeus > Enchytraeus crypticus. The sequence continues at coordinate 160,728 of CAJHZI010000813.1, read as the reverse complement.
GGTCTTAATCTTGCAAGAGTTCGGTTCAGGTTAGAAATAATTCGGTTTGGTTAATACTGCAATTGTTTAACATGTGGTGGTATGGTAATAGAGCTTCAGTAAAACACGTGAAGTCATTGCAAGTTAAACTGCAATGTTAAAAATTAGACAATAAAAGAAGAAAAAAAGTGGCCTTTCCTTTTATATAGGCTTACTACTTAAAATATCCCAAGTTAACAAAAATGCTCATAAAATTGATATTTAAGCTTCTTTCTTTAACACCTATTTCAGCATAACAAGCAAATAGATGCATCATCAATCTCATATATCTTATATATTTCAAAATTGCATATTAGAACATCTATAGTTAATTGAATTGCCTTGGTTAAGTTGATACAAAAAAAAAAAAAAAAAAATGCTGTTTAAATATAAACATAATAAATAAGGATTATTTAGTAAACACATTGGTGCTTCTAAGGAGATTTAGGAGAATTTTCTAACAACAATATACATTATTTTTCATCAATTTAACCAGTAATAAACGTCTAACGTACCTACAGCAATTCAATTATTTGCTCGTCAGCTTGGCATTGGTTGTGTAGTACTCGATGTTGTCCTTGGCAAGAGCGGCACTCTAATTGTTGTTGGTATGGTCTTTATAACCCTATACTAGTATTGAAAGAGCATTTGGTTTTGTTGGTATAATTATGCAAATATCAAGATTTAATAAGCCAAACATTATGTAACTGTAGGCAATTGATGTGATTGTAGTTCTAAAGCAACATTTTCTGCTGTAGTTAATAAAAATTAAATAAATATTACAACTTATTGGTAACTTAAGGAATTTTAGTTAATTATTCTTGTGTGTATGAGAGGTTGATAACTCTGTATAGAGAATAAATAGGTTATATGCTTTAATTAAGTTAATAATTAATAACTAATATTAATTGACTTCAATGATACTTTTGCAATCAGAAATTTAATCCTACTGGTATCGGCATCTGAAGTACTTTGGTTTTTTGTTATCTGTGAGTTTTTAAATTGAATTCGAAAATAAACCTTCTCACTGTATATAATGTTATACAGTTAGATACTGCACCTGTCCCGATACTAACCTGTGCATGCAGAAAATTATAAATGCATTTGTATTGTCTCTAGTATCTCTCTTTAATGTCGAACTTTCAACTTTTAACGTCAAAACTTTTAACGTCGAATATTCTAATTCAGGCTTGAAAAATAGCTGAGATCAAAATAATTATATAGAGTTCGGTTCGGTTCGTCTTTGCCAGAATCAGGGTTCGGTTCGGTTCGGTTCGGGTTCGGCCAGTGTCAGGGTTCGGGTTCGGTTCGGGTTTGGCCAGTGTCGGGGTTCGGGTTCGGTTCGGTTGGGCCAAAATTCCAGATTTCAGGGTTCGGTTCGGGTTCGGTTATATTCCCATCTCTAATTTATAGTTTCCCTTTATCCATTTCTCTTTTAGCATTTTCTTACTTTCCCCTTTCCCCTTTCACCCATAATCCTCACATTCCATGTGCCCACATTTATCCTTTTGAGGCGCATGGAATGTCCTCTTGGTATATCTGTGAGGCACCCGAAGTGCCGAGGGGCCGTGAGATTCTTACCACACACTCCCTATTTAAGGGGTGCACGTGACTGGGGGCATTCTTTTGTGTTGTGAAATACTATTCTTTCATAGGGGTTATGCTTTTGACGAGGTGGGCTCCTATTCCTTCCCCTGCTGCGACTAACATTTACAGGGCAGGGGCGTCATTCCCTGAGATAACCATCCCCTATACCCACCCGCCAACTATCCAGTTTACCCGTATATATTCCTGTATACACACACACGTACACGCGCACACACAGACACACACACTCACACACACACGCACATGTATATATATATATATATATATATATATATATATATATATATATATATATATATTTACAGGGTGGGCCAGAATAAATGAAACTACTTTGAAGGCTAATAACTTTGACAATTTTTATCCAAACGTCTTACTTGATACATTAAATTAAAGGCTATTCTCTTTTTTATTCACTTGCTAAATATCTAAGAGATGCTACTACACATATTTGAGAAATTATCATTAGTCGCCGATATGTAATTTTCAATGAAATTGCGTGAAAACTGAAGATATGAAAATAAAGAATTTAACATTATGTGCATTATGGCTCAACTATTTCAGTAAGCTCATTACATTTTCTATCCATGTCCTAAATGAATTGAGAATTAATTAAACTAATGTTCAATGTGTCCACCATGTGCCCGAATAACTGCATTCACCTGCTGGATCTCTGACCAATTTGCCGAGTCCACGAGTGCCTGACTGATCTCTGGGTCCAGCGGAGAACATTGACTTGTTTCAAATGTTCAACGTAGTGTATCAATCACGATAGACTAGTTGCTAAAGGCAATAGTAAACAATCGAATAGGAAATCGGGTTCAAATCAGGGGGAGGGCTGTTAAGTGTTCTACGGTTCAATAAACTCTGGCAGGTTTACTTTCATACAGGCGATCATATGACATGAAAAACATGAAAATTACATATCGGCGACTAATGATAATTTCTCAAAGATGTGTAATAGTATCTCTTAGATATTTCGCAGCTCAATAGAAAAGAGAACTGTCTTTCTTTAATTTAAAGATTAAGTATGACGTTTGGATAAAAATTGTCAAAGTTATTAGCCTTCAAAGTAGTTTCATTTATTCTGGAACACCTTGTATATATATATATATATATATATATATATATATATATATATATATATATATATATGCCTGTTTATATACACAGACTGCGTCAAAAGAGTGGCATACCTAAAGAAAATGTTACTTAATTTTTATACCTGATATCTGTTTGTGATTTTTACGATTATTCCTGGTCCAATTCAACGCATTTCCTCCAAATATCCTTACAATATGAGATACACACGTCGGGGTATATCCTTGTTTGCTCGCAACTCTACTGGTTTTTGAGAATTCTGTGAACATATCACCGAATTGTACTGTTTTTGGAGAGTTATATCGATCTGTTGTTTTCATTTAAGTCTTAACCTATTGCTGGAATCTCCGCATGTATTGATTATCCCGGATTATTTAATAGACTAGAAAACTAGAGGCCTCTCTTTAGCCCACAAATCTAGTCCACACCAGTGGCTACCTGAAACTTAGCCTACCTATCTTGGCGAAAGTCATAAGTGGATTCATATCCCTTGATGAATTTCAAACTTGAGCTACTTGACTATAATTTTGGAGAAAGAAATTTGATTTGAAATCTTTAGCTTATAATATTTAGGCCTATAACAAATGAGAATTACAGTTAGCCGTAAACCACCGGATGGCAAAAAAGCGTTGCAGGTTATCTTTAATTGTCTACCCAAGCTTCTATCATGAAGGGACTTCACATGTTTCTGAAAAGGGTTCAGTCATGCATTGTGGTTCATGGTAGATATATAGAACAGTTACTTCGTTATAAACTTTTTTATGGAAGTGCCAAACAGTCCCGTTTAGGTTCAACAAGAGTTAATAATTTAAAATATGACGACTTGAGAAACTTAGTCACGAAAGTAGGCTTGATGTGTAAAAGAGAGTATTACTCGACTTATACTTAATATAATTCAGTGTAGGCCTAAGTTTGAGGAAATGCGTATAATTGGAACAGCAATAATCTTGAAAGTTTACATTTCAAACAGGCATCACGTACAAAAATAATGGAAAATTTTCTTTTGGGTTGCCATTTTTTGACGCAGTCTGTATATATATATATATATATATACACAGGCTGCGCATTAAAATAATATCCTCTAGCACAATTACTATAGCTTAGTCAATTATTGATATTTCGCCTTGAAATTTTAGAGTTTTCTTGTGGAGGAATTTCTCCACCATCTTAGCAAATTTAGTAAAAATATTTTCAATGGAACCGGAGTTATCGAAGTTTTGCGAAAAAATTGATTTTTTCATTTAGCACATAACGTAAAACGTCAATAAGAATCAATTCCTTTTTGAAAATGTGCTGGCCCTGAAAAGGACCGTTAGATGATGACGCCTCTGATATTGTGCTACAATGTATTACACTAACACTATTCTGCCGAAACTGATTGAAGACTGCTACAAGTTCGAGCCAAATAATTTCATTTTTCAACAGGACTGCGCGCCGGCTCACACTTCACGTCTTGCGCACTACTTTTTTGTATAATATAGCCCAGATTTCTTAAAAATGGACGATTGGCCTCCTAATTCTCCAGATTTTAATCCACTTGATTTTTTGTCTGAGGAACCATGTTGGAAAAGTATCGTGCTTTCAAGCCCAAACCCAGAAACACAATGGAAATAAAGGCTGTTCTTCAAGAGATCTGGAAAGACCTACCACAACAGTCCATTGACAGTGCAATTTTATCTGCAAGAAAAGATTTCTGGCCGGCATTAATGCCCAGGGCGTTCATTTCGAGCACACATTGTAGCACAAAATCAGAGTCATCATCATCTAACGGCCTTTTTGAGGGCCAGCACATTTTCAAAAAGAAATTGATTCTAATGGACGTTTTATATTGCGTGTTAAATGAAAAAAAATCAACTTTTTCGCAAAACTTCGATAACTCCGGTTTATTTACAAATACTTTTACAAAATTTGGTCAGCTTGTGGCTAAATTCCTCCACGAGAGTACCTTAAAATTTCAAGGTGAAATATCAATAGTTGGCTAAGCTATCGTAATTGTGCTAGGGGTATATTTTTTAATGCGCAGCTTGTATATATATATATATATATATATATATATATATATATATATATATATATATACACACATACACACACTGTTTTTTATAACTGATACCTCACATTGTTTTTACAACGAAGTCGTAAGAACTTGAACGATGTTCTTGAAATTTACAGTACTTGACCAGCAAGCAATTCTAGCAACCATAGAGAAACTTCGTTTGAATATCTTTAACCATGTGAAAGTTACGGTTTTGTGAATGGGAAGATAAGAAATTTCCTATACAGGATTACGGGCGTGTTACTTGCTGCATTAAGTTATCTCTATGAAAATAATAGAACACGTAACATCAAATTTCTGCTAATGCTATTTTGAAGAGCAATCAATTGTTTTCAAAACGACGTAAAAATAGGTGCTGATATGTTCTTAATTGACAAAGTTATTGAACTTTTAATGCATGCATTAGGTCATTTAGCCTACGTGTGCTAGGCGAGAGCTAAGCTGCATGAGACGATGAGAGCGCAACTACTGCAGCTGCGCCCTCTAGCGCCTCAGTTAAAATGATATATTTGTTAAGAACTTCATGTAATGCATACAGTAAAAGTTCAATAACTTTGTCAATTAAGAACATAGCAGGACGTATTTTACGTCGTTTTGAAAAGAAATGATTGTTCTTCAAAAGAGCATTAGCAGAAATTTTATGTGACGTGTTCGCTATTATTTTTATATAGATAATTTTACACTGCATGTAACTCGCCCGTAATTTTGTACTGGAAATTTCTTATCTGACCACACTCCTATTCGCAGCACTATAACTTTCACGCAGCACTATAACTTTCACGTTATTAAAGATATTCAAACGAATATTCTCTTATGTTTGGTAGAATTGGCTGCTGGTCAATTGCTGTAAATTTCAGCACCATCAGTCAACTCCTTACGACTTTATTGGAAAAAAAAACAATGTGGGGTATCAATTATAAAAAACACAGCATATATATATATATATATATATATATATATATATATATATATATATATATATATATGCATATATATATATCTATATATATATATATATAATATATATATATATATATATACGACTATGAAGCTGTGATATTAACGTAGGCTATCATATATTACAAATATATTATAAGGGCAGGGAGACTGCTGAATGATACGCCATTGAGATATGGCATGAAGATTAATATCAAAAGGACCAAGGTTATGAGATTGTATTATTATATTAAAGTATGGATAGTCATTATAATGGATAGGCTGAATGATACGGCCCTAAGATATGGCATGAAGATTAATATAAAAAATACGAAGGTTATGAGAGTGTCCAATAATAAAGGTGAAGTTAATATCACAATAAATATTACGAAATTAGAACAGGTAAAGAGTTTCAAATATTTGGATCATACTATAACCGATGACGGGAAATGTGAGTCATCCATACAATATGCAGAAATATGAAATATTCAGTAGGATTGCACAAGCAAAACCGGCCGTTTTTGGTGATAGGATAGAACTTTTAACAAAAACCCTAAAGTAAGATACAAAGATAAAGATAGTGAAAACTCTTATTTGGACCACGCTATTGTATGGATGTGAAACTGGACCTTACGGAAGGAAGATGTTGGGAAACTGGAGACATTGAAAATGTGGATTTGGAGAAGAACGGGGAGGATTAGCTGGATTAGGTTACAAATGAGGAAGTTTTGGAGAGAGTTAGTACAGATAGACAGTTGATAAATGCATTAAGAAATAGGAATAAGAGATGAATAGGACACATCCTAAGGGGGAAGATCTATTAATGGAGGTCGTAGAAGGTAAAATTGAAGAGAAAAGAGCCAGAGGCCAGCCGAGATTAGGTATGTTAGATGATTTAAAGACTCACGCATATGTGGAAATGAAGAGGAAAGCGGAAGACAGAGAATAGTGGAGGTGTTTTATATCATGGACCTGCTGGTGGGCAGTGCACTAAGATATATATATATATATATATATATATATATATATATATATAAAACAAATATATCAGTATATAGTAACAAGAATGAGTATTGCTAGATGATTTAAAGTTCCACTAATATACATGTATAGACATGAAGAGGAAAATGGAAGACAGGGAAGAATGGAGGCATTATATACCAAGGACTTGCTAATAGGCAGTGCACTGATGATATATATATATATATATATATATATATATATATATATATATTGTATATATATATATACATGTATATATATATTTATATATATATATATATATATATATATATATATATATGAAGAGTTTTATATGCTCTGTCTTCTTCTGTGCACTGCAAGCGGCAGATTCAAGGTACACATTCATACTCAAAGTCTTTTTCTCGCTCCATAAGAGCACTCCTTAGATCAACAAGTTAAACCCTTCACAAATTCTCTGCCTTATTCATTCCTAATGTAGCCTATAGCTTGTTAAAAGTATGGCTTCTGAGGTGGTTTCCCGTTGCCTTCCTCAGTTAGATGGATTAATTACAATTTAATCCTGGGAGAAAATATTTCATGGTGAGGTGGATCTCCTTTAGCCAACCTCAGCTCCTACCTGAGTCGCCTCTTACGTACACGCAGCAGATTGTTTGATGTTGCCCAACAGTGGTTGCAACTGCAGTGGTTGCATCCACACCGGACCGGAGCACAACACGGGGAATATATGCTCTGTATTAATTTATAAATTACCTGTAAAATAGCCTAGGCAATTAAGCGTAGGAAATTTACAAAGGCGATATTTATGAAACTGTGGACCTGTTGTACCTTTTTTGAAAGTGTAGACCTGTTGTTAACCTTGTCTTGCTCCTTGCAGTATTTTTCCTTCATACGAAAATTTGGTAACTTTTTCTTAGAAATATAGGCTCTATTCCCGTTCAGCTATTTAGCAGTTTATTGTGCCCTCATTTCACTGTATTTTTATAATGCAAGTGATGCCGTCACCTTTGCAAAAATTATGTTGTTTGTGAAGAGCAAAAATTGTAAGAGATACAGTGGGAACTTGACAAATTTATTAGCAAATATCGTCACTAGATAATGTGCATATATTGATTAGGGCTTGGAGACAGAGTTCTCTCGTTGGATGGACTTCTATGGCAAGATCTGTGGTGACTATGTTTTAGAAAAGGGTGACTTCCTGGCCGATGATTTTAGAGATAGAATATCTAAAGCCACGTCTGTTGATTTATATTACTATTTTATATTTAATACTAAGTTGCATTGCTAATGGTACATTATTGCTCAATTTGATTAGGTTTGTCAGGGAACTATGCCCTGATATTTTGAATAATAATGTCATTTATATTATATATATATATATATATATATATATATATATATATATATATATATATGTGTGTGTGTGTGTATATGTATATATATACAGTATATATAGTATGTATATATATATACATATATTTATATATATATAAAATATTATATATAAATTTATATATATATATATATATATATATTAAAGTTTATATAATAATATTTTGACTGATTATAGTATTTTTATTATAATGGAGTTAAAGGGTATTTCATGTTTAATAGAGTAAATCATGCATAGGCATCTCTATACTTTACAACAGTTACAGTAAAACAAGCAATATACAATAAAATGGACACAGTAAAAATCACTAAATATCAAATAACTATCATACAAATATCGTAGCATAAATATTGCAATCTGATAAATTTTTTAGTGAGCAGAATTTAAATCGAATGATCTAGCAAAAAGATGTGTCTTAGGACTCTTTTTGAAGCTATCAGGTTTATCAGAATGTCCTATAAATTGTGGAAGTTCATTCCAACAATTTGGGACCTGCTACCGGAAACGACTTGTCACCACAAGAAACTGTTCAGCATTTAGGAACAGCGAGTTTACCTGACTCAACAGATCGTAAGTTTTTCTTTACTGGACAAGAACTTAATGGTATACAATAGTCAGAAAGATATGACGGGGCTGAGTTTGTCAGGCATTTGAACGTGGTAAGGCAGGATTTGAATTCGATCCTTTCTGGAATTTTAAGCCAATGAAGTTTCAGTAGCAAACGTGTGGCCAAATCAGAGCGCCTCGCACGAAGAACTAATCTTGCAGCAGCATTCTGAATTCTTTGCAGTCTGTCAATTACCGATTTATTGCAACTTAAGAACAGGCTATTACAATAATCCAACCTTTAGGAAATAAAGGCATGAACAGGAATTTCTGTGGAAGAATCAGACAAACATGGTCTAATACTTCATAACTGGCGAATTTGAAAGAAACACGAAGGAGATAATTACTTAGAATGCTGCTCAAAGTTCAGTTTAGAGTCAAGACAACACCAAGGTTACGAGCAGTGTTCACAACAGGTACATTTGCTTCACCCAATGCAATCGAGGTTATATTAATTGTATTGAGTTGGAGCTGAGAGCCAAAGATAACTATTTCTGTTTTAGATGCATTAAGAACCAGTTTGTTATTAAACATCCAAGACTGAAGATCAGTAAAACAACTTTTTACCTTAATAATAGCAGAATCAACCTCATTGGAATTAAAATGCAAGTGATTCTGAGTATCATCAGCATATATGTGACTATTTAGACCATTTCTCGCAATGATGTCAAGGATGTCTACAGTATATAGCTCAAATGAAATAGGTCCAAGAACTTACCCCTGTGGTACACCACATGCCAAAGACGAAACATTAGAAACCACACCTCCCGAAGAAACAACCTGAGTACGATCAAGTAAATAAGAACGGAACTAATCAAGAGCCGCGTTAGATATACCAAAGGATTTATTTAATCTAGCTAGTAATATGCCATGGTCTACAGTATCGAAAGCAGTCCTGAGATCAAGCATCATAAGAAGAGTGAGCTGACCCCTATCAACAGCCATTGATATGTCTGAAGTCTCTTTAAGAAGTGTAGACTCAGTAGAGAAGAAAGCCCTATATGCAGATTGACAGTCAGGTAGAAATTGATTAGCATGTAGGTAAGATGTGAGCTGATCAGATATAACTCGCTCTAAGAGTTTAGAAATTAAAGAGAGATTAGATATTGGCCTGTAATTTTTAGAATCATTAACATCAAGATTCTTCTTTTTTAGTACAGGTGCAACAACAACAGATTTCAGGTTAGATGGTACTACTCCAACTCTAATTGAGGCATTAAAGATAGTAGCAAGAACTGGAGAGAAGCATATGGGCAGTTTCTTGATTATCCAAGTTGGCACAGGATCAAAATCAATCAATCAATCAATAAGAATTAACGTCCGGTTCCTTGCCATAAGGCAATGTCAGGGACGTCTGTTGCAGACTCTACACAAACAGGCGCCAAAGCACCACACGATGACGACTGAGTACACCGAGACCACAAGAGAAAGCGAGATCAAAACAGTGCAAGTCCAAGATCCAAGACAAGCGGGTCAAAATTTAGACCTATGGCGGAAAGAGATGGGTTTTTAGCTTGCCAAGGAACAAGAACCAAGATCAAGAAGGATCAAGTGAACAAGATTTGTTAGGGCATGAAGATATCAAACCCAGGATTTTATTTAGTGAAACAGATTCAAAAGATGACAGTTTAGAAATACTACGAGAAGGAAAGTTAACAGAAGATTTGTCAGAAAAACTAGAGTGCAAGGTTACAATTTTATTAGAGAAGTAATCAGATATGACTTGAGCATTCAAAGTTAAGGAGCCAGATGACAATTCATTCCTTTGAAGGATGGAGGATATAACCTTCCATAGTTTTGACGAATCGTGGGCATTTTCATTAATTTGTAGTTGCCAGTATACCTATTCCTTCTCTTTGTACAGACGCTGCAATAGCTTATACGCAGCTGACCATTGAGCTAATCTCTCAGATTTCTGCATCAGTTCTAGCCGACCTATACCTGCGCTCTAATCGCCGAACTACTGCTCTGGTACTTCGACATTCAGCGTCAAACCACGGAGCATTCTTAACACGCTCTGACAGAGCTATTGTGATCAGAGGTGCATGTTTGTTCAATAGATTAGTTAGCACAGAGTTGTACAGATCAACTAGATGATAGACATCTGAGAAACTAAGGGTTATTTCAGAGCAGAGTACACTATTTAACAAATCAATAGCGAACATATCCAAATCAAAATGTTTCCAGTTTCGAACCTGTCGTTTAACAACAGGGAACACAGTAGATTTTACAATCGGCAAATTAAAGGATATCAAACTGTGATCAGATAAAATACCAGGAGGATGTACTACAATATTAATTGCTTGAAAACTATCTAATACATAGATACCATCAAGACAGTGTCCACGTACATGAGTCCGGGTTTTAACACATTGACAAAAAAAGCTTATTAAAAAAATAACTTTAGCTTATGGTTAGCTTGACGTCAGTGGAGTGGGCGGAGCTAGGGCGATTTTGTTTTGAGAGGAAAAGGTAAAGGTCACGGAGGAAATGAGGAGATTGAATTCCACGTGATTTTTTGGATCGATAGAGAAAAAGAAGGAATGAGAGAATTATAGTAGACTGTTGCAGAACGCTGCCGATGCTGACGCTTTGTGCTGACGAAGCCTGCCTGATTGCAGATAGCCTAGTAAGATTAATGGAGCTATTGGAGGGCATGGCTGAAGAAAGTGGAAGTTTGGATTGAAAATTAGAAAAAGGTAAAGCTAATGTTAACGTCATTTTCCTCACTCGAAAGCTATGTCAGTGACGGGCGAGCCCAGGATTTGAACCCCGCGCATACTGATCCGCGGTCGAGTATGGCGATGTCGGTAAGATTAATCAATGTAAAACCAAATTGATGCCCATAACAAAGAATAGAAAAATTTGCGAAAACAGTTAAACTGCAGGAAAAAGAGATTGAAATTGTAAACAAGCTTGTTTATCTCAGAAGCGAAATCAAAGCAGAAGGAGGATCAGAATCAGAAATTAAAAGAAGAATCGCTTTAGCAGGAGCAACTTTTAGCTAGTTGCAAAAAATCATGAGAAGACACAATGTCAAACTTGATATTGAACTAAGAATTCTTAACTCCTTAGTGATACGAGCACTAATCTATGGATGTGAATCATGGGAACTAACAAAGGAAATGGAAAAGTAATTGAATTCCACCGAAAACAAATTGTTAAGGCGAAAACTAAGAATCAGTTACAAAGAACACATAACAAATGAGAACATTAGGATAAGTACAAATCAACTAATGTTGATTTTTGTTGATCGTCCCTGACATTGCCTTATGGCGAGGAACTGGACGTTAAATTCTTATTGATTGATTGATTGATAATGATGAGTGAAATAATCAAGAAAAGAAGAATGAAATGGGCTAGACATATTATGCGCATGGAAGATAACAGAAACCCTCGAAAGATATTTAACTATAATGCATATGGCAAAATAACAATAGGAAGATGGAAAAGAAGATAAAAGAAGATGGAAGGACTGCCTCGAAGAAGACTTGAAGGCTGCTCGAGTTAGCATTTATGAACAGAAGTAAGAAAAAATATGAACATCGAGGAAATGGAAAAGAATAAAGTTTTGTGGAGGAACATCATAAAAAAATCTTCGTCTAGAACTAGCCCCAGGATGATCACATGACATGAAATGTTACAGAACAGTGGTGGATAATCATTAAGTGATATCCAATTTGAGGTTGATAAATAGTTGATCAGAGGAATGAATTGCCAAAAAATTAAAGAATACATTAATTTCGTAGAAATTAAAGTATTCTAATGCCGTTTCTGAGGAAGTAATCAGTTAGTCGAAATAGTGGAAATTGTGTTTTGATACTTTCCTTGATTACAGCAACGTATTTTTTTGGTTTGATATTGTGTAGATTAGTTTAGTTCTACACGTTTTACGGTTGTGTGGTGTGAATATTTTGAATGTATTAGAAGGACATTTAAAATTTGTGATTAATTTTCATTGATATCAACTATTGGATATTTTTTATCTTCTTGAACTGTATGTATACATTTTTAATGGGCGTTTTATTTTAAATTAAAATAATTAAATATTAAATGCAGTAGTTTGTCCGTAAATTCGTAAAAGGTTGGAGTCTTTAAGATTAGTTCAGTTTGGTCAGATACAAATCCATTGAATTGTTTAATATGCTTGAGGATTTCGAACCTGCTTTGTGTGTCTCGTGTCTGCTGTAAAGACGCCCTCTGGTAAGGTTGAATAGTTACATTATTTCATGTATACAACCTACACGTATTCATTGGATTATCTTTAGTCAAGAATATTTTTAGTCTGTCAGGAAAAAATTAATGGTTGGTCTTAGCAGACCAGTTTAAATTCTTAAAATTTAAAAGAAATTCATGTAAATGTAACTATTTTAAGGGCTCACGTCCAAATTTTATGTATCTTTAATGTGATCAGTAAACAATTTCGGCAATTTAAAATATTATTCTAATAATAATAATAATAATAATAATAATAATAATAATAATAAAAGTTTAGCGTCCGTTTCCTCATCCAGGAATGATGTCAGGGACGTCCCCAACAGCACATATCACTGCAGATCAATTCACCCAGACCAATCTGCAAAAAGAAATGTGCTAGGGAGAAGTAAGAAGGAGAAGTCTACTGTATATGACGTCGCTGACATCATTCTTGTATGAGGAAACGGTTATTTAAACGTTTGTTATTTATTATTATAGCCAGACTTGGTATTTCGGGAGGCTACTATTGCTGTAATTAAAATTCTAAAGGCTAATATGCCTTTTTATTTGTAACTACACTTCAGTTAGCTGTATACTGAAGTATACTGAATGCTGTATACTGAAAATTATCTCGTCATTGAGGGGTACTCTTGAATTTTATGAGACAAACGCTATCATATAAAAATATATGCAAGATAACGGTGACTACGATCAAATAAACGAAGAATAAATAAAATAAAATATAAAATTAATCAAACTTAAAAAAATAAATAAACAATTAATTTTTCATAAACATAGACTGTTATAAACCAACGGTCAATACGATTCTAGATATTTCAAATGGGGATTACAGGATGAATATCTCTCTCTTAATGCACTGCCTACTAGCAGGTGCATGGTATATAAGGCCTCCATTCTTCTCTGTCTCCCGCCTTCCTCTTCATTTCCACATGAGTGGGTGCTTAAATAATCTAACATACCTAATCTCGGCCTGCCCCTTCCTCCTTTTCCTTCCATTCTACCTTCAATGACCTCTTTTAATAGACCTTCCCCCCTTAGAATGTGTCCTATCCATCTCTTCTTCCTATTTCTTAATACATTTATCAACTGTCTATCTGCGCCAACTCTCTCCAGAGCTTCCTCATTTGTATGGTGAATATAGGAATTGAAAATTCAATAGGTCCAACACTTGGATTTACGAATGAATACCATTGTCTGCCGCATGGTATTCACCAATCTCCAAATATAATAGACATATCTCTCTCTTATAGTGCACTGCCTACTGGCAGGTCCATGGTATATATAACGCCCCCAGGCTTCTCTGTCTTCCGCTTTCCTCTTCTTGTCCACATATAAATGGGTCTTTAAATCATCTAACATACCTAATCTCGGTTTATCTCTTCTGCTGTTTCCTTCCATTCTGCCTTATGACTTCTTTTAGTAGACTTTCCCTCCTTAGAATGTATACTGTCCAACTCTTCTTCCTATTTCTTGATCCATTTATCAATTGTCTATCTCTACCAACTCTCTGCAGTACTCCCTCATTTGTAGCCTTTTGAGTATTGCTAATCCATTCCATTATTTTCCATATCCACATTTCCAATGCCTCTAGTTTCCTGATATCTTTCTTTCCTTAAGGTCCATGTCTCATTTCAATATAATAGCGTGGTCTAAATCAAGGTTTTCATTACCTTTATCTTAGTGTCTTTCTTTAGACCTTTTGTTAACAGTTCTTTCCTATTACCAAAGGCCTCTTTTGCTTGTGCCATCCTACTGCATATTTCAGTCTCACATTTACCGTCATCGGTTATAGTCTCTCTCTCTCTCTCTCTCTTCCTCTCTCTCTCTATCTCTTAATGAACTGCCTACTGGCATGGTATATAACGCCTCCACGATTCTCTATCTTCCGTTTTCCTCTTCACGTCCACATACGAGTGGATCTTTAAATCATCTATAGCATTTCTTTTGTTATAACATTATTCTTGGGGGATTCTGCTTATGACTAAACTGGATAGTTTTCTCATGGAATGACGCCCTTGCCCAGTAAACCTTAGTCGAAGCTGAGGCAGGCACAGGGGGCCTACCTCAATTATAGTATGATCCAAATATTTGAAACTCCTTTCCTGTTTCAATTTCGTACCATTTATTGCGATATTAACTTCCCCTTTATTATGGGACGCTCTCATCACTTGTGTCTTTTTGATGCTTGTCTTCATACCTTATTTCAATGCAGTATCCGTTCAGACTATCCGATACCTTCTGTAGTCCAGTCTCACTGTCCGCTACCATTCCTTGGTCATCTGCAAATCGCACATCTTGTAACAATTTTTCTTCTACCTTTATTCCTTCTTTCATGTCTTTCAATTTTCCTCCTACTTTTATTCTTCTCCCATGGCTTCCTCCATCATTGTGTCAGCGTTAATGTTAAACAGCAGCAGCGAAATGCTACAACCTTGTCTTACTCCAAGTCCTATTTCACCTTCTTCTGAGTATTCTTGCTGGATTTTGATTATTGCTCTTTGATTCATGTACAATTTTAACATTAGTCTTCAATCTCTCCAGCCTGTTCTTATTCTTTTCAAGATATTAATCATCGTTATCCAATCAGTTCAATCAAAGGCCTTCTCAAAGTCCACAAAGCATACAAAAACGTCATTTCCATATTCTAAGCTTTTTTCACAAAGGGCCCGCAGTGTCCCTATTGCTTCTCTTGCACCGCATCCTTTCCTAAAACCTAACTGTGTCTTGCTCAGCATCATGTTTGCGTTCGACTGAATGCGATTATTTAATGTTTAATAATATCTTCGATGCATGAGGTATTAAACTGATTGTTCTGTATCCCGAACACTCCAATGCCTTGGCTTTTTTTGGAATTGGGATTTTCGCTGACTTGGTAAACGATAATTAAGTATTACAGACATATAAAAAGCTAATTCCATACTGATACATTGGGATATTGTTATGGATATCATTGGGTTATCTTATTAGTAAATGACCGAATGTTATCCATAGCTTTATGCCTACTCCCAAGAGTAAGTGCAGGTTATTGAATATTTGAGAGACAGAGTCAGAAATTAATCTTCTTTGTTGAAAGACCAGATATTCAAGGTATTAGACTATGGTTGATGGACCATTACAATAAACCAATAGACCAATATACCATTCTTTAATTCACCATTATATGGAAGATACAAACAAACAGAACGAAACTAAAACTAAGATGAAAATAAGTAAATTAGCCTATATCCACATAGTTAGTCTAAGATATGGTAAGCTAAGCAGATATGGTAACATGTTGCAAGCCATACAATAAACAGTACAACGTGCGAGAATGCAAATTACATGTAGACTCAGGATTTAATATTTTTTCAAAGAAGATCCACATTTTAAATCTAATGGTAGCAACATAGTAATCATTTAAAACATTGTACTTACTTTGTAGTCTCTCAAATTCTAAATAATCTAAATGATCCAAGTCAATCCCTTTATTTAATTCACCATTTTAAACAAGCATATTAAAAAATTCAATCTATTGTAATCATACTAAATATTTAAAGGCCAGATAGCGAAATAGTATTGTAACCACGTTGTTACTGCTTCTTCATCTGCCTTTGTTCCTAACCTTGCTAAATTTGTGTTAACGGCTCTACAACATTTTCCCTTGAATTCATCCCATTGGCATTTAAAATTCTTCAATTTACAGATTGAGATTCCTACGTATTGAATAAAATCCACCCAATTAATTTCTAATCCTTGAATGCTTAAAGGAGAGCGCACATATTTACACCTTGGACCTATCCTTAAACAGTGGCATTTGGATATATTTATTGGCAGGTCTAAATCAATGAAGACATTATTACATACATGTATATTAAACATCATCTGCCAGTTACCTACTTATAATGTTAATAATATTAGAGATAGATCTCCTCCTTGTTTGACAACAGATAGTAGAGAGTATAAACACACAGACTTGCAGTTTTCCCATTTAACCGCAGTTTAGTTTTTGGAAAACTGGTGTTCCAACACATCTAAAGTACATTTATTTAAACCTTTGTTTTGTAGCATACATAAAATCCCATATCCTTTACGTTTATCAGACGCTTTTTTAGATCAATTACTCCAATATTAGCGGTGGTTTTCCTGTTATTTAAATAATTAATAACTTTTCTAAGCTTATGTACATGTTAATAAACCCAACTTTCTGTTTAAACCGCGTTAATACACCCAACTTTCTGTTTAAAACCGAACTGCGTAACTGAGGTTTCAAAATTCACATAATTAACAATGCAATACTAGGGGGAGATTTAGCGCACTCAGTTGAACGAAGTAAAGCCACGCTGCACGCGGTTAGTAAATTGTGGGCGACCACTTTGGAAGACCGCGTGTAGACAGCTTTGAAAGTAAACAATCCCCAGGGTGTTGGAGGTTATTCTTAAATCCGCGCTGGCTGCTATTGGAGCGCCAACAAAAGGCAACGATTACTAATAACCATGGAAAGGAATGGAGGAAATAACGAAAACTACAAAAACAGATACTTAAGAAAAGAAACACTGTAAACACATGCGGTATGTCATGTGTGTAACTATACGGAATAAAAATATAAAATAAAATAAAAAAATACTCGCAATTTACCTTATACCTTATTTTCATATGAATTATTTTCGCTAGATCTGCCAGCATTTCAATTGCTTTATAGATTCTAGTTTGAATTGGTTCAACTCTTTATCCCACAAAAATTTACGAACACCATTTTTATTTTTTATTTTAATAGTTCTGAACGAGCAATTTTTCAATATAAAAATTATTTGAGTATATATGCCATTAATACCCTCCTGACTAAAGATATCAGGATACTTGTCATATAATTTGTCAAGGTTAATATTATTGAGCAGTCTATATAAATCATGTAGCTCAATTCTCGTCTGTGCATAATACTCACATAAATTAGAGCTATTCCAATTCATGTTATATATCGACACTGAATGTACAGGACAATTAAGCACCCAGGACAGTTTTAATGGGTGGAAAATTACTATAGATTTACTAATTTGAGACAAATTTCATTAGAATTTATTTTCATTTATAAAATGATAGTCAAAGAAAAAAGTAAACTTAAGTACGCTTCAAAACAATCTGTGATGCTTGGACAGGGATTTGTTGATACACGAAAAGGAATAGATTCAAATGTATATGAGAATAAAGATTTAATTACAAAACCTAGGCTAGGAGCAGAGTGAGATATTGGAGCGTGAGATATAGTGAGTTATTGGTGCAATGGAAGAAGCAGTTAAAGCTCTGATTAGAAAAGTATCTGCTGAAAAGCAAAACGTTCAATTTGATTTTGAATCAAGACGGATCATAGCAAGTCTAAAAATTGGTAGGGGAGTATAACGATTTTAATTTTTGAATTATGTATGTCTAAAATGGAGACTGAAGCACATCCGTCATAAATATTATTAAAGATGGCTTATGAGGATCTAAACCTGAGATATTCCTATGGGAAACCACCTCAGAACTCCTTCGTTACTTTGATGTAATGTATCACAATCGTGCTGATATTTTGAATGATAGTATGCCTACTAGATGAGTCTAGCCCTAGTAGGCCTATAGGTAATGGGAACTAATAAATTATTTGGAAGTTAACCTATGTGTATGTGTCAAGTCTACACTATTCACACAAGACCATTATGTAATTTAAACTATATAATTAACAACAAGCATACAGACATATAGACATACAAAATAATAAATAATAAACGTCAAACGTTATTACTGTTATTCGAGGGAACTTCTACTTACAGTTTCAATACTCAGTTCTTCTTAAATTTCAAAGTTACCCACTTACAGTTACATTACCTCAGTTACCCACTTAGAGTTATTATTACCTCAGTTGTACTAACGTTTCCTTTAAGAGAAGACTAAGATAAAGGAAGAAATGACAGAATAGAATAAAGTAAGAAATAGGAGTTAGAAGGAAGAAGAAAGCAGTCACCAAGAGGAAAGTAGGAAGAAAAATGTGCTAACAAGCGCACTATACTAAAGTGCAAGCTGTTATACACTGTCCTACAAACGCACAATAATTATTAGTGTCCAAGCTTACATGCAGTCCAACAGATATACCTACAAGTAAGGCTACTAATTCTAATTACTCACAGGAAGTGTCAAGCAAAGGTTATCATTTGAAACGTTCATTAAATCGACTACATGATGGAATGTGTTGTACTTCCACGAAAGATAATTATAAAGCAAAAGATCAAACTATACAACCTATTAGAAACATAGAGTATGCCGAAACTGAAGTAAAGATACGATTCTACCACAATATTAATCAGGAAACGTTATATTTTTATCAAGCATTCATGTCATAGAAGTAGACAACGATAATTGATTTAATGATTAGTGTCTGTCTAGATCTGGTAACGTTTGGGCTTGCGCAAAATTGGACAGACTTCGACTATAAGAACTAATTTTGGCAGTTTTTAATTCAGAACATTGACATATAATGTATGAAAAATATGAATGTAATATTCCAGAATATTTATTGGGCATTACAGTGTGTACGAAAATATATTGATCTAATGTTTATTTTTATTTATTTGATGTTATTTATGTTTATTTATTGATTAAGCTTATCGCGTATTTTGAATTGTACAATTTAGATGTTTAAACTTTCATTAAAAGCATACTGTATGTGCGTATGCAGGATCATCTTTGTCAATAACTTTGCATTTGGACCTCATGTAGACCATCAGGTATTTTTCTAATATTTCTTTGTTTTTGTCTTAAACAACTCTTCATGCAACTTGAAAGCTTACATACTAATCTAAAGCACCAACAGTACTCGGATTTTTCTTCTTTGCTCAAATCCATCGTTAAGTGGCCTGGAGTGTGGCAACTTCCATTATCTGTTGAAATAGTATGATGGAAATATCACAAATTTAAACTAAAGAAGATCGTCGGACAGTAAAGATATGAGATTTGAAGTCAGGGTTTTTCGTTGATCGAGAACGTTAATAACAAGATTTGACTTTCATTATTCATTTTGTTCTTCAATGCCTTATATTTTTCGAATAACTAATTGAGTTACTGAGATTTGATTTTTATATATGATTACTTAATATATTTTAATGATCATCATGCTTAAGTATAATGGAAACTATAATTATATCGGCTTTTACAGTGTCAATAAGTTATTCAAAAGGAATGCACTTGCCTGCTAAATTTACCTTTTATGGTTTAGAAGTTCTTTTCAGAACATCACTTTAACTTTTTAATGTTCATTAAATCTAGATCACATTCGGAGGTGGGCAGTCAAATTAAATATGTTGACGTCCATACAAAATTGCTAAATTATTTTGTGACAATATTGGGGATATTTTGTTAAAGAGTTGTTCTTTGCCCTGCTCTGTATTGCAAAGCAAGTTCTCTTTTATAATCGCATTGAAAGTACATAAAACTTGTCACATGTGTAGGTTGCGGTTTGAAGTGACTGAAACTCTATTTTTTGTCATTTTTATGCAAAGTGAGTGATTATTTTTTATTGAATTTTTAAGTTAAAATTGAGATTTGCCAACTTGAAGGAGGGTGCTAGAATAATATCATCTAAGGCTTTCTGTCCACTCAACTTTAGGATATCTGATCGGAATCTTGGCGGTAAGTCAATTCATATTGTTAAAGCTGTTATATTGTTATAGTTAGTGTTATAGGAGTCTTTCCAAAAGCTGTTGTCTCTCCTTGGCTAAATAAGCCTTTTCTACCAAAGGATGAAAAGGTACCAGTTACCGTTCAATATCCAATCTTAACTTTATCTCTAAATTTCTTGAAAAGATAATTATACTCGTCTATGCGGGCATCTTAATTCTTTCCCCTCTCTCACTCTCTTATTATCAATCTATCTGCCTATAGAAAACTTCATTCTACTGAAACTGCTCTTCGTCGTATCCTTAACTATCTTAGCTTGGCCATGAGTTATAAACAGGTTTCTGCCTTGGTTTTTCTAAACCTCTCTGCTGCCTCTGACACAATAGATCATGACATCCTAATAAACAGGCTAAAATCCTGCTTTAGCATTTTTTATTGTGCTTTTTCTCTTCTAACATTCATATCTCTCATGTCAATCAATCAATATCAATTAAATTCTTATTAATATTGATTGATTGGTCGTACACAATCTGTCGTTATTGGCCAAGATCGCGTTTCTGAATTATAGCTGTTAAGCAGTGTTCCAAAAGGTTCTGTGTTAGGTCCATTGCGTTTTTCTTTATATATTCCTCCAACACTTGGTTCAAACATGAGAAGAGATGGCGCTACACGTGGAAGAAACCAGAAAAGCACCGGGAACGAGGGAAGATACCAGATAGACTATATTCTGATAAAGCAACGGTACAGGAATAGTGTGAAAAGTTCAAGGGCTTATTCAGATCACAATCTAGTAATGGCAAAAGTAGGGCTTCAGCTGAAGAAAATACTTAAGAAGAAAAGCAGTATGAAAAAAAGCTAAGGTTAACGTCATTTTCCTCACTCGAAAGCGATGTCAGTGACGGACGAGCGCAGGATTTGAACCCCGCACCTACTGATCCTCGGTCGAGTATCTTACCGACTTCGCGACGGTCGAAGAGATGGAATTTGAACGGATTGAACGAGGAATGAAATCAGTTTCTGGAACTGTAATACTCATAAGAAGATGAAATGGGACGTAGAGTAAGAAAAGGTTGTAGCATTTCGCCACAGCTGTTGTAGCATTTATGGTGTGGCAAAGATGGAGAAAGCTATCTAAGACTTGGAAGAAGGAATAAAAGTTGAAGGAAAATTGTTACAGGATGTAATATTTGAAGATGATCAAGGAATGGTAGCCGGAAGCGAGACTGGATTGCTGAAGATAATTGTAATGTGAACGATACACATTGAAATATGGAATGAAGATTACCATCAAAGTGACAAAAGTGAAGAGAGTATCCCAGGATAGAGGTTAATTCAATATTACAATAAAATGTACGACATTGGAATAGGCAAGGTGTTTCAATATTTAGTTCATACTATAAGAGATGATGAGAAATGTGATACTTAAAGATGCAGTACTATTGCACAAGCAAAACAGGCCTTCGGTAATAGGAAAGAACTTTTAACAAAAACTGTACGGAATGTCACAAAGATAAAGATAGTGAAATCCTTGATATGAACCACACTATTATATGGATGTGAAACACGGACTTTTAAGAAGGAAGATATCAGGAAACTAGTGGCTTTTGAAAATTATGATGTTCCTTCAACTTTTGGATCTGCTATTGTACAGGAAATAACTTATCATCGTAAGAAACTGTATGACATTTTGGAACAACAAGTTTTCCTGACTCTACAGAGCATAAGTTTTTCCCTTAACATTGAATAATACAACAGGTAAGAAGTTTCCAATATCTGGCACACACCGTTACATTGATAGAAAGTGTGAGACGGAAAGAATTGTGGAATTGCGCGAGCAAAACAGACCTTCGGATAAAGGAAAGAGCTCCTAACAAATGGTATTAAGAAAACACAAAGGTAGTGATTGTGAAACCATTGGTGTGGAGAACACTGCTATGGAGGATATGAAACGAGACGTGAAGGAAAGATGAAATCAGGAGACTAGAAGCATTGGGCTGAGCCGTTGGCTTGTGGGAAAGCTGTTCGACAGCGGATCAGTAGGTTCAATGTTCAAATTCAATGCTCTCCCCGTCACTGACATACTATTCGAGCTGGAAACTGACCTTAAACTTGGCCTTTGACTTTTGAAAATGTGGTTATGAAGAAAGATGAAAAAGATAAGGTACACTCACTAATTTTCAAATAACAAACTTCTTAGCAAAGTTAGAGTACTTGCAGATAGACAGGCAATAATTATGATTAGAAAGAGAAAGAAAAGACTAAGAACATAATAAGAATAAGACATATCGTATGGGTGGGGGGGGTTTGGATGGATTGTTTAAGGATTTAATAGAAGGAAGAATGACAGGGAAAGGAGTTAGAAGCTGATAGAGAAAAAGGATGTTAGATGATTTTAGATGATTTGAATAATAAATTCTTATGGGGAGATAAATTTTATACACACTTTTTTCACGCTTTCCAACATCACGGAGGACGGGAAGTGTGAAACGGAAATAAAATTGAATTGCCAATAGAGTTGCACAGACGAAAAAGGCCTTCGGAAAGAGAAAGAAATACTAACAAAAGGCATTAGCAAAAACATAAAGATAAAGATTGTTTTGGTCGACACTTCAGTAAGGATGTGACATGTGGACATTAAAGAAAGAAGATATCAGGAAACTATAGGCATTGGAAATGTGGTTATGGAGAAGGACGACAAAGATTAGTTGGACAGACAAAATTAAATAACAAATCAAAATTAATTAAACGAAGAAGTTTGAAAAGAGTCTGTGCCGATAGACAGATAATAAGTGTGATAAGAAATAGAAAGAAAAGCTGGATAGGACATATTATATGGTGGGATGGTTTGCTAAAGGATGTCATAGAAGGAAGAATGCCAAGGAAAAGAGAGGAACACCGAGACATGGCATGCTGGATGATCTGATAACAAATTCATATATAGCAATAAAAAGGAAGGCTGAGGATAGAATTGATTGGAAAAATTATATGCCATGAACCTTTCATTAGGCAGTGCACTAGAAAAAGAAATTAGAGAGATGAAAAGAACAGTTTAGGATAGAATTGGCTCGAAGAGCTGACCAATGACATGAAGTCACCGTTAGACAGTATACTTAAGTGGGAGGATGTGAACGCAGCTCAGAGTATGAAAATGATATCTATAAAATTGTACTAGAACCCAGGACAGAAGATAGTTGGATCTTCTGTCCTGTGTTTTGGTCAATTTATTTAACTTTAACTGGAACTTTAGAGTATTTAACATGCTTGTATGATTGAGAAATATTCATTTTCTGTAGTTTTTCTTGTGCATATGGTTAACTGTGATTGATCATCAAATTGTGTGCATACAAATTCTAATGAAATACGTAATCTAAGATTGTAAATAAATATAAATATATAGTAAATAACTAAATTTATAAATCAAACTAATGTGGTCAAGACTGTGATGCGGAGGTGCTGCGTTGAGTTGGACAGAGCTCCATAACAATAACTGGTTATTGGAACTCTTTCTCTAAGCGTCAGAGGCTTACCCAGGACTCTAAATCGCACTGATTATTACAGATAACGCCTCAGATGAGGCTTTATCTGTAATAACCAGTGGAAAATAATATTCAACGATATGATACAACAAGTAGCGCCAGTGCAATAGGCCTACTTGTGGTATCATTGTAAAATTTCCTTAAACATGAAAATAAAGGAAATTTTCATATTTAAGGAAATTCTAAGTAAATAAATTTCAATTAATTTATAAATTAATTTATAAATTAATTTTTTCTTAATTTTAAGTAAATTTTTAAAATAAAAATTTTAAATCAACTAATGTGGTCAAGGCTGTGATGCGGAGGTGCTGCGTTGGGTAGGACAGAGCTCCATAGCAATAGCTGGTTATAGGGACTCATTCTCTAAGCGTCAGAGACTCGATTTAAACTGTAACAGTGGCTCGGAAAAATGATAACTAAATGATTATTGTAACACACATACTGTCAGCAACGGACTGGTTCGATCGGTCATGGAGGTGGAGGACGGGGGACGATAAGCGTGAGACGGAAATAAACTGTAGAATTGCGCTGGCTAGGGAGAGAGACCTTCGGATAAAGGAAAAACGCTTAACCACTGATATTAAGAAAATCACACAGATTGTGAAAACAGTGGTGTCAATGACCAATTTCTAGTTATTTATAAAATTAGTTCAAGCTCTGTATTATATCTAGGTATGGGATATTGTAGATTTCATGTAGAGGTATTGATTTTTGGAGTATGCACTGTAGTTCAAGGCAAGGCTTAAATGGTGATCGAATATGTAACGTTGTTATAACTTTTCTGGCTTTGATTTGAAAATAAAATATAGTGTATTTTAAATGTAGTTTTTACTTTTTAAAAGTTGATTGGTAAACAGTACATAGATATCTGTAGATAAATGAAATGAAAATTAGTTGTTTGTAATGATGTTTGTAGATTTCGGTGCTATAGTGAATATCTCTGAGCTGTCGCCAATGAATGATGCTGTCTCTTGGACGGATAAGCCTGTATCATATTATCTGCATGTTATCGACAGAACTCTGGTCTGTACGTCTATGTTTTTGCGTTGCCGGATAATTCTTAAATCATGATGCTTTGTGAAGTTTTCTTACTTTTATTTATGAAGTCTTATTTACGAAGTTTGGTGAATGAAACATGATTAACTTTAAAACAATGCCGGGCTCTTCTTCTATTTTTCCTTTGTGCTGTAGCTGGTGGACGATGTTACTTCTTTTGCCTCAAGGGAAATGAAAAGCAATACACGAATTAAAGTTGGAATGGAATGGAATCACATTTATTTCACTTCGGTAAAATCGAACACCAGAAATACATGGAGGAGATAAAGTGAAAAAGGACACAAAGGCCACGAAAGCACTAACATGTGCCCTTAACACATATAGAAAAAATAAGTCATATAAAGCAGTTAAAGTTTATAGTAATCAAGACATTCAATCTAAGCATAATATTACTTTCTTCAAAGTACCCCTGCACATTGGCAGGAAAGCACATCTTAATACACTAAAACCTATTTACGAATAAAATTTTAAAAACACTAGCGTTTACAAAATCTTAAAATACTACATACGGTTGTTTTTATTGTATAACTAAACAGTAATCAATTTAAAATGAAGAATCATTACAGTGCATACCAAGAAATCTAGAAATATATATACTTTAGTCATTTTTGGTACTGGATTTTATTCACTTCTTTATTCGTCAAAAACAGACAGGATCAAGATGCATCATATATAAATATATACACACACATACACACATAAACATAGGATCATAAAACAAACAAAATGAATTGTAAGTAAAAATAAGAAACTTAACTAGAATTCCGACTAATTCCAGCACTAGCTTTAAACGCTTCGTAAATTAAATATCCAGTTCTACCATTAGACACTCTATTGTCTAGAACCATCGAGCAATTTTTTTAGTTTCCTTTCTTCATTTCTGTTTATGTAGTTTTCGTTATTTCCTCCATTCCTTTCCATGTTTATTAGTAATCGTTGCCTTTTGATGGCGCATCAATTGCAGCCGGCGCGGATTTAAGAATAGTCTTCCATCACCCTGGGATTTTTTCCTCCCTAAGCTTTTACCAACACTCAGTCTTCCAAGGTGGTCACCCAAAAAGTTCTAACCGAGGTCGATGCTGCTTAACTTCGATAATTGACACGCAACTAAATCAAGTACGCTAATCCCGCCGTCATAAAAGATTTGACATAAAAGATTTGACATTATTTGCTAATACAACACTGTCTGGTAAGGAGTTCCAAGGTTCATATATCCTGGAAGAAAAGAAGTTTTTGCGTGTATCAAGTTTAGATTAATTACTAATTTAAAAGAATTTCCTCTTGATTTTCTAGTAGAGAGCTCTAGACAATAGCTATCAATATCCCCTTCTACTAATCCATTAGGTTCTAATCCAATAGGATCTTATAACAGAAAATTAAGTCAAAGTGTAGTCACCTTCGTTCCAAGGTAATCAAATTTACCGCACTAAGTCTGACATCATATTGCATGTTTTGCAAACCTCGAAGTCTTTTAGTAAAGCTTCTTTGGATACTTTCCAATAAAATAATGTCTCTCACACAGTGCAGGAACCAAACTTGGGAGCAAAAATCTAGGAACAGAAGAATAATAGGTGATTTTAATTGCAACAAAATTGATTGGAAAAATTATCATGCAAGAGGTGATGTTTCGCAAGCTCATTTCTTTAATACAATAATTGATCTTGGGTTTTCACAATTTATTGTTATCCCGACACGAGGAGATAGTATCCTTGATCTAGTTATGTGCAATGACCCTCAATTTGTATTGGAGATTCGAGTTGTTGAACCGTTTAGTAATAGTGATCATGCCACTATAAACTTTATTGTAACCTTCATTATTTCTGAGGACAAATCTGTAAATGATGTTGGTATTGGTGAAAGTACCGCTGATTATTTATGTGACAATTTTCATCATCCTATTGAAAATTCGAGAAGATTTATACATCTTTCTAATCTTATGAACTCTCTCAATTTGGCTAAAGCTGACTGGACGTCTCAGAATCACTTTTTTATCAATGTCGATTGGAATTTATGTTTAAACGCTTGCAAAACTAGTGATGAATTTATGGACTCATTTTATGCAGTATTACGTTATGCAATTGCTCAGTTTGTTTCAAAAATCCATAGTAGTGCAAATACCGATGCAAAGAAGAGGTGATACCCAATATTTCTCAAAGAAATTTGCACAAAAGGCTAAACTGTGGCGTAATTCCATGCGTTTGAGAGATCTAAATAGTAAAGTGAAGTATAAAAAATGTGCCCTAATTTTCAAAAAAATGCTTAAAGGTCATGAGACCTCTGTAGAGGAAAAATATTGGCAGCAAATGATCTGGGTAAATTTTTTCCATACATTAACTTGAAACTGAGCTGCAAATCAGGCGTGGCTCCGTTATTTGATTCTAAAAACAATTATGTTTTTGACAACCATGTCAAAGCAAATCTGTTAGACGAATATTTCGCAAGTGTTTGCGTCACAGATAATGGAATTATACCAAACATTCAACCATTAAATTTAGAGAACACATTGTCATATATTCATTTTGCACCAAGCCGCCTATACAACACTATGAAAAAACTCAAAACCTCTATTTCCTCCGGGCCAGATAGGTTTCCTCTTCTATTTTTCAAAACTCTTGCGTCTAGTCTGTGATACCCTCTCTGTTTTCTCTTCCAACATATCTTCAGGTTAGAAAAAATTCAGAAATGGAGAAGCATTACTATAATGCGAGCTCTAACTAAACATAGCTTTTACCTTAATCCTTTTCTTGTTTAGTAGATACTGAAATTCCGTGTTTAGTAGATACAGTAGATACTGTAAAAAGTTCTACATTTAGTAGATACTGTAATGTAGAAACTCATTCATTCCTGGGAATGAATGAAGTGAAGTGGTTGTGTATTGGAGGTTTTGTAAGTGATGAGTACAGTATCATATATTCCGGAGGGGATAAATGGGAGAATAGAGTGGCGATAATTTGAATAGGAATTTAAGTGAAAGAGTATGAAAGGGTCTTCAGTGCAGTTGCAAACTGATGTTAGTGTGGATCAAAGCGGATTCAGTAAACGTTGTGCTTATGCAAGTATACATGTCTACGTCAGCTTGGAAAGAAGTAGTAAATAATGTGATGGACTACGGTATCGAAGGAGTAGACAAAAAACGGTGTCAGCTGAAAAAGTCTATTCAAGTAGGAGCTAAAGAAGTATACGGTTTTCCTATCAAGCAAGAAGCTAAAAAGATTCATTTCTTAATTTTAAGCTTAAGCTTAAATCAATAAAATGGCTAAGCCTTGCCCAAATAAAAATACGTCGGCTTCAGCATAAGCCAAATAGATTTCTTTGGAATATCCCAACGGTTTGGCTTAGTGATTATTCTCAATTCTTTCATCCTTTAAAAATCGCAAGAAAGTTTTAACAGAATGGAAAATCTCAAGTGATAAGCATTGGAAAATAATATTCCACAATATGATACAAAATAATAATAATAATAATAATAATAAAGGGTTAACGTCCGTTTCCTCATACAAGGATGATGTCAGGGATCAGGGACGTCAGTAAAAGTATTGTTGGTGCAGATAATACGAGTTCTTTAGTAGACATCAGGTATCGCAGTCTGCCGGATGAAGCCCACACTCTGCAATTTGTCATCAAGATGATTTGAATCTTTGTTGCTTAATTAAAGCAAAAGTTTTCTAAAATATACATTATATACGGAAAAGTTTTATAATATATATATATATATATATATATATATATATATAGATTATATATATATATATATATATATAATATATATATATCTAATATATATATATATATATATAGAGTACTGTATATTGAAACTCTTCTTACCAAAGTTAAAAGCTTTTGTCACAGTCAGAAAATCTTCTGCAGCTGATAATGTTAAATCTACTGTTTTACCGATGAAAATTGGTGTACCCCAAGGATCAATCTTGGGTCCTATCTTATTTTTGCTATATATTAATGATATTCAAAATGCCTCTATTGAAGGATGTCTCAAATTATTTGCAGATGATTCAAATACTTTTGTTAATGCCAATAATCTAACAGACCTCTACAAAAAGGCTAACATTGAATGTATGGGAATTAGCGAATGGAGTAAGGCTAATAAACTAACTATTAACTGCTCCAAATCTGTCCACATGCTATTCTACCCATCCCAATGTAATGAGGATTATGTATTAGCTAATAACCTTTCTGTTACTGTTAATGGAAATGCGCTGTCAAGAGTTAAACTGGTTAAGTTTCTTGGTGTAAATATTGATGATAATTTAACTTTTTGTGAACATATCAAATGTATAACCTCTAAAATCAATAGCATCTGTAGTATGTTATACAGACGCAGAGAGCTATTGCCTGCAATATGTCGTAAAAATTTTAATTTTTCTTTGGTGTTCAGTAGAATTTCAGACGGCCTTATAATTTATGGAAATAATTCGGAAAAAGCACTTCATCCTCTGCATGTAGCGAATAATAGAGCCCTAAAGATTCTCCAGGTTCAAGACAGACGATATAAAATCAAGCTCCTTTATGAGAACTACAGTACCTTGCCGATACATCTGTTGTATAAGTCTATGACTGCCAGTATGATTTGTAAGTGCTTATATCACGAAGGATTCATGTCTAAAGTTATAAAAGAT
This sequence comes from Enchytraeus crypticus, assembly GCA_905160935.1. NCBI lineage: Eukaryota > Metazoa > Annelida > Clitellata > Enchytraeida > Enchytraeidae > Enchytraeus > Enchytraeus crypticus. Next base: position 130,965 of record CAJHZI010000813.1, on the reverse strand, counting down.
ATGTTTGTATCTTATCTTTTAAATAGCGGCTATCAGACTAGGCTTTCGGTATTCAATTATCTTTCTTTACCTGCGAATCGTTCTAACTTCTCATCTAATGTATTTGAAGGATGCTTAATATAGAATGCTATACCTATTGCAATTCGCAACTTAAACTCTTTTAATTCCTTTTAAGGTGTCATACAGACTTTTTCTTATGGAATCTTGGTAATTATTGAATTACTATTTAAAATCTGATATACAGTATATTAGATAATCGTATCATATATTATTTTGGGTAATCTATTTACAGTCCTAGTGACATAAACATAACATATTACTGTTGTCATATTTTAGACAAAACTTTAGTGCTTCTTTGATTTCCTTCTTTCTTTGTTTACTGCGGTGGTCAGCTCGATAGGGTACTTCAGTACCCTCTCTGATGGCCGTGGTGAGCAAATTTTAGTTTCTGTTTGATGCTACATATGTTGATTCTCACTTTTGTCTGCTGATTTAGCTGTTTTCACAATTATTTGTCGATGTTTGATGAATTTCTAAATAAACATATGTACTACTAGCTGTTTAATAATACTAAGAATAATAAAGGTTTTACGTCCGTTTCCTCATCCAAGGATGATGTCAGGGGCGTCCCATAGCGCACATCACTACAGATCAATTCGCGCTGACCAATCTGCAAAAGAAATGTGTTGAGGAGAAGTAAGGTCCTAATATGAAAGCCGTTATAAAGAAGTGATTAGGATAGATAGAATATGTCTGCGGTGGGACAATATGTTTTAAACTTGCCAGAGAAAGTTGAAAGAGAAGAACAAGAGCGGAGATTATTAGGTAAAGTGTTCCAGTTCGTGGGTGCTGCATAAGAAAATGAACGCCTACCCAATGATGTGAAAATATTTGGAACAGAGAGAGGAGTGGCATCAGTGGAACGAAGTGCACGTGACGGACGATTGCTTAGAAGAGTTAGATAAGTAAGAAGGTTTGCCAAATCTCAGAGTTTTGAAAGTTAACAAAGTTATTTTTATTCTATGCTTTGACTAACAAGGAGAAAGTGAAGATTGCAAAGTAGAGAAAGAGAGCGAGATTAAAGTCTAGAGGACTTGCAAGCAATACGTGCGAGAGAATTTTGGTTGTGCTGTAAACAGTTGAAAGAAGAAGGAGGCGATCCATATAATAATGAATTACAGTAAACAAGCTTAGAATGAACTATAGAATTTGCAAGGATTGCGGCTGAATTTCTAGTAAGGGATGGACGTATCGTCTAATTTGACGAATCTGAAAGAATGAAGCGCGACTTTAAGAAGAGGTATGTGATTTGAAAACTAAGTTTTCATCAAATATGACTCCAAGATTTTTTGCGGATCTAGAAAGCGAAAGAACAAAATTTTGAAATTAACGGAGTTATTAATGACTTTACCTCTTTGCAGAGAGTTGTCAATTAAAAGATATTCAGTTTCGTAGGGATTCACAGCTACACGATTAGCGCTAAACCAGGAATAAACCTGGTTTAGAATGGACGAGAGCTGAGTTAGTTTCTGGTTCGACTCATTGTTGGAAAAGGAAACATATAGTAAAAAAGCTAAAGCTAATGTTAACGTCAGTTTCCTCACTCGAAAGCGATGCCATTGACGGGCGAGCCCAGGATTTGAACCCGTACATACTGATCCGCGGTCGAGTGTCTTACCGACTTCTCCATTGGCTCTAGCCAGTTGTGTATAGTCTGCATAGAAGTGAAAGTATATGGTGGTATGATCAAGCAGATAGCTAAGAAGAAGTAATGTATAAATATAAGAGAAATGGACTGAACCTCGGGGAACATTGCGTAGGAGTGGTGTTTCAGTAGAGCGATCTCGACAAATAACGACCGATTGTGTGCGACACGATATATATGTGAGAAGAGAAAATCAGAATCAGAAATGTCAAGGCAGGATTTAAGCTTATTTATTAGAATGTCTATTGTGTCAAAGGCAGTAGAGAGATCTAGAAGAACCAAGCAGAAACTTGTTAACTACTCATGGCCAAGCTGAGATCGTTTCAATAAATAGAATAGAATAGCGGTTTCAGTAGAATAGGGATTGTTACAGGCAGATTGATAATGAGAGAGAGAAAGGAAAGAATGAAGATGACTGCATAAACTGATAAAAATTACGTTTCAAGAAGTTTAGATATGAAGGTAAGATTGCAGATAGGATGGTAACTGGAAAGATTATCCTTTGGTAGAGAAGGCTTTTCAATCAAAGGAGATACAACAGCTTGTTTGAAGGAGGTAGGGAAAATACTTAATGAGAGTGAGAGATTGATCAAGTGTGTAATTGGAGCAACTAAATCATCACTGCAGGATTTTAGTATTCTAGTAGGAATGACATCTAGGCAGCAAGATAAAGATTCAAAACTTGAAAGTAGTGGTGGATCAGGCATGTTTGCAGAAATGATGTTGTCGGTGCCAGTGGTGTTGGAGGGTATAGAGTTGCAGAGTTTGCTAATTTTGTCATCGAAAAAGATGAGAAGGGAGGTAGCCAGAGACGATGGTGAGGTGGTAAAGGGGAGTGTCATGGGAATGGTGTGATCAAGCAATGAATCAAGTGCTTCCCATAATTTCTTGTGAAAATTCTGATTCTGCGAGATCAGTTTTTGATAATATAAACTTTTAGCAGAACTAATAATTTTATTTAATAATTAATAGCGCTAGAATAAACAGCACGTTCTATATGACAAGACGACAACTTGAAATAAAACCTTCTTTGAATAAAGGGCTAACTGAGATTGACATAGATTAACTTCTCGTTGTCGAATGGGCCAGAGTGGAGGGTATGACAAATATATTTCAGTCATTCACAGCTCAGATGGACATTCTTCTATCTGATTCAATGTCGCTATCGTCTATGATACCATCCTTAATGGAATTAGATTGCCACTTAGTGAGTAACAATTAATTTAAAAACTTTGGTTGAGAATCGTACAGACATCAATGTTCGATTCGCAAACTTAACCTGACCTAACAATCTTAACTCAATCCTATACCTGTTGCCGCTACTCTACTTGATCCACAATTGGCTCCACTGTTGTTTTCCCAAGAACATGAAGAATTAACTCATAGTGTGGAATCATTTATTCTAAAATTGGTACACCAATATTGTCATTTTTTCTTTTAGTATTGTTTATTGGAATTGAAACTTTACAAGCTGACTCATTCTATTCCCAAGTGGTTTGAAAAAACTTAATATTATAAAAGATTGGTATTGTATAGGATGCTTCAAACTGCGCTTAGTTAGCAAAAGTATTTTCTTCACAACATGCTGCCTCCATTGTTGATAGCGAAACTGTGGAACAAAATTGAACAGTTACTTCGTTATAATAAGATGTTCAGTACGCAATGATGAATCGATAATAATTACTGAATTAGCGTAAAAGTTAATTGTCAACCATTCCAGGCTTGCCTGTACTGGCATTGGACATTGCACTTATATCCTTCAGAAAAAGACAATCTGTCATTCGCCTGCGATAATTATATAGATCAACGATTTCATGCTGTATCTATTGCGATAGATACAAAGTAACTTTTAAACCGAGAATCACAAGCCGCTATGGTCTATGTGGTAAGCGTCAGGCTTTAGAGCGTGACGTGCTGGGTTCGATTCTCGCTCACGTCACTTGTCAACATAATAATTTTATATATTTTTTATGGTTTGGGTTAGGGTTAGGGGTTGGGATTAGTGCTCGATCAAGGTAAATGAGTTAGCATAAATCTTGTGACTTGTATATTTAACTGGTACTGGCGAAAGACAGATTATCTATTTCTGAAGGATTTAAGGCAAAGTCATTTGACTTAATAGGATGTCTCGCGTCACATCTTATGTGAAGCGAATATTTTATGTTTGTGGCATTTTAATTAGCGGCAGAATATTGAAGTTACTGAGTTAAAGGCAGACTATAATAATAAAGGTTTAGCGTCCGTTTGGGCAAGGACAGCTCAAGCGATTTCTTCCACCGCTAGTTAAAATCCCACGAACAGAAAGCATTCGTTCCACTTTCATAAGATATCATACTAGAAACTTATACTAGAAACAGATATGACAGTCATTCTTTAAATTAATGAAAGTTTAAAATAAAGCACAGTGTGTCCGATTTCAGTTCGATGTTCTGTCGTAGGTTTCTTTTCAATCAATCAATTATTCAATCTATAAGACTTAACCCTTTTCGCGAGTAGTTGAATTTGTAAAGTATGACCAGAGCAGCGAAGGCACTGAGAATGAATCGCCTATGCTGATCGTATTTATTAGGATTAAGTACATGTCTTTTGTGTGCCATATCTATATCGGTTGACTTCACCCTACAGAATTTCTTTGTCTTAAAGATTTTGGCATACAAATATTGCCCAGCTTTTGAAACCCATTTATGTAGGGAGGGGTCTCCAGTTTAGAGTTTAGTGACCCTTGTGGGTAGGGCAAGCACCATTCTTGGGCTGACCCTGATTTGTTATTAATTGTGCGTACCAAGAAATTGAGGAAGTACGAAAGACCGTAGGTATTAATGCTAAAAAAGCTAAGGTTAACGTCAGTTTCCTCACTAGAAAGCGATGTCAGTGACGGGCGAGCCCAGGATTTGAACTCCGCACATACTGATCCGCGGTCGAGTGTCTTACCAGTTATTGGTTATTACCGAAAACAGCTCCATAGAGTTCTTATGGGGTCCTGTTTGAAACCTATAAAAAACGGTTTAATCGTTTCATGACCAGAACTATGGTACGTGTAATATGAATCTGAGCCAGGGTGTTAAAGAAAACTAAATCTGAGAGATTTAAACGGTCGGCAAATTTATGCAATTAGTACCCGGGTGACGACTCATTCAGAAGAAAGTATAGAGACCAGTTTTGAGTTCTATTTGAATGAAGCTCTGTTTGCTGATATATTTTTGTTGTACATAATTCATGTCATTGACATAGGTAAGGCATATCTCTGTGAAAATTACACGTATATTGTGTATATTATATGATAGACTGTATTAGTTTGAATATTTGGAAAAGCTGATATAGTGATTCATTTTGATGTCTTTAACTTATTATTTATTTATTTATGAAATGCTACAAAATAATGCCTAAGCTCTAAGCTAATTAAAATCACTCGGCTGTTAGTATTTGCTATCTAATTGACCACCGCTCAGGCTTACAAGCAGAAAGTGAAAATAGTACAAGACAAACTGAAAGCCAATGCTATTCAAAGAAATGAAATATTCAATTTATTATGATAGCATTGCCAAAAGACGTGCGCTAATGGTGCCAATTGGGCCAATTGGCTAAGCTACCTTAGCTCTAAACCTAAACCTAGCTCATAATACTAAAGCTAATCCTACCCTAGAAACTTTTAAAAAAGCAAACACGTTCTATTACTAGGAGTGTACCTGGTTTGATTTGTTCAAATCCGACGGAACCGGAGCCGGATTTCAAACACAAATCTGGCCGGAACTGGATTCGGATTTGACCTAATTATAATTGTAATATTAAAAACTATATCAGTGGCAGGCGAACCCAGGACTTCAACCCCGCACGTACGGATTTGTGGTTGGAAGTCATCTATATCATTAAGTTATTGACTAGGTTATCGTCGTTTGCTCAACCAGTCATCATTGAATCATTCACTTGGTTATAAGTCTATGTTCAATCAAATTGTTCAAACATCATGTAGTAATTAATAGGCTCAATAAAATCGCATCATTCATTAATTAATTAGGTTATCAATTTATCCACAATCAGTCATTTTTATTAAGTCTTTGATTAGTTAGTTTATGAGTATATGCTCCATCAAGTCATCGTCATGCAGTCATTAAATGCCCCAATAAAATAATCATTGAATCAGTAACTAGGTTATTAGTAGATACTCTATCAAAGCATCACCATTACGACGTCAACTAGGTAATCAAATAATCTTAATCAAATAATCATCATTAATAAGTAGCATGTTCTTCTTTGAGGTAAATTTTTAGAAAATTTAGAATCTATTTAATACTTTTTATATAAAAAATGATTGCCAAATTCGGTAACAAATCCGGTAGGATTTGGCAAAATTTACTGGAATCGGAACCGGATTTGTAAAATGTGCCGAAATCCGGTCAAGCCGAAATCGGAATCCGAAGTCAAGTATAAGTATAGTGGCGAAGTCGTTAATATACTCTATAGCTTTTAACAGCTTTGATCCAATACACCCGTAGGCTCTACCACTAGACCATGGCGACAACTGTTTGAACTCAGTTTAATTTCCTTTTATAATAGAACCCAACAGACTCACTGCTATCGTCTAATGGCGAGAATGGTGTGTTCAAAAGGTAACGGCATAGAAAGTGGTAGTACAGACAATTGTGAGAGATCTGGACAAGTTATATTAAATAACTCAATTAAATTTTTTATATGCATTTAAAGTTTAAATATTTTACTTTAAATACAATTCGACTGATGCGCAATATTTATTCAATTTAACTGTAAATTTTCTTAGTATAGGAAATATAAGGTCATCTGTACAAATGATTTCAATAAGGATTTGAAATCCAAATCCTTAAACAATTCTTAATCCGTTTGAAATCTTCTTCTACTGATTCTCAGTAAAAACATATTGATAATTGCTTGACGTTGTTATTGATTAGCCGACAGTTATGCTATTGAATAATCAGTTTAAAAATCGAAGTATTGGTGAAATGGCGTGCAGAGTCTGAATTATTTGTTATTTTTTTGTTTTTCTAATCTGATGGCATGCAGAGTCTGAATTATTTGTTATTTTTTTGTTGTTTTACAGCTTGAGAAGTATTTTCTGTGTTTGAAGAACCCACATTTAGCTGTAAGTTACACTTTTTACAAAGTTTGCTTCTTCTTGTGGTACTTTTACTAATCAAGCTTTACAGCTATCATTATGAGGAATTATAATGAGAAGTCCCTGATTTATACTGTAATTCTTAGCGCTACCTTAAATATGTACAAGCTTTAATTCACCTGACATTCTTATCCTTGAATCTCTCCATTCTCCTCCATATCCACGTTTGCAACACTTCCAGTTTCCTGATATCCTCCTTTCTTGGGGGCCGTTGTTTCACATCCATAAGGTACTGTGGTCCATACCAAGGTTTTCATTATCATTATATTATCTTTGTGGCGTTTCTTTTCTTTGACTTTTCGTTAAACGTACGTTCCTTTCTAATTTCAAAGGTCCTTTTTGCTTGTGGACTACTACTATCTACTATATATTTAAGTTTCACCTATTCGATCATCTGTTATAGTGTGACCTTCAACCCATGTTGTTTTCAGGCTGCCGAAGTATAAACCAACCTTATAGTGCTCCTGTCAAAATCACTATTATTACTTACGATTGATTGTGTATTATAATTGTGCATAGCGATCAGTTTGTACACAGCTGCAAACTGAGTAGACTCCCTAGTTGGTTGGCGTCTTCACCCAAAAATTCGAGGGAAGCCGTACCACCGTAGTATAATGATTAATGAACATTAAAGATCCCTTTAAATGCAGCGGTTAACTTCGTAGAATTGATTTGTTGCTTCACTAGAGAATTTCAGTGAGGCCTAACCCTTGAAATTACATAGTTATATAAAGTTTACAGACACATTAATCATAACGTGGTAAATTTAGATATAACTATTTAATCTATGCAGTAGAGATAAAAAATAGATTTGAATCGCTTAGCCTTTTGGATGAAAATCCCAATGAAACATGGGAAGAAATGAAAAAGATCATCACCGAGGCAGCACAAGAGTTTGTACCGCGCAGGAAACCGTCAAATTTGCCTTATTGGTTGTCGGAGAACACTATAAAAATTGCGGAAAGGAGGAGGCGGGCGAAAGCAACAGGGAAAAGAGAAGAGGTTAAATGCAGAGTTTCGACGAGAAGCTAGGAAAGATAAAGAAAAGCATTGGGATGACGAGTGCCGGAAGTTGGAAGAAGCTAATAAGTTTAGACACACGAGAGATTTGTTTGCGCACGTGAAGAAAGTTCGCACTTCATTTGTGTCGCGCATTGCAGTTGTAAAAGGTCGCAATGGGGAAGATTTGCAAGATCAACAAAGCATCAAAGAACGATGGCGCGAATACACAGAAGAGCTTTACGCCGCCAAAAATCAAGATGAACAGTTCGGAGAGCTCATCCTGCAAGATGAACAGTTAGGAGAGTTCATCCTGCAAGATTACCTTGAACCAAGTATCCTCCAATCAAAAGTTGAATGGGCCTTGAAGCAGCTTCCATCAAGAAAGGCTCCGGGGGTGGATGGGATACCAGCGGAATTACTTCGAGCGATATCAATTCAAGCATTGACAGCCTTGTGTAAAATGATCTGGGAAACAGGATCTTGGCCAAGCGACTGGAAACGGTCAGTCTTCATACCAATACCGAAAAAGGGCGATTCCAAAGACTGCGAAAACTACCGTACATCGCTTTAATACCACAAGCAAGATCCTTCTAAAAATTATTCAGCAACGCATGAGTACAATCATAAATCGTGAAATGCCAGATGTGCAGGCGGGTTTCCGTCGTGGTAGAGGCACTCGTGATCACATTGCAAATTTGCGGTGGATCTTGGAAAAATCGCGGGAATATCAAAAGAAAATTTACCTTTGTTTCATTGATTACACCAAGGCTTTCGATTGCGTTGAGCACAACAAACTGTGGGTATGTCTATCAGAAATGGGTATACCATCACATAATTTGCTTAATAAAAGCACTGTATGAAAATCAAGCGGCTACAGTAAGGACTTCTTGCGGAGACACAGATTGGTTTGGAATCAATAGAGGTGTGCGTCAAGGCTGTTTTTTGTCGCCGTCTTTATTTAATATGTACGCAGAAGCAGTATTGCGGAAGGTAGATTTGATTGAATCCACTGTAGGTGTGAAAATTGGTGGGAGAAACATCAACAACCTGAGGTATGCGGATGACACCACTCTCCTCGCGGAGAGCAGGGAAGGTCTGGAACAGTTCATATTAAAGGTTAAAGAAGAAAGCGAAAAAGCTGGTTTGTTCCTCAACATTAAGAAAACCAAGATCATGACAACTGATATTGCTGAAACCAAAATCAGAATTGACAATGAAGATATTGAGACAGTCAACGATTTCGTCTTTCTTGGTTCTAAAATTGTCCGTGACGGAGAATCAAGACCAGAGATAAAACGGCGGATAGCAATGGGGCGCACTGCGATGACTGGCATGATGAAAATTTGGAAGAGTAAAGACATAAGCCTCGTTACCAAATGCAGGATAGTCAATGCGATAGTCTTCCCAATTGCCACCTATGGATGCGAAAGTTGGACGCTAAAAAAGGCGGATAGAAGGAGAATCGACGCTTTCGAGCTTTTGTGTTGGAGATGAGTGTTACGAGGCCCGTGGACGGCTAAAGTTAACAACAGAGATGTGCTAGATCGCATAAAACCAAGTATTCTCTTGAAGGGAAGATCATAAAGCAAAGGTTATCATACTTTGGACATGTCATGCAAGCGAGTTCAATTGAGAAATCAATTATGCTAGGACATGTCAGTGGAAAAAGGAGGAAAGGTCGTCAAAGAACGCGTTGGCTTGATACTGTAAGATTTGACCTCAACACCAGCATAGCGGATTTGAGGGAGGCGGTAAGAAATCGTGATATATGGAGACAGATAGTTCATAAAGTGTCCAAGAGTCGGCTTCGACTGAATGGATAACTCATCATCATCATTTAATCCTTGTCAATAGCTGATTCTACAATTCTATCTGATGTAAACTGAGATATCTAGATCCTGAGATAAAATGTTCCAGAGCTTAAATTTGTAATAATTTGACTTTAATAATTATATTGGAATCTTTACCTGGCCTCAATTTTTGACCTAATGTAGAAAACCTTCTTATCTATTAATGAATCCAAGGACGGTAATAAATTAAAATTAACTTAATATTAAAAGAAATAAAGGATTATACAATTATGCAATTGAACAAAAATTAAACGATTTCAAATAGCACGTGTTGGCGAAATTCGTATAACTTCAAATAATACTTTTCGAACGCAAACTGTTCACTTTAAATAAGTCAAATGAAAGCACTCTCTTTGAAACACAATTACTTTCCATACACAAATTACTAGTATGCTCTCTTGCACGAATTCCTACTCTATACTTTACTTTCCTCACTATTATTCAGCCTACAAGGATATCTTCTAATATAATGATTAGGCCAGATTATATCGGTGGCACACTCTTCCCAGTTTGATCGTCTACCGATCACTCTCTTCACATCGACTGTTCGATGGTCTACAATCAGTTCTAGTGAACGAACTCTTCGAATTGTTCTTGAATTGGTCTACTTCTGATGTTCTTGAAATCTACTAAATCTCTTTTCAACGTGCACTTTTTGTGCCCTTGTTGTCATTTCCATCTTGATTCTCCCTCTTTCCTCCTTCCTGTCTAAGCAAGTCCTCATTGGTCGCTTGCCCTTTCTTAACTACAGCCTAGGATCACAATTCCATAAAAATCATTGCTTGCAAATCTTTACTTGACTTATACTGCAATATTATAAAGTAATATTATCACTTATACTGCAATATTAATTATTTCAAGTAAAGTATTAAAATACTTTACTTGAAATAAAATTACAATATAACATATACTAAATATATCGAATCAAGCTTTCACAAACCTGTAAAAGGGAGAGAGTTTGCTTGACAACAGGTGTAAGTGTGTTGTGAAAAGAAGCGTAAAGGGTGTGAAGGAAACTTAAGTAATACAGCGTGATCTCATCGGAAAGTACAACGAAAGAATGAATGGCGCTTGATTCTCTGCTTTATCGCACCATTCCCAAATCACTCCCCTTTACCACCTCACCATCATCTCTTACTACCCTACCTCTTTTCTCAACTTTTTCGATGACAAAATTGCCAAACTCTGTAGCTCTCTACTCTACAACTCCCATTAACACCGACAACACCATTTTTGTAAATATTCCTGAGCCACCACTACTTTCTAGTTTTGAACCAGCTAAGCCGGAAGAAGTATGCAATTTTATTCTTCGCTCCACCGACTCATCTTGCTGCCTTCGTTTGCAGCACGTCCAAAATTATCTTGCATGTGTTGTTTACAAGTCCTCTCGCCTTCAATTTCGCTCTCTTTCTCTACTTCGCAGTCTTCACTGGCTCCCTGTTAAGCAACACATAAAATATAAAATAGCTCTCGGAACTTTCTAAACTCTGCGATTTGGCACGCCTTCATACTTATGTGAAATTCTTCCTATCGTCCATCACGTGCACTTCGTTCCACCGATGCCAATCTTTTCTTTGTTCCAAATATTCTGACACCATTGAGCAGACTTTCATTTTCTTACGCAGCACCCACAATCAGGAACTCTTTACCGGCTAATATTCGCTCTTGTTTTTCTCTTTCAACGTTCTCTTGCAAACTTAAACTTACTTTTTCCCACCGTAGACATAATCAATGATGATGATGATTATGATGATGATGATGATGATGATGGTGATGGTGATGGTGATGATGATTTTGCTCTGCATCTTTATCCTAGGTCTTCCTCGCTTCCTTTTTTCATGAAGCAGTTTCCTTTTAATTGCTATCTTTATTTATCTCCAATCATACTTATTACATTAAGTGTTGCAAGGGTCTCACTTCTACCCAACGATGATGATGTATGGTGATGATGACGATGATGAAAACATGATGATGATGATGGTGGCGGTGGTGGTGATGATGATGATGATGATGAATATTTCGAGTAGCAGGCTGTGGTTCAGTAATTATGTTCTTTATATGAATTTTTGTTATCGAATCCTACAGCGACTACACCCGTGTTGCTTTAAAATTCTAAACATGGTAATAGTATTAACAATAATAATAACGTCCCCATTAGCCTATTCAGCATATTAACAAGTACTTATAATAGATAATAGCCGAACTGGTGACCCTTATGCAGGTTAACTAATTACATAATTTAAGGTTCTTTGCTCATTTCAGATTTTGTGCACGATGTTTGTTTGTATAATTTTTCTGATATCTGACACTGTTTTGTTGAATAAACATGGCTCTCTCTCGCTCTCTTATTTTAGATAATCAATTTACTATATTTATATACGTATATGTTTAACTGTTTTGTATTTGATCGCAGGAGGAGCTTAAGAATGTTGTTCGCAAAGATCGGAAAGGTATGGTGAAGGGAACCAGTAGTGAAGATTCACAGGTACTAATCTACTCAGTCACATTCTCTGACGAGTTTATAGTAGTATTTGTAATATTTTCAAGTCGTTTTGTCATCATTCGCACATTTTCAGGTGTGCTAATTCACACTTCTGGAAATCACATTGATCCACTTTTTTACTCCTTGCCATGCTATCGTTTGTCTTCTACTGTTATGAATGATTAGAGCCAGAGTTCAGCCGGAGACCTGAGAAATTTTGACGTTGCTTAATTGTAATCTAATCGAAAGTATGAAATAACTTGCTAAACAATTGAGAATATGCGTTTTCAGGCTCTGAATCATAGATTTTGACAATCCATACAATCAGAACCATATAGCAGAATGGGTACACAATATGTTTCAACCAGGGTTGGGTATTTGCCATTGCAAAAAGGGTTTTTGCCAGGACACCGGCAAAAACCGGTAAAAGCCATGCCAAAAACTGGCAAAAACCGTCTAACACACCAAGACTGGAATATAAATATTTTATGCTTGTAAATATATTATATCGATTACAACATAAACTTTATCAGTTCAATTTGAAATTAGAAATGTTAACAAACAATTGAATTACCTAAAATTTTAAGAAAACTAATTCTTTACAACTTGCTTCACAGTATTTGATATTCTAGGTTACTGTAACTTAACTAGCTTGTTAACTCAAAATTACTGCTAATTATTTTAATTGTAGAACAACTTGGCTCGTAGCAGATTTTTTTATTTGCAGTTCTATGATTTCTACCAGTTATTATTATTACGGCCAATGAGTACAGTTTCAAAATTGCTGAGCTGTGTAGGTTCTAATCGCTGTCAATCCCGCTGCCACCTTCTTCAGTATTTGTGTCACTTGTTTAACCGCTATCAACTGTTTCAGTGTTTCCATATTTATACAAAAAATCTTCTTTATTTTTTTGTTCGCATAGTTACACACATGACATAACGCATGTGCTACATAGTTTCCTTTCTTGGTTTCTTTTTTTTGTAGTTTTCGTTAGTTCCTCCCTTCCTCTTCATGGTTATTAGTAATCGTTGCCTTTTGTTATCGCATCAATTGCAGCCGGCGCGGATTTAAGAATATTTAACCTTCCAACACCCTCGGGATTTTCTCTTTCAAAGCTATCAACACTCGGTCTTCCAAGGTGTTCGCCCACAAAATACTAACCGGCGCGATGGAGCTTAACTTCGTTCAACTGACGCGCAGCTTAACCGAGTGCGCTAAATCCCGCCCCAGTATTGTCAACATCATCGACATGTCGAGATTTAGCAGGGTTGTGTAGCATTCTTTATCTGAAAACTAACTTGGCAACAGTCTCTTGTCCAAGACGGTTACGAATTTTGCTTTGTATCCAACCAAAGTTAGAGAAGATGCGCTCGATAGCTGCTGAGCTGCAAGGAGCTGAAGCAAGCGAACTGCTAGAGATGTTAACTGAGTCTTTGGTGAATCTACAGTAGAGTCCTTGCAGAGCAGTGCTCCTTTCCATCAAGCAGTTGGCTGCAAGGAACTCAGTACTGAATCTGAAAAGAATGATATCTGAAATGGTAATGATTTAGTTTCATATATCATCACTAGAGGGAGTAATGCTGGATTCAACTCTTGCTGGATTTAAGTCTAAGAGCCACTGTCTGGTGTTTTCCTTGTAGGTGATGTTCAGTTTCTCACCCATATACTGAGGATGTAGTATATAAGCCAGACAATGGAATGGTTAAATCACTTGATCAAGTCGCTGTTGAATGATTGCTCGATGTGGTTGCAAACTCTCTGTATTCAAAAGTGAAACCATTCATAACAAGCATCTTATAAACTCGCTTTGTCGCATTTTAATCTATCCAGAGCTGCAGCTACTGGTCGAAGCACTGATATCCTTCGTTTGTCTGTAACGGTTGAAATCATTGACTAGGGGTGACAAATTCTTGGTTCAATTTCTTGTTCATGCTCTTCTGCAATACTGATATTAGCTTGTCGATTGCGAAGAAATGTATCAATACATGTCAGCTGACTATTCCATCAGGTGTCACCAGGTAGCTGAGGCTTCACTAAAAGTGGATACTCTTTCAGCCATGCACCAGGGGCTTGATGGTTCCTGAAATATTTTTACACTTCAATTATCTGCTTCAATATAGCAGCCGGTGTGAGTGTCTGTCCAAGCAAATTCAGTGTTTGTGCCGCCATAGGCTACATAAGGTATGGATAAGGCATAGACTTTGTGAAGGGATTAACTTTTTGATCTAAGGAGTGCTCTTATGGGGCGAGAAAGCAGACCTCCAGTATGAATATGTACCTTGAACCTGCCACTGAAGAAGAAGATAGGGTGTTATACTACTAGTTTTTCAACATTTCCTGGCAGAAACTTGATAACTCTGTGTAACCAATTAATGGGACTGCAATATAATGTAGTTGTTACTAGTTTTTATGTTTTAGACAAGAAAGACTTTTGCCAGGAGGGTTTTTGCCGCTTAGACAGTTTTTGCCGGGACGATTTTTACCATGGAAAAAACCGGTTTTTTCACATAGTGGCAAAAACTTGCCAACCCTGGTTTCAACAATTGAAATACTACAGAAGGTGCCCTCAATTTTGCTAAAGATAGCGCTAGGCTATCTAAAAATTGTCTGTGTAAGATTTGGAACATTGGTTTTGAAGCTGTTTTAGCTATTTACTAAAATTAATCTTAAATAATTTATTTCATTAACTCATTCTGTGGTTTAGTTATCAATTATCATATCCTTGGGCTTACATGGCTAGTACCATTTATAATGCACAGTGTATTCTGCACTGATATTAATTACGAACTCTAAATCTTCAATAGTGGCAATTTCCTTTATGTGTAGGGATGATTTATTATTATTTATTATTTATTTATTCGAGAATAAATCCACAGACAAATCATAAAGAAAGAAATTACAAATATGTGCAAAAGATACACAACAAGCAACCAATGCAGATGCAAACAAGTATCTGAGAGTGAAACAATGTTAAACTATCAGTGAAGCATTCAAGAGTGACTAAATTATTATACTAATAATATTAATACTACTAATAATAATAATAAGAATAAAGGTTTAGCGTCCGTTTCCTCATCCAAAGGCTGATATCAGGGATGCCCTCACAGCACACGTCACTACGGATCGATTCACCCAGACCAATCTGCAAAAGAAATGTGCTGAGGAGAAGTAAGGTCCTAAAATGAAAGCCGGTCCGGTGATCAAAAAATGGTCAGGATAGGTACAGTGTGTGGAACGAAGTGCACGTGAAGGACAATAGGGAAGAAGAGTTTCAGATAAAGTAAGAAGGCTTGCCAAATCGCTTTTCGAGTCTCAAAAATCGAGTTTTTAAAGTTAACAGAGTTATTTTATATTTTATGTGTTGATTAACATGGAGCCGGAGAATATTGCGAAGTAGAGAAAGGGAGAAGGGGAGTGAGATTTAAGTCTAGAGGACTTGCGAACAACACGTGATAGAGAATTTTGGATGTGCTGTAAACTGTTGAGAGAGAAGAAGGCAACCATGTAATAATAAATTATGGTAGTCGAGCTTTGAATGAACTATAGAATTTGCAAGGATAGTGGCTAATTTGTTTTTAGCAAGGGATGGACGTATTTGCCAAATCTGATGAATCTGAAAGAAAGAAGCGCGACAGGCATAAGAAATATTGAATTTAAAATCAAGGTTTTCATCAAATATGACTCCAAGGTCCGGAGTCATATTTATAATCACCAGCTTTCATTTAGGACCTTACTGAGAATTCAGCACATTTCTTTTGCAGATTGTTTTGGGTGAATTGATCTGTAGTGATGTGTGCTGTGGGGACGTCCCTGACATCTTCCTTGAATGAGGAAACTGACGTTAAACCTTTATTATTATTATTTATTAATCAGTTTAATACCTCATGCATCGAAGATCTTATTATAGTTAATTAATAATCGCATTCAGTCCAAAGTAGATATGACACTGAACAAGACAAAATTTGGTTTTAGGAAAGGATGCGGCACAAGAGAAGGTAATGTGAAACAAGCTTTGAATATGGAACTGACGTTTTTGTATGCTTTGTGGACTTTGAAAAGGCCTTTGACAAGATTGATTGGGTAACGATGAATATCTTGAAAAGAAAAGGAATTAACTGAAAAATAGATAGAAGACTAATTTTAAACCTGTACATGAATCAAAGAGCAGTAGTAAAAATCCAACAAGAATACTCAGAAGAAGGTAAAATAGGACGTGGAGTAAGACAAGGTTGTAGCATTTCACCGCTGCTGTTTAACATTTACGCTGAGGCAATGATGGAGGAGGCTATGGAAGACATGGTAGAAGGAATAAATGTAGGTCGAAAATTGCTACAAGATGTACGATTTGCGGATGACCAAGAAATGGTAGGGGGCAGCGAGACTGGACTGCAGAAGATAATGGATAGGTTGAATGATACGGCATTGAGATCAATCAATTAATCAATAAGAATTTAACGTCCGGTTCCTCACCATAAGGCAATGTCAGGGACGAAGATATGGCATGAAGATTAATATCAAAAAGACCAAAGCGATGAGAGTGTACCATAATAAAGGTGAAGTTAATATCACAAAAATGGTACGAAATTGGAATAGGTAAGGAGTTTCAAATATATGGGTCATACTATAACCGATGACGGGAAATGTGAGACTGAAATATGTAGTAGGATTGCAAAAGGGGCCTTCGGTAATAGGAAAGAACTTTTAACAAAAAGTCTAAAGAAAGACACAAAGATAAGATAGTGAAACCCTTGGTTGGGACCACGCTATTGTATGGATATGAAACATGGACCTTGAGGAAGGTAGATAATAGGAAACTAGAGGCATTAGAAATGTGGATTTAGAGAAGAATTGAGAGGATGAGCTGGACTCATAAGGTTACTAATGAGGAAGTTCTGGAAGAGTGTTGGCACCAATATACAGTTGATAAATGTATTAAGAAATAGGAAGAACAGTTGGATAGGACACATTCTAACGGGGAAAGTCTATTAAAAGAGGTCATAGAAGGTAGAATGGAAGGAAAAGGAGGCAGAGGCAGGCCGAGATTAGGTACGTTAGAAGATTTAAAGACCCACTCGTTTGTGGACATGAAGAGGAAAGACAGAGAATAGTGGAGGCGTTATATATCATGGACCTGCCAGTAAGCGGTGCACTAAGAGAGAGAGAGAGAGATACTCGTGATGCACTAATGATTGCATGTCACTTGCCTTCTATCATATTTTTGTATTTGTTCAATTATTGTATCATTGATTTTGTTTTGCTTTATGCTTTTGCTTTTGCTTTTTATTGATTATGCTTTAGTTATTTAACACTCTATGTACTGAATTCCTCGCGACCAGAGAAGGATTTAAAGTCCGGTTCTGACATCATTATAGCTTTAGATGTGAATTAATTGCATAGATCCTTTGCTTTAAAGATTTTATTGGTATGCTATTATAGAGTAGCAGTGCGACTCTGAGTGTGGATAGTCGTTCATCACGCAGATCTCGAAATGTAGGTGACAGTAAATCTTCGATAGCTCGTCGCCTGAGTTTGGAACGCTCTCTCACCACTCACATCGGAATGAAGGTTACCTCACAGGAATATATGAAGGAGGAGGGAGAGATGAGTGCATTTGTGGGGACCACTACAAGAAGGCAGTGGGATCAGTGGGTTCAAAGCAAACCCAACAATCCAGGACCTGCATCAAACAGAACTAAGCGCAGGCGCTCATTAAACGTCGATAAAGAGAACAGTGTAAGGGTTAGACCTCCTACAATTTCCTATGTCTCTGTTATGTTATTTACTTAACAACTCATTCAAATAATGTTGGCTATTTGACTTTTGTTAACATTTTAATGGATGTTCTAATATTTTAAATCAAGTCAAATGTGATAAATAAGTCAAACGTGAAGAAAATGTCAAAGACGATTGATTGCATCATCACTCATGTACACTTGCAATTCAGTCTAGCGCTTTCGATCGTGGAAGATTAAGGTTCGGCTACCAAAAGAAAGCTTGCTTGAGAGTTGCTTGAAAAAACTGTATAATATTGACACTTACACAATATACTGTGTAGCGTAAAATTAGTTTGCAATTCTTTTGAGTCAATGCTTCACAGTAGGCTTGATAGAAATGTTGCCATGACAAAGTACTTTTAAAGGAAAATACTTTTTTGTAGTGCTATAGGTAGACGCTTAAAGCCATTGCCACTATTCAATGGCGCCGAACAGCGCAACCTGAAAAAATTACAGGGTGGGACTTAACTAAATGCATATATATATATATATATATATATATATATTTCTATTTATATGTTTCGATCGTGGTAGATTAAGGTTCGGCTACCAAAAGAAAGCTTGCTTGAGAGTTGCTTGAAAAAACTGTATAATATTGACACTTACACAATATATATATATATATATATATATATGTATATGCATTAATTATCCACGTTATATACATGTATATACATAACACCAAGCCTGCAAACTAAAGTGCAAATAAGACTGGAGTTCAATAAACAGAAAGTTGTAACCACTTCTAAGTTGTAACTAGAAGTGGCCTACAAATTCTGTGTACTCTAAATCCAACGGGTACACTTTGTACCATAAAAAGTGTGGACAAGAGCTCCCATATAAGGTTTTGTAATTTATATATAAAGGTTTTGTAATCTAATTAGCGTTATCTATGGGGTTACACTACTTAATGAAACAAGTCAGAAAATGAAGTTCCTAATTTTGGCTCGTTTTGCTATTCAAATACGAACGGGCATGCATGCAAATATAGAAACTACAGTAACTATGAGATGTAGCACGTAACACTCAAATCACTTAGCTTAAGTGAAGAAAAGTAGTCCCTCGTGGAAAAGCCAGAATGCTCTTTCACGTCGTAAAAGGCAGACAAAGAAAGATGTACTCTCTGCCACAGCCGGAAAGCACATAAGAACAAGTCATAGTTACAATTTACCACTATAACTATAAGAAGGACAAAGGTTGGTGTTTAAACTCAATTAAAGACAATCTTCTAAACAGAAAGTGAGAGCAACAACAGCATACCATTAATATATATATATATATATATATCTATATAATATATATATATATATATATATATATATATATATATATATATAATATATATATATATATATATATATATATATATATATACATACAGTATATATACAGGGTGAGTAAAAAAAAGTGATAACACCTGCAAAAATTTGAATATCTCAGGCTATTGTTAATATTTTCAAATGAAACTTTTATCAATTACTAAAGGACTAATTTTTGATGAGGTGACCAATTTGTATCCATTTTAATTCACAAATCGGCCAGTTATGAAAGTTTCAGTAGAGCAATCCCCGCTTTTTTGAGTGTACTGTAAATAAAAATTATACGTAACTTTATATTTGGATCATGAAAAGAGTCGTTGTGGTGGTTCAGAAAGAACCAGTTATATCTGCTAGCATTGCTGACTATTCGATATGCTTTCCTCCAGCTTCTTTTCAGGAATACAGCAGCTTTCGGAACGCTAGGACAGCCTTGTTGATTCCAGCTTGCGGCAGTCTCTCTCAGATTGATGGTAGGTAGCACTTCCTGCAGTTCTGTATTGTTTTTAGGCTCCGACTGGTGTTTCTGATAAGAGATGCAGCATGGTTAGCCATACATGATAATTCAGAGGGTTTTGGATCGGGAGAGTTTGGAGGCCATTCCCTCTTCTTGATGAAATGCGGGTTTCTCTCGCTGATCCATTCCTGTGCATGACGAGATGCATGAGCCGGAGCATCATCCTACTGAAAGATGAAACCATTTGGTAGAAGAGCATGGCAATCATCAAACAGCTAGGGAAGTAAAGTATTGACGTAATGCTGAGCGTTCATCGTTTCCTTCTCGCCAATGAAGTGCAATTTGCCCTTACCGTTGTAGCAAACGTCGTTTTAGGTAAAAAAAATGGGGGGTTGCTCTGCTGAAACTTGTATAACTGGCCAATCTATAGATTAAAATGGTTGAAAATTGGCCACCCCGTCAAAAATTAGTCCTGTAGTAATTGGTAAAAATTTGATTTGAAAATATTAACATTAGCCTGAGAAATTTAAACTTTTTGCAGGTGTTATCACTTCTTTTTACTCACCCTGTATATGTATGTATATATATATATATATATATATATATATATATATATATATATATATATCTATATGTATATATATATTATATATATATATATATATATATATATTATTATATATATATATATAGATGTATATATAATTATGTATATATATATATAGTAATATATATATTATTATATATATATATATATATATATATATATATATATATATATATATATATATATATATATATATTTGTCATGGAATTATGCCGTGATATTTTGTTTAAGAAGGTTATTTATTTAATTTTTATATATTGAGGGTTATGTAATATTATTTTTAACTATTTAAGTATTTTTATTATAAAGGAGTTTAGAGGTTATTTAAGCCTATGCTTAGCGTAACGTCACGAGAGTGGGCGGAGCTAAGAGGAGTTTTTGTTTTGTGAAGAAGAAGGTGAAGGTGACGAGAGCAAGGAGTAGATAAAATTCCACGTGATAGTTTGGATTAAGGATTAGAAGGAACGAAAGAATTAGAGTAGACTGTTACAGAACAGTGTTGGATAATCATTAGGTAATATCCAAGCTTAGGTTGATCAATAGTTGATCAGAGGAAAGAGTTCCCGAAGTACAATTTAAGTATACTAACGCAGTTATTGAGAAAATAATAAGCATTCCCCTAGTGGAATTTGTGTTTTGACCCGTCAATTAGATAGAGTTAGGTATTGTATTTTCTTTGGTTTTATATTATGTAGAGTCGTTTTAGTGCTAGAAGTTAAACGAGTAATTGAATATTTCGGATACATCATAAGGACAGTCAATTTGAACTTACTTAGCTTTGCGTTAATTTTATTTATTTAGATATTTCTTTATTTTCTTGATATGTATTAAATTCGCGTTTTATTTGAAATTAAAATAATTTTAACTAAAGTCGTTCGTCAATAAATCCGAAAAAGGTCGGGGTCTTTTAGATAAGTTTAGTTTAATGAACGAGGTAAGACACATATCATTTGAATAGTTAGGGTATTTAAGGATTTAGCGTCTGTCTTGGGTGTCTTAATTAAGATTGGGGTCAAGTGGTGGGGGATTTTTTGCGGAAAGCGTTTTTGTTTTACTTTTGAAAAAAGAAATGGAAATTTTTCTGGGGGTATTTTTTTGGGGGGGTTGGGGTGGAGGTTGGATGGTAGGGGGTTTGACGGTAAGTGTTTTCGTTTTCTTTTAGGAAAAAAAATATTGTTACAAAATTTTGGGGATTGGCAATGAAGGGGGAGTGAGAGGGAGGGTTGGGGGTGGGGTAAATTAGAAATTTTTTTTAAGTGTTTAAGAAATTAAAATTTTTTGGGGTGTATTTTTGGGAGTTGGGATTGTTAGGTGGTGTGGGGATATTTTACAGAAAGAGTTTTTGTTTTATTTTTGAAAAGAGAAATGGAAATTTGTTGGGGGTATTTTTTGGGGGGGATTGAGGTGGAGGTTGGGTGGTAGGGGGTTTACGGAAAGAGTTTTTGCATTCTTCTAGGAAAAAAATTAATATTGTTAACAATTTTGGGAAGGGAAGAGTGAGGGGGCATGGGGGGTTTGGGGTCGGGGTGGGGTAAATTAAAAAAAAAATTAAAAAAGTCTTAAAAAATTAAACTTTTTGGAAATAATTACATTTAATGCAAATCATTAAGTCACTCGACAGAAGGCCGCATGTTATAATTTTGACTTGTTCAGATTAATTCCATTATTTGGCCTTTAGCCCATTATTTTGTAAATAGTTTGTAAATTGTCTATTATGCTAGGGCTGGAGGCGAATCCAAAATGTCCGAGATCATTAAAATCTGTCCAGCTGTTCTTGAGTTATAAGCACTCTTACGAACCCGACTTTGTTTTATATATTATGATAGCCAAGCTAAGATCGCTATGGATACGAAGAAGAGCAGTTTCAGTAGAATGGAGTTTTCTCTAGGCAGATTGATAATGAGAGAGAGAGGGAAAGAATCAAGATGCCTGCATATACGAGTATAAATTACTTTTTCAAGTAGTGTAGAGATAAAGTTAAGATTGGAGATTGGACGGTAAATGTGTATGTATATATATATATATATATATATATATATATATATATATATATTAGATATATATATATATATATATATTTTATGTATCATGTGTGTGTATATATATATCTATATATATATATATATATATATAATATATATATATATATTATTATATACGTGTGTATATATACATGTGTGTATATATATATATATATATATATATATATATAAATAGGGTGGTCCAGAATAAATGAAACCACTTTGAAGGCTAATAACATTTAAAATTTTCATTCAAACGTCTTACTTGATATATTAATTAAATTGACAATTAAAGACAATACTCTTTTCTATTCACATGCGAAATATCTAAGAGATACATGTGTTTGAGAAATTATCATTAGTCACCGATATGTAATTTTCAATGAAATTGCGTGAAAACTGAAGATGAAAATAAAGAATTTAACATTATGTGCAATATGCCTAAACTATTTCAGAAAAAGCATTGCAATTTCTATCCATGTCCTAAATGAATTGAGAATTAATTGAACTAATGTTCAATGTAACTACCATGTGCCCGAATAACTGCATTCACCCGCTGGGACCACTGACCAATTTGCCGAGTATCGGTTCACGATAGACAAATTGCGAAGACAATAGTAAACAATCGAATAGTTAGTCGGGTTAAAATCAGGGGGAGGGCTGTTAGGTGGCCAGTTCTACGGTTCAATAAACTCTGGCAGGTTTACTTTCATACAGGCGATCATATGACGTGAAAATTACATATCGACGATTAATGGCACTTTCTCAAACATTTGTGAGATTATCTCCTAGATATGTACCAAGTTAATAGAAAGGAGAATTGTCTTTCACTTAATGTATCAAGTAAGACGTTTGGACACAATTTGTCTAAGCCATTAGTCTTCAAAGTAGTTTCATTTATTCTGGACCAGGACCACCCTGTATATATATATATATATAGCGAGAGAGAGAGATGTGTGTGCATGTATATATATATATATATATATATATATATATATATATATATATATATATATATATAATAAGTAAAGTTAGTTTAAAGTTTAATAAGTAAAATTTGTAAGCCTTCCCCTGTTCATCCTTTCTGAAGCTGTTGAGGTTATAGAGCAATTAGCCATGTTTGTTTTTAGAGGGTAGTCAAGAATATCTTCAATCTTAGTTTCAAAGAATATCTACGATTTATTTACTTCTGTTGATAAGAGTACTTACTTATTTATTTACTATAAGGAAACCAGAGTAGAAAGGCGAGCTACGGACAAACTGGCAGATATAAGTGATGTTGTCGACAAATTAGCTGTATATTGTAAGGAATATTACAAACTATCTAATCATGTGAATGTAGACGAAATCCTATCATCCTACAGAGGAAAGATTTCCATGGTCAGATGACAATCGTATCATACGTACCAAAGAAAAACAAGTCGGTCGTACTCTTATCAACAATGCAATGAAAGACGTATGCTATATTAGTAGAACGTTGCCTTAGGATTGAGAAGTTTGATGTCAAATCCAGGTTCAGTTAAATTAGACCATTTTTCCTAGATGTGCAGTTTTGCACACGGGTACATTCTAGTTATGGATATTAACGAACTTTCTTGTTCTATCTGGGTCCGTGAAATTATGGAGGTCTAACCATGATTTTTGTGAAATACACTATGTTTTTGCTGCTGTGATAGAGATCTCGTGCTATAAGGCAGTCTACAAATAGCAGAAAGAGACGTTGCAGCCTGGGACAAGATCAGCGTAAAAAACATCCGCTATCAAATAGTGAAGGTAGGAAGTCAATAGTTTCCTACAAACATGCGTTTGTGTATATAACACAGTTGGAAATATTCTGGATCCAGGTCGCTGGTGAATTTGGCGCAAGTGAAAATTTTAAGTTTGTTTTGTCTTCCTCTGAGCGATAATTATTTATAGTTTGTTTGAAATTAAATCTCAAATATTTAGTTTCTTCTATTTTTCGAATGCTGTTTTTTAACATTGAGATTCAAATATGCTTCTAAACAAAATTCAAATAAGTTAAATGAAAAACTAATCATGTTAACCCTAAGCATATAATCAATTAAAAAAAATACAAATTAAAAGCAGAATTCAAACACAAAATTTAACTTCTTTCGTAAAATATTTATATATTTGACATTTCGTAAAAGGACTTTTATAGGTAATTGATGAAAATTTGCTCGGTAACTGTGTGGCGCTAATTTCAAGGTGGGCCTATAAAAATGGCAATTTTAGAAAATCGCCTACCGAAATATCGCTGGAGAATTATATTTTAAAGCGCACCCTGTATATCTGCGTATATTGTGTGCAGGGGATGAAGAAGAAGTTTTAGAAATTGGGAAAATCAGGAGATGTGAAAATTATTCTTTTCTGTCTGTGCAGCTGGAGGCTATGTTAGGTGAACGATTCAACTTTTGTACGATTTACTACCTATATATTATCCAAATATTAAGAATTGTATTCTCTCTCTCAGTGCACTGCCTACTGGCAGGTTCATGGTATATAACGCATCCGCGCTTCTTTGTCTTCCGCTTTCCTCTTCATGTCCACATATGAGTGGGTCTTTAAATCATCTAACATACCTAATCTCGGCCTGCCTCTGCCTCTGCTTCCTTCTATTCTACCTTCTATAACCTCTTATAGTAGACTTTCCCCCCTTAGAATATGTCCATTCCAACTCTTCTTCCTATTTTATAATACATTTAACAACTGTTTATCTGTACCAACTCTCTCCAGAACTTGCTCATTTGTAATCTTTTGAGTCCATCTAATCCTTTCCATTTTTCTCCATATCCACATTTCCAATGCCTCTAGCTTTCTAATATCTTCCTTCCTTAAGGTCAATGTTTCACATCCATATAACAGCGTGGTCCACACCAAGGTTTTCACTATCTTTATCTTCGTAACCTTCTTTGGCTTTTTTTAAAGTTCTTTCCTATTACTACATTTACCTATTACTTATTGCAATCCTACTGCAAATTTCAGTCTCATATTTCCCATCATGGTTTATAGTATGATCCAAATATGTGAAACTCCTTACCTGTTGCAATTTCGTTCTATTTTTTGCGATATTAACTTCACGTATGTTATGGGACACTCTCATCACTTTGGTCTTTTTTACATTAATCTTTATGCCCTATTTTAATGCCGTATCATTCAGACTATCCACTATCTTCTGCAGTTCAATCTCGCTGTCCGCTGCCATTCCTTGATCAGCTGCAAAGTTTACGTCTTGTAACAATTTTATTCCTACTTTTATTCCTTCTTCCATGTCTTCTATAGCTTCCTCTATCATTGCCTCAGCGTTAGTGTTAAATAGCACCGGCGAAATGCTGCATTTCACCTGCTGACTGGAGTTAGTGGCGATGTCGTAAGGTACTCGACCGCGGATCAGTATGTGAGTCAAATCATGGGCTCGATTGTCACTGACATCGCTATCGAGTGACGAAACTGAAGTTAACATTAGCTTTTGCCAGCTTTTTCTTCTGAGTTTTTTTGTTGGATTTTGATTGCTACTCTTTGATTCATGTACAAGTTTAAAATTAGTCTTCTGTCTCTCCAGTCAATTCTTTTCATCAAAGTCCACAAAGCATATAAAAAGTCATTTCCATATTCTAAGCTTTTTTCGCAAAGGACCCGCATTACCCTATTGCTTCTCTCTGCCGCATCCTTTCCTTAAAACAAATTGTGTCTCGCTCAGTATCATATCTGCTTTCGACTTCATGCGATTATTTGTTAGTTTTAATGGGATCTTCGATGCATGAAGTATTACACTGATTGTTCTCTAATCCGAAGCATTTTTGGGAATTGTGATCAGCACTGACTTGGTAAAATCGTGTGACCAAATACCTGAAATGTGCACTTCCATACGTACTTCCATTAACTTATTTAGTGTTTCTCCTTCCAACATTTTCAAGAATTCTTCTGGGATATCATCTATTCCGGCTTCTTTCCCCTTCTTCCTGCTGTTAATTGCAGTATGAATTTCCTCCATTATATTGGGACCCCTTTTATCGTTTTTTCTACTATATTTTCTATAGCGGGGCCCCTTTTGTCATTATGTACTATATTTCATTAGATCTATATAATTAGATACCAAATTCAGTCTTACACAGAGTGATGTTTATGACTTGGCACACGTTCGTAATAGGTGGAGGCAGAGGGTTGAGGAGGCTCCTCTGGTGTCTATCGAGTGACGTTGCGCAGAGTACAGTAGTAGTAGTACTATATTTTCGTCTTCTGTTTTAAAATCCTCTTGAACTGGCTCCCAGCCTTATCATAAAATTCCTCTACATATTCTCGCCATATTTCTTTTACTTCTTTAAGTTCTGTCTTCAATTTCCCATTTTTACCCATTATACTACTGTTCTTTGCATCTTCTTTCTTTTTCATATCGGTTCTTGTCAGTATCTTGACTTTCTGGTACGATAGACCCGACTCCCTCTTCTATCATATTCTGTTAAATCCTCACACTTTTCACTCCACCAATGATCTTTTGCTTTTTCTGTAATTCATTCTTTAATTCATTGTTTAAGCTTCTACTTTTTTGCGGCTATGACTGGTGTCAATACTTTTCCATTTTCTCCTTTAATCCATTTTGTCTAGCATCTCACTTGTAATCGAAGGTTTTTTAACCTTTTTTGATATATACTTATTTTGCACCTATTTTAATAGCCTCCTTTAGCTGACACCATCTTTCATTTTCCCCTGTTCTTTCATAGTCCTTCATTTTCTTAACTACTCTTTCCACTGCTTCCTGAAACTGACTTATTTTCTCGTTCAATCCGTTAAAATTATCTCAT
This sequence comes from Enchytraeus crypticus, assembly GCA_905160935.1. Lineage (NCBI taxonomy): Eukaryota > Metazoa > Annelida > Clitellata > Enchytraeida > Enchytraeidae > Enchytraeus > Enchytraeus crypticus. The sequence goes on along the minus strand of CAJHZI010000813.1, from coordinate 103,802 downwards.
TAATTTTTTTTCTTTTGAATTTTCTTCAGTTGAAGCCGCACTTTTGCCATTACTAGATTGTGGTCTTAATTAACATCGGCTCCTGGATAAGCTGAATTCTTCACACTATTCCTGTACCGAATATTGTATTATGTTGTATTATCATATGCTTACACGTATCTGATCGAAATAATAATAGTGGGAATATAATTTTGTTATGCTTAATTCTAGCTGACATTTGATCAGCAGCTGAGGTTGCCAAGCCCTATGTGCACAGACGAACTCGGATATTCTCCATGTTATATGGAACGAGTTTAAGCAGCTGCTTTAGTAGTTGTGAGTTACACACTCTGATCTCTCAGCTTGTTACTACATTACGGCCACCGGATAGTTAGGTTGAGGCTAGAGTCCACGAGCAAACACGCAGATGCCTGTTCACACTGGCACCGTGACGCTCAATCTTTGAACAATTTGTATGGCGTCTTAATCTTCTTAGAAATTCATTTACTTATATTAAGATGATTTAAAAATCATCACACTTGTCTCTTGTCGGCTTCCTTGAGAAGTATCTCTATCAATAAATAATATAATTTTGACTTTAAACTCCACAATTTTCTTGTTATAGCTAGACTTTTTATAGCTAGGTTTTCTGGATCAGATCATTTAACTATAGCGGTCTGCTCCAACTATGAAATGCTATCGCATTTAAAGAAGTCTGCATTTACAAGGAACCAAAAGAATTGAAAACCAGTAGCAGTACTAGACTGTTGTTCGGAACAGGCCCAAGCTTAACATATAGGCCCAGCTTGCAATTCATAGAGATGGACAATTTTTTGAAATAAGTACGTCTTTTCGAGTCTGTTGCGAGTCCGATACTTCCTAAGCATCATTTATACTTCTTGAGATTCATTTTCGGTTGTTTATGCAAATAATGATGATTTTCAGTAACAGTTATGTCCTTATTCAAGCGAGCGTTTTTGCAATTTTTGTACCTAGTACTTTCGATACGCTACTGGTGATAAAACAATTATCATTAAAGTATGGAACTACTGCAGTCGATCAATCGATAAGAATTTAACGTCCGGTTCCTCGCCGTAAGGCATTGTCTGAGACGTTTTTTTGCTGACTCTGCCCAAACAGACGCCAAATCACCAACCACACGTTGACAACTGAGTATACAAAGACAACAAGAGTAAGCGAGCTGAAAACATTGCATGTCCAATATCCATGTCAAGCGGGTCCAAATTTAGATATGTGGCAAAAGGAGATTGGTTTTTAGTTTGCTCAGGAAAGTACCTATACTAAAGAAAGTACCTATACAAGATCAAAGATCTCGTGGCAGAGGGTTCGTTACTGTCGGAGAAGAAACCATGAAAGAGCGTCTGCTCATAACAGATCTAAAGATTGGTATATCGCCACTGGCTGGAGCTAGTGGCGATGTCGGTAAGATACTCAACTGCGGATCAGTATGTGCGGGATTCAAATCCTGCGCTCCCCCGTCACTGACGTCGCTTTCGAGTTAGGAAACTGACGTTAACACTAGCTTTACCAGCTTTATAGTGAGAAGGTTTTCTCTACATTGGCGAAGACTACGAGATATTGATAGATTGATAAAAGATCAGATAGATAGGATGGTTTACCATAATTTAAACCTTTGAAAGTCTAGGAAGATATTTTGAATTTTATTCGTTTGGAGTTTATTCAGTGCAGTTTATTAAGAAGACAAGAAGTGTGGGATTTTAATATTTTTACATTACAGACTTCACGAGAAAGATCCTTTTGTACGTGTTGGAGACGCATAAGAGAAATTTTCGGGAGATCGTTCAACTGGGAGTTGCAATAAACAAGTTAAGAAGCTTTAATAATAGGGCAAGCATGTTAGTTAATACAGTGGCTGAATTGATGTCGAGGTATCTAGGAATTTGACGTAATTATCTAATTGTCGGAGTTGGAAAAGAAGAAGAACGACAGACGGATAAAATATGTGTTTTAAAGTTTAGCTTTGAATCAAAATCACACCAAGGTTACGTGCAGAATCTGTGGGTATTAAAGGGATATTTTTAAATGAAATGCTTGAGCTAGTTATTTTACTACGCTGCTGTGGGGACCAATGAGAAGGTATTCAGTTTTTGAAGTATTGACAACAAGCCGATTAGCGCAAAACCAGGAGTGAGCTAGATCAAAGGTAAACTTGAACAGAGCATCAAACGGATCAGGTCTAGTGAACGAGATGTAAGTCAGGGTATCATCAGCGTAAAAGTGACATTTCAGCGTTGAATCAGTTAGTAAGTGACTGAAGGGGTGGTATATAATGTGAAAAGGAAGGACCTGAGGAACTCCACAGTCCACAAGGTTGAATGCAAGATGATGATAGGGTGTTATCAATAATTACAGAGTGGGTACGCTCTATTTAAATCAAGTATCATTAGTTGTGGGCTTACAATTTAATATAATTAAACACAATTCGATTGGAAAATGGGTTTTAAATTATTGATAAATAGAATGAAATTAGCACAGTGTCCTTATTTATAGAGGACAGATTAATCTAGGGATAATTTTCCCGTTTACCAAGAAGCTTTTACACCACTGAAGCATACTGAAGAGTTAGTATCTCAACTGTGGTTTGCACGTTGGCTTTAACGTCAACTGATTGTCTATAATGTGCGCCTCTGATTAAGTTTAATAAAAACTGAATTTAAATGTCTACTTTAAACAATGCTGTTGGACCGTAAAGCCTATTATGGATTTGTTGGACTGAGCTGGCAAAGTGCCGACAAGATATGAGTAGCTGCAGGGCTAAAATAAGTGCTCGCCCTTCACTGACTTATTTGCGAGACAGACGACTGACGTTACTCTGTGTTTCAGGTATTTTGCGTTTAATTTCGGCCATTAATAACGTTAGGCCTATACAGAACATTTTAATGATTTGTAGACTTTGTTTTTATTGTCTTTAGACGTTTATAGAGAGCAACTTTCAAAATTCGTGGAGTACATGCAATCAACAGCTTATAAACAGCAGATAGAGAATGAAATAAATGAGGAGAAGGTTTGATACTTTCCAAAATATATATCTAACATGACTTTCTAGTGTTAACATTCTTGTCGTGATATATTTGCATAGACCTTGGTAAAGGACTTCTTTGCAATTTGTTGCTATGAGAACGAAGACTTCTAGAGGGTTGATAGATTGCTGAAAGATCAGATAGGATGGTTTGTTTTAGTTTAATCCTGTTAAAGCTCAAAGAGCAATCTTAAATGTTCTGTTGTTCTGTTTTGTTGTTTTGTTGGGAGCCAGTGTAGTTTCTTCTAAAGAAGTGTGAGTTTATAATATCTTCTTTCCTTATGGTCCATGTTTCACATCCGTACAATAAAGTGGTCCAAACCAAAGTTTTCACTGTCTTTAGCTTTATGTCTTTCTTGAGACTTTGTTAAAAGTTCTTTCCTATTACCAAAGGCCACTTTTGCTTATGCAATCCTACTTCATATTTCAGTCTCAAATTTCCCGTCATCGGTTATAGTATGACTCAAATATTTGAAATTCATTACCTGCTCCAATTTCGCACCATTTATTGTGATATTAACTTCACCTTTATTATTTGACACTCTCATAACCGTGGTCTTTTTGATATTGATCTTCATGCCGTATCTTAATGCCGCATCATTCGGCCTATCTATTTTCTGCTGCAGTCCATTCTCGCTGCTCGCTGCCATTCCGTGGTCATCTGCAAATCGTACATCTTGCAACAATTTTCCTCCTACTTTTATTCCTTCTTCCATGGCTTTCTCCATCAGTGATTAATGAAGCAATGGTTATAGTATGACCCAAATATTTGAAACTCCTTACCTGTTCCAATTTCGTTCAGTTTATTGCGATATTAACTTCACCTTTATCATGGGACACTCTCGTCTCTTTGGCTTTTTTGAGCTTCATACCATATTTCAATGTCGTATCATTCAGACTATCCATTATCTTCTGCAGTCCAGTCTCGCTGCCCTCTACCATTCCTTGGTCATCTGCAAATCATATATCGTGTAACAATTTCCTCTTACTTTTATTCCTCTTCCATATCTTCCTCCATCATTGTCTCAGCGTAAATGATAAACAGCAGGGGCGATATAGTCTTACCTTGTCTTACTACACGTTGTATTTCACCTTCTTCTGCGTATTCTTGTTGGATTTTGATTACTGCTCTTTGATTCATGTACAAGTTTAAAATTGGTCTTCTATCTCTTCAGTCAATTCCTAGTCTTTTCAAGATATTCGTCATCGTTATCCAATCAATCCAGTCAAAGGCCTTCTCAATATCCACAAAGCATACAAAAACGTGATTCCCATAGTTTAAGCTTCTTTTGCAAAGGACCTGCTTTACCCCTATTGCTTCTCTTTGCCGCATCCTTTCGTAAAACCAATTTGTGTCTTGCTCAGTATCATATCTGCTTTCGACTGAATGCTATTATGATTAGCTTTAATAGGATCTTCGATGCATGAGGTATTAAACTGATTGTTCTGTATTCCAAACACTCCACAGCATTGGCTTTTTGGGAATTGGGATCATCACTGACTTTATAAAGTCGTCTGTCCTAATATCTGTGTTGTATACTTCCATACATACTTCCATTAACTTATTTCCCTTTCTTCATACTGGTAATTGCAGAATAAAGTTCCTCCTTCATTATATCGGGGCCCTTTTATCTTTTTCTACTTCATTTTCTTCTTTTATTTTAAAATCTTCTTGAATTGGATTCCCAGCCTCATCATACAATTCCTCTACATATTCTCTCCATCTTTCTTTTACTTCTTCCGGGTCTTTCTTTAAATTCCCATATTTGCCCATTATACTAAGGTTCTTTGCATCTCCTTTCTTTTTCCTATCCGTTCTTGTCAATATCCTGACTTCATGGTACAATAAATCTGACGTCCCTCTTCTATCATATTATGCTAAATCTTCACACTTTTCACTCTACCAATGATCTTTTGCTCTGTATGTTATTCTTCAAAGCTCATTGTTTAAGCTTCTATATTTCTTTCAGCCATGACTGGTATCAATACCTTTCCCTTTCCTCCTTTCATCCATTTTGTCTAACATCTCATTTGTGATCCACGGTTTTTGAGCCGTTGCTGCTTCAAGAAAGCCAATACTTTTTGCACCTATTTTAATAACATCCTTTAGCTGACACCATCTTTCATTAACCCCTGTTCTTTCGTAGTCCTTCATTTTCTTAACTTCTCTTTCCACTGCTGCCTGAAACTGACTTCTTTTCTCGTTCTGTTCTTCAAATTCCATCTCATTACTTTGTTTCGTATGAATTTTCTTCAGTTAAAGCCGCACTTTTGCCATCACTAGATTGTTTTCTGAATTAACATCGTCTCCTGGGTAAGCCCTTGAATTGTTCACAGTATTCCTGTATCGGTGCTTGAACAGAATATAGTCTATCTGGTATCTTCCCTCGCTTCCGGTGCTTCCTGGTTTCTTCCACGTGTAACGGCTTCTCTTCTCATGTTTGGACAAAGTGTTTGTCACCACTAATCTTATCCTATTGCAGAAATCAAGAAAAATCCGTCCTCCCTCATTTCCTAAACCATATTCCCCAATTTCAATTCCTTCTCTTCCTTCACCTATCACCGCGTTCCTATACCCCATAAGTATCACTTGATGTGTGCCTTTTCTCCTTTACTCATTCCTTCAGTTTTTTCGTACATTGCTTCAATTTCCTCATCCTCTGAGGCAGACGTAGGCATGTATAGTGGGATAAGCACCAAGTCCACTGGATTCGCTTTGATCCGCACTAACATCAGTCTGTCACTGCACTGCAGAACTTTTGTTACTCTTTTCACTTAAATTTCTATCCAATATTATAGCCACACCCTTCTCCCTTTTTCCCCTCCTGTGACTATGATCCTGTACCCATCACTTACAAAATCTCCAGTACCCACTTCACTTATCCCAGGACATTTATTTTCCCTCTTTACATTTTATAACTTTCCATTTCACCCATAGTCCTCGCATTCCATGTACCCACATTTAACCTTTTGGGGCGCATGAAATGCCCTCTTGGTATAGTTGTGAGGCACCCGAGGTGACGACTGACCGTAAGATTCTTACCATCCCCTTCCCATTTAAGAGATGCAAGGGTGTGGGGGCATTCATTTGTGTTGTGATATATCATTCTTTCTTGGGGTTACGCTTTTCACGAGGTGGGTCCCCTATGCCTTCCTCAGCTTCGACTAACATTTACTGGGCGGGGTCGGTGATCTTTCGGTTTCGGCCGAAAGGAAAAATTGCTCTTTCGGTATTCGTTGTGTTACGGCCGAGAGTAATAATGACTTTCGGTTGAAAACCGAACTTTTCAATTTATTTGCTAAGCCTTTTTTAATATAGTAATTCCTTAATTTATTCAATTCCAGCTTAGCATTTGCATTTTTGTGTACTTGAAACCATTGACTTCAATAGGGCATTTTCTATAACCGTATCATTCACATGCGGGCCACACCGAGATGACGGGTGCTGTAGCACTACTGAGAGTCTGTGAGACTGTAAAATATATATATATATATATATATATATATATATATATATATATATATATATATACAACATACATCGACTCTAACTCTGGGCATTCCAGTTTTTAACTGAATGTATTAGCTCGTGTATAACGCAGCTGTGGACAAATGTCAGAATTGCAGCGAGAGCTCACAGCAGTTCACGGCTCGGCTCCTACAATTAGTTAAGCACTGAATAGCAGTGTCGATAGTTGGAATAAACACCGATTCTTAGGTCTGCTACATTGCTTGAAATCTGTAATTATATATTGAAATAAACTACCATTACCACTACTTGTCGAATACTTGTTAGCTTGAATTGTTTTAAAATTATATATAGAAATTAACTACTATTACCACTACTTGGCGAACACTTATTAGCTTGATTGTTGGTATTTTTGTAAAACAATGCATGCCTTGAAAATCTTTAGGTTTCGGCCGAAACCTAAATTTTACTTTCTTTCGGACTTTAACATATATATATATATAATATTATATATATAATATTATATACAATATTATATATATATATATATATATATATATATATATATATATATATAATAATAATATACATAGATGAAGAAAACGTTCTTACCAAAAATGAAGAACGTTAAAAAGCGCGTTTTTTTCCAAAAAGTAAAAAACCTAAAAAAACGTTTAAAAAAGCGTTAGTAGCGTACACCTAGGCTTGCATATATATTACCATGCCTTCATTCCATAACACTAAACAATTTTATTACAACTAGACTTAATCTAGAGTGTTGGTAAAAGCTTAGGAAGGAAAAAATCCCAGGGTGATGGAAGGTTATTCTTAAATCCGCGCCGGCTGCAATTGATGCGCCATCAAAAGGCAACGATAATTGATAACCATGGAGAGGAAGGAGGAAATGGGTCTTAAAACAAGCATCTGTGCTTCCTGACCCAGTGTGCCGTTATGTTATGTTAGTCTATGTAAAGTTCTAAAGTATGTCCATAGACTCCATACAAATATAAACAAATACTTTCAGGTCACATGCAGCCACACTGTCAGTTGTTCATAATTATCAATACAATAAAATTTAAATCCGTAAGAATAGACAATGTCTTGAAAATAGAACATCTGCCTAACTAGGTTGAGGTTTTTTACGCTTTTGTTAAAAAAAATAAAAATGTAAAAAACGTGTTTTTTTAACAGATATAAAAAATGTAAAAAAAAGTTTTTTTCATCTATAATATTATATATATATATATATATATATATATATATATATATATATATATATAAAACGATTACTAATAACCATGGAGAGGAAGGAGGAAAATGTGTCTTAAACAAGCATCTGTGCTTCCTGACCCAGTGTGCCGTTATGTTATATATATATATATATATATATATATATATATATATATATATATATATATATATATATACATGTATATATATATTTCTCACTACTCAGCTTTCTCGCTACTCATACTCTCCACATGCAAACATTGTCTTCTATGTCTATGGCATATGGCTATTCCAACCAATTATATACTTAGCTTTTCTTTTCAGCTCAATATGAGAATTTGTGCTATCGAATCATTCAACATCTCTTTATCTTAATATACATGTATATATATATATATATATATATACACTGTGAGTCTTATAAGTGACACCCCTTTTATTTTTTGCAATAAAATCGCAATCAGTCAACCGATCCATGTGAAATTTACTGGAAGTGGAGAGCTAACAATTCTCTGCAATATTGCAAAATTTCTTTCAGATACATATAAAAATAAAAAAGTTATCTAAACTCGACTGCGGGTGGGGGTCAAAACAAAAATCCTAATATAGAACGCCACAGACGTAGGCTACATCATGCGCATGCAATCTCACGTTATGCGAGATGCTTTGAATTATTGATTATTTGTGGTAGCTCTGAAAAGAGCTGTTTGATTGAGCCTATGGTTAGATTATGATTTGGGTGTGGCTTATAACTTTTGTTCAAAATGACCACCATCAACTGATATGCAAGCCCGAAGACGCTGGCGCCACTGTCTGATTGATCCATCGATAATTTTTTGATCAAATGAAGACCACTCTTCAATGAGGCGTTCTTTTAGGTGATTCACATCACGAATTCTGGTCTTATAGACACGCTCTTGGATGACTCCCCATATCTTATAGTCCACTGGGTTAAGATCCGGGCTATTCGGAGGCCACAAAGTCGGTGGTATGAACGCAGGTGTATTCTGTCGTAACATCGCAACTGTTTCACATGCGCGATGAGCGGGAGCGCTGTCTTGCTGAAAGATAAAGAATTCTCCTGACATGGCCCTGATAGCTGGTAAGAGATGCTGTGACAGAAGCACGTCTCGGTAGTAAGCGCCGTTAATCTTGACACCTGGATCAATGAAGATAAGATCAGTTGCTCCAAGGGACGACACCCCGACTGATACCATGACAGACTTCGTGAAGATCGAACGCGTCTTTAACAAGCGTGCTGCAGGAACTTGTTTCTTTCGAGTTCCTGCAAACACGTAGAGCCTATCATTCTGTGCATTCTTTGGTGCAGCAACTGTGAAAATCTTCTCATCAGTGAACCATATGAAATCAACTTTGCTCTGGGGATAATCTCGCAGCAGAAGCTTTGCACGCACCAACCTTGTCAACTTATTTGCTTCTGTAAGTTCTTGAGCTTGTTTCTTTTTCAAGCATTTCAGATTAAGCTCATGGCGTATAATCCTGCTAACAGTTGCTTGACTCACTTCAATCTCACGTGCTATCTGTCTTGTACTTCGATGAGTTCCAGGCTGTGATTCCTGACTCATAATCATCTCCTCAACAGCTGCGACAATTTCAGGCGTTCTTCCTGTCTTGGGCCTTGCCTTTCTAGCAGATGATCCGCTTTCAGTAATGGTTCTAAGCAATCTGGCAACCCCAGACAACGACCAGTTTTTACGAGGAAATTCTTTCAGGATACGCTTGGCGCCATAGCCTTTGGCTATTCGCATTTCGTAAATCAAAATGCGATCTTCTTTGCTGAAAACCATCTTTGAAGAATGGAAATGATGGATTTGTGATTTGTATTGAATGAGTTTCAAATCGGTGAACAAGTGATGGCGGTAAATGGAGCATCGGCCTAGCCAGTCTGATATGTCATATGGCTGATCTGATTTTTAGCCTAGCAGCTGCAGCTTTAGCGCACAGGCTAAATGCGCAGTCAGGCCTTATGCGTAACAACAGTCTGCATAGTTCTTTTGACACCCCAGGGCTATTAAAAAGGCAATAACTTCGGCAATTTTCTACAAATCTGCACATAATATGGCACGTTTTGAACAAAAATGCCTGTTTTTTAAGATAAGTATAGCATGATATGCATAAGATGTTTTCCCTGTTTTCATTATAACAATATAGAGAATGTCAGTTACTTGGCCCATAGTTGTAAATTCATCATTGCCCCTAGCGTTCCTATATATCAATAACTTTTTTGTTCTTAAAGATATGGTAACAAAATTTTGCAGTAATAGCGAAAATTGGTTGATTCCAACAACCTGTAAATTTTATAGAAATGTGTCGACTGGTTACGATTTTATTGCAAATATAAAAGGGGTGTCACTTATAAGACTCACAGTGTATATATATATATATATACATATGTATATATATATATATATATATATATATATATATATATATATATATATATATATACATTGTATATATATATATATATATTTATATATATACAGTCATGGACAAAAGTTTGGAACCACTTAGATTTGTACATATATTTTGTTGTTTGACAAGCTTTGAACTGCAAATAAAACATTTTATGGGCAGTATTTTATTAAAAACATAGACAGTTGTCACTTACTGTGTATTTAATGTCTTAATTAATATTTAGAGTAGTCTCCCTTATTGGCTAAGATCTCCTTAATGCGATCTGGCATAGAGTAAGCCAGAGAATTACAATACTCAGGTGTAATTTCCATTGTCCAAACTTTCTTAATGGCTTCCTGAAGACTGGCCTCTGAAGTTGATTTCTTTTCTGACACCTTTCTCTTCATGAAAGTCCAAAGATTTTCGATGGGGTTGAGGTCTGGACTTGATCCTGGCCATGGTCCCAGAAGTTCTATACCCTCTTCTCCCAACCATCGGTTCACAGCAGCAGTTCTGTGACGGGGAGCTCCATCATGCTGGAAAACGGTACAATTCAGTATCGGCATGTGTGCTGGGAGCTTATTTTGGAGAATATTTAGATAAACTGCTCCGTTGAAGGTGGTATTTTTGGGCATAAACCACAGTCCACCTCGCCCAGTTCCGGCAAAGCTGGCCCACACCATCGTTATAGGAGCTTGCTTGACTGTTGGTACTACGTATCTCTTGTTGTATCTCTGATTTTTGGCCTCCTGATGTTCCTAATGTATGATGAGAACTGCGAGAATGTTGACTGCTCAGAAAACATGACCTTCTGCAACATTTCCTTGGTCCAATCCTTGTACTTTCGACAAAACACAATGCGGTCTCTAATATTCTTAGCGCTAAGCTTAGCCTTCCTGGCAGGTTTGAAGGACTTTAGTCCAAAATCTTTGCTCAAACGTCTACTGACTGTCCTAGGACTCACTCCTGCAGATGTACTGGCCACTATTTCTGCTGCAGACCATGTAGGATGGGCCGCCGCAGAACGATGAATACGACGATCAGCTGTGGCAGAAGTTGCTCGAGGTCGTCCTGAACGAGTTCTTGACTCAAATGATCCCAGCTCTCGCTCCCTAGCTATACTCTTAGTAACAGCAGAATGTGATATCTTTAATATACCTGCAATTCTCCTATGAGAATAGTTTTGATCACTTAAAGCCTTAATTTGGGCCCTCACTTCTGCAGATAACTCCTGACCGCGAACCATTATCTTAGACCAACCTATATTATTGCATCGAGAAAGTGACAAAATTTTTTTAATTTGACGTAAAACGATTTAATTTAACAAACTACAGTATTAAACACTCAAATGAACTGCACATTGACGTTATCATTGACTTTATACGCCACCCCACCCTAAGGACCCACCACCTGGAGGGGAGGGTATGACTTATTGTTTGTCCATTGGTCAATTCATCAATATGAGAATTCTAACGCTTATTATGACGGTGCTCTATCATTGGGCTGCATGATATTTGCTAGTGCTGCAACGAGCGAGTCATTCACGCGAGAGAAAGTGACATGAATGTAAGCCGTGAATTAGCGCACAGCTTGTTAGCATTAGGGTGTGAACCAATGCTGCCACCTAGTGACACGACAATGTAACGTATAAAAGTTGTCAGAACGGATTATTATAGCTAGAGAACAGCTATACCACATAATATACATTATATTTATATATATATATATATATATATATATATACGTATACGGTATATATATATATATATATATATATATATATATATATATATTATATATCTATAATATATATATATATATCAGTATATTATATCCATGTATATTTCTTTCACATTATTAAAGATATTCAAACGAAATTTCTCTATGTTTTGTAGAATTGGCTCTGGTCATGTGCAGTAAATTTGATGATATCGGTTAACTTCTTACAAGTTATTGTTAAAACAATTTGGGGTATCAGTTATAAAAAAAACACAGTATATATATATATATATATATATATATATATATATAAATATATATATATATATATATATATATATATATATACTGTGCTTTTTTTATAACACAGTATATATCAGTTATAAAAAAAACACAGTATATATATATATATATATATATATATATATATATATATACTGTGTTTTTTTTATAACTGATACCCCATATAAACACAGTATATATATGAAGTGAATAAACGAAGAGGACTCCGCTGCAGTGGCTGCGATGATAGTAGTTGTACCCAGACATGCAATGCATGCATTAAAAGTTCAATCACTTTGTCAATTAAGAACATATCAGCACGTATTTTACGTAGTTTTGCAAAGAAGTGATTGCTCTTCAAAATGGCATTAGCAGAAATTTTATATCGCGTGTTAGCTTGTATTTTTATAGAGATAATCTACGCTAAATGTAACACGCCCGTAATCCTGTACTGGAAATTTCTTATCTGACCCCACTCCTATCACAAAACTACAACTTTCTCGTCATTAAAGATATTCAAACGAAATTATCTATGTTTTTGTAGAATTGGCTGTTGATCAAGTGCTGTAAATTTAAAGAACATCGGCCAACGTCTTACGACTTTATTGTTAAAACAATTAGGGGTATCAGTTATAAAAAACACAGTGTATATATATATGTGTATACATTTGTATGTATACATATATATGTATACATTTACGTTTTTACATATATATGTATATATTTGTACATATATAGGCATATATTATATATACATATACATGTATATATATATATATATATATATACATGTATAGGCCTATTTTAATCGCCTCATTACAAATGTTACGTTGTCTGTAAGTTTTTCTGTTAAGACTTAACTTGAGCACGTGTCTTGTGCGATGAATTATTAATTCAACTGATTACACGATAACTGGTTAACTAATTCGAAAATGGTATAATAATAATAATAATAATAATAATAATAATAAAGGTTTAACGTCCGTTTCCTCATCCCGGGATGATCTCAGGGACGCCCCCAACAGCACACATCACCACAGATCAATTCACCCAGACCAATCTGCAAAAGAAGTGCGCTGAGAAGTAAGGTCCTAAGCGAAAGCCAGTCCGGTGATCAAAAAATGGGCAGGGTAGATTTGTTATGTCTATGGTGGGAAAAGGTAAGTCTTAAGCTTGCTAGAGAATGTTGAAAGAGAAAAACAAGAGCGAAGATTAGCAGGTAAAGAGTTCCAGATTGTGGGTGCTGCATAAGAAAATGAACGTCTAGAGCCGTTGATCTCATGAGGCTTGAGCCGTTGATCTTATGTTGAGAATTTGTTTAACAAAGATTGAAAAACAAATTTAATAGACTTTGCCTAGAAGAAGAAACCATGGTAGGGTACGGTGAAAAGGGACCAGATATAATGAAAGAAGAAATTCTTGAGGCAATTAAAAATACGAGATAGGAAAAGCGGGCTATGGGTAGGTAACATACCAGCAGAATTTCTGAAAATGATTGAGGGAGATGCATTACTGAAACTTGTAGAATTATGCAGGGAAGGTCACGAGACCGGTATCAGGCCAGAAGATTTCAGGAACACAGTGATGATTCCAATTCGTAAAAAACGTAATGCTGTTGAATGTTCAGACTACAGAACAATAGGCTTAATAGCACATGCTTTAAAATCTTATTAAAAATCAATCGATCAATAAGAATATAACGTCCGGTTCCTGGCCATAATGCAATGTCAGGGACGTCAATCCTTAATCCTTTTTAAAAAGGTTAATCCTTTTTAAAATTTAAAAATATTAAATAAACTATTCAGTCAAAATCAGACGCAATACTGAGTAACTCACAGTTTGGCTTTCGAAAAGGATTTAGTACTAGAGAAGCAGTAGGAGTTTTATGAACGTAGCTTGGAACTTGGAAATGTTGTTCTTCATATGTTTTGTAGATTTTGAACAGTCTTTTGATATAATAGACTGGATAATGATATTAAACATTTGAGGACGATTGGAGTTGGCTGGAAAGATAGAGGATTGATTTTAAAATTGATTTTAAATTTGTAAATGAATTTGAAAGCAAAAGTCAAAATCCAGCAAGAGGTCTCTAAGGAGGGTGAAATTGGACGGGGGCTAAAACATTGATGTTGTATTTCACCACTACTGTTTAATCTCTAAGCGGAGGTGGTAATGGTAGAGGCGATGAAAGATATTGAGGAAGGAATAACTATTGGAGGTAAATTGTCGAAAGATGTGAAGTTTTCAGATGATCACGGTATGCTTTCTAGTAGTGAATAGAAGTCTACTACAGGTTTAGAATGGTCTGAATGTCACGGCATTAAGATATGGCATGAAGATTAATGTAAAGAAGACAAAAGTTATGATAATGTGTAGGATTCACAGGGATGTAAATATTACACTGAATAATGCGCGATTAGAACAGATAAGAGGCTTAAAGTATTTGGGCCACACCATCACGGATGATGGCAAGTATGAAACAGAAATAAATTTAAAATTGCACAGATGAAAGAAGCTTTCGGAATGAGAAAAGAACTACTAACAAAAGACATTTGGGAAAACGTAAAGATAAAGGTCGTGAAAACATTAGTGCGGTCGACACTTCTATGCGGATTTGAAACATGGACATTATTGAAAGAAGAGATCAAGAAACTTGCGGCATCGGAAATGTGGCTATGGAGAAGGATGAAGAAGATTAGTTGAAGTAACAAAATTACAAATGAAGAAGTTCTTGAAAGAATCGGTACATATAGACGATTAATTAATCTGATAAGAAATAGAAAGTAATTACTGGATGGGACATATCATCGCCATTCACTACAGTTGTATACTGACAAATCCAGAGTCAACACTCGTAGATACTATTTCTCTATTAGAGTTTGGTAACCCTGGAACTCACTGCCAGACTCTGTGGTCACGACAAATAATATTATGTCATTTAAGCGCAATTTAGACAAACTTGATTTTAATAACTATTTGATTTTTATAGCTTAGCATGTACATATATTTTTCATTAAATAATGTGGCCATTGTAACATTGTATAAGTGCTAAATGAAAATTGAAGTGATGCTTAAATCTTTTATTATTTTATTCTCTTATTATGGCACACGTTAGAGTCTTCGGACCTTTGTGTCCTTTTCATTTCATGTGAATTGCTGTATTTTGTGAGACTTTTCTAACTCTATTGTGTGAAATGATTGAATAATTTAAATAAATAATAAATAAAAAATGAAGGGGAATGGTTTGCTATAGGATGTAATAGAAGAAAGAATGCAACCAAAGGGTTAGATGAAGACCAAGACTTGGGATATTGAATGATTTTATGACAAATTCATATATAGAGCTGAAAAGGAAGGTTGAGGATTGAATTGGTTGGAAGAGTCATATGCCATGGACGTAGAAGACAATGTTTGCATGTGGAGAGCATGAGTGGTGAGAAATCTGTGTGAACGTATGGACATGCTGAAAGATGCTGTTTTTTATTTGTTGTTTCTTTGTCTGTACAATCTTACAGAAGAGAAAAAATATTCTACTACAAACAGAAGGGTACATGGCTATGCAAATAGAACAGCTGCAACAAGAATGTCTTCGGCATCTCAGTAGTAGGCAATCCGAAGTAATTATGCAATCTATTTGTATGGCTTTTTGTGCAGTAGAACTATTTTGATTATGAATGTACTTTATTCATTGTGTATTTATTTAGCCCTTAGTTTATGCGTAAAAAATCTGTCTTGTAACTGTCACAACTTTTATTAGCTAAGTTGCATACACAGTGTTGCATTAACTAAGTTGTCACCATTTGCAATGTATTGTTTTCTCAATTATTATGACGAATCAGGCAGAATCATTTTTAATACTTCAGCAATAATTATATAATCGGTCTTTCGTCTTATTGATTGTTTTAATTTTCTATATCACTAACTTTAAAATTCTTTGTTCCAAATTAACTTTGGGTGTCTTCGATCTTTTTCCATTTGAGATGTCCTGCTAAGTTCAAATTCCCTGAAAGCTTGATCTTGAGTAGAGGTAACAAATGAGTAGGGTGCATATATAAAGAGACTCGCCCATGAGCTAGCAGGCTGGGGTAGACCATAAGACTGAGGAGTGTTAAGTTGGTCGAATGAACTTTGGAGGGGAATGGGGGATTGATGCACCACTCCAATAGACAATAGGAATATATATATATATATATATATATATATATATATATATATATATATATATATATATATATATACATGTACAGTTTTTATGTATATATACATATATATATACACACTAGGGTGATGACAAACTTTTTTTTTAATGAAACCACTTGCAATCGAGGAAACTGTTTGAGCAATTTAAGAATATAAGTTGTATTTTTGATTTTTTGTAAAAAGGTTCCCTCCTCCTTCGAAGGAAAAATTTGAAAAAAATTTCTTTTCCCGAAAAGGACATGATGTTTTTTCTGTATTCAAAAGAGTAATAGTAATAAGTAAGCAACTTTTATTAACAAATTAGATGCAGAAAAGTTCGTATTCTGTAAAAAAATGTACAAGAAATGTTTGCAAATTATTTTTTCCTATGAACTTTAGATTCAAAAATTCAATTTTTTTGATTTTGCATGCAGTTCCTCCTTCAGTTTTACAGCACATTCAGCACTTTGGTTTGATCTGGTAATGTCAATTAATGACTCCTCGACCGACCCATTTGTCTCTAAACACTTAATTGCCTTCTTGCCCTTTATCTTTGTGAGTGAGGTAAACAGTTCATTGAAGGACGCTTCATTGTAGATTAGAAGTGAATGGAACCACCAAGCATTTGCCCATTCGAAGCAGATGATGTCGCATGCTGGAGCGAGAATGCTACGCCACTCTGGTATAAGAAATAATGCTATCACAGCATATATCGCACGCGAGTTTCATCTTGCCTGGTGTAAATTCGGGAGTTTCTTCCAGCTGATTCGAGGCCAATTTGAAGTTGCTTTGTAATGACGATATGCCTGACAAAGTTCATATAAGAACTTGGAATCATCTCGCCATCCAGGGTTCTCGTCTGTGTTAACATCATTGGTCGCAACGAGGTGGTAATCAGCCTGAAGAGAATCGTAGTTTTCTGTTAATTTGTTAATGAAGGAATAGTTCAGTTCTGGTTTGCTCGTTGGCTCTTGAATAAGAAAGTCCATGACATGCTTCAGAAGGACGTCGAGTACATGATGCTGACAGCCAATATACTGTGGCTTCTGAATGCCCTTGCTCAGGACATCATCCTTTATGAGCTTTACAATCCCGTGAAAATGACCAGTATTTACTACAGTCGTGTCGCAGATATTCATGCGAATATTTTCGCAATCATCATATTCATCAAGTAGCTGATGTAGTTCCGTGTGAATGGCTGCAGCGGAACCACTGTCATATTTAAGAATACCAGGTTTGATTTCAGTTGTGATATTTTTCAGCAGCACTACTTGATACTCTTCCCCTTGCAATCTCTTACCATCAAACTGTAGACAATAGGGATATGTGTCTTGAAGTTTTGAATGATTTTCTTTTTCTGTCCTTCAGAGATTACTCGTCTCCAGACACCCGTCTGACTTGGAACCGGAACATCATGACCCTGTTCAGCATTGATTGCCAGAACGTCATGTGCTTTCTGTGTAGAAATGTTGCATTTCAGAACAAGTAAACCTGCTGTTATAGTGCTTGCTCTTTGGTTCTTCTATTTGCACTTAGGCGAAGATAACGTGGAAGAAGAGGCCGACGACGACACAGGTGAAGAATCGAGGTTTCAGAATCCGCAGATTCTGAGACAGTACTATGTTTTTGTTGGGTTGCGATTGAGAAGAGCTGATTTGAGGTTGAGTTGTTGATAGTCGGATTCGTTTTCTGGGATGGATTGATTCCAAAGGGGCTTGTTTGACCGTTGAATAGCCAATCTTTCCTCCACTCTTAACTTGCCTCTGGTAGAGCCATTTATCCTCCGTGCTTTTCCATTCTCCATTAACGTTGGTGACATCAAATAACTGAGAAATTAACTGGGAATGTTATTAAAAGCAGTCTAGAACGTCATATAAAATTTTATGTTAAATTGAAACCGATAGTCAAAATGGGGTATATGTGTGAAGAAGAAAAAGTAAAAGGTGGGGGAACTTTTTTAATTAAAAAAAATTGATGTTGCTACTATCATTTGTATGCAATTGTTCCTCAAATGTATGGGGTTTCAGTTTTGTATCGAAAAAATTATAATAGTCATCACCCTAGTATACATGTATGTATATATATATATATATATATATATATATATATATATATATATATATGCATGTATATATTTATATATATATATATATATATATATAATATATATATATATATATATACATATATCCCCGTATTGTGCTCGTTCCTGTGTTTAATTAATCGGATTAATTACCATTTAATTCTGGGGGAAAATATTTTATGGTGAGGTGGGTCCCCTCTTTCCATCCTCAGCTCCTGCGATTAGTCGCCTCTTACTTACACGCGGCAGATTGTTTGCGGTTGTCCTATTCTGCGGTGGTCCATCCACACCCGAGCACAACACGGGGAATATTATTATATATATTTGCAATAAAGCATGAAAAAAAGCTTTAATAACACTGCATTGCATGAAGTCCAGAAATCATGTGATATTATTTAGAACGTTCATATTTTTTGTGCGTCCGATTCTCGACTAATGTTCAAACCTAAGTCTTTACTTTGAAAAAAGTGATATTGCCTTGATAGTATCAAATTCAGAAACGATTCACAAAACGGTTAGGTGGTATGATGGGATTACAGTATTCCGAGAGATTAAAGTTTATATTAGACTTTAGTATACTTGAGCCATTACATTTTACAATTTATATTAGCGACATCAGAAGTGCTCAGTCTCTCTATCTCTACGCTGATGATGCCAAATTGAACATTAAATGGAATACTGGCCGCTCTCTATTGCAAAATGTACTACATGATATATACCTCTGGTCAAAAAGATGGCAATTAGAATTGGCTATCAAAAATGCCAGGTTATACAATACATTGTTAACAAAGGATATATCCTTTGTTAACAGTGAACATCATCTCTTACTGAACATCAATATTGTATTAATAGTGATAGTGTGTTGAGAGTAAATGAGGTACTAGTTCTGGGGGTTCAGTTTAGCTCTAACTTCTTTCTCAAATCATGTGAAAAGCATCTTTAATAGAGCTATGCAAAAAATCGGCCATCGTGCTAAATAGCATTAATTCTAGAATTAAAACTTTATTCTTTTTAAGGGTTTTGCTCCTGAAGCTGGCTAAGAAGAAAGGAATTTCAAAGGTTCGGTTCGGGTTCCGCCAGTGTCAGGATTCTGTTCTGAGTCGGCCAGAGTCAGGGTTCTGTTCGGTTCGGCTGAGCCAAAATGTCAGATTTCAGGGTTCGGTTCGGGTGTGTATATATGTATATATATATATATATATATATATATATATATATATTAAATATAGATATTATATGTATTATTTTGTGAAGGGATTAACTTGTTAATCTAAGGAGTGCTCTTATGGAGCGAGAAAGCAGACTTTGAGTATGAATATGTACCATGAACCAGCCACTTGGCAGTGCACTGAAGAGAGAGATATGTATTATATATATATATATATATATATATATATATATATATATATATATATATACATATATATATAGAATATATATATTATAAAATTTTATATAAATATTTTATATTTTATAAGAAATTATATTATATATATATATATATATATATATAAATTATAATATATTATATAAAATATATATTTTATATATATATATATATATATATATATATATATATATATATGAATGAATGAATTTGGTTTTTGTATAAAAATATTTTTATTAACTACTAAAGTGTTTATATACATACATACATATATATATATATATATTATATTATATTATATTATATTATATTATATATAGTATATTTTAATATATTGAATATATGATAATATATATATATATATTGTATGTATTTATATATATGTATATGTATATATAATGTATATATATATATATATATATATATATATATATATACCCGAACTGAACCCTGAACTCTGAAATTTTGGCCGAACCGAACCCTGACTCTGGCGGCCGAACCCGAACCGATATATATATATATATATATATATATATATATATATATATATATATATATATATATATGAACACTTTAGTGGCTAATAAAAATATTTTTTACTCAAAAACCAAATTCATATATATATATATATATATATATATATATATATATATATATATATATACAGTCTGCGTCAAAAAAACTTGACCTCCAACAGAAAATTGTCTATAACTTTGGTATCTGACGTCTCTTTATCATGTAAATTTTATCGATAATACATGGTCCAATTCTACACATATGCTGAAACTTTCATGTAAATATATGCACCACAATTCGAGTTACAGATCTTTTTGCGCCATGCCCCTACCTCTTATAGGTTCTATAAGGAGTTTGTCACTGAATACTCCTGATTAGAGCTAGCCCTTCATTGATTCATTGTGCTGGTAGTAGCAATCCTACGAACTGATGCGGCAGAAACCCCTAGTACTTGATATATCTGACGTGTATTACGACGTGTTCCAGGTTCTCCTTCCTATGAACAAATTATTTCCTCCACAGCAGCAATATTTGCAGGTATTCTGGCAATTTTGGACCAGCCACAGCTCGCCTTTCTATAAGTTGCTCTCTCTCCGCAATCTTCCGACAAACACTCTTAATATTTGACAAAGACCATCCTTTTAGAGGATAGGATTGTTTTATTCTTTTCGCCCCGTTACCTTGCTCATGGAGTGCTTGTATACGCAACTTATCTTGACGTATAGTGGCAAACTCCTTAGAGAATCTATGATAGGTAGGGGCATGGCGCAAGAAGGTCTGTAACTCGAATTGTGGTGCATATATTTTGTAACTTTTTCTGCATATGTGTAGAATTGGACCATGAATAATCGCTTCAATTTACATGATAAAGAGACATCAGATACCAAAGTTATAGAACATTTTCTGTAGGGCGTCAAGTTTTTTTGACGCAGTACGTATATATATATATATATATATATATATATAGACAGTCATGGACAAAAGTTTGGAACCACTTAGATTTGTACATATATTTTGTTGTTTGACAAGCTCTGAACTGCAAATAAAACATTTTATGGGCAGTATTTTATTAAAAATATAGACAGTTGTCACTTACTGTGTATTTAATGTATTAACCCTCAGATGCAGAACCACTGGGTCACCCCTGACCCGGGACTCGCATTTTGCCCGATATATATATATATATATATATATATATATATATATATATAGCTGTGTTTTCTATAACTGATACTCCAAATTATTTTAACAATAAAATCATAAAAAGTTGACTGATGTTCTTATTATTTGCAGAACTTAACTAGCAGCCAATTCTACAAAACATAGAGAAATTTCGCTTTAATGTCTTTAATAACGTGAAAGTTATACTTTTGCGAATAGGAGTGGTCTAAGAATAAATTTCCAATACAGGATTACGGGCGTGTTACATTTAGCGTATAATTATTCCAATAGAAATAGTAGCAAACTTGTAATATACAATTTCTGCCAATACTATTTTGAAGAGCAAGCATTTCTTTTCAAAACGACGTAGAATACGTGCTGATATGTTCTTAATTGACAAAGTTATTGAACTTTTAATCATTGCATGAAGAGAATAAACGAAGAAGTCGTTTTAACTGTGGCGCTAGAGGACGCCGCTGCAGTGGCTGCGATGATCCAGACATGCAATGCATGCATTAAAAGTTTAATAACTTTGTTAATTAAGAACATATCAGCACCTATTTTACGTAGTTTTTGCAAAGAAGTGATTTCTCTTCAAAAAAGCTTTAGCAGAAATTTTATATTAGTGTTCGCTATTATAATTCTAGAGGTAATTATACGCAAAATGTAACACGCCCAATATCCTATATTTGAAAATTCTTCTCTGACCCCACTCCTATTCGCAAAAGTATAACTTTCACGTTATTAAAGATATTAAAACGAAATTTGTGTGTGTTTTGTAGAATTGTCTGCTGGGTAAATTTCGTAAATATCAAGAACATCGGTCAACTTCTAAAATGCTAAAATAATCTGGGGTATCATTAATAAAAAACACGGTGTTATGTATATGTATGTATATGTATGTATATATATATATATATATATATATATATATATATATATATATATATATATATATATATATATATACATGTACACTGAGTTTTTTATAACTGATACCCCAAACTGTTTTAACAATAAAGTCGTAAGAAGTTGACCGATGTTCTTGAAATTTACAGCACTTAACCAACAGCCAATTCTACAAAACATAGAGAAATTTTGTTTGAATATCTTTAATAACGTGAAAGTTATAGTTTCGCGAATAGGAGTGGGGTCAGATAAGAAATTTCCAATACAGGATTACGGGCGTGTTACATTTGGCGTAGATTATCTCTGTAAAAAATACTGGCTAACACGCAATTTAAAATTTCTGCTAATGCTATTTTGAAGAGCAATCATTTCTTTTCAATACGACGTAAAATACGTGCTGATATGTTCTTAATTGACAAAGTTATCGAACTTTTTATGCGTGCATTGCGTGAAGAGAATAAACGAAGAAGAGGACGCCGCTGCAGTGGCTGCGGTGACAGCAGTTGTGCCCAGACATGCAATGCATGCATTAAAAGTTCAATAACTTTGTCAATTACGCACCATATCGGCACGTATTTTATGTCATTTTGCAAAGAGTGATTGCTCTTCAAAATAGCATTAGCTGAAATTTTGTGACGTGTTCGCTATTATTTTTATAGAGATAATTTTACGCTGTAGTACCTTGCCGTAATCCTGTATGGAAATTTCTTATCTGACCCCACCCCTATTCGCGAAACTATAACTTTCACGTTATTAAAGATTAAAACAATTGGAGTATCAGTTATAAAAAACACAGTGTATATATATATGAATTAGTTTTTGAGTAAAAAATATTACTCTCTCTCTCTCTCTCATATATATATATTATATATATATATATATATATATATATATATATATATATATATATAAAGATTTATTTAGCTAATAAATAAATTTTTTTACTCAAAAACCAAATTTCTATATATTATATAATGAATTTGGTTTTTGAGTACAAATTTTTTATTAGCTAATTACATGTTTATAAAAAAAAAAATATATATATGAGGAGAGAGAGAGAGAGAGAGAGAGAGAGAGAGAGAGAGAAAGAGAGAGAGAGAGAGAGAGGGGAGTATTTTGTCAGATACTATACAATTCAAGATCCAATGTTTAGTCGTCGTCACCAGAAAGAGATGTCCGGGACATCTCATGCAGTAGATGCGACTGCAAGAGTATTGTGACAAGAAAATGAAATTGCCAATGCTCTAAGTGTGCAGTAGGCCTACTAGACATACTCTTTATCATTGCGTATAAACTTGTATTTTAACACGACACCAGTATGTTCTAGTTGTAAATATTTTATGAATCTAATTCTTCAGACCAAAATTGGGAAACAAGTGACTAATTTTAGAACATTAGTTTTTATAGTACGCCAGCTTGTACCAGTTACGTTTTTGCAGGCTCCTTGATCTCTTTCAGATACCTTAGTATCTCATTTGTTTAACTTTTTTTGACGTCTTGTAGTCGCAAAGTAATACAATTAGTAAGATCGAAATGTTTTATGTAGTTGGATATATCGGCGAGTACCCCGGCAGAGTTTCTGGCGAAGGCTAAAGATATCGTTATGCATCATAAAGAGTTGCAACGTCAAATGACTACACTACAGGCTGAGATCGGCCAACTTGAAGCAGTTAAAGTACAGGCGGTAAGTATCTCAGTTTATCGATAGAAGTATCTAAACGAGCAAGCTAACTAATATACTAATGGTTATATAAATTTGGGGAGGTTACTTAGCGCACTCGGTTAAGCTGCGCTTCAATTGAACGAAGTAAAACCACGGTGTGCGCGGCTAGTACTTTGTGGGCAACCACTTTGAAAGTCCGTGTTTTGACAGCTTTGAATGAAAAATAATCCAGAGAGTGTTGGAAGGCTATTCTTAGCTCCGCGCCGGCTCCATTCGATGCGCCAACAAATGACAACAATTACTAATAACCATAGATGGGAAACGGAGGAAATAATGAACAGTACAAACACAGCTATTGTAAAACAGGATTGTTTTCTCAGGGAATGATGCCCCTGCCCAGTAAATGTTAGTCGAAGCTGAGGAAGGCATAGGGGGCCCACCTCACCATAAGCAGAATCCCCCATGAATCATGGTATATCAAATGGAATGTTATTAATAATTTAAAGGTCCACTCGTATGTGGACATGAAGAGAAAGATATAAGACAGAGAAGAATAGAGTCGTTCTTTATCATGGACTTTTAGTGCTGTGGTTAGGCCAGTAATGATGTATGGTTCGGAATGTTGGGCACTAAAAAGGGAACAGGTACAGAGTTTGCATGTGGCAGAAATGAGAATGTTGCGTCGAATGTGTGGAAAAACTAGGAAGGACAGAATGGAAAATGAATATGTGAGAACGAATTTGAATGTTGAGGGGATCGGGGTTAGGTTGGCTCAGTCGAGATTGTGGTGATATGAGCATATTATGTGAAAGGCAGATGAGGATGTAGTAAAGAGAGTTTGGAGGGTAGAGCTGGACGTTAAGCTAGAGAGAGGTAGACCACAATTGATGTGGGATGAGGTAATTAAGAAGGACATGAAAAATAGGAGATTGATGGATGAAATGGTGTGGGAAAGAGAGGACTGGAGAAAGTCTATTCGTATCCCGACCCTGGTTAAACTGAGATTTCTGGGAAGATGATGAGGGTGAACTACAATATTTATGCCAACATATTAACGTGAATACTTTTAATCAATGATAAATTCGGTAAATAATATTAATAAATAATATTTATGTTCCTATTAAAAGGAAGTTCTAACGTTCTTGAGATAGAAAACTTTTACACAAAATTGTTATGTCACCGAAATTAATGCATTCTTTAATTGGAGTTAGCAAGACATTTCATAGAGAAGGCCTATGGTAACACGTTGAATTAAAATTTTCAACAAATTTTTTGTTAAATTGGTGCTTAAAGCGAGTATTGTGCGTCTGTTTCATCATTTGGACAGAAAAATCTAGATATGGTAACAGGGAGGGCGTGACGAAAATGCTTATATCGATGCATCAATTTTATTATGAAAAACTTATTTAGCAAATTAACAAGTAGTGTATTACATGAAATTTACAGGTCTTTTACAATATCGTATCTAGTTTGGCTTTGAAGAATTCTTAAAAGATTATACACTTAATAATCCATGGATTCAAATTTTTCCTTTTAGCATTGCCATATATTTCAATAAAGTATATTAGTGACAAGGATATTAGCGAAAATATAACATATTTATACATTGCATTGGTAGCACATATTTTTTCGATAAAGAAATCCAATAAGACGTTTCCAGTAGAAATTGCACATTTAGTACTAAATGCAATAGTTTAGGTGACAAGAATTTTTTTACCCCTATTAAACTTGATGATTCTAGAAACTATAAACTTTAAACTTACATTTCCAATGTTTTCATAAACTAACTTTTTTTAACTGCTGAAATTGTTTACTGCTACTGTGTAATAATGCTTAGATATATGACTTTAGAGCTCTTAAAGTAGGATATGTTTGCCTTGGTCAATTTTTACATGTTATCTTATGGTTCTTGGAGAAGCAATAGGGGTAATGCGGGTTCTTTGTGAAAGAAGCTTTGAATGTGGAAACGACGTTTTTGTATGCTTTGTAGACTTCGAGAATGCCTTTGACAGGATTGATTGGATAAGGATCATGAATATCTTTACAAGACTAGGAATTGACTGGGGAGATAAATTATATTAGTGACGAGGATATTAGCGAAAAATTTAACATCTTTCTACATTGCATTGGTCAGCGATTGCTCTGTGCTATTCGGTGGCTGAATACTGCTGTCCATCATGGGAACGTTCGCCTCATACAAAACTCGTCGATGCACGTATCAATGACTCCATGCGCATAGTTTCTGGGACAATCAAATCAACTCCAACGCCGTGGCTCCCAGTTCTTTGTAACATACCTTAAGACGGATATGAGTATCCATCGTAAGGAGATAACACACAAGCAACTGCAGAGGATCCGTGAAAATCATGGCCTCCCTTTATCACTGGACTTGTCAAATCCTCCTCCTTAGAGACTCAAATCTCGATAACCTGTTTGGGAGATGCTGCAACAATGTGATCCCTTGGCGTCTCTGTCCCAGTGGAGATTAGAGTGGTCAGTCGCTGATGTCAGAAACCACCATCTGGTTCAGGATCCGTCTCAAGCGCTGGAATGAATCTCTGCAAAGGAAGTTGGTGCCATTTGAATCGTTTCCGTACGGGTCATGGTAGATGCAGAAAAAGTGAGTTTCGCTGGGGTATTTGTGATTCACCGCTTCGTGACTACGGCCAATCTCAAAACGTGAAACATATCGTTGAGGAGTGCCCTCTAACCTGCGTACCGGGTGGACTGTCTACGCTAAGTTGCCTTACAAGTGAAGCAACTATCTGGATTGCGCATGCGCTAAATAAATATACTGGAGAGATAGAAGACTAATTTTAAACTTGTACATGAATCTAAGAGCAGTAATCTAAATCTAGCAATAATACTCAGGAGAAGGTGAAATAGGATGTGGAGTAAGACAAGGTTGTAGCATTTCGCCGCTGCTGTTTAGCATTTACGCTGAGGCAATGATGGAGGAAGCTATGGAAGACTTGGAAGAAGGAATAAAAGTAGGAGGGAATTTGTTACAAGATGTACGATATGAGATGACCAGGGAATGGTAGCGTTCAGCGAGACTGGATAGAAGATAATGGATAGGCTGAATGATACGATATGGAGATATGGCATTAAGATTAATATAAAAAAGACCAAAGTGATAAGAGTGACCCGTAATAAAGGTGAAATTAATATCACAATAAATGGTACGAAATTAGAACAGGTAAGGAGTTTCAATATTTGGGTCATAATATAACCGATGACGGAAAATGTAAGACTGAAATATGCAGTAGGATTGCACAAGCAAATGTGGCCTTCGGTAAAAGGAAAGAACTTCTTTAAAGCTAAAGAAAGACACAAAGATAAAGATAGTGAAAACCTTGGTTTGGACCACGCAATTGTATTGATGTGAAACCTGGATCTTAAGAAAGGAAGATATTTGGAAACTAGAGGCATTGGAAATATGGATTTGGAGAAGAATGGAGAGGATTAGCTGGACCCAAAAGGTTACAAATGAGGATGTTCTGGAGAGAGTTGACACAGATAGACAGTTGATAAATGTATTAAGAAATATGAGGAAGATATGGATAGGACACATTCTAAGGGAGAAGGTCTATTCAAAGAGGTCATAGAAGGTAGAATAGAAGAAAAAAGAGGCAGGGGCACGCCGATATTAGGTATGTTAGATGATTTAAAGACCCACTCATATGTGGAAATGAAGAGGAAGGCGTAAGACAGAGAAGAGTGGAGGCGTTATGTACCATGGACCTGCCAGTAGGCAGTGCACTAAGAGATATATATATATATATATCTATTTCACTCTGTATACATATATATATATATATATATATATATATATATAGGTGTATATATACTATATATATATATATATATATATATATATATATATATATATAGATATATATATATATATATATATATATATATATACTACTAGATATCCTCAATTTGCCTGCAGTCATTACTATAAATAAAATACAGTTTATATATATATATACATGTGTGTATATATATATATATATATATATATATATATATATATATATATATATATATATATATGTATATATATATAAACTGTCTTTTATTTATAGTAATGATTGCAGGCAAATTGAGGATATCTAGTAGAATGTTTTGCGTGTATTTATACCTTAATCATAAATATTTTCATACGGATTGCTTATAGCTTCGACAATATATGGTCAATCAAATTAATATTTGGCCAATTTATTAATAAACCAATTTTGGTGGCTATCTTTGGTTTTTAAAATTTAACTATCCTGTTTATGGGTAAGCAGGATATATTTCATTATTGTTTTTATTTTCTACTGCCTTTATCGCTTTCGAGTGAGGAAACTGAGTTTACCCTTGGCTTTACCAGCTTTTTATGGTTGCATGTGATGCACGCTGTGATAACATTCTGCAGGATGCTAACACTTGGCCTATTGACTTCATTATACTTGAGTAGATTTTCAATGCTTGAACTTCTGAGACTTCAGGAATGATAGTCATGATTAAGTTGCAACGGTTAAATTGACAACAATATTATTAATGTTGTGAAGTAATTTCTGTCTCATTGCTATTTAGTATTTGTGCACATAACTTAGAAGTATTAATGCAAATTGCCGAAATTCTTTAAATTTGTAAACTTTATGTGATTCGATATCATTTTAATGTCTTGAGATTTGGTCCACAAATCCTAGTTACTTCACAGCATCTTCACGGATTTTAAATCGACCTCCTGCCCGCAAAAAGTCAGGTAGTGTTGCACTCTACCTTTAGATCAACCAAAAGCAAAGTTATCGATATTAAATATAAATCTTATCACAAGTTGCTGATTAAGACTTTGAGTGCTATGTCGGCAAATGTATTTTAAAATCTACTAAACAGAAGAACAAACTAGAACAAACTCGATTAGAAATATCTGGACGTCATTGAGTAATATAACTGGCTGCAATAATAAATCAAACAAAAAATCGGTATTAAACGTGCATGTATGCACAAAATTGCACATGTACAAAGAATGAAACTATCAAAAACAAGCATGATATCGCTAATGAATTCAATAATTACTTACTTAACATCCATTAGAATTTGTCCTCTATTTAGTCCTCTTTTATCGTTTTATGTTAATTCATCACATTAATCATTCTATCATCGCTCTTATGCTTGTAAGTTATTATTCTCAGCTCGTTATTTAATCGTACATATTCATTCCTTTCGCTGTTGCTGTTGTTATTTTTCCGTTTTCTTCTTTCATCCATTTTGAAACTGTAACATTTCAGCTGTGTTCCAAAGTTTCTTAGCAATTTTTGTTTTTTGAAAGACATATATTTCGTTGGCACCTACTTTTATTGCTTTCTTCAAATGATTTCATTTTTCATTTGCTTCCCTAATTTCGCGAGCCTGATCTTTATTAATTTCGTTTTCTATTGCTTTCTGAACTGTCCAGTCTTTTCGTGTAATTCCATCATATTTCAAATCCTATTCTTCTTGGCGATATTTTCTTCATTCTTAATCAAAATTTTGCCTTTACTAATTTATGGTCTAATTGAACACTTACGGCAGTGTGTGATCTTGAGTTTTTAATACTATTCTTATATCTCTGTTTAGTTAAAATATAATCAAATTATAGACTATCTTCCTCGTTTCTCATGCCGGGACCATGTATTTGTTGTAACTAAATTCGTACTGTTGGAGAAATCAGTCAATTCTTGTCCACGCTCATTTCTAACTTCAAGACCCAACCTACTAACTTCAATTCTATCTTTTTCTTCTTCCACCGTCATTTTTCAGTCTTCCATTACTATCATATTATCCGTGACTTTCTCTTGGTTTACTAACTCTTCTGGAGAGAGTTGGCACAGATAGACAGTTGATAAATGTATTAAGAAATAGGAAGAAGAGTTGAATAGGGCGCATTTTGCCTCTTGCCCTGCCTCATTTTGGAAAGCAAAAGAGGCAGGGGCAGGCCGAGATTAGGTATGTTAGATGATTTAAAGACCCACTCATATGTGGAAATGAAGAGGAAGGCGGAAGACAGAGAAGAGTGGAGGCGTTATATACCATGGATCTGCCAGTAGGCAGTTCACTAAGAGAGAGATTGAGGCATTAGATTTTGTCGTTTGGGAGGGCGCTTAAAAACCCAGTTGTGTTCACTTCTTCAGACCGAAGAATAGCCGACCTTAAGGTTCCATTTCCTATCTTGTCCCATGGTTTCAACCGTATAGAAAGAGCCATAGTGGCACGTGAAAATGACGTTACGCAATAGTAGGCCTAATTGTAGAACTACTTATACAGCTGTAGATACTATGAGGGCAAACCTCACACTTATATCAGAATTTTAAGACAAACTGCTTAAATTTTAAGACATGTGATTTCATCCTTCACTTTTTAAACAAGATTTAACAGCATCATAAGTTGTGTAATAAGTTGTCGTTTGGAAGGTCGCTTAAAAAACCCAGTTGTGTTCACTTGATGATGTCAGACCGAAAAATTAAATATCTATTGTTTATTTTGTGTATTTTATATTGTAGAATTTTTAGACTTTTTATTTGTTTTAAATATATCTCAAATATATAGAACTTCCTCATTTGACACCTTTTGAGGATTAGCTGGACTCAAAAGGTTACAATTGAGGAAGTTCTGGAGAGACTTGGTACAAAGAGACAGTTGATAAATGCATTAAGAAATAGGAAGAAGAGCTGGATAGGACGCATTCTAAGGGGGAAGTCTACTAAAAGAGGTCATAGAAGGAAGATTGGAAGGAAATGGAGGCAAAGGCAAGCCAAGATTAGGAATGGTAGCTGATTTAAAGATGCACTAATATGATGACATGAAAAGGAAAGCGGAAGAAAGAGAAGATTGGAGGTTTATATACCATGGACCTGCCAGTAGGCAGTGCACTAAGAGAGAGATATCAAATATCTTAATCGTCTCGTCAGTTGTTGGGACAACAAACGTTGAAACTACTTTCATAGATCTGATTTCTTTTTGTATTGGCATAGATATATTTTGTCTTGATGATTTAGTTTTACTTTTTACAGTTGTGTCTAGATCAGCTTTTAAAGACTCAGCAGCTTAAAGATAATCAGGTATTCACTACTAGTACATTAATTTAAATGATTTTCAATTACTTATACTTTCGTATAAGTAATTTTTTTATTTGACAGGCGCGGATACAGAAATTTTTGGTGGGGAGGGATGATTGTCAATTGAGCATACACACACATATACATACACACGCACGCACACACACATACACACGCAAGCATGCATCATATACATGTACATGTATATACAAGTATATTGAATATACACCTATACATGCACACACGCACATACATATACGCAAATATGAACACATACACATACAAACACCAACATACACACGCAAACAAAAGCACCTAAGTACACGCAGACACGAGCGGGAGCACATGCAAGCAATTGTAGGCATACTGACTATTTATAATAAAATATTACGCATATGCTCCAGCGTATGCAGCTCATGAGAAAGTTATAACGTTGTTTAGCGTCAATTTCTAAACTTCTAATGATACTGTCAGGTCCAACTGGAATTCGGGAAGTTGAAGGTTTCCTGCTTTTGGAGCAACTTAAGTTTGCAACCGGTTCAATTATCCAAATGATGTCACTTAGCATTATGAAAGCTGTACTACTGACTGGTGATAGGGACCATACATTCTGGCACGTTCTGAATATAGTAGGAGATATATAATATATCCTAAGCAGTCTACTTTAAAGCTAAAGCATTGTGGAGAATTGCATCGAAAAAAAGTTATTAAAATTTATGATAAGTATATTTAATACTGTCTGACTTTATAATCAATTAGGCCTACAAGTATGTAAATTATAGCCATGCATGTATTTTTAATATCTAATATTAATTATATTAATACTATTGTGAATACATCTATCTGAATTATTCTTATGACTAAATAGCTTATACGTACACCAGAGATCTAGTCTAAGTTAATTAAACGACCCCTTCATCGCCATAATTTTAACGTTTTCATAGCTCTACACTAGCCTACTAATGTATAAAGGAAACTATATGCACAGCAGTGACTGTTAAACTTGTGAATCCAACTGAATGTAAGCATGTAAGCTCATTAGAACTTCTGAACATGTATTGACGGCGGCAATTTTACTCGTAGCCTCATGTTCAGGCTGCAGTCTATACATGTAGAACACAAGATGAACTGTTCCTGTGCCTCAAGTTCTAATTAATTCGCTAATGAGGATATGGCGTCACAGAAAACTAACCCATTAATGGTGCAGGCACATGGATATGCGACTGAATTCTTTCAACATACGTTAGCAATTTATCGTTTCTGACACCCTGTCGCCTTCGCTTCACTGGATTCCCTCACAAGGGGCTGCTATTTATTCCAGCTTAACAACTATAGTCGTGATTTTACTTTTACGCTAATTACCTCTTCTTCATCATTAAGACCATTAAGAGTAAAACAGTGGTGCAAAACGTGGTACGGCATTTAACATTGGGATTAACAAATGGTACGGAAATTGTCGTACCTGCCGTACCGGTGATGGGCGCCTATGCTAATAATAAGAAGGTTAATAAAAGTACTTTATAAATATTTCGATCCTGACATACAGTACAGTCCCACATCCAGCCATGATGTTTTATAAATGATAATAAACAAATATCTAAAACATTTAACGTAGACATTCGTAAACTTAAACGTTTTAAATTCGCATTAAAATGAAACATTTGTAATTTTCACAAATCAAGACATACAACAAACATAAACTGAACCAAACCTTTATTAAATAGCCTTTTTAATATGGAAATTACATCTATATATTGATTGTCATTGCGTACTTTAGATGCCTATATGCTAGAAATAAAGAAAATGATATCTTATCTGTATTGCTAAAACTTTATAAAACAATCTAGCGATTATGGTCCATTCTAATGAAGACAAAAACTGAATGAAAAGTAGAATGAACAATCTACCGACTCAAAGACTCCCAGCAAGATAGCGAGCGCGTTTACGTGTTAACAGATGTGTTCATTGTCTTATGACACCCTTTGAAGTCGACCTAAGGTAGACTTCAAGTTAAGGTCCATGACCTTAAGTTAATATGAATTATATATAAATCCATTTACGGCGTAACAAATTAACATCTAAACAACTTTCAAATTCGTGCCGGCATATTTTGCACTCAACTATATAAGGTTAGGGTGTTTTACGATAGTTAGAGAGTTGGTTGCGGAAGTCTTTAGTAATATCAAACAGTTTTATGAATCGATGGAAGCAGCATCGTAAAACAATTGGACAATTTACACTGAAACTACTACAACCGCTTCGCTGTTCTGCCGGTGTCTCAATTGAACTTTACTTGACTTAATCTGCTTACTCCTACCCCCCCCCCTGCCTCCCCTACAAAAAAACTCAAAGGATCTGAACAATTTGCAAAAGTGACTGGATTTGGGCTAGAGGGGCTCAGACGGGGAGGTAGGTGAGATAGGTAGGTGGGGATGTGTCGATTTATTATTATTATAAAAGATAATCCGCAGTAGCTAGTCCTCATGAACTTATCGAACCATAAAAAAATCCGCTTGAGCCGGTGGGAACTCTGTTCTTGCGCAGTTGCTTGTAACGGCACTTGCAGTATTCGAATAGTCTATTCTTCAGTGGCCCGG
This sequence comes from Enchytraeus crypticus, assembly GCA_905160935.1. Lineage (NCBI taxonomy): Eukaryota > Metazoa > Annelida > Clitellata > Enchytraeida > Enchytraeidae > Enchytraeus > Enchytraeus crypticus. The sequence goes on along the minus strand of CAJHZI010000813.1, from coordinate 70,064 downwards.
ACAAAACACGTGGCACAACGCCGTTTCAGTCAGAATTTGCAAATTAATAGAGGTCTTTAGACGAATTCCCGTTCGAACTGATCTGTAAAATTTGTAAATTTATTATCCAAGAATTGTCAGGTTTTGCTAGCAATATTTTTGCTCATGTAGTCAGGGATTCACCCTGTTTCCTGTTCTAGTATAATTATGTTAATTACAGTAATTTACGAATTCCTCTTGGAAGTGTGCTTGAAGAAAATAACTAGCTGTTCATGCTAGCATATTTCATCTCATTAACGGTTTGATTAATTTTGTATGCAGGGTAGCCTGGCTGTGTTAGCTAAAGAGTTTTTGGTGCGTGAAGTTGAGTCAACGATAGTACATCGCAAAATATTGATGGAACAGGCGCAAAGGCTTGAGCAGGACGTGCGCTTACTAGAATGTTCTGATGTAGTACCCTTGTATAGTCCAGGTGCTGTATCGTCTAGGCGGTACAGGGGCGGATCACGTTTATCAGGGGCTGATGTGCGAGGTACGGGAGGGACAACGAGGAGCAGGGAAATTGTGAACAGACACCACAGTGATCAGGGCAGTGGAGATTCAACAAATCTAGGAGGTGATCCATGCAGTGGTATCACGTCATTGTTAAATGCCGCAGGATTCGGCCTGCTTACAGGATCTCATTCTTTAACATTATCTGATACTCAGCCTTTAAGCTTACTGTCATCATCGTCAGATACGAATTCTCATTTAGCTGATGTTAGAGAGAAAAAGAGGTCAGTCAGTAACAGCAGCACCGACTCTATTGACTTACAAAGTATAGGTCAGCGGGACTGTTTAGTTATGAAACATCAAGAGAGTAAATCAGTTGAATCACTGAGACACATTTCGCGATCCATAGGTCTGAAACAACGTGATGGAGAGTCTCTGAGTGAGTTCAGTTATTGTTATCCTAAAAGGCTATTCGTTGAGGATGTGCACCGAGCGATAGAAAGTCAAGACGTAAACAACTGGAAAAATATACTGAATAACCCATGTATCGACACTGCTGGTAAGAATATAATCATGTATAGCATTATGTAATATTTCAAGGTAGAGCGGAATACTTTGGAAGTGTTCTTGTATAGTTTGTCTATTAAATGGAGCTTAAAATTCGTTCTTATGTTAAAATTATTCCTAAATTTTGAAAAAATGTCCAGTACTTTTGTTTAAAAAGCCTTGTTAAAATTGATTTTAACATTTTTCGAAGAAACACTGTATTTTTGTTACTTCTGAATATATTTTCACCCAATTTGCAGGATATGTGTAGAAATTCCTCTTCTGGAAGCTCCGAAAATGTTGTAAATATATTTTGAGTTTTGTCCAAGTTCTTAAGACTTCTGTTAAAAGAAGCCTTGTTTAAACTGATTGTGCACTTTTTTCGTAGAAACGCAGTAATCTTTTTCCTGCTCAATAGACTTTCATCAAATTTGCAGGATATACGCAGAAATTCCTCCACTAGAAGCTCTGTAAATTTCGTAGAGATATGTTGATTTTTCTTACAGTTAATGAGATCTCGCTAGGGGATTATTTTTTTTTGCCCCAGCCTGTATATATATACATTATACATGTATATAGGCCTATATATATATATATATATATATATATCTATATATATATATATATATAGTAGCACTGTAGCTCTGTTTTCTGTTTCTAATAATATATATATATATATATATATATATATAATTATATATAATGTATATATTATATATATATATATATAATATATATATATATATATATACTGTATATATATATAGTATTGTATCACTGTAGCTCTGTTTTCTGTTTCTAATATATATATATATATATATATATATATATATATATATATATATATATATATACATGTATATATATATATACATGTATATATACACATGAAACAGAGCTACAATGCTACTCACAGTGCAACTCCAAGGTAATTACTAATGACCTTGGAGTTGCACTGTGAGAAAACAATTAAATATATGTAAAAATAGCAATACAAATCGATACATTGTATCGGTTTCGCTTTCCAAAGATACCATCAGCGACTGTTCTAGCCTAAAGTTGAGCAATCTCCGTCTGAAACTGCTTTCAACTGCGGGAATAAACATTCCCGCTATGAAGCGGGAATGTTTTATATATACGTCTATGCTGAATCTGTAGCTGAGAGGCGGAGAGGCAGCCTGTCTCGGATCGTTTGACATGTAGGCCTTTATAGACCTACTTCATATATACATGAGTGGTTCAGTCAACATTGTAGTGCTAGCTAAATAGCTAGAGTGGCCGCTCACTGTACTTTCTATTCACTCAGTGCTGCTGTTTGAAGTGAGCTGCTCTCATTAACAGCTCAGTGTTCTGTACGAGCTGCTCTTACTGGGCAGCTCTAGTTCACAGTGTTATGATACAACATGCTGCACTGTGTCGTTTAACGATCTAGTGCAGCATGTTATAATACACAGTGGCGGATCCAAGTGGGTGGGGCCCGCCCCCCCTTCATAGACCCGCCCCCCCTTCATAGGCCCGCCGATAAAATATTTTAAACTGTATTTTCATTGTTTTTATTGCAATTTCTATGCCTGAATATGTAAGAGCTATGGTTAAGGTGGGGGGACGCGAGGGAACTCAATTCTACTGGATATAATTTTTCAAATATTGTCCCCACTAGGGGTTCATATTTGGTATACTAGAGGCCATGTATAGTGGAAGGGGGTCCGAAAAATTTGATCGTTTCACTAACTCTCAATTTTAACTTTTGCTACTATATAAGAGTAAAATAGGGTGAAATTAAAAAATGTGAACTCTTCCCCGGAGCAGTAGTGCAACCAGCCTTGGCTGGAAGGGGCTTAAACCCCCTACCGCCAAAATTAAGTCACTTTTGCAATTCGTCTAGATCCGCTGAGTTACTTCAGAGGTGAAAAATTTAATTTACATTTTTCACAAATAAATGTAGGATTTTAGACATTTTAAGTTTACCCCTGACTTTATAGTACGAGTGTGAGTGGGGGGAGGGATATCTCACTCTGAGCCGAGCGCAGTACTGAAAAAAATGTTGAACCCCCTACAGCATTTTTCTGGTTGCGTCAAAGGTACCGGAGAAGGCGGTATACAAGTAAGTGCTACATATACAAGTATATGCTAGTACCCGCTAGCAAGCAAAAAATATGTTCACTGTCAAAAATAATTTCGCCCCCCTCTAAAAAAATTCCTGGATCCGCCACTGATAATGCAGCATGCTGCAATGTGTCGTTAGGGGCTAACATTACACTATAGATCGACATGCAGCATGCTGTGATAAAACTGACTGAAAATCAGGCCGTGTAGTAGACCCTTATAGGCCTGCTACAAAAAGCTACAGAAGCCGGCTGTTGTGTAATGGAAGTGCGTCAAATTGTTTTGCTAAATGCAAATCTACCGCTATCAAACTAGAGATTTATCTCTAGCAGACAGTATGTATTGTACTGCATCAAGCAATTTTCGCAATAGTGGCCTATATTATTTTACTTTTAGTGAATCTATAATTTTGTAATATGTAGCCACTTATTAGGCAAAACGTAAGTTACTCATCGAAGGAGTAACTAAGATAGTATAGTTTAGTGAACGTCCGAGTTCAAACGGAGCCGGTGGATTTAGTTATATTTTTTTCTGTTTCATATCGTTGATTTCTTCATCTCAGCACAGGTTATGCAACCAATAGGAACATTCATGTAATCAGATAAACAAACAAGCAATGAAGCTACCATAAAAGATCCAGTGCTCTGTGCGTTAATACCATAATTAGCAGCTAGCAAAGTCAACTCAAGTCTGAAATGCAGAAAAATTCTATTATACTACCAAATACTGTAAAACTATTGGAAGCCATACAATTGAATAAATAAATTTTCTAATTAAAAATTAGTCTAAGTCTGGCTGGAGCCAGTGGCGATGTCGATAAGATACTCGACCGCCGGATCAATATGTGCGGGGTTCAAATCCTGGGCTCTCCTGTCACTGACAGCACTTTCGAGTGAGGAAACTGACGTTAACATTAGCTTTTTAGTGGCCATTCCAGTGTAAATCATTCGGGTGTATATGCCCACATAAGCTGTCGAAGATGAGGAAATAAAAGGTATATTTGAGAGTTTAGAAGAACTGATAAAAGCAAAGAAGGCTACAGATCAAGGGATTGTTGTGGTAGATTCAAATGCAATGTTGGTGAAGGTAAGGAGGAACAGGAACTTGGTCAGTTTGGTCTAGGAAAAAGAAATGACCGAGGTCAAGGGCTGATTGTTATCTGTAAAAGGATGATGACGATGTAAACAAACACGTTGCTCAAGCATGAAAATAAAAGGCGAAATGCTTGGAAGAAGCATGGAGATTCTTTAAGATTCCAACTAGATTATATTTTAATTTAGCAGCAATGCAGAATTAGTGTAAAGATTTTAAAAACTTGCTCGGGAATTGATGCAGATTCAGACCGTAATCTAGTTATGGCTAAGATCGAATTGAGACTGAAGAAAATAATTAAAAGAAGTTGTGTAAAGAAATGGAATATTAGCGGATTAGACGAAAAGAGGGTCTCTTTCAGAGGAGAGTAGATATAGAGAGTAAAAAGGTGAAGACTCTAGAATTAGAGGAGTAAACGAGACATGAAACTAGAAATAAGAGACCATAAAAGCAACAGCCAAAGACTTTTATGATTTTCAAAATGCAAAGAGAGCCAAAAAGCCTTGCATCACAAATGAAATGATGGAGTACATGAATAGATGAAAGAAGACACTTGAAAAATAATCAGACTGAATATGGGGGAAAAGATTATGCAAAACTAAATAATGAACTACGAAGGGCAACGGACAAAGAAAGAGATCAGTATGATATGAAAAATGTGATGTTCCAGTGGAATATGATGAAGAGGACGTTCGGATTTGTTGTATTAAGATGTGCGTCACTTGCCAAGAAACGTGAAGATAGTTGGTGTGAAAAAAATATATATAAATAAAAATATGGGGAACTAAAACAAAAATAAATCCTCATTTATTTCTGTTTTAGTTCCCCATATTTTTATTTATACACATTTTTTCACACCTACTATCTTCCAGACCTACTATCTTTATTTACAGAAAGATGGAGAGAATATGTGGAGGATTTGTATGACAATGTTACTAAGCCAATGGCAGAGGCTTTTAAGGTAGATGAAAAGTGGATGATAGAAGATGATTAAAAAGGCCAATATCATGAAAGAAGAAGTATTAAGAGGAGAAACACTGCAAAGACTTGTGAATCTATGCATATATACCGGTAAGTGTCCAGCAAACTTTACCAATTCAGTAATTATCCCTACTCCTAAAAAATGAAAATGCAGTGGAATGTTTGGACTACAGAGCTATAAGTTTAATGTCTCATGCATCAAAAATCCTATTAGACTAAAAATAATAAAAGCAGAAACTATATAAAGTAAATGACCATTTGGATTTAGAAAAGGATTAGGTATAAGATAAGCTGTATGGTTAATGCGAGTCATATGTGAACGCAGTTTAGAGAAAAGAAATGAGATTTTTTATGTTTTGTAGATTTTGAGAAAGCTTTTGACAGGGTGAACTTGGTGGTGATGCTATGAATTTTGAGAGAAGTTGGAGTGGATTGGAGAGATAGAAGAATAATTATGAATCTTTACATGAACTAAAAGGTAATTATCAAAGTTCAACAGGAGTTAACGAAAGAAGAAATATTGGGGAGAGGGGTAAGACAACGCTGTTGCATGTCACCTATTTAACATCTACGCCGAGGCAATGATTATGGAAGCAATGGATAACATTGAAAAAGGAATAAAAATTTGAGGTACACTTGTCAAGGATGTCAAATTTGCCGATGATCAAGGTATGATTGGTAGTAGCGAAGTGGGTTTACAGAAAATTGTGCCTGAACATTACTGTATTAAAGTCATCGTCATCATCATCTTCTTCCCTTAAATCCCAGTTAAAATAGGGTCGGGATACGAATAGACCTCCAATCCTCTCTGTCCCACACCATATCATCAGTCAAACCCTATTTTTCGTGTCCTTCTTAATCGTCGCATCCCACGTCAGTTGTGGTCTACCTCTCTCTAGCTTAACATCCAGCTGCTCCCTCCAAACTTTCTTTACTACATCCTCATCTGCCTTTCTCCCCATTTACCCATACCATCTCAATCTCCTCTGAGCTAACCTATCCCTGATCCCCTCAACATTCAAATTCATCCTCACATATTCATTTTCCATTCTGTCCTTCCTAGTTTTACTACAAATAGTTCATAACATTCTCATTTCTGCTACATGCAAACTATGTAAATATTCTCTTTTTAGTGCCCAACTCTCTGAACCATACTGGCCTTACCTCAGAACTATAAAATTGGCCTTTCAATCTTAGTGGTATTTCCTTATCGCCCAACACTGCACTAGCTGCCCTCCACTTTGCCCACACCGCCTGAATCCTGCTAATGACCTCCTCTTCCAACTCCCTATGATCCTCTATTATAGACTCCAAATTAGAGATGGGAATTTTATGAATTGCCAGAGTTCCGTTCGGTTCGTTGAAAATGAAAGTTTGATTCGGTTCGGGTTCGGTTAGCAGTTGACAATTTGAGAGTTCGGCTTGTTGAAAATGAAAGTTCGGTTCGGGTTCGGTTAGCTGTTGACAATTTTAGAGTTCGGGTTCGGCATGCTTTCCACCTCACAAGAGTTCGATTCGTGTTCGAAGTGGTTTGGTTTGGATAATGTTGCAATTATTTAACATTACTTATAATAATAATAGTTATGATAAACATGTTTAAAATGGTTTATGGTAAATTTGCTTAAAAAATACATGAATTCATAATAACTGCCACATTTTTGACCTGAGTAAAATATGACAATAAAAAAAGGAGAAGTGGTATTTATTCCTGTACAGTTCAATATTTCTTAAAATATTTTAAGTTGATCAACAAATGTTCATAAAATAGATATTTAGCTTTATTACTGTATATCAAAAATTCTCCTTAATTATAACCAGCAAGTAGAATGATTCATCAATTTAAAAATAAATTTTGTCACTAGGTTATATAATAGAAACGTTTACAATTGAGTGGAATTGTCTTGGCTAAAATTTGATCTTATATTTCAGAGACCAAGTGCAATTTATCAACATAAAAAAGTCAAATAATGACGATCTGGTAAACACGTGTACTTCCTCAGAAATATGATCACAATATATACCGTTTGCTATCAACTGAACCAGTAATAAACTTCAGAATTTACCTTAGGGTTCAAATTTGAAACTAATAGCTTATTTGAGTCTATCCTTTCCATTCTTTTCCATATCCACATTCCCAATGCCTCTAGTTTCCTAATATTTTCTTTCCTTGATGTCCATGTTTCGCATCCATATCAAGATCCATACCAAGTTTTCGCTATCTTTATTTTAGTGTCTTTTTTTAGGCTTTTTGTTAAAAGTTCCTTCCTATTATCGAAGACTTCTTTTGCTTATGCAATCCTACTATATATTTCAGTCCCACATTTCCCATCATCTGTTATAGTATGACCTAAATATTTGAAACTCCTTACCTGTTCCAATTCCGTAACATTTGTTAAAATATTGACTTCATTTCTATTCTGGAATACTCCATCACTTTTGTCTCTTGATGGTAATCTTAATTCCATATTTCAAGGCCGTATCATTCAGACTATCCATTATCTTCTGTAGACCAGTCTCACTTCCCGCTACCATTCCTTTGTAACGCTACCATTCCTTTGTATCGCTATCTGTAATTAATTTTTAAATTTGTGTTGGAACCAGCCTTACCTGAATATATGCTGTTAGATGCTGTAAGATATGTAATTATAAAAACTAATATATGTTATATGTGTATTGTTCTTGTTTTCTTATATAAAGTCAAACATTCTCCATAATATCTTAATAAAAACTTTGAAAAATAGCTGAAAAGAAAACTGTTCATTTCTCCTGGAGCTGGCGAAGGAGAAAGGAACTTCAAGAGATCGGTTCGGTCTGGACGAAGCCAGGGTTCGGTTCGGCTTCGGCTAGAGTCTGAGTTCGGGTTCGGTCAGAGTCTGGGTTCGGTTTGGGTTCGGCCAGAGTCTGGGTTGGGGTTCGGTTCGGTTCGGTCAAAATTCCAGATTTTAGGCTTCGGTTCGGGTTCGGTTCGATTCCCATCTCTACCACAAATACTTAAAATCTGTTACGTTCCATATCTCCACTCCTGACTCTATCTCTCTATCTCTGTTTATCATCTCACCCTTCCATCCACTCTCCAAATGCTCCAAATACTCTGTTTATTCGTCATTAACCCTCAGTTTTACTTTTTTTACTCAGTTTTACTCAGTTTTTCATAATGCCTCTCTCGCCTTTTCCAACATCTATCTTACTTTCTTCTTTCTTTTCAGTGTCTGCTACTATCACCAGATCATCTGCAAATAGCATGCATCAAGGGGTCTCCTTAATTAACTCCCTAAGCAACTCATCCATAATCTAAATAAATAAATATGGACTTAGAGCTGATCCTTGATGTACCCCGATCTTCACCTCAAAACTCTCAGATTGTACACTCTCCACTCTCACCCTAGTCCTCACCCTGCTGTACATATCTTTGATTAACTCAACATACCTCCTGTTTTCTTTTCTCTTCTTCAGAAGTTCCCACACTGATCAGTTTTCTCAAAACTTTATCGTAAGCCTTCTCCAGGTTCACAAATACCATCGGCATCTTCTTTCTCTTTCTTCTTCCCTTCTCCATCAACTGCCTCAGCATAAGATTGGCTCTGTTGTCTATCTTCCGGGCATAAACCCAAACTGTTTGCTCTCAATGCTTGTTGAACCTCTCAACCTACTCTCCACTACTCTCTCCCATTTCAACATTAAAGTATGAAATGAAATTTAATAGAAGGAAAACCAAAGTGATGAGAGTGTCTAGAGAAGGAGTAAGAGTTAGAACATGTATGAATTTCAGATATTTAGGACACACAGTAACAGAAGATGAAAAATGTGGAACAGAAATAAAATGTAGAATTGCTCCAGCAAAAGAAGCATTCAGTCTATCTCTTAGTGCACTACCTACTGGCAGGTCCATGGTATATAACACCTCAACACTTCTCTGTCTTCCGCTTTACTTTTCATGTCATTGGTTCTTTAAATCATCTAACATTCCTAATCTCAGCCTGCATCTGCCTCCTAAGCCTTTGATAGGACAAAATAATTATCAAAAAGTTTTAAGAATTCCATGAAGACAAAGGTTGTTAGGACTTTAGTGTGGACCACGCAACTGTACGGATTTCAAGCATAGACATTAAGAGAGGAGGATGTTAGAAAACTGGAGGCATTCGAAATATGGCTATGGAGAAGATCCAATGGTCTGACAAAATTGTGAATGAAGAAGTGCTAAATAGGGTTGGAATAAATAGACAATTGATAGATAAGGAATAAATAATTGATCATAAGGAATAGATAGCAAAACTGGATGGATCATGTACTGAGAGGGAATGGTTTGCTGAAAGAGGTTATTAAGAGAAGAATGGGAAGAAAAAAGGCTAGAGGAAGACCAAGACTTTGGATGTTGGATGATCTGGTAAATAATTTTTATGTTGATATGAAGTGAAAAGTATAGGATAAAAATATGTGGGTGTTGATGGACCTACCAATAGGCAGTGCAATAAGAGAGAGAAATTAAGGGTTGGGTTTAGGTTTTAGGAGTTTCTTAAATTTAAACTGGTTTAAACTATTGCAGTCGCCTTCAGCCTAATGAAAGTTATTACTGGCTTCTACATATTTATGCTTACAATTACAGCTATTTATTTATAATATGCTGAATGATAAGTATATGATGTTAGTTCTTTTGATTCTACTGCACTTTCTTTTAAAATATTGGATCACAAATACACTTAATGGTATAGATATAAACTATGATATGTCGCCGAGAGAATTTTGCACCTTTGTAGTATTATACTAGCAAAACAATTGAGTAATTATTAGTATATCATTAAAAGTGATGTAAAATGCATAAAGATGTTTTTTATAAGCAAATTACAAGTAATGATCATAATTTTAAGAAGGCCTGTAATGAACAATTAATCATTAATGAACAATTGTTACATCATTTGACAAAAGTATCATGAAATTATATTAATACTTAGGCCTATAATTATGCATAAAATACATGATGTACTCGGATATTAACGGTCTCGCAGAAGACCACTTGTATATTGTTCATCTTTGTTCATATTTTCCATACTTTAAACTATTCTCAAAATCTGTTAAAGGCTTTATGGCATGGAAAAACTGATTTACACTATGCCCAAACCTAATTGTGGACATAGCTTAAGCTATTAAGATATGAAAAATATTTTACATTTTTCATGATTTAAACTATGCCTAAATCTGTTTAAAATCAGTTATAGGCAAAGCGATTGCAACTGCTCTTTCTCAAAATTTACTTAACTGTGTATACGTGCGCCATTTGTTTCCACTACATTCACTTTTCTATACTTTTATTTCTATACTTACTTTTCAGTGTAGGCTTACATTAACCCACTCCATTTCTAGATACTGTTTATCAATTCTGCCACTGTATTAGCTAATGCGCTTGTCCATTCTAATCTCAATTTCTATTCCTTGCTGAACGATCTCCCGAAAACATCTCTAATTCGTCTCCAACGCGTATTAAATGCTCTTTCTAGAGTCGTCAGTAATGTAAAAATATTCAAATCCCACACTTCTTCTTTTCTTACGAAACTGCACTGGCTTCTAGTCTCCGAACGAATAAAATTCAAGATAGCTTCCTTCGCTTTCAAAGGTTTTAATTATAGTGAACCATCTGACTATAATCTAAAATAAACTATGTGACTTTTATCAATCAAATCAACCCTCTCATAATCTTCGCTCCTCTAGTAAAAACCTTCCCACTGTACCAAATATTAAATGTGCCATGGGCAGACGCTTCTTCATGTTTTCTGCTCCGTCAATATGGAACTCTCTGCTACAAGATCTTGTTATAGTACTGGTACTTTCCTTGTCAAACTAAAAGCTAATCTCTTTCTGCCATAGGCCTAAATTTGGACCCGCTTGCTTTGGCTCTTGGACTTGCACTGTTGAAATCTCGCTTTCTCTTGTGGCCTCTATGTGCTCAGTCGTCATCGTGTGGTGCTGTGGCTCCTGTTTATGCAGAGTCTACAGGAGACGTCCCTAACATTGCCATATGGCGAGGAACCAGACGTTGAATTCCTTTTGATTGGTTGATTGATTGATTGATTGATTATTTCTGTATTTATTTTTTAAATTTACATTAATATGCTGATTACTCAGATGATAATCTCCCTGGCTTGTCGTGGGATCTCAAGATCCCTGCTGGTATCCAAAACGTAAGCAAGAAATCCTCAGAACCTAGTAGAACGACATCGACTGAAGAAAGATTTCGACGAGACAGTAAGCAACAGAAGCAGCAGTTTCCGTGTCAAACTTCCTCGTGGTTACCTGCTGCCGGTGAGCCTGGTACAGTTACTGAAGCTAAATATTAACTTAAATTAGTAAGGGGTATGGTTTACATGGTCAACAACAGCAGGATGCAAGAGCAGTTAAATGATTCACCATTTACCACTGATATAATATTATAATTGCGATTACAATGGCTAAATCTAATTCTGGTAGCCTAGTGTAAAAATTAGCATTCCTGAATCTTTGCTCGAGTTTGTATTTTTGCAGTAAGCTAACTCTAACCCTAACCTGAACGCTTTTGTCAAATGAGTAAGTATGTGAACCTGATCCAACATTGAGTATAACAATCAAATAGCATATATACAATACGAAAGGTTTTCCATATAGTAACTGCATTGCCCCACAAGTTTAAATAACTAATGAGTGATATATATATTTTTATATGCTGGTTAATATTTAAATTGTTTAAATACTATTCCAAGATTGTGCTTGTTTTGTATAAGTGTTAAATGGTTAGCAAATTTAGGCCTAAAGCCTAATTAACTTAATTGCTAATTTTGCTGATTAGCTTCATCATCATCCTCCCCCGAATCCCAGTCTAACCAGGGTCGGGACACGAATAGACCGTCTCAAATCCTCCCTGTCCCACACCACATCATCAGTCAATCCCCTATTTGAGACTTTTCCATTCGTTTAAATTTTCGTAGCATTTATGGAGCCTAGGCGCTCACCAACCGAATGGCCTTTCTGGCGTTGGTATGGATCTTAGTGCTTTAGTCGCATTCTACGACACGTGCAGTCACCGGTTGGTCAATTCTTCAAACAACCCGGACACAACACGGGGAATTGCTAATCATTGGTTGATTAGCTTAATATTTATGAATTCATATGGTCTGCTGTCAGCATGTATACTTACTATTAGTGATGACAAAATCATGTTTTTTGGACGAGTTTTTATGTTTTTTTGAGTTTATTGTATTTTTTAACGCTTGGGTTTCTCTAGCAACTTTCAAGTAACATAGTGCCTACAGGTTATTTTCAAGGTTTTTGGTATATTTTATGTTTAGATTTATAAATAGAGTTTATGACTAACTGTAGTTTCTAAAGGAAAAAACAATTATCATAATTATAATGCATTCCTTCAAAAAAAATACATTCCTCACAAAAATCTCTTTCCCTTACGTCACTTAACCTTAAAATACATTTTAGCTCTCTTCTTCTTCTTCTTCTTCTTCTCCACGTTCTCTATTTTCCTCTTAATGCATCGTCATACATTCAATTGCTATCTCCCCACATTATTTCTCTTGGGACCATCGAATGCTGTCTATTTGATAGAGTTTTAGGTTGCTCTTGTTGCCATCCGGCCTTAAAATGGTGACACTCCTCCACTCATGTGCACTGGACTGAATCTGAGGGTCATTTTGTATGCAGGTAGTTTTCAACTTAGGGATAATACTTATGATATGATTAACTTTGTCTATCTCGGCTATTCGATTTTTACAACACAATCAATTTGTGTTTACCGCATTCTACAGGGGTTAAAAACCAAAAACCATACCCGAACACATCAGGAGGCACAAAACGTAAATAAAATATTAAACTACTTCAGATAAAAAACGTTTTAAACTTTGAGTGCATAATTTACATTTTTTCGAGCTTCAAGTATAGTGTATTGTTTTTGTAACTGTTGGCTAAGCAGGTGGACTAGAGATAGATGTTCAATCTAGCTATCGCCCAACTCTTCTCACGCCACAGCCTGCTACAACCTGCGTGCTGAGTACTAGAGTTACCAGTCAGCTGCAGAGCACTGACTACTCAGGTATGCTCGCGCTCCAAACAGCTATCAATATAGATGGTAGCTCAGCGGGGCCTGTTGTATTTTCGACACCCGGTAAGCCGCTTGTGCACGCCGTTACTCAACCGCAAAATCATGCTTCCAACAGTCACGCACAACATTCCTCAATGAGACCTCAGTTCGTTCTCTCTGGATATCCTGGTAGATTAAATATTCCTACAACAATCAACAGAAACATTGCTTCTAGTTCAACTCAACATGATCCGAATACATTGTCTTCAACGTCGCATGCTAATATAGCAGTTAGAGCTGATTTGCTGACTACAGTCCCATCGCTTGCGTCGGTGATCAATCAGTCTGTTGGAGTACTGACTAATTTAACACCTGATATGCGTGTGGTTGAGCCAGTGCCCACAAGGCTACTTGCCGGTAAATACTCTGTTGACGTGGCTTTGATATCGACTGGTGTGGATGAAGGCTCTAGTGTACATAAAAAAGTTGGGATATCTGAAAGTGTGCCATATGTGAAATCTAGCGTAACAAATATACCTGAAGATATGAGATTTCCATCTGCTCTTGGTACAACAACGTCAACTAATATAAAACTGTTTGGAACAACCATCCCAATTCTACCAAAAGTTACATTGGAGCAGCAAAGTTCTACTAATCTTGGCGAAATATATTCAACATCATCCTTAAGCGATGCGCAAAGAGCTGCTGAAGATAATAGTCAAAAGGCGAGCTTTTGTGTTACGCAAAATGCCACGTTTGATTGTGAATTTAGTACTAGTGAAGTTTCTAAACCCCCGGCTCTCTGTCACACGTTACAGACGGAGGAGGACGCAAATCTCGAGTACAACAGATTGTTCAAGAAAAAGTTCTACGGGGGTACTGCTGTAGCCTCTTCTGTGGAGAGGGCAAAACTGAGAGAGGTGGATGCCAGCAAGTCTAAGGCAGACAAATCGCTGAGTAGTACACCAGTATTTGAAGATAAGAAGCCGTACTTCCGTGTGAAAGCTGATGTAATCGATAATAGTGAAACATTGAAGCGGGTGGTGCTGCCAAAGTCTTGGTCACTAATAAGTGACCTGAATGTTTCACGTAGCAGTGTAGCCTGCACATCAATAAACAATGACTTGAGTGTTTCTGATTCTGCTGCTGGAGTTATAACTCTGAAGTATGCGACCAGACCACAAACTCCTAGCATAATAGAGATCAGTAAGTACGTTGAATCATCAACTAGTGAGAGGAGTAGAGCTTTGTCTTTGGGTAGTAAACCTGAAGGACTATCCATCCTATCATCATCGAACGCCCTGACTATTGATGCTGGTAAAGCACATAAGACCAGTCAAGTTGTCTCTGCATTGGGTAGTAGAAGTAAAGCAACTACTTTGACAACATCGAGTGTCGTCACATTGAGCTCATCTGTTATTACAGGTTGTGATAGCAATTTGAACACTAGCTGGCTGCTGAAAGCTCGACTAGAGAGAGATGTATTTGATGGACAGAAATATCATCTTAGACTACCTGTAGCACCTCCCTATGTTAAACCCACCAAACATACTCATGCTTCATGTAAACTCATGACTCCTCCACTATCTAGTACCATTAAACCTGATACTCCTCTTTTTACTCACACCGCTAAACCAATGACTCCTTCATTCACTCGCTCCACTAGACCGGTGACTCCTTCACTTGATCACATAATGAAACCAATGACTCATACTCTAACTAATACTACTCCTGAGACTCGTCCTTTTACTCTCACCACTAGATCTATGACGCCTCCACCCACTCACAGCACTAGACCCATGACGCTTCCATTTACTCATACCACTGGGTCAATGTTACCTCTACTAAATCGGACCACTAGACCAATGACTCCTCCATTTACTCGTGCCTCTAGACCAATGATTCTTCCCCTTGCTCACACTACTAGATCAATGACTCCTCCACTTACTCACACGAATAGACCAATGACTCCTCCTTGTACTCATACCATTAGAACTGTGGCTTACACTACTATATCAGTGACTTCTTCACTAACCGAGACTACTAGATCAGTGACTCCTCCTTTTACTCCTTTCATTAAAACACTAACTCAGACTCATACCTCTAGACCTATCACTTTTCTACTTCCTAACTCCGTGAATCCACTTCTCACTCTCACCACTGGACCCTTGACATCAACACTAACTCAAACTCTGGCATCATCTCTTCCCAATGCCATTTTGACAGATGCTGAAGAACATCCTGTGTCCATATGCCCAATAAAACATCCAGTAAGCTATGATAGCCCACTATTTGGTCCTCCGCTGGCTGGGGTTAGAAAATTTGATAGTACGAAATTGGTGTGCAATGAATCATTATCACATTCCCCATTAAAGTCTAAGAGTTCTAAGAGTTTATGTGATGAACAAGAGTTTGTCGATGAGAAAACAGAGTGTGAACCACCTCTGATTGGACTAATAGGTGACGAGCTGGTGAAAAACGAGTTAAGTAGTTCCTCGTCTAAACATAACAACCCTACTGATTGTAATACAATTGAAGTTACCAAGTCTGAAGTAGTAATTGCTTCTAGTGACGTAGATTGCTAAACTGTAACGGCTGATGCGGATATACTCTGACTGGAAATGAATTTGCGATGAACGAAGGAGATGATGAATCAAATAATCTTACATTTTATATTTTACTAGTACTGTGACTACATGTATATTAAGTCCTCCATACTTGGAGCATTGCAGGTTTTCAATTTTTTTAATTCTTAACAAACTTGTTGTCGAGAGTATATAATGTACATGTTCCCTTCAGGAGAATAGGCCTTATCTTAGGTTGAGAAGGTATAGTCTTAAAATTGCTGAGAAATCAACTGTGTAGGGCAAGATACTGGACCATTTATTTGCTATAAATTCTCTTACCTTAATTTTATTTTTTTTTGGTTATCTCGAACGTCAGAAAGGGCATTCGGTTGATGAGCGCCTAGGCTTCAGAAATTGCTACACCATTTTCTAATCTCGACCTTAGGTAAATTGGGACTAAAGGTAAGATGATGATGATTATGATGATGATGATGATGATGATGATGATGATGATTTGGTTATCTCGAAATAAATGTACAAAATAATACAAACATGTGTATAGCAGTAATTAAGTAATCAATCATACAGCGATATTAAGCCTTGGTCTTGTCCTTAAGGCCAGTTAGCCTTGGCCTTGCAACTTGGCCTTGTCATGATTCAAGATCAAGGCCAAAACATGATCTGGAATTTGGCCTATTTTTTAGAATCAACATAATTCCAATAATCAACTAAAGGCTACTATACATATTGTTAAAATTTAATGAATAATGATAAATCAACCTTTGGTATATCCTCGATAAGTTCTCAAAAACAGGCTGCAAGCAATTTAGATTATTATGCTGGCTCACATGGAATAGCCTAAACTAGATCATTATTCATTTCGTTTAGCATTGCATGTATACCAAAATTCTGCTTTCGCCGTACCTAAATTCTGTTTTTCCACACCTCTTAGGTCTATGGCCAATCCAATATTTAAATTGTAAATTACTGATTTACTAATCATAATCATAATATTTATGACCGATAACACCATGTAATATATATATACATGTATATATATATATATATATATATATATATATTATTTTATATATACATATATATATATACATGTATATATACACTGTGAGTCTTATAAGTGACACCCCTTTTATATTTGCAATAAAATCGCAATCAGTCAACCGATCCATGTGAAATTTACTGGGAGTGGAGAGCTAACAATTCTCTGCAATATTGCAAAATTTCTTTCAGATACATATAAAAATAAAAAAGTTATCTAAACTCGACTGCGGGTGGGGGTCAAAACAAAAATCCTAATATAGAACGCCATAGCCTTTGGCTATTCGCATTTCGTAAATCAAAATGCGATCTTCTTTGCTGAAAACCATCTTTGAAGAATGGAAATGATGGATTTGTGATTTGTATTGAATGAGTTTCAAATCGGTGAACAAGTGATGGCGGTAAATGGAGCATCGGCCTAGCCAGTCTGATATGTCATATGGCTGATCTGATTTTTAGCCTAGCAGCTGCAGCTTTAGCGCACAGGCTAAATGCGCAGTCAGGCCTTATGCTTAACAACAGTCTGCATAGTTCTTTTGACACCCCAGGGCTATTAAAAAGGCAATAACTTCGGCAATTTTCTACAAATCTGCACATAATATGGCACGTTTTGAACAAAAATGCCTGTTTTTTAAGATAAGTATAGCATGATATGCATAAGATGTTTTCCCTGTTTTCATTATAACAATATAGAGAATGTCAGTTACTTGGCCCATAGTTGTAAATTCATCATTGCCCCTAGCGTTCCTATATATCAATAACTTTTTGTTCTTAAAGATATGGTAACAAAATTTTGCAGTAATAGCGAAAATTGGTTGATTCCAACAACCTGTAAATTTTATAGAAATGTGTCGACTGGTTACGATTTTATTGCAAATATAAAAGGGGTGTCACTTATAAGACTCACAGTGTATATATATATATATTACTTTTATATATACATATATATATATATATATATATATATATATATATATATATATATATATACGTATATATATATATATATATAGAGAGAGAGAGAGAGAGAGAGAATATAGAGACACTCTGAAACCCCACGTTATTTTTACAATAAAATCGTAAGGAGTTGACCGATGTTCTTGAAATTTGCAGTACTTGACCAGCAGCCAATTTTAGCAAAAATAGAAAAATGTCATTTGAATATTTGTTAAATTTATAAGTTTTCTATGTTTAGTATGGTTTATTTGTTCATCACAGCACATATTATACAAACAATAGGAACGTGCATCTAGTTAGATAAACAAATAACAATACCAAAAAAGACTACCATAAAAGAGTCATAGCTCTCTTCGGTAATACCATAATTAGTTGCTATAGCACAATCTACTGGTGTCTGAAGTGCAAAAAAATTCTATTACATTACCAATTACTGTAAAACCGTTGGTGACCATACAACTGAATATTTTCAAATTAGGAAATGGCCAGACACTGGCAAGTGAAAACTCAAAATAAGTTTTTAAAACATCTGTAATTTATAGAAAAATTCAATAAATAAACTAAATCCATATCTCTGAAAAGCAAAAAACTAATTGAACTATACTTTAGAGTGCGAAGAAAATATAATGAAACAAGAAAAGAAAATACAATAAAACAAATTTAGTGTCCAATCAACTAGTACAAGCTTTCAAAGAAAGCATTAGGTTAGTAGTATAAATTCGTAAAGGCTTAATTAATATTGATTAAATATTAAACTAAAAAATTTTCTTTAAAATTAGAAATTTTTTGTATTTGTCCTACTTTTCTGTAGGACAAATAATTATTTTTGAGCAGAAATGGATGCACAACCCCACATAATGTTGCAATAAGTTAAGTGAGAATAGATAAAACTATGACTATCAATAATGATAATATAATAGACAAATCTATGAATATCCCCATACAAAACTCATTCTTATCTATAACATACAAAACTTTATTATATAATGTCATCAATACCATATATGTTGCGTATTCTTTCTAAAACCATATTGCGAGTTAGAAAGTATGTTACACTTATCTATGCAAGACATTAGGAGATTAGAAATAACCTTTTCTAATATTTAGGAAACACTAGGCAAAATACTTATTTTCTGTAGTTAGTAAATTCGGTCTTACTTCCTGATTTATAAACAATACAGACTTTAGCCATTTTAAATTTCTCAGGGAATATCCTCTCACTTAGGCAAACAATAAAAATTACAGACAGAGGCTCGGCAATGCAGCTTATAATATGTTTTAGTAAATTCATAGATATTTCATCATAATCAGAGCTATCGGTATTTTTTTAATTTTTTACAATTTCAATTATTTTCGAAGCAGATGTCAAATAGAGCGCACACGAGTTTACATTTAATGAAGTGTCATGCATGTAACTCTTAAAAGATTTATTGGATTGGGTTATTTTATCTGCTAGATTTTTCCCTAGTACTTCGAAAATAATCATTTAATTGATCTGCTATCACCTTTCTATCACAAGATTTTTCACCATGTAATTCAATAGATGGCACAGCAGATGGTTTGTTTTGATTTAAAATGTTATTAATTACTTTCCAAGCCATATTTTACTATCATTTGTACATGTTTCTAGTTTTGCTGCGTAACAGTCTCTCTCAGCCTTTACTAAGAGACTCTTTAACTTATTTCTATAGGAAATATACTTATATTTAGATTCATTAGTTTTAAGAACTTTATATAATCTGAAAAGTCAAGATTTCTGTTCACAAGATATTGCTAAGCCAGTAGTCATCCATTCTTTTCGGGGTTTATTTTTGTGATTACTTTTACTTACTTTAGGAAAATATTTGTTAAAACTAGAAAGGAACATAGAGATAAATACTTCATATTTATTATTTGGGGGTCAGAATTGGTGCTATTATTGGATAAATGCGACCAATCCTGATTATTTAGGTAAACTTTAAAGTGATCTATAGACCTCGTGTGTGAGAATCTGAGAATCTACGACTCTATAATGACTAGCAGGAATTTTGTTATACTGTTTAGACATTTTACACTGAATTAAAATAGGGAAATGGTCTGATATGTCCCAATACACTAATGCAGATTTGCACTTCGAAATGTCGTAATTGGTAACGATATAGTCTATTAACGATTCGGTTAAAGTGGTAATTCTAGTTGGCCTATTATTTACTGGTACCAGTCCGAAACACATCATACTATTCACGAAGTTACAGAAATGCAAGTGCGAATCATACAATAGCAAGTTAAATTCACCCAACATAAAATAATATTATTGTTACATACAAAGACATTGCTCTTAAGTATGCAAGAATAACTATTAATGAACTCAATAGAATCAGAATGGGGAATAAAGTTGGGTCATCGGAAATTAACTGACCTTGATTTTGCAGACGATATAGCTTTACTAGCAAACAAAAGTCATCAACTGCAAGAAATGACATCAGCATTGGAAGAAAATGCTGCAAAAGTCGGATTAATAATTAGCTCTGGAAAGACAAAAATCCTCACAACTGCAGAGAAAGACATATTCACGATAAGAGTTAATCAAAGCGAGGTTGAAAGGGTAAAAACGTTCACGTATCTAGGCAGTACAGTATCTCAAAATGGATCAAGTGAAAGAGATGTGGAATGTAGAATCGGTAAACAGTGGCGGTTCTCAGGGGTGGCCACGGCTACCCCAAATGAAGGGCTGGCCACCCCAAAAATGGTCTATCCAAAAGTGATTTTTAGTGATGATAAAATAACATAACAGTGCTGGATCATAAAGCATCAGATACTTATTTAAGAAAATGCTTGTTCAAGTTTCTTGATTAAAGTTTGATGCACTTTACTAACGACAATCGTACAGTGAATTTAAGACACACCGTCAGAACCCGATTTCAGTGCGTGTAAGTATTATGTTACTTACACGCAGACTCGCACTCTGCCCGAGTCCACTTACTTTTTAAAATAGAAGAGTTGCTGAGCTAAAACAACGTGGTACTTGCAGGCTATGCGTTACTTGTATTTTTCTTAGAACGGCGGAAATGAGTGCACAGCTATTATAAGATGCGACTGACCATAAATGTGTCACGCATTTAAGCAGATAGATCTAGCTAAAATACTAATCTGGATATGGTATTGGAAGCGCTCAGTACACGTGTGAGCAGCTACGAATTTCTTGCTGGCTCATTGTTTCTTGTCCTGTACTTTATTCAAATATTAGGATGTAATATAGTGAAAACATAGCTTAAGAATCTGATGAAGAGTTACGTAATTGTGATTAATGTATTGTGTAGAATTACGTAATAACATAATAGTTATGGAAAAGTTCTAATTAAAGCGTCTTTATTTCTGAACGTAATTTACAGTTAAAACTTAGTAACCTTCAAGAAATTAATAAGTTTCTGCACTGATAAGTTCAAAACCCAAGTAGGCCTAATAATTTATTGCCTTAAATAGGCTACGAATCGTACGATATTGTTCAGACAAATGACACACAACTTTAGACAAGTAAAGAGCTTGAAATATTTAAGCTATATTATAGCAGATGATAAGAAACGGAAATAAAGTGTAGGATTGCTCGGGTGAAAGGGGCATTTACCAACAGAAAAGAACAACTAACAAAAAGCCTGAAGAGAGCCAAGAAAATAAAGATAGTCAAAACTTTGCGGTCTAGGCTGCTGTATGGCGATGAAACGTGGACGCTAAAGGGGAAAGTTATTAGAAACTGGAAGCATTGGAAATGTGGCTGGGGAGGAAGTTGGAAAAGATCAGCTGGACCTACAAAGAAGATGATGAGGAGGCGGTACAGAGAGTTGGTACAGATAGACAAGTAACACATTAAGCAACAGGAAGAAGAGTAGGTTAGGAGATAGGATATGTTCTAAGAGAAGATGTCTTGCTAAAAGAGGTGATTGACAGTATAATGTAGGGGAAAATATTAAGAGAAAGACCGAGATATTTGATACGTTAGATGATGTGATTAAGCATTTATGTGGATATGGATTGAACCACGCTTTTGATTGGTTTGAACCAAGCTATTGTATGGATGTGAAACATGGACCTTAAGGAAGGAAGATATTAGGAAATTAGAGGCAGTGGAAATGTGGAATTGGAGAAGAATTGAGACGATTAGTTGGACTCAAAAGGTTACAAATGAGGAAGTTCTGGAGAGAGTTGGTACAGATAGACGGTTGACAAATGTATTAGGAAATAGGAAGAAGAGTTGGATAGGACACATTCTAAGGGGGAACGTCTGTTAAAAGAGGTAATGGAAGGTAGAATGGAAGAAAAAAGAGGCAGAGGCAGGCCGAGATTGTGTATGTCAGATGATATAAAGACCCACTCATATGTGGACATGAAGAGGAAGGCGGAAGACAGAGAGGAGTGGAGGCGTTGTATACCATAGACCTGCTAGTAGGCAGTGCACTAAGAGAGAAGAGAGAGAGATGTGGATATGAAAGAAATGTGGAGGATAGGAAAGAATGGATGAGTGATATGCCGTGAACCTGTCATAGGGCAGTAAACTTTAGCAAGAAAAAGATTGTGCTGTCTTGATTGATAATTTACTATCTGTAAGTGATGTGTGCTGTGTGGACGTCCCTAACATCATTCTTGAATGTAGAAACGAACGTTAAACCTTGGTTATTATTATTATAAGTAGTGATAATGGACTTCATTAATGAAGTCCATTATCTGTCCTTGCTGATGTACAATAAGCTGTCCCATAAGCTGTCCTTTTGCTGATGTACAATATTTAAAGCCAGTACCATTGCTACTTGATAATTATAATTTGATTGATTACAAAGTCATGTTTGTAAGCTGCAGTGGACATATCCCAATTTAAAGAGCTGGTAAGCCTGGTTTTGTAACTTGAATTATATTTCAGTATTATGTTACCAGCAAACGGCAGCAATGACGTAACATTGCACAGCAGTAGGCCAATAGTTAGAATTTAACTTATCCACTGAATATCTAAATGTCTAATATCTAAGTTAAGCCACAAAGACAATTTCAATCTACATGTAATATCAATTGTTACAATTATTTCTTTTTCAATGTAGATGAAATTCTTAAACAATCATTTAAATGTAATTTGTGAAATTTGTTTCAATTGCAATTTTAGTTTCTTTTATTAATCGTCAGTAATCCTGACTTTTTGAATATCTGTTACAAGATATATCACTATTTTGTATGTAGGAAAAATTATTTTGACATAAACATGTATGTACAGCATCATATGGGGCGACATTGTTATCCTGATTAATATAATAGATTATGATACGATAAGCGAATGAAGAGGGCTTTCCTTAATGCTTTGTACCAAGCGAGCATGGCGATGAATGATATCGTCTAGTCTAAAGTGTGTGGGAACGCTAAAAATTACTTCATATGTGGCCCCCCCTAAAATTTTTCTTGCCTTTCCTCTGGCCACCCCATTTTGCATAAGCCAGAACCGCCCCTGTCGGTAAAGCATTCCACTCCAATATATTTGGAAGAATAATAAAATTGAGGAGCAATTAAAGATAAAAATATATTCAACAATTATTCAACCAGTTTTAATGTATGCATGTGAAACCTGGTAAAGTACTAGTAAAATAAAGCACATATTAAACTGTTTCCAACACCGATGCCTCAGAAGAATTTTAAATATCCACTATTGGGACCACGTCAAAAATGAAACAGTACTCAAAAGGTGTGGACAAAGAAAATTAGATGAAATAGTTTCTGAGAGACGGTTGAGGTTTTTAGGTCATTTACTGAGAATGTCTGAGGATAGATACGCAAAGACTGCAGTCAACTGGAAGCCAACTAAAGGAAACGAGGAAGACCTAGAAGTACATGGCTAAATACGATCCACAAGAATTTGAGAGCATTAAACATTTCATGGGAAGACGCTGTGAAGATTGCTGATGATTGAAACGAATGGAGGAATGTTGCCGCCCTATGTTCTGTACAGAACGCAAGGAATTGATGATGAGAATCAGAATTAGGCGCACGATATATACTGCTTACAATTAGATTGACTCTATTGTTTAAACCAATTTGAACAAAATACATTTAATTAAATCATTGATAAACGATATATCTTCTAGTATCTTACATTATCATATACGGTACAAGAAGATATATCGTTTATCAGTGCATTCATTGAATGTATTTTTGTTCAAATTGGTTTAAACAATAAAGTCAATCTAATTGTTGATCATTTATTAATAGACCAACTCCTCCTCCAGGCTTCACAGGACGACAACAAGACACAAATGGGTAAATGATATATAAATTATCGTTAAAAAACAACGGGATTAGCGCACTTAGTTTAGTTGCGCGTCAATTATCGAAGTTAAGATGCATCGACCTCGGTTAGTGCTCTGTGGGTGACCACCTTGGAAGACCGAGTGTTTACCTCACCTAACGTCGGTCTCTCAGCATACACTATACAACTACAAATGCCATCAATAAATGTAATGGGAACATATCAGATTACCACTCCACCGGTAACTACTAATAGCTTACTTGAGTGATCTCGAAAACGCGCCATAGTTCTCAAATCAAGTATGCATATGATTGAACCTGAATTATCGGGGTAGGGGCATTTGCATGCGTGTCCCCTATCGAAATTCTGGGGGACTTGTCCCCCCGGTGGTTACGCAAATGCTCCCGTCACTTTGTTCCGACTGTATGTTAAGTCCTTTTTAAGACTTAGAGATTTACCTGACGTTTGAACTTTTAAAGTTTCTGAGTCACTCAGTTGTGAGGTCGGAACTTACAAAGCCTCAGTATATGATTTAGAAAGTTGTCGAGTTCATCAATAGTGACATGGAAGATTTCTGTGTTTTGGACTCTATAAGATTTTTAGTTAATCGATGGCGAGATTGAAACTTATAAGGAGGATTCATTTCACTTGTTGTGCATTAAAGCTTAGCTTTCTTAGCTTGCCCATGAGTAGCAAACAGGTTTCTGCCTTGGTTCTTCTCTGCTGCCTTCGATACAATTGACCATGGCATTCTAATAAATAGGCTTAAATCTTGTTTTGGCATTTATGATTCTGCTTTTTCCCTTCTCACATGATATCTCTCATGTCACACACAATCGGTTGTTATTGGTCAAAATCGCTCTTCTGAACTACCCCTCCTACGCGGTGTTCCTCGGTGTTCCTCAAAGTCCATTGCTCTTCTCTTTATATATCACTCCTCTTACCAGCTTGCTCAGTCTTCCATAAATTTTCATTTCTATGCAGACAACACTCAACTGTATATTTCCTTTTCTAATCATGATTCCGATCAGAAACTGGCTCATCTCTTATCCATTTTAGACAAGGTTTATTCCTATTTTTGTGCCAACCGTCTTGCTGTTAATCCCTCCAAAACTGAATACCTTTTAATTGGCACTCCTTTGCAAAGAAATAAAATTACTAATAATTCTGTTACTTTTCAGAATCTTGCTCTTTCACCTTCTCGATCCGCCAAAAACCTTGGAGTAATATTTGATGAAAACCTTGACTTTAAATCCCATAACTCTTCTGTTTGTCGCGCTTCTTTGTTTAAGATCCGTCAGATTAGGCAAATATGTCCATCCCTTACTAGAAATTCAGCCACTATCCTTGCAAATTCTATAGTTCATTCAAAGCTCGACTACTGTAATTCATTATTACATGGATTGCCTACTTCTTCTCTCAATCGTTTGCAGCACGTCCAAAATTCTCTTGCACGTGTTGTTTGCAAGTCCTCTCGACTTCAATTTCGCTCTCTTTCTCTACTTCTCAGTCTTAACTGGCTCCTTGTTAATCAACGCATAAAATATAAAATTAATAAAATAAAATAAACTTTCAAAACTCTGCGATTTGGCAAGCCTTCTTACTTATCTGAAATTCTTCTTCCTTATCGTCTCTCACGTGCACTTCGTTCCACCGATGCCAATCTTCTCTCTGTTCCAAATATTCTCACATCATTGGGCAGACGTTCTTTTTCTTACGCAGCGCCCACAATATGGAACTCTTTACCTTCTAATCTTCGCTCTTATTTTTCTCTTCCAACATTCTCTAGCAAGCTTAAAACTTACCTTTTCCAACCATAGACATAATCAATTTACCTTGACCATTTTTTGATCACCGGACTGGCTTTCGTTTAGGACCTTACTTCTCCTTAGCACATTTCTTTTGCAGATTGGTCTGGGTGAATTGATCTGTATTGATGTGTGCTGTTGGGGACGTCCCTGACATCATCTCTGGATGCGGAAACGGACGTTAAACCTTTATTATTATTATTATTATTATTATTATTAAACGTTTGAGGTGTTTAGACTTTACTAATACACGGTATAAGTGAAGCCACTTCAACTTTAGGGCACAATTCACGATTGGGCGCAGCTTCAGGAAGTTCAGGCATCCGGCTCCGCCGTGTGCTGAAAGTAAGTCTTTCTCTAATATACTCATTGGTCGCATTGTTAATTAATTATAAAACCCTAGATAAAACCTGGAGTCAACTCCCTGTTTCTGTTTGGTAGAGTGCACTTAAAACAGAATCGAAATTCTGTGCACTCTACCAAACAGAAACAGGGAGTTGACTCTCAAAACATATATAGAGTTCGATCAGTAGGCAAACTGCCTTGTGGAAATTGCGTTCAGTGTCACAGACTGAGTATATAGGACTATGTCAGGTTAGGACTTACATATACGTCTAGCAATAATCTCTGTCTATACGAGACACTCGGTCATAATCCAAAACCGTCATCACGTGAACACATAAGCTACATCGTAAGCATACATGTACATGCATACTCTTTATAATTTTTCTTTGCTTACGTGCCACAACTTAATCATTAAGTGAATTTATGTCATGAACATTGTTTATGTTATCGTGTGTGTTGCTCTTTATGCTGTGTAATCGCATGTTTGTTTGTATCATATAATAAAACGCATATTAATCTAAACTTTAATGCTTTTTCTAATGATCTTGCTCGTAAAAGCAGCCAGATATTAGTATACAGAGGCCTATAAAATATATATATATATATAATATATATCTATAAATATATATATATATATATATATATATATATTATAATTATATATATATATATATATATCTTAGTGCACAGCCTACTGGCAAGTCCTTGGTATATAACGCCTCCACTCTTCTCTGTCTTCCGCCTTCCTCTTCATTTCCACATATGAGTGGGTATCGTTATATATATATATATATATATATATATATATATATATATATATATATATATATAACAAAGTGTGCTTGTGTTAAATTAGAATGATTAAAATAAGTGGATATGGTCCCTGTTGTCATCAATAGTGTCCTTCTACCTACACCTACACCTACATCTACAGTGTCATCAACTGTCATCAATTGTCCTTCTTCAACTGTGTTCATACACAGTTCATCAATTGTCCTTCTTCAACTGTGTGCATACACAGTTGAAGAAGGAGGAAGATGAAAAGTTTACTCATGATATGTTAACGAGTTGAGACGCGCAAGAAGCTGATTGGGTGAGATGGAACGATACGTGGAAAGGAAACTGAGAAAAACAAAGAAAGTTCACTTTTAGTTCGGAGTTCGAGTTAAGTCAGTCGAGCCCGGAAGTTGACGTGTAAAGTTTAGACTCAAAAGCGGAAATGAGAAGAACAAAGAAGGAGACATAGAAAATGGATTAAATTTAGCCTACAGGATGATGGAGCAGGAGTCCAGTAAGCTGGGACCAGGGTTGCAGCAGGGAACGGGAGTCCGGGGCGTCCGGATTCAGGAGACAGAAGGACGTGGGTTGAATTGATTCTCGGGTTTGAGCACTAAGGGAGAGACGGAGAGAGAGAGAGAGAGAGAGAAATAGAAATAAAGAAACTAAGAAAGAGAGAACAACAGTCTAGGGATAAGTTGAAATAGTTTTATTTGAAATGAACAGTTGATAATTTTATACTATATTTAACATCTGCTTATTTTTGTCGACGTCGTTGTTTGATCATTATTAAGATAGAGAAACTCTTCAGCCACAGAGCTATAGAAAAACAGATTCAACAGAACATTCATTCTGCATCAGCTTCAGCCATTTGGAAGCTCTACTCAGCTAGTTACCCAGAAAAATGTTCCAGTGTAATCATCATCGTCAGCACAGCAGCAGCTTTACCTTTAATCAGTTAGTTCCCATAGAACGAAAGATTCTTCTTACATCATCATCATCTTGTAAACCGACAGCTCCACACATCTATATCCATACACACCAAATCCCACCACGGATATATGGTGGAGTTAGAGGCGTCAGCAGTAATACGTCAGCAGGATCGCCGTGCCTTTTTCGCTATGACAAGAAAATGCTACGAGTTCTACAGTTTACAGAATCCTATCCTACATCCTATCCTATCCTAAAACAGTTCATCGAGAGGCACACTAAACCCTACACAGCATAGTAAAACCTACTACAGAGTCCAGTGGCCCAAAATATAAAATGCCAATGTCTACGTCATCATCAGGACCTTTGTCAGAATCCAGAAAACTCATCAGTGTTCATACGAGCTTTCGTCATCCAAGAGCTTCATCGAAGACTGTCCCATCGGGCTAACCATCTGTCAAATCGTCATCGCTACCATCCAGTGTCATCATCCAAAGTCTATCATCACCGTCATCTTTCTCAGCTTATCCTTAAATGAATACGCGCATCCTTCATCGATCCAGTTCACTGCCACACCCATCGTGGTTGACTGAAGACACCTCACCGTTGTCTTCCTACGCCTTGTCACAGATATGCCGCTGCCGCAGTCCTCTACGTCAACATATTACTTATCTCAGGGGCAGCAAAGGAAATCAGGTCATATGTATCAGTAAAGTTTTATACAAATATATTTAATCATACAACCATGTGTAGTCATCAATCAATCATTAAATAATTAATGAATTAGTCAATCATTAATCATTGTAATCATTAATCAATCCTCTGTATATTAATTATACTACCATATATATATATGACATACATATCATATGACATACATATCAATTATACTTGTTAGAAGACAGATCATCACTGTGTCATAGAATAATAAGTCATTTCGCATTCAACTGGCTATCAGTCAATTTATTAATCTATTTTGAAGTGTAAAGTGCTTAATAGTACAATTGACTATTTATAGTTCTGTTATAAAATATAACACATGTTGTAATAATTAGCTATTGAGTGTTAAATGTCAGTTGAATAGTTATTTATTTATAATATTTTATTTATTTATAAGCCTAGTAGTTTGTGAGTATTAGGAAAGCATGTTAAAATAGGCCAAAATTGAAAATTCATGATTCTATAGCATAGTAATGAATTAAAATAGCTATAATTAAATTAAAAATATAAAAATTAGAAATTTTAGGATTATTGAAGCTATATGAATTTTTTAAATAGTAAGTTAGTGAGAAATTTATTTTTAAAAAGGGTTTGAGATTACATGGAAAGGTCGGAAGGTTCCGAGTGTGAAACGTGAGAGATTTAAATGTGCTCTAGCAAAAAGAAAAATATAAAAAAATTAAGAAAAATGAGAAAAATTACTTTCATCAGGGACAGTCTTGACAGTCGGGACTGTCCTGATGCATACCTTGATCAAAGCTTGTAAAAAGAGGAACACAAGAGGGGGAAAGTAACTGGCAAAAACTGTTTAGTTTGTATTGAAACTGATTTGTTGAAATTTTTATATATAATCGTATAGTTTGATGTAATCGCCATTTGTAATCTTGTGTTTTTATTGCAGTTTTAATGCAGTTTTGTAACTATCTGATTTTTACTAGTATGTGTTGTACTAAAAAGGTGATCCACGTGGCGACTAGAGGATTGTATGATTTTATTGAGGATTTTAAGGAGAGTCGAGACTATGAAATTTTGATTATACCTGACTAAATCATATAAATATTTATTAGCGCAAAATAAATATTCATATTTTTACTAGATTTCGATTGTTGCTTTTCAAGTAATTAGCTGCTACTTTAAACTAGCATTTTACTGATTGTGTCAAAGAACAAGAGGGGTGTAAAAGTGATCACGCAGATGTAATGATTTTCAACGAGACAAAATTATGAAGCGACAAATAGTTCAAAAGCAAAGCCGAGGTGTAAAAGTTGATTAATTATTGGGAGCATATTGCAGTGAGAAGGAGTTTATTTTATGGCGCTAGTGGGGTACAAAAAAAGAACCACTGAGCAAAGACGTTGTCGAGAATCGTGATAATATGAAGTTGTGTTTGTAATTATATAAAGCACTGAGAAATTCAACGATGGCAAATGCTAATTTGAGAATGAATTCTGAATTTTAACGAGTCGCGAGAATATGATGAGAACAAAAGTTGAAGCTTGCCAAATTTTATAAGAAAGCAATTGTGTCAGAAAGACTGGATATAAGATTTTTACTTTTATTTTCTAAAACGACAGTCAAAATGCTAAAACTAAAGGTCGGGTGCTGGGTCCATAGCTATATATATAGGACCACTGTGAAGTGAGTTACGATGTTGAGGAACCAATGAGAATTTAATATGAACCAATGAGAATTTAGAGCAAAAAAGTGGTGTCAGCCACTTTATCGTTAAAGGTTTTACAACAATAACAATTTTTAATGATGTCAGTTATGGCAGCATTTGATATGAGACGTTTAGACTAGTAATTTGCATTGCTATTTTATATGTGTACATATTATTTTTAGTATGTATTCTGAAAACAGAAGTAAAAATTGAAAATCTTGAAAGAAAGCAGGAAGGCATGAGACACAAAATAATGTCACCGAAAAGGGCGAAGCAATAAAAATGCCGAGACTTAAAGTGATGAAAAGTAGTTAAGTGAGAATTTAGTACAGTTTATTTTTAGGCTGTTCTTATATTGGGTTCTCCAGTCCTCCGTCCGTTATAGGAGTTTGGAAATGGAGTCATGGGTTCGATTTTCCAACTCTTCATGCAACGACGGTATTAACCTAGAGGATGCAAGGATCCTTGGTCATATAGGCAGTTAGAGGCTAAATCAATTAGACTGGAGCTGCTATGAACAGAACTCATGCTCATTCGTTCCTTGTATGATAATTTATAGTATTTGTGTATTATTTGTAATTATATCCATAAATTCTATCTAAATTAGAATATTGACACAAAAACTAATGATTTATTATTTTAAACAATTTATTATTAACAAAGAAACACGATAGCAATATAACGAGTTAAAACATTAAACATAAATATAGAATAGAATATTAAACGAATACTACGCAACAATTATAAAATGATAGAAAAGACGATAAATACAAAGTCAATCTACTTCAATCAGTTAGCTAAATGTCTGTATTTGCAATTAAAATACGAGATAGAAATTGGGAAACGAGTTATTGGCTTCAAGGCACTTCTCGCTTATATGATTTGATACTTTTCCTCTTTTCTTCTTTGTTATGACTGTTAACACGAGAGGTGTTATTCTGCAGTGGTTCACTTAAATCTGTGGAAAAAACGTTTTAACTAGAATAGGCAACTAGTAAATTGCGCTCTCCGCAGAATTTAGGATTTGCAGTAGCCGATTGAAATCTAGAAAGATAACGCTCATCTAGAATGGACAAATAGAAAATTAGCGTTCTTCATAGAATTTCAGTATGTTATCTGCTGCTTTATTTCTTCTTTGTTCTGACTGTTCACACAAGATGTGTTATTTTGCAATCGTTTAGCTGAATCTAAGGCAAAGACGCTTCAACTAGAGTTAGACACTAGTAAATCGCGCTTTCCATAGAATTAAGGATTGTAGTCGTTTAGCTTAAATCTACGAAAGCAACATCTATCTAGATTAGGCACTAGAAAATTAGTGTTCTTCGTAGAATTTCAGTATTTCCTGATTCTGTCTTCTTTCTTGATAGAAGACAGAATCTTCAATCTTCTTTCTTCTATTTTCAACCTTCTATCTTCTATCTTCAATCTTCACTGCCAACACAAAGTTGAAATGCAGCTATTCACCTGAGTTGACGAGAAAACGCGTTGACTAGATTCAGTTCTAGCAATTTGCGATTCTGGTACAATTCGGGATATCTACAATAATAGGATATGAGATTTTATGTATTATCTTGTCTAACCGACCTATAAAAGGTTTAGATGACGATTTAATATAAATCTGCCATTCCCGTGGGGCATTTGTTCAGATGTAGAATACATATTCTTCCGTGCTAACTATCACCGACCTATAGAAGGTGTAGTAGGACAGCTTTCTAACGAATTCAATCAAAAATTCAGAAGCTTGTACGAAATCTACTAGTTTACGTGTTTGTCGCAATAATTCATTAAGAATTATATTTAGACAAGTTCAGCTAGTAATTACGTCGAAGGCAGAGGTCAAGAGTGAACTAAACTTTCATAGCCTGTCGCCTGGTAATATAGCATTGATCGAGGCCATGCTCAACAGCCAATCAGAATCGTTGGTTCACATAGTCGTCAACCAATCAGAATTTAGCTCTTCAATCCTCTTCATAATTATTTATCCGCCCCAATTTCATGGTCGGTAGAATTGCATGCGTTTTTCAATGCAATTTTTATTTGTAATCTATTATTTCTGCACTTAATTTAATAAAATACAGTGTTGTCAATCACGAAATTCTTATACTTATATGATTACAGTTTAATAAACGCTTAGCGCAAATTGCATGGATTTGAATGCAGAGTTCGGATGTTGCCTGTAGCGTACTAAAGCTTGGACGCAAGCACGTGCAATTTAAATTAAACTCGAAACATTTTCATGACACTACTTAATTCTAATTGGGTCTTAGCATTTTGAAAAATCAAAATGACCAATGTGAAAAATTAGACAACGAGGGTTGAATTAAGAGGATATATATGAAGCACGAGAGTAAGTGCGGAGTTTTAACGGAAAGGGTATAAATTAAAAGGCACTAAATTCAAAATCAGTGCAAGAGAGTTGGAATTAAAAATTCGAATGGATGTAGAGCGTACCACGGGATGGAAAAAACTGATTTTTGTCAAACGTCTGTAAAAGATTTTGTATCAAAATTTGTTCAGATAAATACAAGAGTTAAGATGTGATTTTAAAAAAAAAGTCTCATTACTACATCACAGACTGCAGGATTATTGAAATCAAGAGTGGACTAGGAACAATTACAGTACAGTGTGGGAAAAATGCATAAAATAAAATAATAAAATAAAATTAACCAGAAACAATTATTTTATATATCTGCATATAGGCTGTTTAATTTAGGATTCATTTGCTTAATTCAGCAAAAGACACAGCAGAATTCATTCTATTTTCTGAATCTGAAACATATAAAAATATCAGGCAGAATTAATTAATTGGTTAATTAATTTGTAATTGATTGATTGGTTAATTAATTTGTAATTGATTGATTGGTTGATCAATTGGTTAATTAATTGTATATGCTAGTCAATCATTATTAACACTGTATGAAATTCTATTGTTAACAGGTGTCGCGAACAGCCTTGCTGCCTGTTCGTCCTCGAGCGGTTGTCTTATTCTGGACCCGCTCGACGGTCGGCAGTACTTCGAGACGGCAGCTTTTTCGTCGAATGCTTTATTAAGGGTACCGCTTGTCAGGAGGAACCGAGGTGCTGCGTCTTCAAATGATACTTCTTTCCTCGTATCATCCGTCTCGATAGGCCTTTCTTGTTCGTTACCGACTGAGTAGGCCAAGGTCCAACCCCCCTTGTCTACTTCGTAATTGGGTTCTCGGGAACCCGGCGCACAGCGTCCACGCTGGACCGAGTCGGGAGTAGAAGCATACTCCACGTCTTCTATGTATTTAGACGATGATGGTTGATTTTCTTCCATGCTCCTTTGGTAGATCCTTCCCGTAATATCTGTGGTTCTCGGGGCGAAGTGATGTGGTGACCCGAACCGGTAGTGGAAGCGTCTGCGTTATCTTGGGCGATCACGGTTGGATTTTCTACCCTGCTTCCTAGTTTTACAAACTTGTAGTATATAATTAATTGATTGGTTGTTTTAACTGCGACGAACTTTATTTTCTTTACCCTACTAAAACGTCCCTTTACCTTTTTAGACTTATTCTTCCCTATCTTTTTACTATTGGTCTTCCCGTATTTTCTACTCCTAATTGGTAATCCTACTCCCGCCTGCAGAGACGAACTCGACCCAGGCGCTTAGCAAATACCTGCAGAGACGAACTCGACCCAGGCAATGCCGTTGTTAGCCTCCCGCCTGCAGAGACACACTCGACCCAGGCGCTCAGCAAATACCCGCAGAGACGAACTCGACCCGGGTATTGCCGTGGACTACCAACCTCCCGCCTGCAGAGACACACTCGACCCAGGCGCTTAGCAAATACCCGCAGAGACGAACTCGACCCGAGTATTGCCGTGGACTACCAGCCTCCCGCCTGTAGAGACACACTCGACCCAGGCGCTTAGCCACTACCCGCAGAGACGAACTCGACCCGAGTATTGCCGTGGACTACCAGCCTCCTCGCCTGTAGAGACACACTCGACCCAGGCGCTTAGCGAATACCCGCAGAGACGGACTCGACCCGAGTATTGCCGTGAACTACCAGCCTCCTCGCCTGTAGAGACACACTCGACCCAGGTGCTTAGCGAATACCCGCAGAGACGGACTCGACCCGGGTATCGCCGTGGACTACTAGCCTCTTACCTGGGCCTACCCAGGGGGACACTGAACTCTCTCGCCTCCAAATTAGCCTTCGCGGCTTGGGACACTAGCCAACCTGAGGGGCCCCTTACCTATCCCGTAGGGAGTCAGTAAGGGAAAGGATCATTGAGACTCGATCCTTTATGAGAACTACACGTTGTACACCGTATAGAAGACCCATCGGAGCCGCCCTCCTGGGAACCTACTCAGACGAACCAAGTAGGCCCCCGGCCCCAACTTGTTTCTATTGTATCTCCGGCCGCTTAATATACTACTCAAGCGATCGACTTCAGCCAACCACGGCACTTCTCGTTTAATCGATTTACGCGTTAGCTGCGTCACTTTGGAAATACCCAGCGTAATAATCTAGCTAGGCCTACTTATAACTTCGACTTATATAATCTATCATAAATCTTTGGAAATACCCTACGTCACTTAATATTTATAAATAACAGCTGTATAATATTTGCTTTCTATCTACAATATATATTTATTAATATAACAATTGTGAACAAGGCGTGTTCATTACAACAGGAAATGACGAGAAATGAGAGGAGCAAGTCGTGTGCGTGACACTTGCTAGCTTATGTGCGTGACTATATTTTGTTGCAGATTTTACTGTATTTTAAATATTGTCGTAGGCTTCTAAAGCACAGAATAAAAATAAAGGAGGATCAGCGCATGTGGATTTCACGACGTTTCCTTATGTTTTATTTCAGGAGGACCGCTATATCACTGCCTAAAATTGTATTTGTGTTTACTTTTATAACTGTATTATATTAAATATGTTATATGTTCAGACTGTAGTGCTATAGAATGTTTTTGTATTATTTTATTTAAAGATGTCGCGAGCTAACAAGGCAGAGTCGAGAGCTACGGTGCAAGAAAGCCGTGAAGGCCTGAATCATGTATCACAGGGCATCAGCGTCAAAAGTCGGACGTTGATCTCAGTCAAGACGATATTGACGTCATAATGTAACAGCTCGATGCAATATAATATTATAAAATCAGGCACAAATGATATGTATCTGGCACCTGTGTACTTTACTGTGAAAAATCACTTTATTTATTAGTTACCTCTCGACAGCTCTAAAACTTATTGCATTTGTGTATCGTATTTGTTTGTTTGTTTCGTTTATCACATCATACATGTAACTATACGTGTCAATTCTTGCGTGCAAAATATCAAGTGTATGCATGAACGGAAAACAAAGGCCAACAATGGCACTTACATGTTCCGACTAAACTACACAAAATACATGTACAATAGAAATTTTCAATGCCTGAACATAGCGTCACATAGTATTAGATAGACGACTCAATAGATAAATAGTTAGTCTAAAAGATTAAACATTCTAAAAACAAAAAGTTTTAGTGAATTAAAACTTCAGTTAACTCACGAAATTACTACTCAATTTTGCTAAAATTCTGCCAACCTAGTCATATCCGTTCCTTGAAAATTTTCTTAAATCAGTAGACTCTAGACCCTTCTTAAAGTCATTTAAGGATTTAGCATTAACAACTTGATAAGTCAAAGAATTCCAAGGAGCAACACATCGATTTTTGAAATAATATCTTTCAGCGTTGAAACGAAAGGAATTTAAATAGATGGTTTTACCATTATTCCTAGTAACACCTTGCTTAAAATGAAAAAATTCATTTGAATTTAGATGAACTAAGTTGAAAATTATTTTGTAATACATGCAGAGGTCTGATTTTAATCGGCGTTGTTCGAAGGACTCTGTTTCTAAAACTTTTAGTCTATCTGGATATTGAAGCCCATTCATACGGTGAAGACGCTTAGTAAATCTTTTTTGGACAGATTCGATTAAAGCAATTTCCGATTTCCGATATGGGGACCAGAGGTTTGAGCAGTAGTCAAGGATAGGCCTAACTAAGACTGTAAATGCTCTAAATAATATATCTTTATTCTTTGACTTAAAGCAATTTAGGATTATGGATGCCTTTCTCCTAGCCATAATACACATAGCTTTTATATGGGGAGAAAAAGAGAAATCATGGGATATTTTAACCCTTAGGTCCATTATTTCTGTTACCCTTAATATAGGTAAATAATTTATATGATAGCTACAGTTAAATAAAGCTACTTTGTGGGTAGAAAAAGAGATAATTTGACATTTGTCACTAGCAAGAGTTAGCTGCCAATGATTTGACCAAAGGGAAATCAAATCAAGGGAATTTTGGACAGGTTCACAATCAGATAATGATTTAATACTAGCGAAAAGTTTAGCGTCGTCCGCAAACAAGTATAGGCTTTTAAGGAAGTGGCTACAGGCGCTCAAATCATTTATGCATATTAAAAATAGAAAAGGTCCTAAAACACTGCCTTGAGGAACTCCACTATTTACTACCGACCATCCAGAGTAACTATTGTTCAAATAGTTACTCTGAATTCTCAAAGAGTTCTATTTCTTACCTT
The DNA here is from genome assembly GCA_905160935.1 of Enchytraeus crypticus. Classification (NCBI taxonomy): domain Eukaryota; kingdom Metazoa; phylum Annelida; class Clitellata; order Enchytraeida; family Enchytraeidae; genus Enchytraeus; species Enchytraeus crypticus. Next base: position 33,161 of record CAJHZI010000813.1, on the reverse strand, counting down.
ATTTCTTTCTATTTTTGCACTATGGGTTCACTTTGTCGCGTATTTCTTGGTAGTTGATTATATTTTATCACTGTTTAACTGCGGAAAATTCAGTTAGCTTAATGCAAAGAATACTTAATGTCCGCTTTCGTATTCAATTATAAAATTATCTGATAAGTCTGGATATGAGCTTATTTTATCATAAAATTATCTGTTAAGTCCAAAGCACTTTAAAGGCAAATCCATAGTATTTTTATTTATATTTAGTATAGAAGGCAAAGCAGTAAAATTTAAGCATTGATTTATAAGCTGTTAATTGATTGATTAATCAATTGATTAATTGATTTACTGTGCCATGTTTAATGACACTAGATGGACATTGCTAATTAATTAATTACTTAGAGTTTTGGCACTAAAGTAATTTGCATTTTGACTTGACTAGCTTAAAATTATTTTTATGATGTTATGATTGTAATGAACCGTGATTTTTATTGAATTTAGCATTAGCCTATTAGCCACTGAACTAGATAGCTTAATATCTGATGATTTTTGGACATGACAGCTATGCATTTTGCAAGATATTTAACTAATGTTGCTGAAAATCGCTTAATTTCATTAAAATATGCATAATTAATTTGTATGTAGCTTACCTGCAAAGTAATTTTTTAAGATGGATTAGGTAAGCTGATTTTTGATGAACTTTCAAATGTAAACAAACTTTACTTGCTACAGTTTCTAGGTTTAAAGCGTTATAGACAGATATTTATTTGTATATGCTGCGGAAATAAATATAGATTTTATTAATTTTTAAATATAGCAGTAATTTTGATATTAATTAATTTGAAGGTTTAAAAAACTATTCTTTAAAATGAGTAAACTCAGATTTTTCCAGGAGGAAATGAATTTAAAGGAGGGAATATAACAAAGTGTGCTTGTATTAAATTAGAATGATTAAAATAAGTGTACTAAGTAATAAAAGTACTTGATCATATATATATGTATATATATATATATACATATATATATATATACATATATATATATATATATATGTATATATATATATATACATATATATATATATATATATATATATATATATATATATATGTATATATATATATACAGCATATAGGCCTATATATAGTTACGAATTCTCATTTGAATTAGTCGTGACAGGTTTAACGAGCGTTTCCTCCTTGACTATTGGAGTCAGAACTAAAGAATCACTTGATAAAAACTTTAGACGAACACTGAGAGCCAGTAATGTGACCATGACATTTTTTCAAGACCAAGACATTGAGTCACAAGACGAGACCAAGACAAAGACATTGTGTCTCAAGACCAAGACATTGAGGCTCAAGAGGAGACAAAGACATTGGGTCTCAAGATCATGACATTTTATCAAAACAAAATTCAAGACATTCAAATTCAAGGCATACTGTACTATGCATCTTTCTGTGGATATGTATATATCCACAGAAAGATGCATAGTACAGTAGGCCTACGTAGGCTAATACTTATATACTTAATAATATTTATAAATGTGTATATTATATTATATCAACCACCATTCGAGCATGCATACAAAATGAAGTTTTCTAACAAATTTATCTTCTCCAGGAGAGAACAATCCTTGTTCCCCTCTATGTGTCTAGATGAGGAAAGTGCCCTTCCCCCGTAGGCCGGGAGATCAAATTGTTAATATTTTTATTGAGTTCATGGCTATAGGCCCCTATGTGTGTGTAATTATGTTTAGAATATACGAGTATGAAAACTATAGAGTATGAAAACGGTATAAGTAAAAAAATTGAACTTTGTCCTGGAGAAGGCGTGGGCGTAGGATAGGCAAAGATATCTAGTCAGTGTCCAAAATAATTTGGCCCCAACACTTTAAAAAATTTATGGATCCGCCACTGAACACTAAATAAGCTAAATGTACTTAAAGGATTAAAAGGACTAAAAGTACTTAAAGGAAAGGAATGGTAAACAAATTCAATTTATTAAAGCGTTAATCAATATTAGAAAATTATAGAAGGTAAATTAAATAACATAACAAGAGATAGTAATTAAAAACAGACTGGAAATATAATAAAGAATATAAGTAAACAAATTTTAGGATTCAGAGAACGTTGGCCTACAGAAAACATTAAAATAACAATGTAGTGAGTGAACTTCAATGAAACAAATGCGAAATTCGGACAAAAATTCAAACAGAAACAAACAATGATGAAATAAAATAGTTAACAAAGAGAGAAACTATTTCATGATAAAACACCCTCAGTAGAAGCAAACACGTGTTTAAACAATGCTCCTGCCAGCAGTTCTTTGGTCTCATTTTCTTATTCAATGTTCTTGTAGTCACTTTTTCTTTTGGTTTCAGGTGATAAACTGAGGTTTCATAGAAAACTTAGTTATTTTAATGTCTTGCAAAACGTCCAAGACATTTGTCTCAAGACCATGACATTATTAGTCTAGACTCTCGTGAGACCAAGACCAAAATATTGAGGCTCAAGACCAAGACCTCGACTCTCAAGACCAAAACGTTTATAAACGTCTCGAGACGAGACAGCAGTCTCGAGACGTCACATTACTGCTGAGAGCCTGATCACGAGAATTTAATTATCGAAACTCTAATAATAAGCCTAGACTATATAAATTATTCAATAAATATATGCAAATTAATACGAGATTGAAATTTCCAAGAGCACTGAATATATACACAAACACACACACACACACACACACACACAGACACACACACACACACACACACATATATATATATATATATATATATATATATATATATATACATGTATATATGTGAATGACTTTAAGTGATTCAACTGCCATTCATATGTACATAATCTAATCACAAAATTATTAAAAGATATTTACGCACAACTGCGCAAACAAAGACATTGGCCAGCCTACCTTCACATAGGCTTGACCACTACCAAAAATCTGGGGGGACACAATTAGGCCCATGTGAAAAATTTCCTACTGGTAATATTGAACTTTGTCTTTATTCTGTTCGACCTAACAACAAATAGAGTGCTACTATCGTCCATGATAACATCGATAACAATTTAGACAAATCCAAGTCGCTGAGCAAAAGAAGGTTCAAAACGGTTCAAATTTAAAAATCTAGAAAACTATTTAATGATAAAAGGAATAATAGAAGAGGAGGTTTGCGTGCTGGAAGCAATTACTCGATCACGGACACCGGATGGAAAAGAGAGCAATTGAAAAGATAGGCCTTCAACTGCTTATGGAACAGTTCTTAGGAAAGCAAAGGACAATGTGATTCAAACGGAGAATTAAGGCAGCTTGATTAATTTGAAGACAATAATCACGAAAATGTATGAAATCTTCCACGTGTGGAAATTTTGAAATGTCATGGATGCAGAACATTTATTCCAACATTATTTCAGCCGTATGATGCTGACAGATAATGTTCAACAGTGGATTTTGACGCCCGAATTCATTTTCCTATCGGACGCGAACTCCTGCTTGTACCCCGGTATTTGAGACCGTTTTATCAAAACATAACCCTCTTATTTAGTCACACATCCCTCATTCACCCACAGTAACAACAAGTGTCACAGCCTTAAAAAATAAAATAAAAAAATAAAAAAGAGTAAAAAATTAATACTAATAATAATAGTAAAACTACTTCACAAACTGAAACTTGACAAACAAGTATAGCTAATCAAATACAGAATATAATGCAAATCTTAAGGTCAGTTGGGCAAGTTCTAAATTTTGTCTGATCGACTTTTCTTTTTCATTTTTATTATTTTTGGGCCTAGTGAAACCAAATGAAAGGTTGGAGAAAGTTTAAAAATAAGTTTAAAAAATCACCATTATAAATGGGACCACCCTAATGTATACAGTATATATATATATTATATATATATATATATATATATAATATATATATATATATATATACATATATATATATATATATATATATATATATATCTATATATATATATATATATATATATATATATATACAGTGTTGTAAAAAGTACTCAGCAAAATACTTTAAGTAAAAGTAAAAGTAAAAAGTACTTGATCATAATTTTACTAAAGTAAAAAGTATTCGACAAAAAAGTAGTACTTTTGAGTAAAAAGTAAAAATACTTTTTTAAAGAACCAACTACACAGAAAGAATCGCTTTACATGTTCTCAAATTAGTTTCAAATAGCTTGATTTTATTCTAATTAAAAACGAAAGCGTGAAAATAAAGGCTAATGAAAATTTAAGTTCACGTCTAAAGTTTCTGAACTAAAATAACATGCACATGCTTCTCTAGAATTAAAAAATATTACATTACATTTAGGCCCCCTCAAGAGTTAAATTTAAATTAGCATGGTTGACTAAGACTTATTTTCTGAAAGAATTTTTCAGAAAATAGTGTCTTAATTATTATTTATTTCCTAATTTATTCTTAACTTTTCGAGGTCTTAATTGCGGGCTGTTTAAATGTTACTAAACCAGTCGACAAAGGCGGCCGGTACGGCTGTATGACGTAGATCAAAGGCTCTATTTCTATAATTAACGCTGTATGACGTTGATCAAAGGCTTGATTTGTACAATTCAGGTTTGAAATTTATGCTCATAAATCGAGATAACAGAGGCAACCGTGACAACCGAGATAACCGAGATAACCGAGATATCAGAGACAACCGAGACAATAGAGACAGCCAAGATAACCGAGATAATCTAGATAACCGAGACATTGGGATAAACGAGAAAATCGAGACAACCGAGATAACCGGCATAACCGAGATAACCGAGATAGCCAAGACTACGAGAGGACCGAGCCCATCGGGATAAACGTAATAACCGAGCTGCGCGAGTCCATCTGGCGGTTAGACCGGCGGATCGATCGATCTCGCCTTTCCCGGGGGAGGCAACGCCCCCGCCCCGAAACGCGGCGGCCTCAGTTGCCGGAGAAAGCCGCAACATATATATATGCTTACATATAGAGTATATACTGTGCATATATATCCCTAGGCCCTGGAGTCGTTGTGATTTTACTGCCACTTTACTGCCCGAAATATTGGAAAGTGGCTGCCGGCACTATAAGATGTTTAAAGCAGGCAATAATAGATATTGTGGCTAAGGTCACAGTTATAATGTATGATGCGATCTGGTTACATATTTTGCTAATAGTTGCGAAATTGTGCTTTTTATTGTAAAAATTACTAGTAGGCAGTAAACTATGATATGGTGACACCGAATCAAGACGACTCGACCCACGTGTTGATAACCCCTACTGTAGATGATTTACGAGCATAAATTTAAAAGCTTAATTATAGAAATAAAGCCTTTGATCTACGTCGTACAGAGTTTAACTATATGTACAAATAGAGCCTTTGATCTACTTCATACAGCCGTACCGGCCGCCTTTATCAACTAGTTAAGGCTCTCCTATAATGCTCCTTGAAGTAAAGCATAAACTCACAATGTTAGAAATTATGATTCGTTATGGGAGTCACTACTATAGTGTCTTGTGCATGTAGTTTTTGATAGATTGATGATTATACGAAATCTGTCTTCAAAGATTTAGGCTAAGTAAAAGTTTTTTTAAAGTAACATTTAAACAGTCAGAAATTAAGACCTCGAAAAGTTAAGAATAAATTTGGAATTAAAATAAAATAAATATTATTTTTATAAGACACTTATTTTCTGGAAAATTCTTCTAATTGTGGATTCTAGAAACAACCATAATTCGCACACTTTTCTCTCTCTCTCTCTCTCTCTCTTTCTCTTTCTCTTTCTCTCTCTCTCTGTCATACACAAGACGTTATCACGCAATAGAGGGCGCACCAAGTCTGTCTTCCGATTCACATGCAAGGTGACCAGAAAGTTTTTCGTTGATTTCATAATGTATGCAATGTTAGAGATGGGAATCGAACCGAACACGAACCGAACCCTAAAATCTAGAATTTTGACCGAACCGAACTCGAACCCAGACTCTGACCGAACCCGAACCCGAAACCAGACTCTGGCCGAACCGAACCGAACTCGAACCCAGACTCTGACCGAACCCGAACCGAACCCGAACTCAGACAATGGCCGAACCCTAACCGAACCCGAACCGAACCCGAACCCAGACGTAGTCCAAACAGAATTCGTAGACGTAGTCCAAACAGAAGAACCCGAACCCAGACGTAGTCCAAAAAGAACAAAACCAAACTCTTGGAGTTCCTTTCTTCTTCACTAGCCTGACATTAAATAAAGTTAGTATGAACAATGCAAATATATATTAGTATCTGCATTTACATGTCTTACAGTATCTAAAAGTATATATTCAGGTAAGGCTGGTTCCAACACAAATTTTAAAATGGTAGCGGTACAAAGAAATGGTAGCAGGATGCGAGACGGGCCTATAAGGCCTAGAAGATAGTGGATAGTCTGAATGATACGGCATTGAAATGTGGAATGCAGACTAACGCCAAAGAGACAAAAGTGATGAGAGTATACCAGAATAGAGGTGAAATCAATATTATAATAAATGTTATGAAATTGGAACAGGTAAGGATTTTCAAATATTTAAGGTATTCTATAACAGTTGATGGGAAATGTGAGATTGAAATATATAGTAGGATTGCAAATGCAAAAGAAGCCTTCGATAATAGGAAAGAACTTTTAACAATACAGAATTTTTAACAAATATATATTTGCATTGTTATTTTGCAAAAGCATTTGATAAAGTACCCCATATTAGATTATTGAGAAAGTTAGAGGCGCACGGTATACAGGGTAATATTCTTAGATGGATAGGTAATTGGTTAAGGGATAGACGGCAAAGAGTATGTGTTGATGGCGAATTTTCTAGTTGGACAACGGTGAAAAGTGGTGTTCCACAAGGATCTGTGTTAGGTCCTCTGCTGTTTCTGATATATATTAAAGACATAGACATAGTATCAAAAGTTAGTAAATTCGCAGATGATTCGAAAATAGCAAAAATTGTAAATAATAAAGCAGATTCAGAGGTTCTAAGAGAAGACATTAAGATTACAAAATTGGTCTAAAAAATGGCAGGTGGAATTTAATAGCGATAAGTGTAATATAATGCATATAGGTAAAAAGAGTTTAAATACAGAATATATTTTAAATAATAAAATACTGAAAAATACTACTTCTGAAAGAGACTTCGGTGTAATAGTGTAATTCATTAAAATTTAGTGAGCAAAGTAATAAAGCTGCCAATAGTGCAAATGCTGTTATAGGTATAATAAAAAGAACAATGACAAGTAGAAGAAAAGACATTATATTAAAGTTATATAAGGCATTGGTTAGACACAAACTTGAATATTGTGTTCAGGCTTGGTGTCCCTATCTTAAGAAAAATATAGAGAAATTAGAGAAAGTCCAAGCTAGAGCCACAAGATTAATTAAGAAATGTAGTAATGTCAATTATGAAAATCGCTTAAAATGTACTGAATTGTTATCTATGGAAAAGAGAAGGGTTAGAGGCGATTTAATAGAAGTTTATAAGATGCTTAATGGTTTCAGTAAAGTAAATTATAACAATTTGTTTCAATTAGCAAATAATAACAGAACTAGAGGACACAAATACAGTTAATTAAATTTAGAAGTAGGCTTGAGATACGCAAAAAAAATTTCAGTCAGAGAGTTGTTGGTGTTTGGAACGGACTGCCAGAGGAGGTCGTTGAGGCCGAATCTGTCAATCAATTTAAGAATAGATATGATAAGTATATAAAGTGTTGTAGGGAAAGGTGTGAAGTATTAATAGAAAAGTAATAGGCTGAGTTGTGGGGTTGCCCAGTCCTATTAAAGTGGGAGTTGTGGCGTGCTCCTGTAATCCAGCTACTTGGAGGCTTAGGTGTGTGGTGCGACTATATTGGACGGGCTGTTTTATTGGAAGTTTTGATAGTTAAGTAGAGTTTATATAGTTTATTTAGCTTTTTTGTATAAAATGGCTATTGTCTCTTGCGGTAATGTTTGGTATGTGTGGTTTTGAGGATGTGTAGGCCTAGGTATATTGCAATTTGACAAGTGTTAGCATATTGAGTAGTATTTGTACCTGTTAGTGTACAGGTTAATAGTATAGGTGTGCTGGTTTCCTGTATTAGTACTGGTTATTAAGTAAAATGTGTTTAATATGTTATGCTACGCAAGATGTGTAGGAAAGTTTTTATTTTATTTTGTGGGGGTCTCAAACAAGCAGTTGTGCTTTCTGACCTAGTGTCGTTATGTTATGCTATGTTAACAAAAAGCCTAAAGAAAGACACTAAGATAAAGATAGCGGAAACCTTCGTATGGACCACGCTATTATATGGACGTGAAACATGGACATCAAGGAAAGAAAATGTCAGGAAACTGAAGGCATTGAAAATGTGGATATGGAGAAGTATGGAAAGGATTAGCTGGATTCAAAAGGTTACAAATGAGGAAGTTCTGGAGAGAGTTGGTAAAAATACACAGTTGATAAATGTTTTAAGAAATAGGAAGAAGAGTTGGATAGGACATATTTTAAGAGGGAACAGGCTATTTAAAAGGTCATAGAAGGCAGAATGGAAGGAAAAAGAGGCAGAGGCAGACCAAGATCAGGAATGTTAGATGATTTTAAGATACACTCATCATAGGCGTAACCACGACCGAAAATCTGGGGGGGACACAATCATTATCTTATACACGGGGGGAGGGGCGGGAGCCTGTCCCCCCTTAGGCCCGCCGATAAAAAATTTAAACTAAATTTCCATTGTTTTTATGGCAATTTCCATGTGTAAATATGTATGTAAGAGCAGTGGTTAAGGGGGTAGGGACTTAGTTTGACTAGCATACACAGTACAACTACTGGCTGGAGCCAGTGGCAATGTCGGTAAGGTACTCGACCGCGGATCAGTATGTGATAGGTTCAAATCCTGGGCTAACCCGTCACTGACATCGCTTTAAAGTGAGGAAACTGACGTTAACATTAGCTTTACCAGCTTTTAACTTTCGAAAATCGATCCACTGGCAGTGGCCTTGCTCTGCACGGTAGAAGCAGAGCCGTGCGCAAATTCCTCGAGATTTTCTAACAAACTCTGAACGATACTATGAAATTTCATTTATTACTTTCAGAATTCAAAATCGAAATTAGTAATATTAATTCTTACCAGACGCGGCTTTCTGGTCTATAACAGAAATTTATCCATGATGCAATTATGATGCAGAACTTGGTTTACTGTCTATGAATTTATATTATAACAAACTCCATAAGCTAAACCTTTAAGCACATTTTTCAGAGCATCTACCCATGGTTGATAAGTTGACTTCTCAAGATACAATAGGCCTATGCAGCCGCAAACTCTAGATAGGCCAATATAGTTTCATCCCACTTAGCTCGGCTAGTTGGCACTTGGCACTCTCCCTTATTTGGTCACACTCACTTAAAATCGGTCGCTCAGTCCTATAGTCTCCTATATTCTACTAAAGTATGCGACAGTATATAGGAGTCGATGGCCGAGCATACACAGTACAACTACAGCTATGTCATTAATTAATATCATGGAAGCGTATCAGTTTACCACTCGATTTCGATCTTCAGCACGGCTCTACAAATGATAGTAATACTTGCACATGCAGTTATTGAGCGACATTGAAAATACCCAAGATTTCTTACATAAAGTATATATATTTGAGGCTAAATTCTGGGGGGACATTTGCATGCATGTCCCCCCAGTCTAAATTCTAGGAGCGACGTGTCCCCCCTGTCCCCCCCCCCGGTGGTTACGCCAATGCCACTCATATGTGGACATGAAGAGAAAAGCGGAATTATAATGTAAAATACAAACAAAATATAAAAACATTATTATTATAACATTAAATTAACAACGTTATTATTAATAACATTAAATATAAAAACATGATTAATATAAGTAATGTTAAACAATTGCAACATAACCAAACCATTTCGAACTCGAATCAAACTCTTGCGAGTTGGAAAGCAAGCCGAACCCGAACCGAACCCTTGTTAGAGCCGAACCCGAACCGAACTTTCATTTTCAACAAACCGCACCGAACCGAACTCTCAAATTGTCAACTGCTAACAGAACCCGAACCGAACTTTCATTTTCAACGAACCGAACCGAACCCGAACTCTGGAAATTCATAAAATTCCCATCTCTAGTATGCATATATATTTCATCAATTTTCAGATAATACTAGTATTGGTCAAGATATGTACAATGCATACATTTTATATCTTTAAAAAAGTACATTTACTGTTTACTCAAAAGTACTACTTTTTTGTCGAGTACTTTTTACTTTTTACTTAAGTAAAATTCTGATTAAGTACTTTTAACTTTTACTTTTACCTTTATCAACCATTACTTTTATTTTTACTTAAAGTATTTTGCTGAGTACTTTTTACAACACTGTATATACAGTATATATATATATATATATATATATATATATATATATACATACATACATACATACATACATACATACATACATACATACATACATACATACATACATACATACATACATACATACATACATACATACATACATACATACATACATACATACATACATACATACATACATACATACATACATACATACATACATACATACATACATACATACATACATACATACATACATACATACATACATACATACATACATACATACATACATACATACATACATACATACATACATACATACATACATACATACATACATACATACATACATACATACATACATACATACATACATACATACATACATACATACATACATACATACATATATACGTCCATGCATACATACATACATACATACATACTGTAACATACATACATACATACATAATGTAACATACATACTGTAACATACATACTGTAAAATACATATACATACATACATACATACATACATACATACATACATACATTCATACATACATACATACATACATACACACATACATACATACATACATACATACATACATACATACATACATACATTCATACATACATACATACATACATATATCCGTATGGCTATATTCTAGGCATTATAGTTCACGTCTCTGGACTAAAGGAAGTATTCTACCCGCTATATGACTGTTAACATTAAAAACGAAGAAGACTGCTACAAAGGCTCAGCACCTGAAGGGAAAATATGGGGTCGTAGGGGTAAGCAGGTTGGGAACCACTGATCTATACTATGATCAGAAATTTCAAAGCATAATTATTGCAATGATGTAGGTCAATGTACAGTAAGCCTAGGCCGATATCAAAACGTTTGATATCGCCTTTGTCTTACAGCTGTTACTGTAATGAACACGCCTTGTTCACAATTTATATATTAAGAAATATACATGTACATGTATATTATAGATCGAAAACAAATATTATACAGCTGCTATTTATAAATATTGAGTGACGTAGAGTTTTTCCAAAGATTTATAATAGATGATATAAGCCGAAGTTGTAAGTGGGCATAGCTAGGTTATTACGCTGGGTATTTCCAAAGTGACGCAGCTGGCGCGTAAGTCGACTAAGCGAGAAGTGCTGTAGTTGGCTGAAGTCGATCGCTCGAGTAGTATATAAAGCGGCCGTCGATACATACAAAATCAGATTGGGTTCTGCGTGGTTCGTCTGCGCAGTAACTCAGGGACGCTAGAACCTTCTACGCGAAAGTACTGGGAACCGAGGGAGGATAGTACATAATATCACAATCCCAAGGCAAAAGTGCGATTAGTTTACAGAAATCTGGTCTTCATCTAGCCGAAAGCTTTCAAGCTCGCTTGTTAGCCTATGCTCGTAGCTCCCGGTATTTGTCTTGCTGTTGTATCGATTTGTTGTATTGTAGTGTTGGCGTCCCCCTGGGTAGGCCCAGGTATGAGGCTGGTAGTCCACGGCGATACCCGGGTCGAGTCCGTCTCTGCGGGTATTTGCTAAGCGCCTGAGTCGAGTGTGTCTGCAGGCGGGAGGCTAACAACGGTATTGCCTGGGTCGAGTTCGTCTCTGCAGGCGGGAGTAGGATTACCAATTACCACTTGACTATCAACGAATTTCTCATCGACTACACAGAAGGCTAATTATACAACCTTCAGCAAAGGCGAGAGTAGAAAGTACGGAAAGACCAATATAGGAAAAGAGATAGAGAAGAATAAGTCTAAAAAGGGATATAGGGAAGTTTTAATAGGGTAAAAAAGTAAAGTTCGTCGCAGTTAAACAACCAATCATATAATTATCTACTACAACAAGTTTGAAGACTAAGAAGCATGGCAGAAACTCAACCATAATTGTCTAAAATATAACAGACGCGGAGTTCGCTTCTACTCCCTTTCGGGTCACCATATCACTTCGCCCCGAGAATCGCAGTACGGAAGAGAATCTACGAAAGAAGCAAGGGAGTCGGCCCTTGAATTAACAGATAGAAGTTGAGCGAAGCTAGGCCATTCGAGATGCAGCACCCTCGGTTCCTCCTGACAAGCGGTACCTGAAAAAGATTTTTTAACGTAGTAGCTGCTATCTCGAATCACTGCCAGCCATCTACAACATACTACACTACAACTTGACGACGTGGAGTGAGTCCCCACTCCCGATTCGGGCCGGGTCGCCAAACCCGATGTCCCGGGTTCCCAGGTCACCCTCAATATAGGGATATTGAGGGTGAGAGAAATACGTTCCCCTCGCTGTAACACGGGAGGCTTCGCCGGCCACGCGCATGCTCTCTCAACCCCGTTCAAATGGTGTCAGAAGTGGGATTTCGTATAAGAATATCGCTCCCCACTCGCTGTAACACGGGAAGCCTCGCCGGCCGCGCACGTCATCGCAACCCTGTTCGTTACAAATGGTGTCAGAAGTGGGATCTCCAGCCATGACGGGAGATTAAATCCCTGGCTGGCGGGGTCTAACTACGAAATAGACGATGACGACGAGGTTATTTTGAATTACCGTGCTAGATCGAAACGAAACGATTTGGAAGACATTGTAGAGAGAGATTTTAGGGCCCTGCGACGTATAAGAAACGAAGCGTATACGAAAAGCACTCTCTAGACGGTGAAGAGGGCGCAGAATCAGGCAAAGGCGAATGGAAACTAGTCTGCATGGCTAGCCCTCGTTCAGCCGAAGGAAAATCATCGAGACAGGATGAAAGGAATGAAATAAAACAAAAAGATATGCAGTATGCCGCCTGTGCGCGGGACCTTCGCAATCAGAAACCGGAGGAATACCAGAGTAGGCGCGAGAACTACTCTAGTACTCGGCGCAGCAGGAAAGTCTCTGAGAGAAAACCCGAGTCGGAATGGTTGGTCCCGGATAAATATGATGGATCTACCCCTCTCAAGACATTCCTAGGCCAAATGAGGAATTGCGCGCATTACAATGGGTGGAACGAGTCCGACGAACTAGCTTACTTGAAGGCAAGTTTGCGGGGCTCGGCGGCCCAAATCCTATGGGCAGATGATGAATGTTCCTGGAACCTCGATATGTTATATACTAAGTTGAGGGCACGATACGGAACGCAGCAATCTATTGCATCAACGCTACAGGACCATGATGAAAGTTAGAAAGCGACGTAGGAATGAAACCCTGCACGATCTCTACCAAGACATGAGCCAACTGGAGCTACAGGCTTTCCCAGGCAAACTCACACCCCATAGCAATCTATTTTTGGTGGACGCGTTCATCGAAAGCCTTAATGACGAAGAGTTAGCAGGAAAGGTCGCCGAGCGCGAACCCGGCGATTTAGAAAAGCCTTTAACTGGGCGCTTAAGTTCGAGACATTAAGAGCGAGTTATGGAAGACGGCATATAGGGGATCAAGCCATGAGAACTATCAGAGTAGAGAACGAAGAACCATGGAGATAGGAGATGAATGAGATTCGAAACGCGTTAAAAGGGCTTCAAACCCAACAGATAAAACGTGAAGAGTTCGAGGAATTAAAAGGTAGCCTCGACAGGAGGAGCGGACAGAGGGCGGACCAACGCTTAGACAGGAATAACAGAGAGGTGAAAAACGACCCTTCCTACGGCTATAGACAAGCGAGACTCGACACGAGACAGGGTCGTGATCGGCGCAATGAGGCAGATCATATTCAAAATCCCAATCTCCATACACAGCGAAGACAAAACTATATGAGAGTAATACAGAAAGAAGGAGTGAATAGGGTGTATTTACCGGCTCTAGTACAAGGGCTAAGGCGACATTGCTTATTAGATAGCGTGTGTGATATGTCAATTGTGCCGGTATCCATAGCGGCTAGATGCGAGTTACAGGACTCCAAGAAAATACTAAGGGAAGCTAACGGGACTCGAATTGATATCGATGGAGAGACAACAGTACAGATCGTATGTGAAGGGAAAGACCTGTCAGAGAAAGTGTTGGTCTCCAAACGTATCGAGGAGATAATCTTAGGAATGAACTGGCAGATCGAACATGGAGCACTATGGGCCTTCCAAGAAGGAGTAATATACTTACAGGGACTGGCGCTGGCATTGGAAGAACAGCCGGCTTGGCTCGCGTGCAGAATGCTAGTAGTACAGGACCCGGTGGTAGTATCTCCATGGTCAGAGTGTATTATATACGCCGAAGTTCGGTTACGTACGTTAGCCGACGTAGGAGAGAGCGAATGGGCGACTGAAGCCAATTGCATTAGAGGGTCGCTTCATATAGCTAGAGCGGTAGTGCCGGATAGATATCGCGATATTCCTGTAAGAGTTCTAAACTCGTCGAGTATGCCCATATCGTTAAAGCAGGGAGAGGATTTGGTAAGTTTATATGCCATAGAAGTAGTCGACGAGCATGAATCCGACTTGCCGAGGGAAAGCGAGGAAACGGTCACACAGATGCCTTTCGAATCCATAGATAAAATTATATTGAAGTCAGAAGAAATGCGGAATTTGAAGATTTTGTTAAACGAATAGCAGGACATTTTCTCTAAGTCGGAGTTTGACTTGGGGAAGACAAATATCGTCCAACAAAGCATCGATACCGGGGATGCCCGGCCGATTAAGGAAAGGTTGCGTAGCTATCCACGCCCATTGGTGGAAGCTATAGATAAGCAAACGAAAGAAATGTTGCAGCAAGGAATAATCGAGGAGTCCAAGAGCCCGTGGGCATCGAATGTCGTGGTAGTCAAAAAGAAAGATGGATCTTTAAGGTTTTGCGTAGATTACAGAAAATTAAACGCAGTGACCAAGAAGGACGCCTTTCCCCTACCGAAAACACAGGATTGTCTAGACACTATGGGAGGTATGAAATACTTCAGCTAGTTCGACCTCCGCAGCGGATACTGCCAGATAGAGATGGATAGGAAGGATGCCGATAAAACAAGTTTCGCAATGAGACAGGGTACTTACCGGTTTCGTCGCATGCCGATGGGCTTAACCAACAGTGGTGCGACAATTGAGAGGGCCATGAATATAACAATGACAGGGTTAAATTACCTCATCTGTCTAGTATACTTGGATGATATTATAGTTTATTCAGCAACGGTTGAAGAGCATATAGAAAGGTTACAGAAGCTGCTTCAGCGATTACGAGAGGCCAACCTAAAGCTCAAACCGAGCAAATGTCAATTAATGCGGAAGGAAATTAACTTCCTCGGCCACGTTATATCTGACCGCGGAAGCATGACCGAACCGGGAAAAATCGACTGCGTCACTTTTTGGCCTGAACCTCGCAATGTGGGCGAGCTCAGATCATTCCTGGGTCTCTGCACATACTACAGACGTTTTGTTAAAGAGTTCGCCTAGATTGGAAAACCGTTGCACAGATTGACCGCGAAAGATAAGAAGTTTCGCTGGAATGACAAGTGTCAGCGAGCTTTCGAAAAATTAAAAGTAGCTTTAAGCTCGGCTCCTATATTAGCAATGCCTCGCGATCAAGGAAAATATATCTTGGATACGGATGCATCCAACGTAATTATTGGAGCGGTCCTATCGCATGTGCGAGACGGCGAGGAGCGGGA
Source organism: Enchytraeus crypticus (assembly GCA_905160935.1). Lineage (NCBI taxonomy): Eukaryota > Metazoa > Annelida > Clitellata > Enchytraeida > Enchytraeidae > Enchytraeus > Enchytraeus crypticus. Next base: position 17,204 of record CAJHZI010000813.1, on the reverse strand, counting down.
GGAGCGTATGGGTCTAGGACGCTACAAGGTCCTGAAGTCAACTACTGCGTGACGGAAAGAGCTTCTAGCTATAGTGTATTTTGTAGAAGTCTACCGTCAGTATCTGCTAGGGACGGAGTTCAAAATCAGAGCCGATCACGCTGCACTATAGGCCAAAATGCTCGATGGCTAGAGTTACTTGGGGAATATAGGTTTGCGATAGTACATTGACCAAGTCAGAAGCATCAGAATAGCGATGCGCTATCCAGACGGCCGTGTCGACAATAGTTCCGAGTAGTGGGAGTTGGTAGTTCCCAGGGAGCGGGAGATGAAGAACAAGTCAAAGTGAAAAGTATCCTGATCGGACGGGACGAAGGCGAACAAGCTGTTACAGATGACGTTGCCGAAGCAACGTTGGCAGATCGAGTATTAAAGTCAATAATAGACTGGCTGGCCGACCCGGATAAAGTCGATGAGGCAAAGTTGAGATCGGCAGACGCGGAATTAAGGCACCTTTGGGATCAACGAGATCAGTTATCGGTAAAAGACGGAGTACTCTGGAGGAAGGTTCGTCATGAAAATGGAAAGCCCGATGATTGGCAAATGGTAGTACCAATAACTGAGAGAAGAGCAGCGTTCGAAGATACTCATGCCTCCAAGACAGGGGGACATTACGGGATAGCAAAGACTACGTGTCAGATGAAGCGCAGGTTCTATTGGATAGCAATGTCGAGGGACATAATAAGATGGAAACGGATGTGCCTCGAGTGTATTTCGGTATCACCGGATTAGAGAGCCAAAGAAGGCTGAACTACAAGACATGAAAGTCGGCAACCCAATGGACAGGTGGGCGATAGATGTTACGGGGCCTCATCCAGTTTCCCGTCAAGGAAAAGTTTATATAGTTACCATGGTAGATTCATTTACCAAATGGGCTGAGGCATTCCCTGTGAAGAATCACGAAGCTACTACGATAGCCAACTGCTGATTGAGAGGATATTCCCCGTGTTTGGCACTCCGAGAGAAATCCTCACGGATCAGGGTCGTTAATTTGAAAGTTCATTATGAAAGATTTATGCCGTTGTTGGGGTGTGAGGAAAGTTCGGACGACCGCCTACAGACCGTCGACTAATGGAGGGGTAGAGAGTGTTGGGCAAAGTAGTCAGTTCGAATCAGCGAGACTGGAATGAACGGCTACCCCAGGTTTTATTCGCATACCGCGCGACCGAACACGAGGTAACCGGCTATACTCCTAACTATTTGATGTTAGGAAGGGAAGTAAATTTACCGGTCGATTTGATTAGGAAGAAGAGACAATCAGAGTTATGAAAACTACGACGAATATGTCGAGAAAAAGCGAGAATTAGTAGTAACTGCATTCGAATGGACCCGCGAGCAGTTAAAGAGATCAGCTGAACGTAACAAATTGAGATACAACAGCAAGGTTATTCCTGCAAGCTACAAAGTGGTGCAGGAAGTCTTATATTTCAACAGAAGAAGGAAACATGGAATGAAAAATAAGTGGGACTCACTCTACGATGGACCGTATGTCGTAACGCGAGTAACAGGTCCCGTAAATGTGGAAATACGTCGAGGAGTACGGGGAAAACCTTTTATCACTCATGTGGACAAGTCGAGGTTATTTTACCCTAGAGACCCAGATTTAAGGATGGCCGAAGAAGTGGAACGACACTCCCCAGAACCGATGAGCATTGACATTCAGCGTAGCAAGGGGGCTCGTCGAGTTCCGGAGAGACTTATCACATGTTGTAAAGTCGGGTTACACAGTGACCGAAGCAGAGGTGAGACGCGTAAGGTAGAGACGCGTCAGGGGAGATAAATATCAATAATCATCAACGTTAATATCGCGAGCGTTGGGTGAAATTTAAGTTCGTAGATTAATTAAGTTTAATGATGATTAAGCGAAATGTGTGTGTTGCAGGAAACCGCGACCGGGCTTTCTAGCTCGAAAATTATTACTACGAGTGTTCTGTTTAGTGTTAATTATAGTACTGTAAGAAATAGTGAGGGGTATAGTTAAGTTACAAGAAAAGGTTGTGATAATTAGGACCTTTCTTGTGATAGACCGAACAGACTAACAAATAGGAATTTTTGTTCCATAATTTCTATGTAACTTACGCTAATTAAGTACTTTGTCAGAAAAAGATTTACTGGTTTAAATTGATTATAATTTGGACGATAATTTTGTTTAGGCAAAATTTTTAAATAATTCGGTTGACTATACGAATTACAAATTACATGATTTCTTGGTGTTCTAATTAGTAATTACTGACTAAGCGAGAAGATATTCGTGTGTTTTTTATGTTTAGTACAAATTTTTTTTTACAAAAACAACAAAAAAACAAACAAAAACAAGTTAATTCTGAACTGCGGCGAGTTTTATTGAGGTCTTAAAACGGATAATCGGGACGATTATTTCACAAAGGGGAAGGCTGTGTAATGAACAGGCCTAGTTCGCATTTTATATATTAAGAAATATACATGTATATTATAGATCGAAAGCAAATATTATACAGCTGCTATTTATAAATTTTAAGTGACGTAGGGTTTTTCCAAAGATTTATAATAGATTATATAAGCCGAAGTTGTAAGTGGGCATAGCTAGATTATTACACTGGGTATTCCCAAAGTGACGCAGCTGGCGCGTAAATCGACTGAGCGAGAAGTGCTGTGGTTAGCTGAAGTCGATCGCTCGAGTAGTATATAAAGCGGCCGTCGATACATAGAAAATCAGATTGGGTTCTGCGTGGTTCGTCTACGCAGTAACTCAGGGAGGCCAGAGTCTTCTACGCGAAAGTACTGGGAACCGAGGAGGATAGTACATAATATCCCAAGGCAAAAGTACGATTAGTATACAGAAATCTGGTCTTCGTCTAGCCGAAAGCTTTCAAGCTCGCTTGTTAGCCTAGGCTCGTAGCCCCCGGCATTTGTCTTATTGTTGTATCGATTTATTGCATTGTGGTGTTGGCGTCCCGCTGGGTAGGCTCAGGTAAGAGGCTGGTAGTCCACGGCGATACCCGGGTCGAGTTCATCTTTGCGGGTATTTGCTAAGCGCCTGGGTCGAGTGCAGGCGGGCGGCTGGTAGTCAACGGAAATACCCGGGTCGAGTTCGTCTCTGTATTTGTTAGGCGCCTGGATGGAGTTCGTCTCTGCAGGCGCGGGCTAGCGACGGCATTGCCTGGACGGAGTTCGTCTCTGCAGGTATTTGCTAAGCGCCTGGATGGAGTTTGTCCCTGCAGGCGGGAGCAGGATTAATAATGACCAGTTGACTATCCACGAACTTCATAGTGACTACACGAAAGCCATTGTACCACCTTCAGCAACGATGGACAAGAGAAGGAACTACGGGAAGAGCAATATTAAAAGGATAAAGAAGCGGGATTACCAATGACCAGTAGACTATCCACGGATTTCACCGCGTTAAACGAAAGGCCCACTACACCACTTCAGCCTCGATGGACGAAAGAAGGAACTACGGAAAGATCTATATGAAAAGGTTAGGGAAGAATTCCTGTCTAAAAAGATATAGGGAAGTTTTATAGGGTAAAGTAGAATAGGGTTCGTCGCAGTTAAACAACCAATCATATAATTATCTACTACAACCAGTTTGAAGACTAATAAGCATGGCAGAAACTCGAGCGTAATTGCCTGAAATATAGCAGACGCGGAGTTCGCTTCTACTCCCGGTTCGGGACACCATAGCACTTCGCCCCGAGAATCACATTACAGAAGAGAATCTGCGAAAGAAACAAGAGGTCGGCCCTGGAAATAAAGGAAAAAGTTGAGCGAAGATAGGCCATTCGAGATACAGCACCCTCGCTTCCTCCTGACAAGCGGTACCTGTAATAGACCATTTAACGTAGTAGCTGCAATCTCGAATCAATGCCACTCCATCCAAAGTAAACCTACAAAAACGTGGCGACGTGGAGTGAGTTCCCATTCCCGATTCGGGCCGGGCCGCCAAGCCCAATGTCCCGGGTTCCCAGGACCCAATATTAAGGGTGAGAGAAATACGTTCCCCCCCGCTGTAACACGGGAGGCCTCGCCAGCCGCATTCTTTAGTCTTAAGAAACCCCGTTCGTTACACACACACACACACACACACACACACACACACACACACACACACACATTATATATGTGTGTGTGTGTGTGTGTGTGTGTGTGTGTGTGTGTGTGTGTGTGTGTAACGAACGGGGTTTCTTAAGACTAAAGAATGCGGCTGGCTTAAGACTAAAGAATGCTTTAGTCTTAAGAAACCCCGTTCGTTACACACACACACACACACACACACACACACACACACACACACACACACACATTATATATGTGTGTGTTGTGTGTGTGTGTGTGTGTGTGTGTGTGTGTGTGTAACGAACGGGGTTTCTTAAGACTAAAGAATGCGGCTGGCGAGGCCTCCCGTGTTACAGCGGGGGGGAACGTATTTCTCTCACCCTTAATATTGGGTCCTGGGAACCCGGGACATTGGGCTTGGCGGCCCGGCCCGAATCGGGAATGTATATATATATATAATATATATATATATATAAATATATATATATATATATAAATATATATATATATATATATATATATATATATATATATAAATTTGTTCTTAGGACTCCCTTCGATAGCTTCGGGGAGGGGGTGCCTGAGACCCTAGCTACGGCCCTGCTAACAACAATACAACGAGCAACTACAGTACTCTCACATTACAGCAATAAAATCCCCCCAAACAAAAAGTGTATAGTAAGGACATTTGTATTCTAGGATACTTAGCATCTGCTTTAGTACCTTTTACAAAGGTTATCTCTGCTCTCTCAAGTCTTCCTTTGACCACACTTATGGTCTACTCAACGGTCTTAACATAACATAACGATACTAGATCAGAAAGCACAACTGATTGTTTGAGACCCAAAGGTCTTAGCTGCTCACAGATAAGCTGCTATCGTCTATATAGTCTAGACGTGAAAGATCTCAATCTTTCCTATCTTTCCAAACACGTTATTTTCTCTAAACCTTTTTCACGTATCCTTGTCTACTCGTCTAGACGTCTCGAATCCTCCTCTGTCAGGCAGGCCCACCTATAAGGAACTCAGAATCTATTGAAGCTACGCCCCCGAGAGAGATTTGTACAGCTGACTCATATAGTAATTATCTTTAAATATTATGTGTCAGGCTAGAAAATAATACTTTACCTTCTAATTTACAAAACATATGTAAACTATTTAATACAGCAAATATGTGATCCTGATAGAACTATATAAAGGTCCGGCATAGCTGACCCTCTTGTCTGCTACGCCGGACATACGTTCCAATAAGACTAAACACAGTCGCACCGATGTTGTTTATTCATAATACCTTATATAAACCAAATTTAACTTGTTTCGCATATGTTATCAGGTCTCACAGTTTCATAATAAATGCGTTTTTAACACTTTACCGATCTTGGGAAATCTTGGGAAACTTCTTCAGCTTTTACAATTTTCAACTTGGGAAATTGTACAACGTCGTTTAAATCTTCATCATGACGTTACCCCCACGCTAGTAAGACATTCTAGAGTGTCTATTTACGCTCCGGCGTTGGGACATCCAGCTTGTTTTGTTACAACCTTTATTGACCGGATTTTGATTATTTTGGAATACATAGAGTGAAAAGAAAATTTCTATGTATGCATATTGCAACAGTAAAAAATGTACACACACAAAGTTTAACTGTAACTAGTTATTTCTTTCTAATTATAACTATTTAATTTCGTTGTTTGAATGTCGCAATAACGTAGTCGTTAGTGATGCTGATAGCGTCATTTTTAATTGTAGACCTTTTAGTTCATTGAACTCTCGATGTTCTGAGAGTAAAATATCGGGCATTGACTGGACTGGTAATACGGAAAATGAAATAAATTGCCTAACGGTTTAGACATGCGGTATTAATAGTGATTGATAATAATATGGTTGATCATTACAATGTATTGTGTGTTATTTGTTTTTTATTATTATGTATTAATTCATTTATTTTAAAATTTCGATTTTGCATAGCAAATACTCCATGCAATGTAAATAATTGAATAGCACATAATTGAAAACTCAGGGTTAACACAAGGCACTCCTTGTCTCTTTAATCAGTCCTTGTCGCAGATGTGCAGCTTTAGGTATGCGTGCTTTGTGTACGCCTTATGACATCACACTCCAGATATGATAGTTCACAAAACTATTTACTGTGTAGTGTGTAGACATGCAGGCTATACATTTCTAATGTTTTTGAGTTTTTCGATCACCATTTGTCCTTTTGTCGTGAATAGTAACAGTAAATTTCTTCTTGTTTGATGTATTGGCCTATCTGACTATGATTGCTATGTAATATGATCTGAAGCAAAATAAACTAAATAGTTTCACTCTTATAATTATTCACTATTATTATTATTATATATTTGTAGACCAGAGTTGCAGACACGAGTGAAGAGGAAATAAATACAGAACAAGCCTCTGAACAAGTTGTAGTATCACTGAACCAGTTACAACAGCTGCTGAAACTGAAACCAGCTCTCTACAGATCTAACATGAAGTATCAGCCTTAGAAGCGGCAGACTGATATTATACGAATGGTTATATAGGAATACCTTGAGCTGGGGTGTAGCCGGGATTTTGTAATGGGGAGTATCAGGGGCGGATATAGGAATTTGTAATATCAGTTGATAGTATATTGAACTGAAAAAGTAATGCTATGTAGGCTAGTAGTTACTGAACTTACAGTTGATATACAAATTACACAATAAGTTGATATACAAATTACACAATAAATTATTTAACCAATTTTTCAGGCATATATCTGTCATAATCTTTCGGCACTCACTGCAGGATTGTTTTGGACGGTTTGGAAGACATTAATTAATTATTAAATTTGCGTCTTTTATTTTAAGATAATAAACAAATGCTTCTCTTTACATAAACGTCACTTTAACTGTATGTCAAATGTGTCATGACCGTTTAGCAACTCACATAAATATATATAAATGTATATTATTAGGCCACTTCAAATGGCGCTTTTGACAGTTGTATAATACTCTCTACTTTTTTGTACTTCCTTCCGATCCCCAGCAAACTAATTAAACCCAACCCCTGCGGTGAGAGCACCAGATAGCTGATGGAAAGGTGCCGCGTTCCTTAATAAAGCATGTTACTTTTCCACTATTTTATGTCACTTTAAAATTCATATCATAGACTTTTTTGCTGCGTTATAGTACTTTTTTCTAAAGAAATGTTTAGGATCAAATTTAAGTTTAACCATTAACATTCATTTGCTAATCATGACGCGATATCAGGCAGTCATGAACTAAGGTACCAAATACTGTCACAGAATGAATAACTTCAATAAGTGCAATAAACATGCAATGAGAAACTTTTTATTATTATTAACAACAAACATAATAAACAGATTATAAATACCAAAAATATATCAAACATTGAGGAACTTGTCTATCAATTCTATTATTTCAATTTTTCTCATTAAGACTTTGTCCAGGAATGATAGAATATTTTAACAATATTACATGCATATACATGTATGCCTAGCCAGGAAATTTGACGGTGCCACTAATGTTCATATTTCCCACAAGTTGACAAGCTGAAAGATAGTATAAGTGAAGTAGCTGAAATAAGTGAATTATTTAAACACAATCATATTTTTATAATATAATTTAAGGACGGCTGCACTTAGTCCGGCCTGTATGCCATATTACAGGCGAGAAACTTCGCAGCATGCAGGTCATTAAGCCTCTCCACCACGTCAAGGTGTCAGCCCACGGAGAGGTTCTTAAATAGACCTTAACTAGATCTTAACAATACATATGTCAACGTGACCACTTTCCATACCACATCAAATTCCCTGACTTTGATGCATCGACGTAGATCTCAGACGACAATTAACAACAAAAACTTATATAGCAGTGTCATGGCCGAACTCGGTCTTCAAGACTACATTAAAGAAAGAGTTCAATAGTAATAATAAACTAAATAGCAACTGCATCTAAATGACAACGTTAGAGATGATTTTAAAACATTTCTAATTAGTTCCAACACACAATTTTTGAAGTAATGACATTAATCTCTGATTGCTTTATGCTCAATACTAATGTAGCCTGTTTTTCAACTGTACTGTATGTGTCTCTAACATTTTTAAATTAAAAAGTTAAGTAAGGCCAAATTAATCCTTTCCCGCCTTTTTCCATTTTCCCTGACCACTTTCAAATTGCCTGACTCGTCCAGGTTTGCTATTTGAATGGTCAACCTGATACATAGATACTAGGGATGTCTGATTTGCATTTTTCAAATCAGACGGAACCGGATTTCAAACACAAATCCGGCCAGAACTGAAATCGGTAACATCACACAATCATACATTCCTATATATTTATAAAAACAAGTCTTATATCGTTTTTTTTTTCATTTTTAATACATTTATATTTCCGTAAAAACTTTGAATAACATTGACATGGACACAAATTACATAAACTTCAAATAATCATGACTTTCCCCTAGAAAATGCACTAGAGAGTCTCTTCTGTACTGTACAACAGACACCTTCTGCCCAACCAGAATGGCACAATGACAGAGCTCGACACGCAGGGAGTCAATCACTTTCAGCAGAGAACTCACTCAGAGTGCCGTGTCTAAAAACATTAATGTACAATAATTTCAAAAGCAAACTGCAAAATCAACATAAAATAGCATGACGTTGTTAACTACCAAGATTAATTGATTCAATTATATTAATAAAATTATTCAAATAGGGTTGACCATTATGGTTTTTCACGTAAATTTATAAGCTGTGAGACCTATGCTTACACATTTGTCCCTGACTTAACTGTATGGATTCAGTGTACAGGTAACTCCATATGAATTGAACATCTACGTTTGTGAACACATGTTATAACCGGCAAAATAGACTCTCTCATCCGCAGCTAAACACGTGCAGGCAATCTGACTTTCACCGTTTCCATCAACAACTATTTGGCTGGAGCCAGTGGTGAAGTCGATAAGATATTTGACCGCGGATCAGATGGTGCGGAGTTCAAATCCTGGGCTCGCCCGTCACTGATATCGCTTTCGAGTGAGGAAACTGACGTTAACCTTAGCTTTAGCTTGTTTTTACCAGCTTTTAATATCATCACAAGCAGTGGCATTTCAAAATTGTTTAACTTGTATGTACTTACAGTGACTTTCCTGAAATTTTTGATGGTAGATGTACCATCAACAATTCAGGGAAGTCACTAAAGACTTTCTGCATAGTTCATCTTGGTAGTAGATACCTACAAGTTGGTTACTGTCAGGGTGAACAATTTATCTAGCCGTGCCGCCAGGTTGAGATTCTAGAATTCTAACAGCAGCAGTTAACTGATAGCCAACCGGCTCCTTACCAAAAATAAAAAATTAATTAATTATTAAGAAAATGCCAGTGTACATCCATAAACTTTCACACGAATTTAAATAATGCAGACATAAGTTATGTAATAATGACTATGAAAAATTATTAACCTTTGACACTGTGATTGTAGTGATCCATAATCTCTGTCAAAACGAGCGACTGGCCATCCTTAGAGATTACAAATTTGAAATGTACTGGACATCCTTGCCGGAAAGTCCTAAAATGTGCATAACAATACACAGAGGTACATCCTACAAAATACAAAAAGTATCAAACACACGCTAGAATAGCATATAAATAAAATAATTAACACCTCTAAAGTAGTGTTAAGTACAGACTTGTGCAGATGTACGAGAATGGAGGACTCCTTTCATTATATGAATATAATCAATTTAATAGCATAAAAGCTAAACTGAATACAAAAGCTTTAGTTTTGACAACGGCAACAATAAAAATAGAAGTATCCATGCCATGATCGTCTAACTCAGTTAGTGAGCAAAATTTTTGTTCTGTAATCGATTCACCTTCAAAAGGCAGCATTTGATATATCAAAAATACTAATGTTACAGCCATGTCTCAACAAATTAATTCTTAATAAGCTTGAATAAGTTGGATTAGTATCTATGTAACTAATGATTAATTAATTATACTAATTATAGTAAATAGTGTATAGTAATTCTAGTAAATACTTTGGACTGATTATCTGGATTTTGGAATTTGCACCGTTTTTGGACCTTCTTTATGCTCGCCGGCTTGATTTTGTCTCAATAATGCTCGATGTTGCCATTGATGACTGTAGCACTCTAATTGTTATTATGTTATGTTAAATAATTATACAATAAATGTGTATAGCAGCAATACATTGTAAACAATTTTGTTGTTGTTATGTTAAATAATATAATTATACATTAAATGTGTATAGCAGCAATAGATTGTAAACAATAACCTGCCCGCATCTGGCTTCTACGCTCGCAGCTGGCAGCTGAGGCATTTCTTATTCCAAGTTCATTTTACACTCTTTGTTGACATTTTTTCGTGTACAAAATATACACTGCGTTGTAATTTTTGTTGGGGTAGCACTGCTACTGTCATAAATTCAAGATGGCGATTGTTGATATTTGGGTGCACGTAAATTTGTCACAGCTGTTGGAGTAAAAAAGTTCTATTTATGTTCGTCTAATTAGACAAATAAAAATACTCCGTTATCTGCTATATGATAAATTTTGTTTAGAGCTTAGTGACCGATGTACATGTCAAATGTACTTCATTTTCTTTTATAAATGCTAAAATGGAATGTTACTATATGATTTTCAATCATATAGTAGCGAGTACTACGACAAATTTTGTTTAAAGCTTAGTGACCGATGTACATGTCAAATGTACTTCATTTTCTTTTATAAATGCTAAAATGGAATGCTACTATATGATTTTCAATCATATAGTAGCGAGTACTACGACATAGCTTTTTAAAATCATGTAACTACGATTGTTTACCCCTTGTCGTAGGATTTTCCTCGCCACATCCAGGATGATATAGATTTTAGGCATGCTTTCGCACTAGTTTAAGAATTTATTTATTTTAAGGATTTTTTACTCTGGTGCTGAGGTGATTTCCGGACGATTTGCATATTAGGCCTGGTAATTTTGATGGGAATTTTAAAAATGCTACCATTTTGTCAATTTTCGTCTGAAATGATTCAAACCGGTATCGATGTATAGAGAATATTACATTTAATGCTTATTTGGCACTGAGAGATTTCCTGATTTCCCAACGATTTTTATTTCTTTACATAACATAACGGCACACATGGGTCAGGAAGCACAGATGCTTGTTTAAGACCCATTTTCTTCTTTCTCTCTATGGTTATTGGTAATCGTTGCCTTTTGATGGCGCATCAATTGCAGCCGGCGCGGATTTAAGAATAACCTTCCATCACCCTGAAATTTTTTCCTTCCTAATCTTTTACCAACACTCGGTCTTCCAAGGTGGTCACCCAAAGTACTAACCGAGGTCGATGCAGCTTAGCTTCGATAATTGACGGCGTCCTGTGGTTCAAAGAATTAAGAATAAAGTTGCTTCAAATGTTAATTTTCAAAACACTTTTCTTTGGTAAACCTTCTTACCTTTCCGATTTCCTAATCCAATATCAATCTTCTCGTATGCTTAACTACTTCTTTCGATGCCAAACTACTCAAAATTCCTAATATTCTCACGTCATTAGGAAGACGTTCATATTCTTTTTCAGCTCCTACTGTTTGGAACTCTCAGCCTCCTAATCTTCACTCTTGCTCTACTACTTACACTTTCCATTGTATGTTGAAAACATAGCTCTTCCTGCCCTAGATTTTTTTCATCTTGTCTGACTGTTTTTTGATGACTTGGCCAGTACCGTTTAGGAATTTTTCTTTCTCTCACAGCGTACCCAATCTGTAATTATTGAAAACACTATATCACCATCCTGCACTCTACCTTGTGGAGTCCCTCAGGGTTCTTTGCTTGGTCCCCTCCTTTTCTCCTTATATACCACCCCCTTAAGTCACTTGCTAACTGATTCGATGTTGAAATTTCATTTTTACGCTAATGACACTCAGATTTACTCTCGTTCTCTTATTCCGATTCTTTTGATGCTCTGTCCAAGCTTACATCTACCCTTGATCTGGTTCAATCCTGGTTTTGCACTAATTGGCTTGTTGTCAATTCTTCAAAAACTGAATACCTTCTCATCGGCATCCCACAGCAGCGTATTAAAATAACTAGCTCAACCATAACATTTAATAATATCCCTTTAATACCCACAGATTCTGCACGTAACCTTGGTGTAATTTTTGATGCAAATCTAAACTTTAGAACACATTTCAGTAGTCTGTCGTTCTTTTTTTTTTCCATAACCGTCAATTACGTCAAATTCGTAAATCCCTTGATATCAATTTTGCCACTGTATTAGCTAATGCGGTTGTCCATTCTAAACTTGATTATTGTAACTCCCTACTGAATGATCTCCCGAAAACCTCTCTAATTCGTCTCCAACATGTACAAAATTCTCTTTCTTGACTCGTCTGTAGTGTAAAAATATTCTCTTCTTAAGAAACTGCACTGGTTTCCAGGATTTAAATTCAAAATAGCTTCCTTGACCTTCAAAGGTTTAAATTATGGTAAGCCTTTCCTATCTATCTGATCTTTTTTCAATCAACCCTCTTGTAGTCTTCGTTCCTCTAGTAAAAATCTTCTCACTGTCCTGAAAATTAAACATGTCATGGGTAGATGCTCCTTCATGTTTTCTGCTCCGACAATATGGAACTCTCTGCCACAAGATCTTCGATCTTGTAATTGTATTAGCACTTTCCTTGGCAATCTAAGGACACATCTCTTTCCGCCAGAGGTCTAAATTTTGACTCGCTTGCCTTGGATCATGGACTTACACTGTTTTGATCTTGCTCTCTCTTGTGGTCTTTGTGTACTCAGTCGTCATCGTGTGGTGCTTTGGCGCCTGTTTGTGTTGATAGAGCAAGAGATGTCCGTGACATTGCCTTATGTCGAGGAACCGGACGTTAAATTCTTATTGATTGATGGATTGATGTTGATATGAAGAGAAAGGCAGATGATAGAAATATGTGATGGTGTTATATGCCATGGAGCTGCCAATAGCTGTTGTTAGTTTTAGAAATCAATTTATTTCTATTTAAATCCATTTACTAAAACTGTAAATGGATTTAAATAGAAATAAATAAAAAATAAAAAAGAATAAAAATAGTAAATGGAAATAAATAGTAGACAGTTTTAGTAAATGGATTTTGCAAGTGGATTTCAATTTAGTTTAGTTGAACATTGTTTATATTCATTTCATTGATTGACTTTTTGCACTGCACAACAACTTGCGCTACAGACGCTTATGCTTGTAAGTTTACTTATAAGTTTAATATTATTTGCCCTATATGTACTCCTGAATTTTAGATTTGGGAATTTGAAAATAGTTCAGTGAAGGCTAGTGCCTTATTTATTGTTGTAAACTAATAAAACTTAAAATGTAGAAACTGTTTGTAGTCTTCATGGAAATCTAAATTATTTTTAAGGCGTTAAGACTATATTTTTAATCACATTAAAAGCCAAAGCCTTTGAATTTAAAATATGATGAACTTGTATTCATGAGAGATTGATAATATGTTCATTTTTTATTGGCATGGCTCAGAATAATGGACCGACTGAGAAAACATGCCATTGGCAGAGCAATGTCATTTAAGGTATTTATTGTTGCAGATCCTCGAGTGCATAGATAAAAAAAACGTTCTTACCAAAAATAAAAAGCGTTAAAAAACGCTTTTTTTTCCAAAAAAATAAAAAACCTAAAAAACCGTTTAAAAAAGTGTTAGCATACACCTAGGCTTGCATATATATTACCATGCCTTCATTCCATAACACTAAACAATTTTATTATAACTAGACTTGATCTAAAGTTCTAAATTTCTAAAGTATGTCCATAGACTCCATACAAATATAAACAAATACTTTCAGGTTACATACAGACACACTGTCAGTTGTTCATAATTATCAATGCAGGAAATTTTAAATCTGTAAGAAATTAAGAATAGACAATGTCTTAAAAATTAGAACATCTGCCTAACTAGGAAAATGAAAAATGTAATGGATTATCTTTTACATAGTGATGTTTACGGTGTACGTTTTTTACATTTTTTATTGTATAAAAATAAAAAACGTAAAAAAACACATTTTTTTAACAGATATAAAAAACGTAAAAAAACGTTTTTTCATCTATGCTCGAGTGTGTAATCATATTTCAGACTAGCTCATAAGGGTTACTATCAGATAAAAAAACTAGTCTCTAAATGCTAATATTCATGTAAATTTTGAGTTCTTGCAATATAGTAATGTGTCAGTTTTTATTTAGCTTTTACTGAGGACTAACCGCTGGTGCTAAATTGAAGATAAATATGATGCGTTCAATAGTTATTATTAAGAGATAAATTGCCAAACAATCAATAGAGGATATCCGTTTAGCAGTTTGAAGTGAACTATGGCAGAAAATATTTGTCCATTGACTATTGTTACACCAACTTCACCGGTCGACATTGATGCAAAATTGGAACATGATTCTTTGAGTCAAGAGTCAACTGTTTATAAAGAATTCAGTTTGGCCAGCAGTGATACGTCATGCTTGCCGGCTACATTGCACAGTGAAAGCTCTCCTCTGACTGTAGATAAAACAGCTAAGCAAAGCTGGGCGACATCCAGTGCCCCAAAGAATATAGAGGACTGGACTGATAGAGATGTTCCTACTTCATGGGACTGTGATGATAACGATAGTAGTGGGACCGTGATGCTCCGTGGTAACTCTAACTGCCTGTTTGATCCTACTGGGCTGGTCAGCAACGCTGTAAATTGTAATCCTGCAGATAATGATAGTTGTGCCAGTATTCATTTTGTAACAGAAGGTGATGATAAGAAATTCAGTTTTGGCTCTGATTTACAAGATCTTAAGACCATTCATACTTGTAAAGCTACTTTTTCAGAGGTTTCACCTAATTTATGTGACGCTACTTCTCGTAATGATAACATAGTTTTTAGAGAAAATAAGTCAGATGTGTCAGTGAAAGCATGTGATGCTGGCACTGCCTCTACAGCTAATCTTTCCAATAAGGATGATGGAGCACATGTAAAATCGAAAATCTCCACCTCTGAGAAAGTTATTGATGATGTTAGTCGTGTATCAGAAACTACTTCTAGAGTACTATCAACTGGATCAGAATCGACAGTGTGCAATAGGATGAGTTTGGAACAAGATATTGGCACCTTTGCGCAGCAGAGTTATTCTGAAAGCACTTCAAATTATAAGAATATTGTTAATAGTTCATTTTTACAAGGAAATACTGGTGGTAATGCTGTGAGGCCTACTGATTTGGAGTCTTGTAACTCAAATCTATCCAAAATGTCGAAGAACATACCAGACGCGTCAAAGTGCAATGCAGTGGCTGGTGGAATTAATGGCACTTCCCTTGGTAAAAATCCAACAACTTCACGCAATATATGTAGCACTGTGCATTGTTCATCGTGCAGGGGATCAACAGCTGCAGGTACCTCTGCTATATATCAAAGTGCACATGGCTCTTCTGCTGCTGTTACTCAGGCGGCTACCTCACATTCACAAAACTCTTCGCCTCATTCAGGGGCTAGTGGAAGCCCATCACAGGAGGGCCCTGGAGCTGCTAGTGGCAATCAGCAGTATGTAGTTAATGTGTACGTCAATCCTGGAGAGACGTTCTCTGTTAGAGTTGGGGATCAGGTCCAACTAATTCAGGGTATGTTAAGTGTAGAGCATTTATTTTAGCCTCTTCATTTTTAAACTTTTATTTAAATAAAATCTCTTTTTCCCATATTTATAGCCCAGGGCCCTATATAGCCAGGGGTATGAGAAAAATATTTATAAAAGTTTAATGCCCGTTTCCTCGTTTAATGGTGATGTCAGGGAAGTCCTCACAGATCAATTAATCCAAACCGATCTTTAACCGGTCATCATATATTGAAGAGAAGTAAGGTCCTAAACGATGCCTTTCTGGTGATCGAAGAAATGGTCTGGATAAATGGAGTATATCTGCAGTGGGAAGAGGTATGTCTTGAAGCTGCAAGAGAAACTTGAATGAGAAGAACACGAGCGAAGATTAGTAGGCCAAGATTCAAGATCACTGGTGATGCATAAGGATGGAATGCTTGCTCAATGATAAAAGAAGTTTTGGAACAGAGAGATAATTGGCATTGGTGGAATGAAGCACACATGTAAGGGACGATAAGGAAGAAGAATTTAATATAAGTATGAAGATCAGCAAAATCACAGAGTTTCGAAGGTTGACAGGGCTATTCTATATTTATGCATTGATTCACGGGGAGCCTGTAATGTTTCATTAAACTTAAATAGTATGTGAAAGCATGTGATGCTGGCATTGCCTCTACAGCTAATTTTGCCGGTAGGGATGATGGAGCACATGGCTGACAGCATAAGACATCAGGACATCGCCCACTGGCTGGAGCCAGTGTCGTTGTCGGTAAGATATTCGACCGCGGATCAATATATGCGGGTTCAAAACTTCAAATCCTGGACTCGCCCATCACTGACATCGCTTTCGAGTAAGGAAACTGACGTTAACATTAGCTTTACCAGCTTTTTAAACATAAAACATTCAATTATATATAAAATATACATAGTATTGCACAAAATGTACATAGTATTTTAACTGTTTTTTTGGTTCAGTGTAGATACTTTGCTAGGTTGCTTTTCGGATTAGATAACTATTGTGCAAGAGGCATTTCTAGTATATACGTTCATCATCATCCTCCCTTTAATCCCAGTTTAACCAGGGTCGGGATACAAATAGACTGTCTCAAATCCTCTCTTTCCTACACTATACCACCATCCAATCCCCTATTTAAGACTTCCATGCATTAAATTTTGTAGCAATTTCTGCTCACAAATCGAATGCCCTTTCTGACGTTGGTATGGATCTGTATGTTAGTATGCTTTAGTCACCTTCTACGACACGTGCAGTCACCGTTTGGTTTGGTCAATGCTTCAAACAACAACCAACCGGGGACTTCAACCCGGACACAACATGGGGTGTATATTTATTACGTTAATAGCTAATTTTTGGAAGAGCAATTTATATATATATATATATATGTATATGTATATATGTATATATATATATAATATATATATATATATATATATTAATATATATAATATATATATATATATTATATATATTATAT